>OX235262.1:73142416-74342416 GCA_944472135.2 Trichobilharzia regenti | reverse complement strand
ACTGGGCTGAACACTTCAAAAGACTTCTAAATCGTCCGCCACCTACAATGCGCCCAACAATACCAACAACGGAAGCAGAACTACCAGTGAACACTGACCCCCCGACGAAATCAGAAGTCCTGAATGCAATCAAGATGCTAAAAGCTGGGAAAACACCGGGACCAGATGGAATCCCAGCAGAAGCTTTGAAAATAGACCCAGAGACAACAGCGGACTTGATGACACCACTGCTGGAGAAGGTGTGGAAAGAGGGCAAAGTACCCGAGGATTGGAAGAACGGATACTTATTCAAACTACCAAAGAAAGGAGACTTAAGTCAATGTAAAAACTGGCGTGGAATTATGCTTCTGTCCATTCCAAGCAAGATACTAAGTCGCATCATCCTGGAGAGAATCAAACAAGCCCTAGATGAAAAACTTCGTCCGGAACAGGCCGGATTCAGGAGAAACAAATCATGTATTGATCAAATCGCCACTCTACGGATCATCATTGAACAAAGCTTGGAATGGCAGTCACCTCTCCACCTCAACTTCATCGACTTTGAAAAGGCCTTCGACAGCGTCGATCGAGAGGTCATTTGGCAACTACTTCGCTACTACGGGGTCCCATCGACAATTATACATCTCATCCAACAGTTATACGACAATGCTGCATGCCAAGTAATCCACAACGGGAAACTTACGGAAGCCTTCGAAGTGAGGGCAAGGCTGTCTACTATCACCAATGATCTTCCTGATTGCAATTGATTGGATAATGCGACAGACAACGGCAACCAACGAGGGAACAGGCATAAAATGGACTGACACAAAAGACTTGGAGGATCTGGATTTCGCCGATGATATATGTCTGATTTCCCACAAACTGGAAGATATGCAAGTGAAAAGTAACAAGTTGGCAGAAGAAGCATCAAAGATAGGACTTCACGTGAACATAGATAAAACAGAGATGATGAAGATTCCTAGCCAACATCAACAGCAACAACAACAACAGACAACAATAAGCATAAATGGGAAGAACCTGAAAGAAACAACCTCCTTCACCTACCTGGGAAGCATCGTCTCAACTACAGGCGGAACTGACGAGGATATCAAAGCCAGAATCGGAAAAGCAAGACAAGCTTTCATTACTCTCAAATCTGTGTGGAGGTCAACAGCACTCAGCATCAAAAATAAGATCCGGATTTTCAACTCCAATGTGAAGTCAGTGCTACTATACGGATCAGAGACTTGGCGCGTCATAAAGAGCATCTCAAACAAACTTCAGACCTTCATTAACAGCTGTCTTCGCTCAATACTCAAGATCAGATGGCCAGAAAAGATCAGCAACAGGGATCTCTGGCAGAGCGAACCAATCAGGAACCGATTGTGAAACAAATAGGCAGGAAGAAATGGAGATGGATTGGCCATACGCTGAGGAAACCATCAAGTGACATCACTAGACAAGCCATCGCTCGAGTGGAACCCGAAAGGGAGGCGGCGAGTTGGTCGTCCAAGGGTGACTTGGAGGAGGTCATGCGAGGAGGAGATGAAAGCATGTGGACAGACCTGGAGCAGGGTGAAAAAGTTGTCAGAAAACCGAAGGCAATGGAGGTGCGCAGCTGAAGCCCTATGTTCCTCTAGGAACTAAAGGATACAATAATAATAATAATAATAATAATAATATAAATCGGCATATGTCAAATTAGCAAATATTATCCTGTCAGACTCTAAACATCCTCTCACTACACGAGTCTCTCTTTGTATCTTATCGAGTAGAAGAAGAAGCAACTATAGAAGACTGCATGCTTGGACGACAAAGTACAAAAACTCTGCAATACCTTATCTAGCACACATTTTATGTGATGAGAAAAGTGTAGAATAGGAAATTACCAACTCACTGAGGAACTCTAAGTAAACGGCATTTTTTTTGTTCGCATTGTTACATTGTCGCTAATATTTTCACTTGAATTAATTTTATATTTCCACTTCTTATTGAACAATATTATTAATGTAAACGCCCCCTATTTTAATTATTGCCTATGTAATGAGAAAATTATATGCAACATTGTGGTTACATGCTGAAAATTTCATATTTGTACCAAACGTGATTTTTGAAAGAAAGCTATTATTATTATTATTAAAATATACGGCGGCCACGAGGTAAATCATACTGAAAGGAAGGTATTTCACTAAAATACATCAATATAAACAATGTTATACCTTCATCTTTCATATATTTGAATGTATTCATTTTGCCTGAAGCTTCTTAATTTTGATCTCTCATACTCTCTCTCCCCTTATCTATTTGAACATGACCTGGAAAACATTCGCACGTGTCTTTCTGCATGATTAATTCTATGTAGTTTGTTTACTTGTCAGTCTTATATCTACCAATGTAATTTCAAAAGTATATATATCCGTGTATGTAGAGTATTCAGCTGACGAGTTCTACCGAAATTTGATGAATTCATTAAATCCTGCTTTATTAACCTTTATTGCTTGTTTTAAAACCAATTTTACTATCGTTTCCTTCATTATTATGTATTATTACACCCTAAAGTTCCGAGTGGAAAATAGGACTTCAACATTACTCTCTGTTTTCTGAAATTCTTTTTAGCTGGCTGCACGATTGTACATAAGGTTTCATCTCCTTCTTACCTGGTCTCCTCCATGTCACTCCCAGGCGCACAACTAGTTCATTAGCCTACAAGCCTGCTCTCTCTCTCTCTCTCTCTCTCTCTCTCTCTATATATATATATATATATATTCTGAAGTAAATTCTTCTAAACATTCAGACGCATTTTATTTTGGGAAATAACTTTCTGTAAGTGAAATCTGAAACAAAGAAAAGAGATAAAAGTCACGGGTTATTTAAGGAAAAGCAAAGCATTTTGATACAGCATTATGGACAAGCGTTCTGACTAATTCAACAGCTATTCGAATGACTGTTCATATGAAATAATAAAGAAGATTTGTTACTCACGTGGATATGATTGATGAGGTTGTGATCTCTGAACCGGATGGTTAAACGGAGGGTATAATTTATTATGAGGTAGTGACATTCTTTGCATAGTTTCAAAAGAAAGAATTATAATTGCTTCAGACATCTTGGATGTTAATGTACAAAGTTTTCAGTTGGAAGAAAATTAGTATGAAGGCTACTAATTCATTCATCTCTTTATAAGAGTAAAGTTATATTTTTACTTATTTACTTTAGGTTTAATAAAGCTTATATTTTTGTTTGTCATACTATAAATAAATACCCGTATAACATGCATACTGATGTTATGTCCATGAATAATTAATTTCAGACTTTAGAATCTGTTAGTCGACATCTATTTGGAATGAAATGTCGCTTTGTATTAATGGGACACAAAGATTCTGTCACAAGTCTAATGACCATAAAGTACCCAGACGATCCTATTCATCAATTTGTACTGGTTAGTTAGTTCAAATTTTCTGAAGACTGGAAATGAGCGTTTATTTTGTTTTATTTCTTGTACATATATATTCACTTTTCTGAAGAAATATACCAATTTATTTATAAGTATTAAAGACTTATTCAGCCAAGACTTACTCTCAAGCTACATAGTTGTATTTATATCGAGTAAGAAGGCAGTTAGTGGCACTAGAAATAATTTAATCATATTAATTATTAAAACAATTAGTCCCTTTGATAAATTTGAATAAGGCATTAAGAAGACAAATTTCGCGTATCTACAAGTTCACCTGCAGATGCGGTGACGCATATATGGGTAGAACCAACAGGATGTTCCAATGTCGTCGAAAAGAACATGTTCCAAAATGGTTATTAAATCATATAGAAAATCCCAAATGCAATTAATCTGAACCGATTCCAACACTCTTAGTTTCTCAGATGTTAGGAACGCATCTAGGCGTGAATTCACTAAACTATCATGAGATCTTTTCTAACTAATGTCACGTTTCAGGATTTCATCATATTCTGACATTAGTTAGAGAACAACTGGAAAACCTAGGAGTACTGGACAGCTGTTTCATCCTAGTTTGGGGCTCTTCAGCAGTACGCACCCACCAGGGTTTACATTCGTTTCACCATCTAGTAAACGTTTGCTCAAAACTAAACTTAATGAGTACTTGGGTATATGTATATTTCACGCCTTCAGAGATAAAGGATTTAGTGCAATAAGGATGAACACGAAATGAACAAAGTTGTCATGGATACCCAAAAAATGTCAACTATTCTGTTTTTATCTAAATTCTTGCAATATTTTAGTTTCTGTATGAAAATCTTACTTATAAATTAATTATGTTTTATTCAGTGTTGCCTTTAGTATATGAATGTAAAACTAATAACTTTTAGTTGCTCATCACCAAACCAGCAAACACTGTGTAACATTTACTGTTAAGTTTTAGCATTCCCTCTTATTCACCACTCAAAAACCATAATGTATAAATTGGTAATGTTAAGTTACTAATTCTTCATGAATGAATTCATAATTAATTTTATTTTTCTGCTTAATATTCAACCTAAATACCCCTTTAGCTGTATTGGGAGATGTTGCAGTAATCTGAGCTATTTGAGAGAAGGAATTAAATTCACCATGATATTAGTCAGAATTCTATTTACCATTTTTTAAATCACTAGAGTTACTCTTAGATTTAAACTGTTAAATTTGTATCGATTTTGTCTTATGGTATGCATAACTTAGAAAACAGTAATCACTTTAGCTCAGACCTTATTTGTCACCTTGTTTATTGAAAATTACATAGGTAACTTCTGGCTGGGATCGCCGCATATGTATATGGGACTTAAAATCTGGAACCTTAATTGATAAATTCCATGAAACTGTTGATGTTAATGAGAAAGATAATCAGAAGGCCTCGAAAGGAGCTATATTAGACATGGCATATGACCCTGAACTGTAAGTAGATTACATTTTCTATTAATATGTAAATATATTCACCCAAAACATCAAAAAACAAAACATAAAGCAAATTAATATAATGTGATTAAATTCACAAATGGCAGATTACACAGTTCGGAGTGAAATTTCAGCACAACTTTCTTTGAGAACTAAAGTTATTCAAAATCACTCGCTACCATAACGGGCGATCAAGAAAACACGCATAATTGCATGATACTACATATTACTGATTTACTTATATGCGTATATGGACCAATCAGTAGTGCTTGCTAGTCAGACTGAAGTGACCAGAACACTGGATGGCCTCTTCAATCTTTTAGGGTAGAGGTCATCAGTGACAGGGAGGGTTAAATTCTGCTGCCTTAGCTCATTCAGGTTCAGCGATCTTCTCGCCTTAACGATTCGCCCGGGATAACATCCAGAATTCTGGTGGTTTCAAGTAACTCGACTGTCTGAGCTAACTCGAAATCGGTACACCACTCCAAACAAACGATCCGTTCAACAAGAACTCATGGTTTTATGTGAGTAATATCTAATTACTGATATCAACCAGTACTATCTACCACTAAGTGATATAAACTTTCCCAAATAGTCTTTTCTTTCAAAATGTATCGAAATTAAACTAATCAGATGGTGAAAAATCAAAAATTAATATCTTATTGAAGTCAAGGTATTCAGCGGGTTAATTAAAGAAATCAAGACAACAGTTCAGCAATAAATATTATTGTAGTATCTATAGAGCAAACACAGTAACCAGATTGTTTATTGTCTTCGATTGCTATATAGTTCACTTGAAATTTTACTGAAACGACTAGGACTAACTTTATGAACATTTTAAATGAAAAATTTATGTTTTTCCCTGATCTGTTAACTGATACTGAAACACAGATTAACTGTCTAATTTCTTCTGTATGAATCTGATGAATTAAGTGCTTCTGCTACAAGCTCATATTAACAGAGCTTTTATAGTTATTTATGGAATTTTGTTTAATTTGATTCACACTTCAAGAATTTTATATACACAGAAGTTAGAATTCATTTAAAGACTTGATTAGCCTAAATTAAAAGTAATCACTGGAAATTAAGTCATTCTCAGTGTTGAGGTTCCCTTCTTTCGTGGACAATTTATCAACATATTTTACTCAACCGTGTCTCATAAACATGCCGCAGACTACTGAATATTGTGAGTACATAGACACCAATCAAATACTACTGCCGCTTGTTAATTCGATGTAATCATTTGTAATAATAGAATTTGTATTTCGCAATGACCGAATTAAAGGAATTCAACCAACAACACAGAGAGAGATGAATTGAGGAATTCGTATTTAGCGGAATTATATTCAATTCATATAAGAAATATATTAACAAGCAACAGTAAGTATTTAAGCAATACAGAGATAGAAATTGTCAATCACCACACGTCGAATGTCTCCTTGCGTATTTATAACAATGTCTTGGTTTGCTTGCAAGTCGCTGCAATCTTCTAACTGATTCTGTGTTATTATTTTCATCAGTATCATCTGGACTTATTTCTGAATTATCTACAAAATCAGGATTAGTAGCGGAATCATTAAAATTATAATCGGAACGACCTAATTCATTTATTTGCACTTGGCCGAGGTGTCTGAACTGAATAATCTCCAATGTCTAATATCTTCACCAGTCGATTTCCCATTTTTGTAGTATGATTCCAAGAGGTCTATAGTCATTCCCTCTGTAATAATGTACATCAGAAGTCGTTGACATCAGATGCTTTCTGAGAATTGGAGATTTGAATAGTTTTGCAGGACTTTCATGGGTACTTGTATGCTCTGCATTCAACAGACACAATCTATGACTATGCATCAATTCCTCCGTTTTAATCAGTTACTGTCTTGTTTCAGTCAGATGTTGAAGGGTGGACAACCAGCCAGCTTCCATTTCACTCACTTATTTCCGAAATACTCCACACTGATGTTCTAAATCCTTTTGCACACCTGTCGCTGACTCAACAAGACATTCAAGTTCACGGATCCTTTCACTACTTCGCTTATTCTCAGATTCCAGCTCAACGATTTGAGTTACCAGTCTGCAGATTTCTTTCTCCTTCATTAAACAGGAATCCTCAGCAGCTGAAAGCTTAACTGTCAAAATTTTATTCGTCGCCTGTAAACGACCAACCAATTCATTGCTACTTTTCAAGCTCTCTTCAACCTCTAACAAATTTTTCCGTGTTTTAGATAGATCGCATCGTAACTCAGCTACGTCATTTTTGAAAACACGTGATACAGTTGACGCTTGAGTTGCTGAACTTGTAGTGGAGGTTTTCATTGGATTAGCTTGAGTATTTTGAAAAGTTGAAAGACACATTGACTCCATTTTACTAGACAGCTTGGGAGAATTATAAGAATGTTGAGCAACATAAGTATTCGAACTTCTGCAAACAGACTTGATGTGTCCAACTTTACCACATTTATGACACTTAGCACCCCGAAAACGGCAAGTGCTTCGTAGATGTAACTTTCCACAGGAAAAACACGGTTTAATGTTTTTGATCTCTCGCTGTATTCTATTACATGTGGACGACAGTTTGGATTTCTCTCCATGAACACTTGTATTTTCGACTTTGGACAGCATGACATCAAATACTGACGTAGTGGGAGCAGAGTATTCACTGTTGACATCTTCATACGTAATACATAAATCCTTAGCAGTTTGAAAGGTACAGGAAGGAATCTGAATTAACTCTTTCTCTAGCTTCGGAATATTAACTCCAGCAGTTAGGCGATCACGTAGTTGAGTATGGAGCTGATCTCCAAAGTTGCACTTTGAAGCTTGTATCTGAAGCTGAAGAATAAAGTCTCGAATCTTCTAGTTGGGAGCACGAACAATTTTTTTGAACTGAGCCCTCTCTCGTGTTTCAAAAGTAGTTATGTGAAAGTGATTTGTCAGAAGTTCACAGAGTTCAGCATACGACAGAGAAATAGGTTTATCTGGAAATGACAGAGTTTTAGGTAGGCTATACGCATCTAGCCCAATAGCAGTAATAAAATGAGCTGGAATTTTGTCATCGCGAACATTCTTTGACATGCACCATGCGTCAAATCATTCTAGATAATGGGCGATTTCTCACAGTGAACCATTTATAGGAAACTTTCCAAGATTATATAATTCCATAGTGACGCTAAAATGTTATAATTCTTTGTAATACTAGTATTTATATTTCGCAATGACCGAATTAAAGGAATTCAACCAACAACACAGAGAGAGATGAATTGAGGAATTCGTATTTAGCGGAATTATATTCAATTCATATAAGAAATATATTAACAAGCAACAGTAAGTATTTAAGCAATACAGAGATAGAAATTGTCAATCACCACATTAGACTTAAGTGATCTAACCACACGATGGTTATTTTAGCCGCCAAGGTAATTGTCGGTGTAGTCTGATAGACTCAGTTCAGCTAGTCGAGTCAGATGAAAGCAACTGGAGTTTGACTAGGTGATGGACGAACCAGTAACTCGGAATACATATGTCACGGGTTAAGTACTTTATTCAAAGTTCCACTCGAGTGACTTGCCAGCATTCTGATGAAATGAAATGATTCAGCTTTCTAAGCTGAGTCGATAAGAGCGATCCATGATTTTTGTAAGACTCGAGGCTTTAGAAACGACTATACATTTTATTTAGATCACCTGACTGTGATAGCTGATCACCGCAACCTAACGTGAGTTATTCCCATGCACTCATATCCAGTCGGAACTGAGTATTGTATTGCACTCTATGTTCGCATTTTGGTACCTTTCACGATTTCCAGCAGGACACGATAAGAAAGAAACGGTGGGACTTCACCACCACTTGGCAAATAACTGACTTCACTAAAGAACATTTTTGTGCTCCACCCACACCCACTTTGAGTGAAAAAGGGAACAACGAAGTCATCTATCTATTATTCGGCTTCGTTGACACAGCGCTAATGTTATTTAGTGCGGACAAAATTAATGCATAATAAGAGTCTTTCGTTTACTTTTTTTCAAAAACATAAGACTTACCATTATTTGCAGAGAAATGTTGTTAAATTTAATTAAAAGGTAACTAGTTTGTTACTAACATGGCACTCACTAGAACAGTGTTTACTATGCTCAGTAATTTAATACTGACTCGTTTTTAACAATCAATTCTTGTTGTTATATACGCATAATACACAAGTAGTGTCGATTTGATAACTGACCTCTCCAGTGAAATGAAATTCAGTCGAAATTCGTATCGTTTCTTTATGTATCATAAATCGATTTATTTTGCATAAGAATTTAAGCTTTAACATTTGCAAAGGCTGTTTCTCTTTTGCATCACTTAATACCTATGAGATATTGAATTACATTTATCGCTGCAGGTTTAAAGCCTATACAATAAGTAAATCAATATGTGCTTAGTTGTATTTATACTAAAAAATTCAGTGGTACTTGTTTAGTTTGGACTTATTGAATTCGTTATGAACTAAAATTAACTATAGAAACCATCAGAATGTGACACTCGACGTTCGTTTCGTTCGTATATAGAACTTTTTACTCAGTACGGAAACAAACCATTATGCCTTATATGATAAAGTTGGCAAATAATTATGAACTAGATCGGGATTTTACGGTCAATAACTTGAAAATTCTACATATTTATGAGGCAGCCTCGCCACCATCCTATAGAAATACTTCGTTAGTTTGAGAATTTCAAACTAGAACTTTATATCCCTTATCATTCTTTCATGAATTCTTAAAGTGAAATTATTTTGTGATGGAATCTAATTTACATGCGCTCAAATGACTGGAAATATAAAATCGGAATGAAGAATGTCCTTTCGCCCTGTACATTGAGATGGACAAACTGGCATATTAATAGATGAAATGAACAGTTATCAACCATCCGTACCTAGTTGTCATCCTGACCATTAAGTTTAAAAGAATAGTAAACAGCGAACTGATGTTTGACTAAGAACTACGTGATACTTATATAATGAGGTTGTGCCTGCTAAATATATATATATGTATATATACTCGGGTAACTAATATTTGTTTTACTGCATTATTTATGATTTTTCCCTTTAAAAACACCTACCTCAATCTAGAAACACCTTCGCTTATGCCTGTTCTGATTGGTGTATCTATATTCGAAAATTTTCGTTAAATGGAGGTGAAATGCATCTTCAAAATAAATTAATTGGACATAGTGGACCAGTGAACTGTATTATTTATAAGCCATCGAATACAGATAGTAACAATCAAAGTGAATGGATATCTGGATCTGATGACTGTACAATTCGTGTATGGGTAAGTAATCATCTGAATTAAATATTTTCTTCAAGCGAACAAATTACCTAGATTGCATGGAGGATTTCATCATGAGCTGGCATCAGTTAGAGAACCACTGGAAAACCTGGGAGTACTGGACAGCTGTTTCGTCCTAGTTTGGGACCCTTCAGCAGTACTCAACCACCGGGGTTCGAACCCAGGACCTTCTGGGTTACAAGGCGGGCTCGTAGACAATAGAGCCACTGGGACCCGACCCAATGGTCTTGATGAAATCCTCCATGGAATCAAACACAAATTCCCTACAAAGCCAATACTTGAAAACTAGCTAGATATTACAATCTCACATATTCTTGATATTTATAGAAGTGCTAGAGGATCAAGAAACAATACATAATGCTAAAAAACTGAGTTTTGGAGTACCTTATAGTAGGCCTACTTGAAAATAGTATGACTTGTAGTTACAGTGACTCATTTAACTGATAACGTGATATTAGGATACGAAGAAAGCTTTATTCACTTAAAAATGTGTCTTGGAAAGTGCATTACAAAGCAGATTCAGAAGAATGCTTGTATGCAGCATGAAAATGAAATTATTAAATCCAGATGTGTAAATAACATTGGCTTCAGCAATTACTTTGATGTACTGTTCACTCAAAAATGGAGTCACTGTATGCCTCATTTTCAACTACAGAAAATCATAACTGTTCTGTTAGCTTGATGCCATGTTAAGTGCATTTTGTTTTTAGTATAATAACGTGCTTGTTCAGATTGTTTTTTGAATAAGGTAGAGTTTTAGAAGGTAAACAGGTAAACATAGTCATCACTGCTTGCCGACAAAGTCAAGTAATTTGACATAGCATGGCTATTTACAGCGTGCTGTGTTACCTGGTCCGGCTTTAATGATCACCTTATACATGTGTGGGTGTACAGTGAACTCGCTTGGTTGATACTTCTCACTGGGGGTTTTTGAAAGGTGTTTCATTTAGGTTATTAGCCTATTTGCTTTGCTTAAATAGAACAAATCTTATATCTAAGCTAAGTGACCAAAAAGCACTTTATTCAAACAAAGTAAACCAACAAGTGATGAGATTTTTCTATGAGTTCAACCAGAACCTTAGCATACATAAAACTGGAATAATGTAAGACAGTAACGTATAATTATTCAATTAAATTCTTTATACTCTGCTTCCTAATGGTGCACTAACATTAGAGAGTTTACATCTAGAATTGTGAACTCCAAGAAAAATTTTAATCACAAAGCGGAACTTATACAACTCAATAGGTAAATTTTTTTGAAAGGAGCTTATCTTTCCGATAAAGTTAAATTTTGAGAATTCGACTCTCGTCAAAAGATTGTTTATCGCATACAAACAAACACACTTCCTGAAGGCATTATAGGATTATAATGTTGTCACATCGTAATTAGAAAAGAATGCATTAATTACCAACTTTTTTAAAAATAAAGATTAGAGGTTACTCTGGATTTTAGAATGAAATTCAGATTACACTTCCTACGCCAGAGATAAAAAATTTGCTTTAGGTAATAGGAAAGTGGACGAATACACACAAACAGGGCTAATGGTCAATACAACTGTTACAAAACTGTAGAAATGATGTATTTATTCAAATAAATATATAATTATCTCTCTTCATGTAGCACTTCAAGTTAACTTGTAAAAGTATATAGGCAGTATGAGGCATCTAACGTCCCATAAAACAATTTTTTATTCCTTTACGTTCCCAGTGGAACACATGGCTTCAAGCTAGAGACTTGAAGTTTCTGTATCAGTGGTGATTATTTTTACAGGGTTAGGTTTATAGCCTCATGCCCAACCTCGCCTCTTTACCAGTTTTACTACTGGCTTAGAGAGCTAAAGGAGCGCGTCAGCCAAGGATCGAACCCCGGACAAGTTGCGAGGATTCTACCGCTGTACCACCGACGTACAAATATAAAACAATGAAATATAGATACTTTTCAGTTTGATTTGTCTTACTCTGTCAGTCACACTAATAACCAAAATAGATGGCAGAGAACATTGTTAACAAAAGGGAAAAAAGAGAATTTTTAACAGATTAATGAGTCGCCAGCAAAGATCAACTAGAAGATCAATGAAAAGTGGACATACCTTTCCAAATGCTTTCAGGTTCTTCAGCAGTACTTGCCAACTAACTCATTAAAGATCAAGCAGGAAAATCGTTGAGAACTTAAAATTAACAATCTTACCAATGCAGCGAAATTGTCTCAGTAGCATTAGAAATATCCAGACCATATATGACGGGAATTTCCTGGAATAATTTGAGTACCAAGTCAGGCTTGAATCATTACAGAACTACTTAAAATAATCCCAGCATGTGCAGAAAGTTAAAACAAGATTTTTCCTGAACGTCTCACTGTGTAAGCTATAAGTGACCTTCTGACAAATTCACCTAAATTTATGCATTTTTTGATTAGATATTTTGATGGTTAATAAAATCCGAGTAATTCTGCCGACAAATCTGTAGAATTTGATTGGGCGCTAGTTATTTACTAGTGAAGTGTGTCTAGTTGTTTGTTTGGTGCAGATTGAAGTCTATCTGTCAAGTTTGCATTGTCATCACCATGGTTGGTAGCCTTCCATCACGGTGCAGTCAGCGGGAAGCCTTAAGCCTAGGTTTCGTGGTAGCTGCCACTCAAAAGTCAGCAAAACGTATCTGCAACTTTGAAGGAAATCATGTCCCTTCTGAGATTCGAACCTGTGTCACCAAGTACTGCAGTCAGTGACGTTACCACTGAGGTATTCGGGCTCGCGCCTGACCTGCTGTAGGACTGTATTGGATACTTTGATTGGACACTGATTAGTAACTGGTGTAGATTACACAGCAAAACATTCAGAAAAATCTTGTTCTGATTTTTTAAAACACGCTGGAATTATTTTAAATAATTTTATAGTATTCAAGTGTTGGTTTGTAGGGATTTGATTGGTTTCAGGTTTCATCATGAGTTGACATTAGTTAGAGAACCATCAGAAAACCTGGGAGTACTGGACAGCTGTTTCGTCCAGTTTGGGACTCTTCAGCAGTACGCACCCGCCGGGATAATAGCCTGAGTAACATTTGTATAAGTCCAAGGTAAAAAGAAGAGAAATCTTGAGTTCACTAATGCAATACCTGGCAGTTTTCCGTAGCACTCTTTCACTAGAAGTCATTTTTAAATAAATAATCAAACTGAAACGTCATTCAGTGGAAATAATATTCAATTTTTTTAAAAACTTAAGCACATTTTAGAGTAATTTTAGCGTCTTATCTAGTTTGGGTTTCAAATACACACAGATGAGCTCGGTTTCAACTTTTCACTCTGGATTGTTTTATCCAAAATAAATATAAGTTAAATTCATCAATGCGGATCGAAAGTATTTTATTAATAACTATTTAATTATCGTTTGTGATCAGATTGTTCGAAATGTGCTGCAGAAATACATTACACGGCTCAAATAAACTACATCTTCTTAGTGCTTTGTCAAGATTCATAGGGTGAAATAATTGTTCGACATTCTTAGAGAGAACAGTACCTCCATACACTGCCCTTACATTATATTTATTTTTTTAATTAGAATACAACAAACCATGAAGCGGTATGCCGAATGACACTAAATACAAATGGTCCAATTACATGTCTATGTTTGGATACCAAACGAAATATTCTTCTGTCTGGAGTTGACAAAGAAATTAAGTTAGTTTATTAAATATTAATGAATATGTACTTTTCAGAATATATATGGATTACTAATCATGTTACATTTTGTAAATAAATGGGTTATTAATAAATGGTATTAACCGTATCATTTTCAAACTTTCCTAAAAATTACTGTAGCGTGTCCTACTGATAAGATTTATCGGTAGTATATAAAGAGACGTTCATCGGCATAAAAATATCAGAGTTATACATTTGACGTCAAAAAGAGCAAATAATTCAGCATTTCGGCAAAACATGAGAGGACACGGAAAGAAGACACAAAGAAACACAATACGAAAGGCAGAAATAGCAGAACACGGAATATCTGTGCAAATGACTATTTTTAAATAAAGTATCCCTATAGAGAGATATCAAATTCCAAATAAATATTCCGTCACCAAATCTCTCGTCTTCTACCGTTACAATAGAGATCTTGTAGTGTACATTGAATCCTTGAACTTTTGTTTAGACTCGCCCACCCATCTTTTTGGTACCACTTTCACTTTGTTTCACCGCACTTCGCTACCTGTACGTTTGAGGCGCTTGCACACTTGCTCTCTCGCTGTGCTCTTATACAAGCACCTCTTTGAGCTCACTACTTCTCTGTGTACAGATAAGTTTCAACCCTTTTTATATTGTTAAATGCAGGCACATTTTTTATAAATATACTAGTGGTTGCGGGCACGTTGTACATCCTATTTTTATTTCTGCCGTTCACCCATTCGTCAGTACTTGCAAGATGGGCAGAGTACTGACCAAGGCATAGGTAAAGGAAGTTAGTCTTTTTGTAAGTGTGACAGGCGAACTCGCCTAGGAAATAAACCTCACACCTACAATCTCATCACTTTCCGGAATTTGAATAACACAATAGACCTTGAAAATTAATCGGCAATAAGAAATGAATGAGGAACGTTGTGCTTAATAACTCACTCCCAGTAGGTCCCCGATTCGAAACCTGATTAATCTACTTCCCTTTTGGTAGCTGGTCAATATCACCAGCCTCAGAATAAGTGTGGCTCAAAGTCTGGTACAGTGAAAATCTGTTCCAAGTAAGTGAGTTAAAAAAAACAGGTAGTTGTTAAAATCCAAGTGTTAACTCTCATTGAATGCCACTCTGGAGAATAAACAAGCTTCTGTCAGTTAGTTGAAATTAATAACGACCTATATTGAGTTGTAAAAACACTGAATGAAAATTTCTTGACATTTTGACTGCCAATGCATTATAGATCGTTCACACTTTGAGTACAGTTCAAATATAAGATCTCTGTTTGTCCACTTCTTTCTACAGAATTTACGATCCACAGACTGGTCATGTCTATCGCAATTACAAAGGTCATCAAGATATTATAAGGTCTTTAGTTGTACTACCTGAAGACGATGAGGTAAGCTTTTATACTTTGTCTTTCTTTAAAAAGTATAACAGTCATGTACAATAAGTTATAGTTCAGAAATGAAAGAATTACAAGATGAGACCAGTAAATATATATACGCGAAATTCACGTCACACATATGTTGCTTACTCGAAATCTAATGAAACTAAGTCGCATTCTTTGTCTTCTCAGCTCTTACTAGACAACTTTCATTCCATATCAAGTGAGCAATTACCATGAAACACTATGCTTAATGATGCTCAGTAGTGAGTCCTTCACTGAATAAAGACATCTTCGCTATTACTGACACTTCACAAAGGAGAGCAATTAGTGGAGAAAAACCAGAATTCAAAATCAGTGTTATCACTGGGGTTCAAGTTACCTGATAACATACAGTGTAGACCTACGACCAGAAATTTCATTAAACACACCGCCAAGTTTGCTTTTGAATCTTAAATCAATGTCGAAGTGACATTTTAAAGTTATTATACACAAAGACGATAATGTGAAATCTGACAAGTACATTTTTTTAAGTTCATAAGCCTACCCAACAGCATGAGATATCAAACTAAAGCCAAATGAAGTTAAAATAAACACAAGCACAGGGGAAAAAGTATGGGCATTGACACGCAGCAAATGTATTCACACTGTCACCATCAGCAAATTATTAATTATTTATGTTTCAGGATTTCATCATGAACTGACGTCGGTTAGAAAATCATTGGAAAACCTAGGAGTATTGGACAGTTGTTTCGTCCTATCTTTGGACTCTTCGGTAGTACGCACCCGCTGAGGTTCATGATGAAATTCCGAAACCAATCGAATCCTTGTAAAACAATACTTGAATTATTCATGTCTTGAAGGGGCTATGACAGGAATGATCATACGCTGGTGGAAATTTCATTTAATAGAAAATGGGGTATTATTCTGATGTAATTTATATCTGCCTTAATTTCTTATTTATTTTCCATAGTATATATCTGCAAGTGCTGATGGTCAAATTCGTATATGGAGTGCATGGAAGGGAAGCCGAAATTCACTGCCAGTTGCTTTAACAGATAACGACTCTGCACTTGAGGCAGCCAAAATAGCAGCGATAAAGTTATCATCAAATCCAGCAGCATCAATTGGTGCAGCTGCACGCGCATTCAGTAAGGCTGGAAGATTTCGGTGTATTGTTGAATGTTTAATCAGACATGAACGTGTAAAATAGTTTTCTGATTTTCATCAACATTTCTATAAATTCTTTAATAAAAATAAATTTTGCTAATCACTTGCTTAATCAGGAAGCTCTTAAGTTTCTAATTCTACTTTCACAAGAATTTCGCAAAGATTCCAAAATATAAAATTGAACTTCTACTTTTTAATATGCTCAAAATTCACACCGAATTAAATGGAACACTAATCGCTGGAGATTCTTCAAATAATGTCACATTTTAAACCTGATTCATCACCATTTGGAAGTTAATGTATTTTGGAATATCCATATAACTTCATTTGCACAACTTGAGAAGCGAATAAGCTAAGTCCTACTATAACATCACAAACGAAATTTAGCACCACATCTGCATCATTAAGATTAAGATGGCATTTAATTATTCAAACTGACAATGTTACTATTAGAATATGATATGACAACAGATAATTAAGCTCTTAAACTAAACTCCTACTTTAAAAGGAAACACCCTACTTTAAAAATTCAACTGACCTCATTCACTATTTTCTGATTACTGAGTAAGTTATCGTAGTAGTAACTAACTACAGTAAACAGTTCAAGTTTCAAATTTACCGTTCTGATGTATTAAGGTTAAACTACTTTGGTCGGGTACCACAATAAACAATGTGCAATCATTGATTTATAGTAACTCCACGACGGTGACTCAGTGATAGAGTGCTCTCTAGCCACGCCCGTGGTCCGATTCCTGACAAAAAAATGCTAAACCTAACCTAGCTTACTAGACGATAGTAAGCCGGAAAGGAGGTGATATTAGGGATGAGGACATTAACAAAAACCGCGTGAAAACAACACCATTACTACTGAAACTTCAAAGTTTAAAGCCGTATGTTCCGGTCGAGGTGCAAAGAAATAATAAAAACGACTCAAGCTAGCCAGTCCAAACCTCTTTATGTGGCTCAAAATGAGAGTTAAGGCCATTATGACTTACTGCCGTGCTTTGATATGAGTATATTTAACTCTCTTACAACCTGATCCTACGTCAGATAAAATTTTACGACGAGGAAGGGGACAGGTTGGCATATGTAATACATGTCCAAGACAAACCAATCGATGTGACTTCACAACGCAATCGACCAACTTTCACTGCGCCTAACACCTCATTATTAACAATCATGTCATACCACCCAACATAAGAATGAACGAAGGAATCTACTCTCAAAACCACTAATATCTCCCATTTTTGAAATTCATATCTCAGAATTAAAGTACGACACAACGGACTACTGTACAGTAAACGTGTACCTTAATGGATAACCGGATATCAGGTCGATGGAACAGACAACAATAGTGAGAAAATTCTAATCGAACTTTCTTTGTCCGAGATGAGATTCCGTCGGCAACCAGAACACATTAAAGTTTATACAATTACCCGAAGAAGTGGCACGGTCAACACACATTCAACCATTTTTTATTACCTATCTTTAAATTAAAATTTAGTGTAAACCAGTCCAGTAACAACTTTTCCCACTGGAGAGCTGTTAACTGGATTTTAAACTTACATATTTGTTCAAGGTACTCAAAAGATTTTTCATTCTGTCTTCACCGGACATACCGTATATGAATGAGACATTTCTCTAGTAACAGATAGATTTCTGAAACATTCTAGTCGATCAGGATCAATGGGTAAATATGTGGTAAAGTTGGATAAGAATGGTGACAGTAGTCATATCTGATGCATGGACATTTATTGGTTGTCGCCATTTCAGATGACAACTTTCAATAAGTTCTTAAACAACGACAGAATTTTAAGTAGATATCCTTGATGAACATGGTACGCTTTATCGGCGCCCCTTTCGTAGGAAAAATTGGCATAATACGTTTCGATTGTCGAAGTCAAATGCCACCGTTAGGTCAAGAAATATGGCAACTGTTGGATGTCGGGAAAAATGAGACGAACGATATTTCAATAAATTATGATACACGATATTGACTCGCACTTTGGAGAAGAAACAAAAGAGGAATAACAACCAAAGGTGTTATGAAGACATTTTCCGACGCTCTACATATTTTAGTAAGTTCTTTTTGTATCGAAAGGAACCGAAAAGCGTCGGTCACCTCAATATTCAATCAGAACCGATATCTGCACTTTATAGGGTATAATTACGACAAACGTCGAATCAACATCTCGTATCCATTCTAACAGTATGTCAAACAAATTGACCTTAATCAGTCGAAATTTCTTGAGCACCCAAAACTTTTAGTAATTTATACACATAACCAGAATTCGAGATAAAAAAGCACAATAATAATAAGTAATTAGTACATTAAAATATATACATTTACAAACAATAAGTAATAATAATGAGGCATACAATGAACATAATAGAAAAAAAATAGCATGTACAGCAATATTAGCAGATATCATTCACGCTGTTCTTTTTTAAAATCAATTTAGCTGCATTTTTGAATTCTTATTTATGAAGGCCTATGCAATTGAATTTGTCATCTGAATAGATGGATAAAGAAATCGATGCAACCAAAGCATATTTGGTATAGATGATTTAGGACAATGTTGTTTAACAATTGAAAGAAAGCTAACCAAAGATAATGGTACACCATCTGAAAGAGAAAATCAAATAAAATTGAGTTTTAATTCAAAAATATCAAATGAATCCACAAGTATTGAAGTTTTCACTCTGGTGATTATTATATTATTATTATTATTATTATTATTATTATTATTATTGTATCCTTTAGTTCCTAGAGGAACATAGGGCTTCAGCTGCGCACCTCCATTGACTTCGGTTTTCTGACAACTTTTTCAACCTGCTCCAGGTCTGTCCACATGCTTTCATCTCCTCCTCGCATGACCTTCTCCAAGTCACCCTTGGACGACCAACTCGCCGCTTCCCTTTCGGGTTCCACTCGAGCAATGGCTTGTCTAGTGATGTCACTTGATGGTTTCCTCAGCGTATGGCCAATCCATCTCCATTTCTTTCTGCCTATTTGTTTCACAATCGGTTCCTGATTGGTTCACTCCCAGAGATCCCTGTTGCTGATCTTTTCTGGCCGGCCATCTGATCTTGAGTATAGTAATAAGATTGTGTGTGCGTCGGTGGCATAGCGGTTAGGACGCTTGCCGACCATTCATATGGTCCAGGGTTCGTTCCCCGGCTACCGACGCACTCCTTTACCTCGCTAAGCCAGAAATAATGCTGGTAAAGAGGAAAGGTTGGGCATGGGGCTAGCAACCCCATCCTGTAAAATAAACACTCCTACAGAAACTTCAAGCCACTAGCTTGAAGCCCTACGTTCCACTGGGGGACGTGCAGGGAAAAAAATAGGATTGCATTCTTTGATATTAAAAGCAATAAGTCAAAGTGATTGTAGATAGAAAAATAAATAAATAGTGGAAACGCTGAATTCATGAAGCTATAAGGCTATGGCAAGTTTTTCGGACCAAATTGGGAATGGTACACGCTTACAAATGTTGGAATGCTCACGGAAAAAGAGCAGTTTAGAGAATATTTCACTGTACGAGTATTTATATCTCTTCATATAAAAGAAGTTCCTTTTAAAGCTTATGTATTCCAAGGAAACAATACTTTCGATGGAGAAATACAACTACACGTTACATACATATATATAACTCATTCAACTGATTAATTAAATATTGAATGGAAAAGAGAATAAGACGCTAACCTTTAGGTAGACAAGTCGACAAGATATCAGAATCAGGTAGACTGAACCATAGACGGAATGCTTTCACTAATCTTGAACGCATAGCACTGTGTTCATTGACACAAACTTCATTACTGGGTGGATTGAAGTAATAGTTGCGCAGACCAACAGAAAGTTCTAAAAATGAAAGGATAAAGTTTGATCAAGTTGATGTTGCTCTCAAAGTGACAAAAAGAAAAGTGAAAATTATTTGAAATATGTGCTATTATACACTATAGTAATCACCGCTGTGACAGTCCATAACATGATTTGTGAATGAATACATTTGTGTTTTAAATGGATTTTGTGGCGCATTAAATTAGGCATTTTACTTTCGATCAGTGTGTCACAGGTTCAAACACCGCTGCAAATGCTAAAGTTTGAGTAGACAGGTGTTATCGATCATCATTCCACAGATTATAGGTGTGGCTCATTGCCAAATTTATCATAATTCATATAGTTGTTGAACAATGTAGAAGATAAACTGGACAATCTCAAGAGAATCCTCGTCGAGAATTGTTACCCAAAACAATTTATTGCAAAATCTATGAATCCTACACCACAAAAGCCGCCCATGCTTAGCGTCCCGAAAAAACTAATCTACATGAATCTTCAATTCAATGGAGATATATCTGCAGGAACACTAAAAAATCGACTGTCGCGCTCACTCAAGAAGACCTTCTTCGCAGCTGAACTACGACTTTCTCCACGAAACCTATGATTCATGTGAACACGGAGGATAAGCTACCACTGTTGGCCTCATCAATGTGTATTTATAAATTCACCTGCTCGTGTGGACCCACGTATTTCGGCCGTACCCAGAGTTCGCTTTCCAAGCGTATCACCGAACACTTACCAACATGGTTTTACAAAAGAGAAAAACGATGACCCGCAGCTCCACCTTAGAACATCTGATAGAATCCGGACACCAAGCTGCACCCCAAACAAACTTTAAAGTCGTCTACAGAGTAAGAGGTAGTCTTCCCAAAGGTGTACGAATCAGACTTCTTCAAACTGCAGAAGCAATGGCGATTCGCTTGCTGAGCCCTGAACTCTGCATACAGAAGAAGTTCGTTCAGTCACTACAGTTGCAATGGACATAATCTATCTTATTACCCGACAAGTAAATTCTACCTAATCTTTTTTTCTATCTCTTTATTAGTATTATTTTGTCTTCTCAATGGTAATATTTTTCATTTTCAACCTTCTTGTTCTCTACCCCACCCGATTTAATTTCTGCACCTCACTACCACTGTTACTGACTTCACCAACGCTCAATTTCTAGTCATTTATGTTACGTCATCCAACTTATTTGCTCAATTTCAGTTCTAATTTAAATGACATTATCACCTACCCCACTTCTAATTATTCTCTACCTGTAATTAACTCTGTTGCTACTCTGACTTAAGTTGAAACACTTTAGTCAATTCTATTGCGTCATCTAACTTACTAACTCAATCTTACTTTAGTTACTGTCTAATTAACCTTGTTTCTATATTAGATCGTACTTGTATTACCTGATTAATTATCTAAACTTGACAAACCTCATGTACACACACACACACACACACAAATAATTATACATAAATGTGATTGTACAGCTATGTGAATGCATTCGCCGAAAAGAGTCTCTTCGCTGAACGTCTTCTCTTTTTCATATAACTCAATGGGTATTTTCAAGCTACTAATGCTATTATCGTTTGCATCATACAATTGTTACATCCTAGTAAATGAAAAAACACCTAGTTTATTGGAATTAAAATGCAGTGGTTGAGAAAGACTTTACAGGCATATAGGCACAAGGACTTACCATTTTTATATTCTACAAAGTGTTGAGTAACACGCATAGTTAAAATACGACCTAAATTTGTATATGATGTCGACGACAATGAAGAGATAAATGTGCTGCTCCCAGTGCAATGAGGATTTTTAGATTTATTCGCCTTATTATTCGGTAATGGGAAACACTTCAAAAATGCGACCAAAAGTTTTAATTGTTTTAAAACACTCAAATCCAACCAGTGTTTTAAACATTCATCCAGCTTTAAAATGAAGAAGGAAGCATAAAAGGGAATAATATTTCGATTATTCATTTGGCATAAAGTGTAGAGAGTTTTGATAAAGTAATAACAGCAGACTTTGTGGCCACAAAATGTTTTAGCCAACTGTTCTGGAGAACACAACATATGAAGTCACATAGAAGCATTATGTCACTGAGATAAGCAACTCTATACGACTATATACATCTAAAATGTCATAGGAAATCTCACATTTAGAATTGGCGGTTTGAAATAGATATTAGTTCTAGACAGTAATGAAGCAACAGTCTAACTCACTGACTACAGGATGACATTGTCTACAGTTTTAATGGGAAGTTGTGACCCGTGGGTTCCTCCAGAAATTCGCGTGTGAGGACAAATACTAGCCGATAACGTTCACAGACGATGGTATTATATGTATCACAATTCGTAGAAGTCAAAATTCATGGGCAACTGGTTTCCATTCCAGTGGCTGGATGATCAACTATTGTGCCTTGAAACCTGAAGGCTTAGATTTCGGCACACTGTTGATGAGTGATGAACTACGACGAAACAGTTGTCTAGCACATTCTGGTTTTCAATAGTTCTTCAACTAATGTCAGCTAAAATGATCTAACTTTAAACCTATCAAATGCCTGAAGACCAACACTTGTAAATAGTAATAATAATAATAATAGAAAACATTCAATTACTTACCCATGATTTTAACACGTTTAATTCTTCTTCATCGTCTCTTTTTTTGACAAAAATATATCCTGCTTCAAGGAATGTTTTCCTAAGAATGGAAAAATGATGTAACTTGCAAAAATCAAGAACTTTTACATTGAAAAATATTAACACACAGTGTTTGGAAAACAAACCACTTAAAGTAAAGAACAATGTGATGAAAGAAAATCTCCAACAGTTAGAGTTTACCTTACTTAAGAAAGCATCATTCTGGAAATACGGACTTTTGATGTTATTTTCTTCAAATGCGGTGGTAGTCAATTTTTTTCTTAATTTTAAACCACAAGATAGTGAAGCTGACCATTTTCTAAATTAACACTTTAACGATCTAGCATGAACTGTTTAGAGCTGTATAAAGTAGTGTTTATTTATTTATCTATTTAAACGCAGAAAAAACTTGGTACAAGATGCGCCACACAATAATAATCTACCACAAACATCCTTCATCCCACACCGCGACATCATGGACTGACCATTCCTCCGCCTTTTCCATCCCGTCCCAGGGCTAGCGAACAGAGACCTGTACGGAAGCCTCTGGGATGACATTCGCAGCACATGTCCAAGCCACCGGAGCCGGTGTTTCCAGATGACAACACTCAATGAATGGTGATCTCCACTGTGTGTTCAAACAAATGCCGCCAAACCTCAGAATTACTAACGCGACGATGCCAGCGAACACAAGCAATCCTGCGGAGACAGCGATGATCGAACACGCAGAGTCACTGCACATCTTCAGCTCGGAGAATGTGAGCCATATATAGCTGTTAAGTGCCGAGTGTTGTGCAATGTGGCTTCTGGCTCACTGGGTTAGGCAGCTGACGTATAACAGGGCAAAGCGCCAAACTTCGTACCACCTTCTAAATTTTAGACAGCTAGGTAGTTCCATCATCTCCTGCACATGAGATGAATTTTACTACCAGATGTGACTACAGAGTATCATTTTCTTTTCTTTTCGTTTTTTGATGTCGTCATTGAATCAAGTGAAACAACCCTGCTGTGAACTGTGATTTCTAATGATAGTGTACATTGGGAGATGTCAACTGACAATCAAAAGTATTCTGATGTAACAAAAAAAAACAACTAGCTACAGTGATAGCAACTGACGAACATGAATTACTGAATATTTAGTTTAAAGGAAAACTAAAATAAAAGAAAGGAATTCTTACTTGAATAAATTCCAGTTATTTGTACCATGATAAAAAACAGTTGGCCAATACTCCTCAGAATTATGATTGATTTCAAGCTAAAATGCAGTATGATGTTTACATGTTTATAGAAAATCTTACAAAGTGAAAAAGAAATTTCAAGCAATTCACAGACTTCAAACATTTTTAAAAAGGAAAATTTTATGAGCAAAAAGCGAATCAAAATCAGGTTATTAGAGACAATACTTCGCCGTATAATTCTCCCTGAAGCAACCACCTTTTTAGCATGCATCTCTATTATAAGGCTTTTTTTCCGTAGAGTCATATGACTATAATAAATAAATACAGGTAAAGCTGTTTGACTCTAAATATCAGTTGCTGCAGCTGCCAGTTAGAATGCCAGAGTTACAGATGGACACACGACAAATATGGTCACAGTTAACTTACATTATCATCATTAAAATTCCGTCTAGGTCCCTCAAATTTTAATCTTATGAAAAGATTATTATTATTATTATATAAGCTTTATTCCAAATCAGTACTTGTGATACAGAATGGAATTCTCAGCATTTTACTACAATATTGCATCCAGTTTTTACATTAACAATAAATAAAGTTCTACATAGATTAAAGATTATCTCAACAACATATTAGTATGTCGGTAGCAAAGCCAAAATTAAAATGTTTGAAGGTGTTACAAAAGTAGATACTACTAGCATATTTACTGGCGTAAGCGATAGCAAAATGGTCGAGATATACAGAGTGTAAAAGAACAACAAGAAGGTTTTAACTAGAGTTTGCAAGGAAGAGAAAAACAAAACAGCACTTAACAAAAATAAAGACAAAAAAGGTAGAGAGAATGGAAAAGAGAGAAAACGTTGTACCCATAAATGATGTGAGTTGGAAAGACGAGATTCATTGGTTCTAGTGACTATTTAATAAGTTAAAGGTTTCATGCCTGATGCATTCTTTATCACACAGAACACGGGCTAGGTAGGGTATGGATGAGTTTTTGTACTTACTAGTGCGGGCATATAGTTTCCTATATAGACTTCTTGTTTTCCCTGAAGAGATACATGGGGAGAGTTGTGAGTATAGAGGGTGTTGTGAGTCAGATAAAATGGACTTCGCCCATTTTTCACATGAGTCCATGTGCCTGTCCACCAGAATGTTAACAAGCTGGTTAAGTGGTAAACTGCTTACCCTGCTGACAACCTTTAACATCCTACGTAATAAGGTATAGTCTTTCTTCAATAGCCCAGGAAAGACTAAGGGGGAGCAATAGAGAATTATAGGCAGAATACGGGAGTTAACAAATTGTCACTCAAAATATGCTATCACAAAGGATCTGTACCCCCCTCCTCTATCAGTAAACAATTTCTGGGTGTAAATTCTCTAATGTCTACTTCATCACAATCTATTCTCAAGACATTAAGACTGATCGAAACCCTTACAATTATTTCATGCTCCCACACCTTGGACAGGTATTATTCAAGTTTGTTTTTTTATATTCACTAAAGTAGACAGAGACCAGAGACCAGAATACATGAGTTCAAAAGTCAGAGATTACGAAAAAAAGTGTATTTTGTTGTGTAGTTGTTTTTTGGAGGTGGTGGTGGTGGGGGGGGGTTGGAGATTAGCTGAGACAAAAGCTCTCACTGTGTTGCACGTCAAGGCAGTTTACAAGAATTTTTAGTTTAGCTTACCCAAGTTATTTTATCCATTACATCGGATGGGAAAATAAAGGTATCTTTTGTTGTAAGCATAACATCTGATCCCTGTATAAAAACAAAACACAATAAATCGGTTGACAGTGAAAGCGAATACAGAAATATTCTGGCACACCTTTTAAGGCATAACATTACCATAAGCATAACAATGAGAATGATAGTGTGGTGAGAGCAGGCTGCTAGCCAATTGGTAGACATTAATCTACGTCAATGTCTAGATCACTAATATTGGCCGTGAGAAAATATGAACAAGGCTGATTCAACAACCAATCACAGCAGACTTAAACGTGGGCAAATATGATTCGCAGATAGATTGCTCCACTTTCCGAGAAACTCGAAAACAACCAATCAGAAGACTGCGTTTGTCTAATTGAATAAGCTATAATAATGTATGTGAAATATATGTAAATACGTGTTGATTTCCGTAACAAAACGATCTGTTGCCGACTCTTGTCTTCTGTTGTTACAATAGTAATACCGTCGTACACCATTTAAAAGTAACTTTTTTCTGTAGTAATCATTTATTAGACGATTGCCAATATCGTCAGAATATGATATAATTATGAGTAACAAAATATATTTGACAATTTTTGTATGGTACGATTAAGTTAACAAATCAGTATGCAACAGTATACACTATTACACTCCCGAAGTCCCATCCTTATGATTACAGCCAGTCCCTCTTATTTTTTTCCCTTCACGTTCCCCAGTGGAACATACGGCTTCAAGCTAGTGGCCTGAAGTTTCTGTAGCCCAACCTTTCCACTTTACCAGGTTTATTTCTGGCTTAGCGAGGTAAAGTAGTGCCTTGTCGGCCGGAGATCGAACCCCGGGCCATGTGCATGGTCGGTGAGCGCCCTAACTGCTATGCCACCGACGCACTTAATCAGTCCCTCCAGATGTAGTAATTTCAGGAACAGAGCCAGTGATCTAATATCAAAGTGCTCGCTAGCCAAGTAAGTGGTCCTGGTTCTATTCCTGGTCGACGCGCTGCTACACATCGCATCGTAAATACACAAGGTCAGAGCTACCGATACTTCAAAGCTTGAAGTCTTATGTACCATTCTGAACTCAAACATAAAGAGATATAATTTATTGACTTTCAATGCGGTTATAATGCAGCTCAACCCCGTCAGGTATACGACGCCTTCACACCTGTAAAGTGAATCAAACATGGTCTCGGACACGAGCAAGAAGTTACTTTCGCATTATATACACCTCATATAAAGCAAAATATAACATTAAGATCATAAGAGTTCGTCTTAATTAAAATGTTCAGACGGTATAATTATTTTCAAGTAGACAAATAATTTATTGGACCAAATGAATTTAAAATTTGTTTATAACTAAACGATCTCAAAAGGCTTTACAACAATATATCATAGTAAAAGTGGACTTAAATACTTTACATCCCATCCATTAAACTTACTCGCAATTTAGCTTGGAGATCTGATAAAACAACACGACCAGTATCAACGTCTACAGCACACACTCTTCGAGGTATAGTGGCCAAGGCGTAAAGATGTCTAAGGGCTTGTAAGTGATACCTAAAAAGAAAAATGATATTTCGAAGAAAATTCAGACACTAGTATAACAGTAAAAAGTATGCATAAAACAGAATAAATATGTTGAAGAGTCCCAAAAGTAGGACGGAACAGCTCTCCAGTACTCCCAGGTTTTCCAGTGGTTCTCTAACTGATGTCAGCTCATGATGAAATCCTCCAAACAAAAATCCCCACAAAACCAATCCTTGAAATAATTTAAGCATAAAAATAAAACGCAGAAGTCAAAAAGAGTAGAAGAGAATAAGGCAATAAAATTGTTATTACTCTAAACTGCAATACACTTATAAAACCAACAGTGATTGCCTGGTTCACTAAGCTTACATGTGTAGATAGTGCACATTTGACTGGAAAGTGCTCTGTTAAAAAGAAAGCTAAATGTTTTCATGGAAAAGTGTTATCATTTGGTTGACAGTGACTAACAGTAGAATCCAGAAAGCTCATTTCCTACTATTCGAGATTCGTCATCTGGATGTACCGGCTTCCTAAATGAGTGGTGTTCCCACTGGAACTTGAACCATGCAACCATTGTTGCATAAATACCCACTCTGGACTTCACGACTGGTTACCAGCAACAAGCAAAATTAATATCATGTCGATCTTCAGACATAGTCAAAAAGCCCACACTGGGAGTCATGTCAACAAAAAGTGAGGATTTCAGTCCAATATAATCTCAATCGAAGAGAAATTTTTAAAAAAATGTAACCCAGCAACAAATAAATAAGTAAGCCTGCTTACCAGTTATCTCCTGCATAAGTAGGAAGAAGAGGGAAAAATGATATGACGAGCATGGCAACAGCTTCTGGAGTATTTGCCAGAGTTAATCTAAAGATGATAAATACCAGAACAAATATATGTTAAAAGATTTTAAACATAACACAACAGCAATATAATTTGCATGCATGCTACAGTAAACACAACTTGATAAATTCATCGAAAAAAGCATCTTTGCTGAATACTTTGTTCTTAGTATAAAACAATGGGTATTGAAACATTAAATAAATAAAATTACAGAGTAATTATTCACTGCATTGGCGTCTTATAATAGTTTACTTATGGAATTTTAAGATTGAAATGGGTTTCACCAACATTCATTACTTTTTGAATAATAATTATTATTGTTCCCTTGGGTTCCTAGTGGAACATAGGGCTTCAACTGCACATCTCCACTTGCTTCTGTCTTCCTTCTGTTGTACTTTTCATCTGCATCCATGTTAGTCCATACTGTTTGAACTCATATTCACACGATCTCCTCCATGTCACCCTTGCACTGACGTCTCACTCGCCGCTTCCCTTTCGACCTGGTTCCACTCGAGCAATGGCCTGACGCGTGCGCAATGCCACCCAGCGGCCTCATCAGCGAATGTCCAATCCATCTCCACTTTCTCCTGAATATTTGTTGGTTGGCGATTGGTTCTTGTTTTGTTTGTTCCCAACCATAGTTTCTTGTTGGTGATTCTTTCCGGCCCGTCCGGCCATCTGATCTTCAGTATAGATCCAGCGAAGACAGTTGTCGGTCGATAAAGGTCTGCAGTAGCCTGTTGGAAATATTCTTTGTGACCCGCCCGCCAAGTTTCTGATCCGTATAAAAGAACTGACTGACTCGACGTTTGTATTGAAAATCCTACCGAATTTTGTTGTTGATTCTGGCTGAGTGACGAAGATTTCCAGATTGGTTTCAGTTGGTTGATGAATGTGTTTCTCGCCTGCCTTCCCGATTCTCGCTCGATTTGACATCCTCATCCGTTCCGACCGGCTGTAGTTGAGATTATGCTCCCTAGATAAGTGAATGAATAAGGTTACCTATTTCAAATCCCTCCCGTTGATGGTGATTGGCGATTGATGTTGCTGCTGTTGTTGTTGTTGGTTGGTTGTTTTCATAACCTCCGTCGTTTTAAATACCAGATATAAATCCACGATAGGCGTAGAACACCGAAGAACATTACACACAGAATCACAATAGTTCAAGTTGTCATCCTTTGAAGGAACACACACAACATAAAGAAACAGAAAATAGAATGCTACACATTATTACTCGCCTTATCATACAACAAATGTGTGATTTTATGAAGTGTAGCAACTCGAAATGCTGTACTTTTACGCTAAGTTCTACGGTTCAGTCGAATTCAACACAATTACGTTCACGAAGACACCCATGATCAAAACCTTAAACATGTGAAGAAGTGATAGATACATTCAATCATTTCATCACTACTTATCTTATATTTGATAAGGATGAATCACACATCAAACATACTTAGATTTTAGTTAACAATATTCAAAAAACTCTCATTTTTGTCACTGTCTCTGCCTAAAAGAACTATATCATCTGTGTGCTCAATATCAAGGGGATCTTTTTAGTAGCACGTTAATAAAAAAACTCAGGAAATATTTTCCATTTAAGAAACAAAACATAAAATAAAAGAAATCAATGTTATTAAAGAGTCAAGGTATACTGTTCGGCAACTAGTTTTAATCTGACATTAGATAAAGAAAACTATCAACAACAATTTCCTTACCGTCCACCACCGAGAAAGAGTAGACCAACAGTGTTAGCAAAAAGCATTTGTAAAGCAAAACTTGGCCCAAGAGCTGCACCAAACACTGATGCAACAGATACTGGACTACCGATAGATGCTCCTCCTGAACCTGAAGCAACTGTCTGCGTAGTTGCTGCAGCACGAGCTGCTGCAGTTGTAACAGTATAATAAAGTGAATCAGATCCCGAGTTGGAAGTATCAAGTTTAGCATTGAATAAGCGGATGGCTCGTAATTGTCGCACCATTCTAAGAACATTCAGATTGCCAGATCCGGCAAGTATCATAGCCAAGGCTAAGAGACATTGAGCAGCACTCTGATATAATGTAGGCTTCGGTAAGGACACTTTAATATGTTCTGTATCAAATGTATTATTTTGAGATGGTGACCTGTAGGTGCAGCTTGATGGTGGCCACCATGTACCTTCTATAATACTACGTGAAAGAGAGTACTAGAAAATAGAAATAAAAAGGGGAATGGCTTAACATTATTCATTGTCTCAGAGAAGTGTGCATTAGAAATTGCTTTTGTGAATACACCTACGCTAAACACAACAACAAGAAGGTAAATTTTATTTTATACACCACAAAATGAAGGTCCGTAGAATAACATAAGCTTTAATAAAACAGCACTTTCTTGGTCAGATTTCGCATCATTAACAATCAAGGAACTAGTGAAACCATTCACCGGATTAAGTTGTTACACGTTTAATTAACACTAATATAAGAAAAAACAACATATAGAGAAATATAAACAAACTAAGATAATCACATAGAAAGTAACAAATAAATGAAAAAAAAGAAGAATAGAACCCACTCTAGCTTGACACTCCTCGAATAAACCAGCTAAGGACCTTTAAATCTCTATCTCGTCGTGTTATTATTCAGATCAGAGAAATTATAGGATTATTAATTAGAATATTTCAGGTAACCTTAGTTTGTTCCATTGATCTTACTGTAAGTTAATGATCCTTGTGTGGCGTTTGCTAGCGACAAGATTTATAAGTAGTATATAGATACAGAGAAAAAATATGTACATCATCTGTAAGGATATCGAATAGTGGAGAGATGGATTTAATGGAGAAGAGAAGAAATGAACAATTCTTGTGAAACAACATAGAAAATACGAAAGGAGGACAACAAAGAAGGACAATACGGTAGATGTGTGCGAAACTGAGATTTTAATACAAGGTACTTGTATTTTGCCTGTATCTGTACATCGAGCTGACAATAAGTAGTTCTGTTAACAAATACTCTTGTTTGTATTCTACCGTTACACTTGAAGCTTAAATTTTTTTAAAGTGGGATGCAGTAGCCAGTTCACTTCTATTCACAGACTACCCAAGTACTCGATGTAACTTTTAATTTTCATTTAAATAAACATCAATAATTCGAACACCTTATATTACAACAAAGAGTACAAAGAAAATTGCCAAACACATCATCAGAAGACTTAATTACTATTTAATTTACTTGTGAATCTAAACACTTCAAACTGCGTATACCAATTTGAGTGTATTTGTGGAAGCAAATACATAGGTCGTACGGAAACGCGATTGTCTACTCGTATGATGGAGCATTTGCCAAAATGGTTGAAAAAAGCTGAGTGCAAAGTGCCAAAATCCTCAGTAGCAAAACATCTTGTGCGTTACGGACATGATATCGACGCGGTCAAGTCATTCACTATTGTCAGCAGACAAAGAAACAAGAAGATTCTTGCAATTGCAGAGGCTTGTGCAATTCGAATTTATAAACCAGGTCTCTGTGTACAAAAGGAGATGGTCGTGACTCTGAATCTACCGTGGTAATACGTTTTACTTATTATTCTACCTCTTATTATTATTATCACTATTATTCTTGATTCATTTAAAACTATCCTTTATCAGTAGGATTATCTTAACCCACTTCAACACTATTAATATTATTATTGTTATTATAACTATTACTATTGATATTAGTCTTTTTGCAACTTTTGTTATATTCTCTAACGACTAATTGTTTACCTAAGTGATGTAATTGAAGCGTAATGCAATTCATCTTAATTTTAATCTCTCATACTCTCTCTCCCCTTATCTATTTGAACATGACCTAGAAAACATTCGTACCTGTCTTCTTGCATGACTAGTTCAAAGTAGTTTGTTTACTGATCAGTCTTATATCTACCAATGTAATTTCAAAAGTATATATATATATATCCGTGTATGTAGAGTATTCAGCTGGCGAGCTCCACCGAAATTTGATGAATTCATTATATCCTGCTTTATTAACCTTTATTGCTTGTTCTAAACAAAAGAGGCTGGCTATCTGCGAAACCAAGAATACAGAGTTATCAATAGTGACAGTGCTTTGATTTGGTCAGCCTACCATCTGCCGTTATTATGAATAACACCAAATACTGGTATCGGTCAAATTATGAAAATGCACAACTTTAGGATTAGCAGAAACTTAAGAGTGCAACAGGATGGTTACTCCAATGGAAACAAGTTATCCAAGAAGAAGCACAAATAGATTGCCATAGAGCTGTTTGTGTCGACTGGTGTGGTAATGAAAAGGCTTATTGAACTAACGCAATGCAATCAAGACAATGACACCACAAGGAGATAACATCTATCTAAAATCCTTAAGAACAATTACGATAGTACAGCAGGCTAGAAACGATATTATGCAAGATACATGTGGAAATCCTTTCTTTATTTTATCAACATGACGCGTCGGTGGTTCAGTAGCAGAATACTCGCTGCTCTGCATTCTAATCCTTGATCGGAGGACTCCTAAACCTAACCTAGTCGGTATTAAGCCCCGTCAAGAGGGGAGGTCGCGTGTGAGGCTACCAACACCATCCTGTAAAAAATAAACTCTACTGCAACTGGGACTTCAATGCTTAAGCCTGAGGCTTTATGTTCTACTAAGAACGCAAAGGGAAAAAAACAAAAAAAGAATAATAAATATCAATGTGACGGAGAAAATATCGATGAGGTAATTACATGAAGTGCAGAGAAAAGGCAGTTACACTAATTCACCTAGAGCTATTAGGCGTTTGTAACACTATACAAGACTCAACCTTAGTCATTAAACAGAACTGGATGAAAATCTACTTTCCACAATTGAGAGTTATCATAAACAGGAATGCAGAGCGATTTCAGAGGCTGTGTTCAAAAAGAAGTCAGTAATCATAACAAACTCTTAACCGTCACAATTCGAAATCTTAGAAAAGAGAAGCATAAATCATACAGATATCTGAAACAATCAAAAGGGAACACATATCCTGTGCTATTTGAAGAATGGGAAAAATGACAGCATTGTACAAATTTTCACATGAAATAAGAGTCTTCTGGGTTTTTATTCCAAGAAAATTGAAGAAAGAAGAGCTTCTCATAACATCAATGTATGAATGTGATATGAAGATTTTAACATATTATGACTTAAAAGTTATAAAACAGGTCAAATGGAGTCTTCAACTCGGTATATCACGCTTAAGATACTCAGACTAGGATAAAACACATGTGTTTAGTACTCCTTGGATTTTACTGATAAGAACAGCCTTAGGATAGATAAAGCAATCTCATCCGAACTACGCCATGAAGTTATTGTTAATGTCCGAAGGCTGAAGTACTGCAATAGTGTAATTCACCAATATTAATACTCTTAACAAAATGATACAATATGCAAACTTGTTTTATTATAGTATACGCTATGAGTTTACTAACGTCTATTATGGCTCCACAACTGAAGTATTGAACAGTAGAAAGGAAAACTTTACATGGTTTTAAAATAAATGGGTACTTAATTAAACATTACCAGTGTATTGGCAGCACTCGCATTCGATGTCCCAGCATAACGTAAACCCATGGCTAGAGCACATCCAACTAGCATGTTCAAATAAGCCAAACTGAAATTGAGTGGGAAAAAGGGAAATTTAGATTTTCAAAAATATTTTACAAAGTTTATGCATTCCCAATGAAATATGATTTGTTAGTTATACAAATCTATATAAACAATAAATGCGTCGATGGCACAGCGGTAGAATGCTTACCAACCACGCAAATGGGGTTTAGGGTTCCATCCCCGGACGACGCACGCTAAGTCAACAATAGGACTGGTAGAGAGGGAAGGTGGGGCATGAGGCTAGCAACCCTATCCAGTAAAAATAAACACAACAGCTAAAGAAACTTAAAGCTTATAGCTTGAAGCTCTGTGTTCCACTGGGAACGTGAAGGAATTAACAAAAAATATCTATATATAAACAATAAACATGAAAATGGATTAATGAAGTAGGCTTTTTTAAGAAAAACGGACTTAAGAGTGGAAAAGACAACAGGATATTTAATTGACGGAAGGAAGTTATTAATAAAATTCAAGCAACTAAATCTATTAAAAAAATACACACAAAATTATAACCATGAAGCAGCTGTGTGGCGGTGACGAATTCCAGAGTCAACAAGGTGCACGAGAAGAAGACTATTGATTTTATTCTTCTTTTTTTATGATCGAAGACAACTAATCTTTTCATATCCTCCACTCCCAATGGTCAGGTCTTACAGCTATAGGGGAGGACGGAGCGGAGAGCTGAGCAGTACACATGCCTTTTGGTCGATAGCCGGCCGGATATCACGTCTAAGCCAGAGACGGCGCAAACTGGTATATGCCATACTAGCCTTCTGTATCCGTACTGAGATTTCGTCACCAATCAACCCTCTGGCGTTAGCTGCTGCAACTTCCCAAATAAGTAAAGTAGTCCACGCGCTCTACTACTTCACTCTATTTCTAAGCTAGGAGTCAATGTAGTCCACTCCTGCAACATCATCTTGCATTTGACAGCAGGAGCGAGTCTCATGCCAAACATTCGCAGATTGCAGCTCATGGTGTTCAGAAAACTGCACTTTTGTCAGCGTCCTCGCCTAGAAGGACTATATCATCTACATATTCTAAGTCAACGAGATTATTCCCTGGTAATAAGTCAATCCCTGAGTCTCTGAAGTTGGTTACGGTTAAGTTCATTTGTACATCTATGATGAAACTGAATAGAAATGGGGATAGTGGGCATCCCTGACGGACACCACTAGTTGTCACCAGTTTAGATGACAACTCGCAGAAAGCTCACACCTAACTGCACGAGTTTAGGTAGAGTGAGTGCCTTGATTAGTGCTATGTATTTTCTCGGCATTCAGTTTAAAGACAAGCATCGCCAAAGTACCTCTCGGTCGACGGAATCGAATGCCGCCTTTAGGTTTCATAGCTGAGATCGACAATGAGAACTGCTCAGTGTTCTCCAAAACATAATAGTTAGCCATCGATGCTTCACTACCAGATTCAGTGACATATTTACTACAAACTTAATTATGAAGTGGATATATTTACAAGTTGGATGAGTATTTAGGGGTCTCAATTTTGAATAAAATTAATGATTGGTGATGAAAGGTCATATATCGAAGCTCGGAGAACACCGAACAAATTTTCAAGTTCTATTTGCTAAGTTCTGATGCACTGTAAAGTATACTAAGTCGAACTTACAGATATTGTTACTGGAGAAAACACTCACCTTATGGATTCGATATCTACTGGATCAACATCGTGTAATCCAAACTCTTCAAAACATTCATTTTTACTACCATCGGGCTTAATCTGGTTAACATTATTGCCCTCTTCCCCCCACTGTCTGATATCGTATCTTCTCGAACGTCTAACTGGTCGACCACGAACATTGTTTACCGAACCTCTACGACCTCTGTTAGATGAAGCACGTCCAGGTGTATGGAATGAATCGGTGAATGTTTGATCTGGACAACGATTTTCAACATCATCTTCACTAGACAGATCAGTTTGACCTAGTGTTGCACGGATATCAGAAATGTCAGATTGTTGCACTTTTGGTCTTGGTTTGATTGATTCGCTGAGTTTTTCAAAAAGGTTCTCTGGTACGTAAGACTCTATCCATTCTTGGGTTGGCTCTATCGAATTCCAATTAATAAGACCATAAGCAAGAGCTTGGAATAAAAGCAGATCCGGTCGAATAAGTTCTAATTGATGTAAAGAAGAGGGTGGTAGGAGCCAACTACTTACAGTTGAATTGCCACTACCCAAATACGCCATTCCGAGAGCCATCATAGCACCGGGTGCACTAACATCTGCATTGTAGCAATTAAGATCACGTATCTGTAATGGCGAAACCAACCAAAATATGATGTTTAAGGATTTGTTGAGGAAAAAAATATTTATACACAATTAAGAGTATGGACTACCTGAGGATTTTTCCATGTTGTTTTAGTTGGACATTCGTCTAAACGACCAGCTAGTTCAGAAACAGTAGATGAAAATCTGCCCGAAGTATGTGGCACTGATGGAGGTGTTGAAGAAAAAGTGGTGGATGAGGAACGACGACCACGTGGCGTTATTTGACGGCTGAGTGAACAAACTGGCCTTGCTTCTGTCATGTCATACAGGTACTCGTTAGATAGAAATCGTTCTGGATCTACTAAAGGTTCTGTTGTGTAATCACTGTGAAGTAGTAAACTTGAAGTAGAGTTGGTACCTGAAGAGTGAGAAATGCCTCCTCTTGTGATAACATCTGCTATATTACTTTCAGGATGAGCAGTTTCATTACCTGTTTGATTAGGACGCCTTGACTGGTCTGTCGGTCGACGGGGACCACCACGACATCGTAGTCTTTGAGAAGGTAAATGCCTTTCATGTAAATCCCATGGCAAGTGTGTGTTGTATTGTTGTCTTTCTGGAACGCTTGAAATCTTATTCCTTGGACCAGAAGTTATATACGCATGCAATTTTTCCGCCCAGTGTAGATCGGACAATCCACATGATGAATCGCCTTTCTGGAATTATAGTATCAAAAAGTAAATAATTTTAATTATATCATAACAATTACAGTAAATAATAAAAGTTATGAGTTGTATTGGCCGCTAAATGCAGTGAACTACATATAAATCATACACATATGATCAACCTATGACACTGCACCTTCCAGACACGTTGTTTTAATGAATTTGCTATTTCCATGGTACCTGTTGCATGAAATTCCAACCAAAAAGCCTAACGATAAAATGATAATCTTGAGATCTGGGACAAGATATTCAAATAGACATGATTGTTCTATGAAATTCATTAACGCCAGTATATCTAGACGGGTATCAACAATATAACAAGAAAATAATGTTGATAATAGTAATATAAAAGCTCACTTGTAGAAGCACAAGACCAAGTGCCAGACCAGCTGAAAGGGCCATAAGCTCACAGCTATCACCTGCAAAACCACCTGAACCACCAGCACCTGTCCAACCAATAGGATTACTAGTAGGATGATTATTGGACGAATTCGAGGTTGTTTGTTGAGAGTCAGCTTCCGAATTAATTCCCGTATGTGTCCCATTAGAATAGGGATCTTCACTTAATGAACGACCGAGTTCATTAATTAACAGATTAGTTATATGTCGGTGTGCTGATCCTTGATATAACAGACCTAAACCGAATACAGCCGCTGCTTGACATAAATTAGGAACATTGAGTTGTACATTAATTAAAGGATCAAAAGGTAGAAGTGGACGATAATGTACTGCAATCAATCGTAAAATAGACTGATCCATTGTACCTCGTTTCCCAGCGCAGAGACCTTCAAGAAAGATATGCAAAGTTACAGAGTAAACAGATGAAACAACAACAAAGTTCATCATTTAAAATATCACAGAAATAACAATCTATTCAGAAGCATAATTAATTAACTCTGAGTAAAATTAGGAAAAAAACCCTATCCACGTAGGAAATGAAATAGATTTTATGAAAATTGTGAGGAATCCGTGCTACGTTTGTCTTGAAGAAAATAATTAACTGATCTGCTATGAATAAGTTCACAAGAATTACTACTTCTCATTGTAGGGAAATAAGATTATCTTTCGTTTAAAATTGCCAAACTTTCAATTTATTTCCGTGCTTATTTCAAAATTTCCTTTTATTTGTCTACATTCTCATCTAAGAAAATATTCCGTCTTACCTTCTACATCAAGAAGTTAGGACATTGTGGAATAACCCAACCCTTACTCCTACAATTCGTTAACTCTTGCATCCTGCCTATTATTCTGTATTGTTCCCCCTTAGTTTTTCCTGGGCTACTGAAGAAAGACTATGCCTTATTGCGCAGGATGTTAAAGGTTGTCAGCAGGGTAAGCAACGTGCCACCTAACCAGCTTGTTAATATTCTGGTCGACAGGCACATGGACTCATGTAAAAATCGGTAAAATCCAGTCTATCTATCTAACTCACATCACCCTCTTCATTCACAACTCTCCCCTTGTATCTCATCAGGCAAAACCAGAAGCCCACATAGAAAACTATATGCTCGCACTAGAAAGTACAAAAACCCAACTTTACCCTACTTAGCTCGTGTTCTGTGAGATAAAGAAAGCATTAAGCGTGATACCTATAACTTATTAAATAGTCAGTAGAACAATTGGATCTCGTCTTCCCAACTCACATAATTTATAGGTACAACGTTTTCTTTCTTTCTTTTCCTTTTCTCTCTCTTTTTGTTATGTGCTGTTTTGTTTCTCTCTTCCTTACAAACTCTACTTATAACATTCTTCTTCGTTCTTTCACACTCTGTGTATCTCGATCATTTTGTTACCGCTTACGCCAGTAAATATGCTAAAACCTACTTTTCTACCACCTTCAAACACTCTGTTTAATATTGACTTTGCTACCGACATGCTAAAATGTTGTTGTCAATACTAACTGAGATTACCCATAATCTATGTAAAATTTTATTTATTGTTAATGTACTAACTGGATGCAATATTGTAGTAAAATGCTGAGAATTCCATTCTGTATCACATGTAATGTTTTGGAATAAAGCAAATTATTATTATTATTCTCCCCCTGACAATCAGTACAGTAATTATTGATATATGTATAAAACTTGGGCACTGTGGTAGAGTATAACCCCATTAAAAATAAGATTTTATTTTGATAAATCACAGTATTGTACATTAATATTAACTGATGACGTTTCGAGCACAAATTATTGCTCATAATCACATCAAGTTACTCATACAAAAAGTTGAGTGAGTAGAGTAATTATCTAAATCTGTCTGCATTGATACACGATAAACTTTTTTCGAGCTCAACTGTTTAATTTTGAACGCTATCGCAAAGTAGATGAACTAAAGAACACTTATCTGTTCTCTGAGATCATACAGAGAATAAATTGGATAAACAGTTCATCTGTGTAGTCAAATACCATCTACGCATTTATAATCTTTCAGATGACCAAACAATAAGGAATTATTCCAAAATTTACTTCTTGAATACACTGAAATGATTCGCATTCAAATTGCGAATCGTCGATCACTCGTTTATCATCTATGCAGCATAGTATGCAAATCATTTTAGACTGATCATTTTAAGTAGATAAATGACCTGATGACTATCTTGAGTCATGTGTGAAAATGTAAAGTGCCACAAAGTCATGGAGGCAGGAGTAGTCAATAGCTAAAATTTACTGCACTTATTTTTCTTCATTAAGCTTGTACGAAATATTTTTTTTCTGAAATTAAAGAAAGTAAGAGAAAGTTCTTAATAAAATGAAGTGACATTTTCATGTATTGGTTTTTATAGGGATTTTGTTTGATTGGTTGGAGGATTTCATCATGAGCTGACATCGGTACTTGAAAATACTTGAAAATCGATCTCATGCTCACTAGAGACTGGCCCTAATCAGGCAGTTAACCTGGGGTTCTAGTGGGAAGCAATAACCAGTAGGGTGCAGCAGGTTGAAGGTGAGGACAGTTACTCATCAAAGAAGACATTGAGAAGTGGTCGCGCTATGTCATGAATTGGGAGAAGTTGGAATCATGGACTGGCCATTGGATCGGGTCTCAGTGGCTTAATAGTCTACGAGCTCGCCTTGTAATCAGGAGGTCCTGGGTTCGAACACCTCTGGTGAGTGAGTGCTGCTGAAGAGTCCCAAACTAGGACAAAGTGGCTGTCCAGTACTCCCAGGTTTTCCAGTGGTTCTCTAACTGATATCAGCTAATGATGAAATCCTCCAACGAAGTGACATACTCTCCTTGAAAGAAACCACTACTGACCAACTAAACGAATGGCACTAAAGAGTTGTTAGCATGCAAAAGTGCGTCAATGATGGCTTACTGGTCTCGGCGCTCGACTTCCAACCAGAAAATCACAGATTCGAAACCGGCTTCACCTACCAAGGTTTGAGCAGACAGGCAGTATCACTAGCCCTCAATAAAATAAGTGTGGCTCACTGCCAACTGTATGAAATTGTAAGTGGTTGATAAGTAACATTTCATTAACAAGGAAAGTAGATTATTTGGCAAAAGCATATCAATTATGTAAACCATACCTAGTAGTACTGCCATGTTATGCAAATCGTGCACTCGTACAAGGTATTCTCGAATATCATAGGGAGTAACTTTGTTTAAATGACCATTTAAGCCTAATCCGTATAGTAAACCAGCTTGTTCTGGACTAGGTGTATTCACACATGAAGTAGAATCTTGATTAGTTCGACGACTATTGGTAGACGAAAGTCCAGCAGCACGGCAATTGTACATAATCCATGTGGCATCTATCTGTAAAAAGATTAACATTCAAAGAAATTTATATATATATATATATATATATATATATACATCTAAGGAGAAAAGAGATCTTACAAGCTAAAATCTCAAAACAATAATGCTTCATTTAGAAGTAACTATAGCAGAAAGATAGTGAATAAAATACATATTCCACGTAACTTACTGAGGCATGAGGAGATATGCTTAAACCGATAGCTACTCCATTATGAAAATCTGGCCAGTGTCTCGCAGCCAACACACTCGGGGAATGTTGTATATTAGCCGTAGAAAGTAATGAAGCAGTTGAAGATGCTGAATTAGAAGCAGTTGTGGAGACATTCGAATTGGCGTAATTGTTAGGCGAGTTATTACGTGGTACCATACGACTTAGTCCCAGAGATGCAGCCTGAAATGAAGAGAAGACGAAATCAGTCATAACGTCACGCGCCTTCAAAATACAAAGTATTTTAAATATAGCAAAAGAATTATAGTGGGAATGAGCAAACATGAATAAACATCTTAAAAGCATCTAACACAGCGTGCTTACACGTAAAGACGCCCCAGCACCACTATAAGCCACTGAAGAGGCAATGGCTAATGCCATAGAGTTTCCTGGATGGTTGGAAGCCTCTATACCATGTGTACCAATAACACCATGTCTGTCTCCAGCATTTCCACTAACATCTAAGCCAGGAATAGGTACATCTGCCACCCCAGGAGTCCTATTAGCACCTGGGTTTAAGTTAGCTGATCCAAGAGGCTCACGGGCGAGATCAACCAGGACACGCCTTCCACTAGTTGGAGAAACAGCCCGACCACGTAAACATATTGATGGCACACGAAGTTGTGTCGGAACTTTTGAGCCCATAAGGATTCCTAATGTCAACATTCCACGACCAACAACGGACGCCCAAACACGAATACCAGCTGCAGCTAGATGCATTTCCAATCTTGCTTCTGTTAGACGAGCATTTAGATCAGATCCAGATGCGTTAGAAGGTGATGAACTAACAGGATCTTCAGAATTTACACGAGGAAGACGAATATGACTGAAGCTTTGGAGAAGACGATATGCTTCACGTAGGCGTAAATCATCCTGTAAAATGAAAAAAATCGAAATAAAAAGTAGTCTAAATTAGAACGTGATGAAACAAAGTAATGGAAGAAATGATAACTGACTGCCTATCTTTTTACTCACTGATCATTAAGACATGCGCATTAAGTGAAAGGATCACGAAAATGTCAATAAAACGTTGAAAGTTAGTAATCCTTTCGAATTAGGCAACACAATATTTAGTAAACGGATTATGCTTCATATAACAATGTTGTATAGGTTACTAACCCACCCAAAATAAAACGTAAAGACTATAAGAATCTTAAACCATGTCTTCTGTTTAGCAGACAATAAGTCACGTGCATGTTAAGGGTTTTATAGTACAATTTGCCTTCTTGGACAGATGAAAGTTTGATTTAGAGTCGAATCAAAAAAGCACAATAAATAATTGTAATAGTGAATACTTTTCAACTAAACTGAAATCATTAGGATATCCTTCATCCAAATCGAATCAATACCCTGCAGGTAATTGCAAACACCAAATGTGGTCAACATAATATTACTCGTGATATCTGTTACTATATAAGGACGTTTTAGTGATGTTAAATGGTTGGAGGCAATCGACAGGAAGTCTTGTACCTAGGCTTCGTGCTAGTTGGCACTCACCAGTCAGCAAGGCGTATCTGCAGCGTTGAACGGAATCATGTCCCTTCTGAGATTCGAACCCACGTCACCCAGTGCTGCAGTCAGAGACGTTATCACTGGGCTATTTGGGCTCGCGATTGACCTGCTGTGGGAATGTATTGGATACTTTGATTGGACACTAGTAACTAGTGTGATGCGTCTACATCAACAATTCAAAGTGCACCATGACGGCAAGCTACCTAGAATGGTGGCCACATTGGAAACCTGATTGATAGAATTCAGTCCACACCAAACAAAGGACTACATACATCACACTAGTTACTAGTGTCCAGTAAGTCAGAAATAGCTTAAAATAGGGATCGTGTCAACCAGAAACCATAACAAACCATTGACAAAACTGAAATTCAAATCTAAAAGAAATAATGTTGTGAAAGATTTGCTCCTACATTAACGTCGTATTCATATGAACCGTTGAAATTCAATGATTCATATGTTAGAAAGTTTTCAACCACAGCTTTTCATAGCAATATTAGTAGGTAGGCGTAGAGACTTTCGGGATGAGAATGCTGACTGTTAAACTTGATCATAGTTTTACTGTTCATTTAAGGCTTCAATAAGACAAACAGTTGTCATTATCGAAAAATGATGTACACTTGTGCATATGGAGTATAACTGAAATTTATATGACCAGTAGGTGAAGGTGTATTCTGATTTGATTAAGCTTTACACCAACGAGCGATTTCGCTTTCCTGATTAGCGGTTGGTATATTTATTATCAACACGATAAATTGGGTCTAGATTAAAGCTGCACAGTACACACAACACCCTATCAACATAGCAGCAAATCTCACCCATCATGGACGCTAACTCATATAAAAGACTATTGAATGTACACTTTATATCCAACGAAAAATCTTACGGAAATCGCAAAAACCTGGTAGTCACTAGTTTTTTTTTCTAGGACAAATACATACTAACAATATGGAATCTAGTAAAACTGATTAGCAATATCAGTATTATTCTTTATTATTTTTCCCTTAGGTTTCTATTGGAACATAGGGCTTCACCTCCACCTCTCTACTTGCTTCTGTCTTCCTTCTGCTGTACTTTTCATCTGCATCCATGTTAGTCCGTACTCTCTCAACTCCTATTCACACGATCTCCTCCATGTAACCCTTGCATTGACGTCCCACTCGCCGCTTCCCTTTCGGGTTCCACTCCAGGGCTTGACGCGCGATGTCACCCAGCGACCTTTTCAGCGAGTGTCCAATCCATCGACCTCCACTTTCTCCTGCATATATGTTGGTCGGCGATCGGTTCTTGTTTTGTTTATTCCCATAGTTTCTTGCTGGTGATTCTTTCCGGCCCGGCCATCTGATCTTCAGTATAGATCCAGCGAAGACAGTTGTCGGTTGATAAAGGTCTGCAGTAGCCTGTTGGAAATATTCTTTGTGACCCACCCGCCAAGTTTCTCATCCGTATAAAAGAAGTGACTGACTCGACGTTTGTATTGAAAATCCAACCGAATTTTGTTGTTGATTCTGGCTGAGTGACGAAGATTTCCAGATTCGTTTCAGGTTGATGAATGTGTTTCTCGCCTGCCTTCCCGATTCTCGCTCGATTTGACATCCTCATCCGTTCCGACCGGCTGTAGTTGAGATAATGCTCCCTAATAAGTGAATGAAGTAACCTCTTTCAAATCCCTCCCGTTGATGGTGATTGGCGATTGATGTTGCTGTTGTTGTTGGTTGGTTGTTTTCATAACCTCCGTCTTGTCTATGTTCACCTGGAGTCCTGTCTTCGCCGGCTGCTTCTTCGACCGGTTTGTCGGTTTTCGCTTGTAAGTTTTCGATTTTGTGTGACAGCAAACATAAGTCATCCACGCGCGAAATCCAGGTCTTCTAGGCTCTTCACGTCGGTCCAGGATATTCCTGTCTTCTCATTTCCCACTGTCTGACGCATGATCCAGTCCATCACAATTGGGAACATCATTGGTGATAATAAGCACCCTTGTCTGACTCCTATATTTACTCCAAACGCCTCGCTGAGTTTTCTGTTGTGGATCACTTGACACGTGCCGTTGTCGTACAGCTGTTGAATAAGCTTGATGAATATCATACCAATATATATATATATATACCAATATCAGTGACTATACTTAATACTTGGTTAAAAATATATTTTGCTTAATTATCGGCTGCTACAATACAATGATTTAATGAAGTCAGACACTTCTCTATAAGAAATACAAACAAATACCTTGAAAGAGACTTGACAACAAGGATTACTTTCTAGATGATACAACAAAGCATGTGATGAAATAGCCATATTACGTGACATGGAACCAGTGTCTCGAAGAGGATGTACTAAGTTTGACCAGCGTTCAGCAATAGACCATGAAGATGTATCAGCAGTACATGATGTTGTTGTAGACTGTTGTTTAGTAAAACTATTGGGTTCAGATTTCGATGAAGTGGAATTGGAAACAATAGAGCTTGAATCAGTGTTCTGATAGTCACTGAGTAGATTAGCCTGTTTTGCTAGATCAGTGCGACCTGAAAAACAAACGAAACGAAATAAATAAAGACTAAATCACTTTGTGTATACAGGTTTACAATTCAAGTTGTAGGTGTATAAAGATTGACTATGCATATATCTAAAGCAGTGAATACGATTGATTATGTTCAGTGACTACGCATCATTTTCCAAACAAACAGTAGCACTAAGTAAAAACACAAATGCAGTAGGTGAAAACGCGTGGGTCCATTGAATACCGGTTTCGATCAGCGCGAAAGTATTCTGTGAACGCTAGGAACTGCTACAAAAAGTGTACAAAATACAAACTAATCTACTGAGAGTTGTTTTCAGTCACAGCGACGAACATCCACAACTCAACAACATTCCAATTCCATGTATTCTACATAAAGTTTACACCAACAAAGTCATAACATTAATTAGTTGCAACAATGTAAGTAAACAAACAACCGCTGCGTTTTGTTTGTCTAAATATAAAGTCCATATCACAAAAGAACAAAATCAAAGGCTCAATCTTTACTGTCTCTGTGTTTACTTTATTTATACATAATAGATTAGGCGAACAACTTACCCATTAAGCTATATACATGAGGATCACAATTAGGCGGTGGATGTAACCGATATTGACTAAGAAAAATACGTAAAATCATTGACACACCAGATGGAAGTACACGTAATCGCCTGCTTAATACTCCACGGAAAATTGTAGAACTGGATTCTAAGCGACTGAGAAACAATAAAGCTAAATGTTGCGAAGAACCTTGTAGAAAAGGTGTGTTTGTTTCATGAAATGTCTTATTATCAGACAATGTGAGAGATGTTAAAAGTGTCTCAACATAGGCACACGCAAATGGACCAGCATTTTGAAGCCATTGGCTAACTTCTTCATCTTTGAAGACAGGGAAATCGTTTTGTTTCTCGTCAGAATAGCCATACACTACAGGAGGGAAATGAAGAAAGAAATTCTGCAAGATAAGTGAAAAATATGGTTAATGCATGATATTAAGTTACTCACAGAACAAATGTCTTTTTATACACTCGACAATCACATCTGTTATGTGGAGACCGATGATAATACAGCTGGCCAAGCTTCAGTAGGTGAAATGGGGTCTGAAGAATTTACACACATAAGTTCAACAAACAGGTGAAAAACCACGTAGACACGTCATCCATATAGGTGTTAACAAATTACTGAAAAGAAAACTGATTGGTCCAATAATCCACGTGATAAATGGATACCAGTCAGCACTAATTCACTCTGCTGTGTAAAAAACAGTATCCAGCTGCGCAGTGGTAAGCCTCGTGTGTGTGTTTTTTTAACAAATCCATTGTAACATCCTACTCTGATAATAAATAAGTTCATCACCAAATTTTAGGCGCCTAATTAATGTCTTTTACATCAGTGTATTGCAGTCACAAAATTTATTGTTGGTCTTGTACTCCAATAAACAGTGAGCATTACATGCGTCGTTAAATCTGGTAAAATAAAAAAACTAATGCAAATGGATCACCTGTTATAAGTTCTTATATAGTGAACTAAGAACCACACTTCAAGAGTGAAGCCTTGTCAAGCTACTTAATTACTGAGAAAGAAAGAGAATAGGGATTCAAAAACAATTGTAGCGACAGGCTGGCGCTTGCTGTATTTGCTAGTCATGTTCTACGGAAACATTGTATTTATGCTTTTGACTAGCTAGTGCGTCGGTGGTATAGCGGTTAGGACGCTCGCCGACCATGCACATGGTCCGGGGTTCGATCCCGGCCGACGCACACCTTTACCTCTCTAAGCCAGAAATAATTCTGGTAAAGAGCAAAGGTTGGGCATGAGGCTAGCAACCCCATCCTGTAAAATAAACTTTGCTACAGAAACTTCAAGCTACTAGCTTGAAGCCCTATGTTCCACTGGGGAACGTGAAGGAAAAAAAAATTTATTATTATTTTTTGACTAGCTAGTACAATAAACAGCCTTACTTCTATAAATGCCTTTAAACCCCAACAAAAAGTTGAATCAGAGTTTGAACCGGATTATTTAAGCCAAGCGACCTTATGCTTATATATGTGCTCAAGAAATTAATAGTCACTGAAACCATTCTAATAGGTAGAAAATGCAAGTGTGAAATTTTTAGTTCTCGAAAGAGTCCAATTGTAAGAGTGTACTTGTATTTAGCCCTATTCATCGATTTTATGCGTGCACATTACAAAAGATAACATCCTTCGTAAGAGACAACAGAGAGATAAAGTCTTATGTTGACTTCTAAATCAAAATGTGGATTCTTTCGAATGACAGCTCAGATGGTCAGATGACTTTCACACTCGCTTACTCTGAAAACAGCTTTAAACTGTTAAATAGTTTACTAAGCATACATTTAAAAAATATTACTCCACTAAATACATGCATACAGAACAGGTACGAGACTGGGGTTTGATTTCCGTTCGAGGCCTAAACATCACCTATCAAGTAGTAAGTCTGGCAAATAGGATAAGTTGCCCATGAAGTTACTAACCCCACGCCGTAGAACACCATCATTTCCTACTGAAACTTTGATGCTCAAACTTGAAGTCCTAAGTGGCGGTCGGAAAGCAAATGAATGAAAAAAATCTTTATCTAGAACTCAAAATAAATTAACACAAACCTGAACTATTCAACTTTGCAACTGTTTTCCATGTGAATATATGATTCGACCAAAATTCTAAAAGATGTTGGACAGCTAGTTTTTTATCTGTCTCATTAAGCATGTTGAGTTTTTCTGTAGACAAGGCTGAAACAATCACTCCGGCTAGAGCAGTCGCTAAATCATTTACTCCAGCCAGGTAAGGATAAGGATTTAATTTAACAGAAGTCTCATTAGAATTGAATAATTCCAACTGTTTTGTTATCCATGTTAATAAACAGGGAACAATGTTAGTTGACAAACCATCCGGCCATTTAAATAGATCAGTTGGAAAGTTAAAATGAATGATAAGAGAGATATTGCATAAATCAGAATATTCATCTTCATAGTATGTAGCGTAAGCTGGTAGATTCAGTATCCTAGAAAATACACCGATGTAAAGATTTTAGAAAAAAGCATTAACTCCACAAAAATACAAGAAGAGAAGTGAAAAACAATTCTTGTTGTCCCTTAAACCTAATACATGATAATAAATAGGCATTAAATAGAATTCAGTTAACTAATTTAACATTACAATTCATCTACATGTCGTCATTATTCTTGTTGTCATTGCATAGCTCAAGTGTTGTTTATACAAAAATGAAGCCAGTACGACTTAAGGGGAAAGCTACGATCTTTTAATATAATCAAAAGGTTACTACATTAAAACATACTAAACCTTTGAGAATTTTTCAACGCACATTACGAATCATTTTATGTGAATTCTAAAAATGATATTCACAAATATTAGCATACTAGAAAACCTATTTTAGTAAACTTTACCACCTAATACAGAAAGTAAACTTTACAGAGAAAACCAAAAAACAATGAGTAATAAACAGTTTCGACTTTGACTCATTTCTAGAATAGCTAATTCTTGAAAAGGAGAAAATATTAGGTTAACTACTAATTAACAACAGTTTTTTTTAAATATTAATAGCTTTATTCTGATCAGTGTTTATATAATGTACTTAATTTTCAGCGGAGTTCATTGCATGATACTTTCTCTTCGTCCAGGATCTTCAGGTAAAAGATTAATTCAAGTATTTGTTTGTAAGGATTTGGTTGATTAGTTACAGGATTTCATCATGAGCTGACATTAGTTAGAGAACCATTGGAAAACCTGGGAGTACTGGACAGCTGTTTCGTCCTAGTTTGGGACTCTTCAACAGTACGCACCCCACTGGGATTCGAACCCAGGACCTTCTGGTTACAAGGCGAGCCAGCTCGTAGACCATTAAGCCACTGGGACCTGACTCGATGGCCCATGAATTCTAACTTCTGTCAATTCACGATATAGAGCAACCGCTAACCAATGTCTTCGGCGATTATTTGTCCTCACACCCGACCTGCTGCACCCTACTGGTCACGACTCCCCGCTGGAACCCCAGGTAACTAGCTAACTGAATAGGGCCAGTCGCCAGATTAATTGACAGTAGATCCTGTGACACAGTTTTATCTCACCTGAAGCGCAAACCAATCCAATAGAAGATCTCTTCTTTGTCTCCCCAAGAAATACACGACATTTTGTTGAATGGCAATTATAAAAAGTTCAGAAGTACATTTTGTGAACCAACGAAACCGCTCAGCAACGGTAATCTTATGTACTAGGATAAGCTGTCATCCACGATTATGCTTTTCCTCATGTTTAGTAGAAACACTTGCGAATCGAAAGTTTGTAAATGTTTCAAATACTCGCCAGCGTGATCAATTCTATTAGAAGTCATACTTTAATGGACTTAAACAAACTGAATGAAAGAAATTATATGCAGCATACTGATGGAGGTTTTCGGTAGCCCAAGTTTTAAGCAGACCGCCCAGGTTTATCTGCAACCATTAACGTTTATCTATGCTCGGAAGTAACTCATAGTAAGTGAGATAAATAAAAATGCATAACGATTTACTTCGACTTAAATAACGTGAATTTAAGCAGTGTTTTTCATAACTGATATCTAAGAGAAAATACAATTTTACAGTACCTTGCGAGAATGTAATTCAATTCGATCAACTGCTTTAATTTATCTTGTAAAACAGCATTCAATTTAGCTTCCTATAAAAATAAAGAGAAATTCAAAAAAAGTGTTTCATTAAATAGAATGAACAAAAATGAAAAACGAAGCATCAAGATGAATTACGTAATAGCAATATGTACAGCAGAAAATAGGTGGAAAGACTTCCATATCCGAAAAAGACAGGGAAATAACCATTGGAGTAGTACATACACCTATGACTGCGACTACAAATCAGTTGACACAGTGGATCAGCTGCATTCGTTGTGTATCAACTGAGTATCCTACCATGCTGCTTAAATTGGTTTGATAAAGTGTATCACTATATCATAACTTAACCGGTGATATGTTTACACTATTTCTTCATAACAAATTCACGAAATGTTATTTTGTAATAGTAGAGAATGCTTGTAACATAAGATATTGATGGTTTGCATGAAGTTGTTTGAGCTGAGCTCGGTTTTTAGTTGATAGGCAATTTAGTGTCAAGCTCGACGTTGTTAGTATTCCATTTTCGCCTTCTCTTATTATCTGATCTGTGAAGAATAGTGAGAAGAACTCATCTGCTCTTACTTCCTTATTCTTATGCTTGACATTTGTGGGTAATAAATATTAAATGCTTTATGCACAAAAACTCAGTTGTTTTTGTACAAACGTTTGAAAGATTAAAATCTGACGAGATGTTAGCTATGATGAAGATTTTGTAGTTAAGATAAAAGATATTGGTAACCATATGCTCTATGGGGGTGAGTACTGATGTTGTAAGGACTTCAATGATTATGTTGGAGCAAATATTAAGCGTCAGTAATGTTGTCTAACACACCTATTTTCTCAATGAAATACGACTGAAATGCGTCTATTGTCTGTCTGTCTGTTTTCAAAATAGAACTTTGCACCGATGCGCAGCAGTTCAGGTCGCCACACTTCACTTAGCACACAAAACAAGAGACGTAAAAGAAATGCAAAGTAGAGAGGGTATTATAAGTCATCTGGCATCTGCGCCAGCCATTGAGAACGATTTTGAGCCACATCACCAATTGTCTCCATCCATTGGTTTTTACCGTCCCGAGGACCCCAATCAGGAAGTCTACAACTTCCTGTGTGGCTCAACTAACTGTTGTGGATTTCATTGACTGATGAAGCCATGTTTTAGTTTGACCATCGCTAGCTCTTTTCCAGCCTGACGATATGTCAACCAGCTAGCATTTCCCGGCGAGGAAGGCGATGACTAGGCATACGTAACACATGTCCTAACCATCTCAGTCGATGTAGCTTCATAGCCTCGTCTATTGTACAAATTTCAAGGATACAAATCTCTATTTAGCTTGTTTACAAACCGAAGAGCATACTGACGGTTACACTTACACAAATACAAGCAATCACAATACAATTCGTCAATCTGTACTTACTTCGTATGTCAAGTGGAAAGAAAAGAAAATAGTAGGTAGACAAGAGAGAATAAGGTGACTATCTGGATCATCACGGATGCGTGACAAATGAATAGTTTTCATCTGACTACTATTAAAGAGTAACTTTTTATCGTATGTCTTCACCACAGAAGTGACTTTTTCGGGTAACAACAATGATGGATGAACTACTGCATCATCTTGCTTGAATTCCAACAGGTCAACAAGATTATTCCAATCTGATTCTGAAGCGCCTTCAATACCTTGTCGTTGGCGCTTATTGCATTGAAGATATTCGCCAATATCTTCACCTTTTGGTATTAAAATGTGAAATAAATAAAAATATTATTTTATGCATTTGTAGTATTGAGAAATAATTATAAAAAACCTCAAACAAAAGAACGCGTGTAGTACAAATATGAGGCCAAAGGTTAGTTTATTTTATTTTTATTTTTGATTACAGTTTGATTCCACACCGTATTTTTGGTACAGGTATGTAATTTTCAGCATGTGATATCGGTAGCCCGAATTTCGCAGGTCGACCATAGATATCAGGTGTGCGTCGGCAGGGGATCAAACCCCGGACCATTTGCATGGTTGGCGAGGGTCCTAACCATGTGGCTCTAAACGGCGATAGACCACCTAGATAAAAATAAAGTTCTAACTACCATAGAAACGTGGAATTATGGCTTATTTGTTTAAATTAATTGATGTTTAACCAGTAGATGACGAATTCGCATCCTGCTACACTTTACTGGAGTTAAGGCAACACAAAGTAATGTTACTCATTTGTACTGAACAGAAAAATGCAATAAAAACAACTTTACGCTAAAAGTTCATCGATTTCAATTACCACATTTTAAAATTGCATACAGCAAAAAAGAAAAAGAATGTGATAGCAGTACTATAAAGAAAAATAAATGGATGTAAGGAGGTATAGGGTAAGTTCAAGAGTGTCGAAAAAACCTAGACATTTGCTGGTGGCTAGCAGGAGAATTTAGAACGCACGTTTTATAGTATTTGGAACTTGTTAGTCAGACGAACCTGCATCCCACCGACTGATAGTGTACTGGATTCTGCTACTAGTTATAGACAAACATATAGTTTTAGGTTACGAATAAAGGGTAATATTGAAGCATCCTTTCAAGGAACCAAAGATGATAAAAATTAACGGCAAAAGACAAGAGACTTGGTAACGGAATATTTATTTGGAATTTGATATCTCTCTATAGGAATACGTTATCTGAAAACAGTCATTTGCACAGATATTCCATTTTGTGCTATTTCTGCTCTTCGTATTGTGTTTTTCTTTGTGTCTTCTTTCCGTGTCATCCCATGTTCTGCCGCAATGCTGAATTAATTGCTCTCTTGATGTCAAATATATCACTATGCTATTTGATATTTCTATGCCAATGAATGTCTCTTTATATACTACTGATAAACCTTATCAGTTGTACATACCACAATACAATGGAAATTAACAGGACCTGATAGATGGACATGCATCCATGGAGAGTCGTCTGATTTTTCTACACTTTAATTCGAACCTATGAATTAATGGCACGGGCACATGTATACGCATTCAAGAACTGACAGTTATTAGTCCATGTAACGAAAATGAGATGGACATTCAGTTTTTTTAGTTGATTTTATATTTAGGGGATAATGTAAACAAAACATATGGGGAAAACTGTATTAAAATGGAAATATGATTAACAATAGCTCAGAAAACATTTAATTTCTATTGCCTGAGAATGACTTTGCATACTCCCGATGCAGTATGAACCTTCTTCGTTCAATTGCAATTGAAATGCTCCCATATGACCGGGCGTCTTACATAGCCTCTCCTGAGGAAGTCCTACTGACTGCCTTCACGTGGCGGAGGTGTTTCTCACCAAAGTGAGAGGGCGAAAGCGGATGCCCGGCGCTCTCCACTGGGTTGACTGTCCATTGGATGACAGTCTAGGGGAGATGGCTAAACCCTGATTCCAAACCTCCAACGATTGGCGTATGAAGCTCACTGGAGCTCACCGGCAGACGTATGGACAAAGGGCTTGTTGGATGTCCTGGATGTCTGGCCCCATTCAAAAAGGCGTATGAACCGAACTCCGGTCACCGGCTGGCTGCCAATGGATAGTGGACTCCCTACTCCACTCCTGCTGCCTTGTAGGTCACACTTGGTTGTGTAAAGGCTAGAGCTGCACTCTCAAACAAAAGGCCGAGCGATGCTGGGGACATCACTCGTACCAAATTCCCATGAAACTTCATGAACTCTCTTACAAATTGCCGCGCCTGGGCAGCGATGATTCGAGACGTTCATGAAGCCGGCTCATCCTCCCGTAGGAGATAGCCGAAGTAAAGTAAAAGTAAAGTAAAGACCAAACAACTCATATTTAAGGAGTGTATCAGAAAGGAAACTAGCCCTGTGGATTCAAAAATTCTAAACACAGGTGAAAAAGCTTTTGTCAAGTCTTGACTGATGACGATGGTGATTTATAAAGCATAACATGAAATGCGGCAAATACAAATAACGATAAAGGCGTTCAGTGTCAAATTTCACCACCACCCCTAATAAAAAAATTTATCAGATTGATATTATTAACAAATACACATAGGTTTACCTCCATCACTACTTTCCATCGCCGTAACACCTCCATTGTACCGATGAGAGAGAGATAAACCTGAAGCCATTAAAATGAAATTGGCGAAACGATTCCATTCAACACATCCCTGGAAATAGTATGCATCAGAATCATGCATATCTTCATGACTGTGTGTTCGATCGCCTTGGAATTGATATGAACTGTTAGTTCCCGGAACATTTGATACAACATACCAACGAGTAAAAAGCAGTAAACCGACATCTTCAGATAGACATTGATTTAAACTGGTTAAACACCGTTGCACTGGAAAGATTAAGCGAAAGAAATGTATCTCAAAACCATTCCGGCACGTAAACTAATACTCTGAGTAACTCAAAGCTTATTTAATCACATATACTGAGAGTATGAGTTAAATTATATGAACAGAACTATGAATATGCAACCCAACTGATTGTCCAAATAAAACTAGGTGCAAATATTTATTTCACCCGAATATTGTAGCTTACACCCAATTGATGAGTATAGTAAAATACTTCGTATATAAGTTGAGGTTTATAAATAATTGGAAGAGTATATTACCAAAACCAAAGAAATAAATCCAACAACATAAGCACAAGTCTTTCATCACGTGACTCCAGAGTTGAAATCCACCTTGACCTACTGGAGTTTGGAGAACTGCGTATTGTCGCTACTTTTCATTTAACGTACATCACTGAGAATATAGCGTATGAAAGAATAGAAATGATTCGTCATTTGAATTTCTCAATTCTTTTAACGAAGTTCCCTCAAACAAGTGAAGTTTGCACACGACTACTGACTACCGTACGCCACAATCTCTGTGTGTTTACCAGCCGTAGACGAAGATACCACGAGACATTACAATGATATAGCACATTCTTCGTGTTCATTTTTGATCTGTGATATGCCAAGATAGACTGGCAAGGGACTACAGGAACAGGAGAATCTTTAAAGAGTTTAGAATAGAAGATATCACTGACTGATCGAATTATCTACGCAGAACCTTTCACAAAAGTGTAATAGTTCAGGCAACCATTCAGAAAAATAAAGCAAAGAAATGTAGTGAAACTACAAAGGGTGAAACTGTACGGGGGAAGAAAAATTTGATGAAAACTAAACTAGTAATTTTGAACTCTCAAAGATCATAATAAGTGAATACACCTACACCACTGTTGATAAGGATGTAGAATAGAGCGATGTCATCATGTCACCACCTGGTACCTAGCATCCCAAAGACCCCAACCTAAAGAGTTTACACCTGGCTTAAATCAACATTTAATTTTCCCAGGGATTTATGACGTGTTTTTGTCTGATCACCACTAACTCTTTTCCAATCTAAACTTTAAGTAGACGTTGCTCACTGAGGAAGACAGTGACTCAGCATGCTGAATACATACATACATGCATGCATACCCTATTCCTTTCAATAGATGTAGCTTCACAACCTCATCGAATGACTGTCTTCCTCCTCACCTTAAATTCTACACCTAACCGAATTATTATTCATCATGGTGCTTCATTTAACATTAGCGTTTAAAAGAAGACACCTATGGTTACGTCAGTTGGTCTTTTTATATTATTCCACCTTTATCTGTCATTTCTCATAGATTTAAAGTAGGGCGAAGTGAACCAGTGTACACTGTCCGTCTCCTTGGATTAGCATTATTATTATATCCTTTAATTCTTAAACGAACATAGGGCTTCAGCTGCGCGTCTCCATTGCCTTCGGTTTTCTGCCAACTTTTTCACCCCGCTCCCAGTCTGCCCATATGCTTTCATCTCCTCTTCACATAACCTCTTCCAAGTCACCTTTGCACTGACGACCAACTCGCCGCTTCCCTTTCGGGTTCCACTCGAGCAATGGCTTGTCTAGTGATGTCACTTGATGGTTTCCTCAGAGTATGACCAATCCATCTCCATTTCTTCCTGCCTATTTGCTTCGCAATCGGTTCCTGGTTGGTTGGCTCGTTGATTGCCAGAGATCCATGTTGCTGATCTTTTCTGACCGGCCATCTGATCTTGTATACTGAGCGAAGATAACTGTTAATGAAGGTCTGAAGTTTGTTTGAGATGCTCTTCATGACGCCCCGTCTCTGATCCGTATAGTAGCACTGACTTCACATTGGAGTTGAAAATCCGGATGTTATTTTTGATGGTGAGTGCTGTTGACCTCCACACAGACTTAAGAGTAATGAAAGCTTGTCCTGCTTTCCCGATCCTCTCTTTGATATCCTCGTCAGTTCCGTTCGCCTGTAGTTGAAACGATGCTTCCCAGGTCGGTGGGTAAAGGAGATTGTTTCTTTCAGGTTCCTCCCATTTATGCTGGCTGATTGTTGTCTGTTTTTGTTGCTGTGGCTGTTGGCCAGGAATCTTCATCACCTCTGTTTTATCTATGTTCACCTGAAGTCCTATCTTCTATGGATGCTTCTTCTACCAACTTGTTGCTTTTCACTTGCATATCTTCCAGTTTGTGGGAAATCAGACATATATCATCAGCGAAGTTCAGATACTTCAAGTTTTTTGTGTCGGTCCATTTTATGCCTGTTTCCTCAATGCCCGTATCCTTCGATAGACAACCAAAAATTAGTCCAATGCAAGTTGACAAAGTCCATCTAACTTTTTATATTCTAGTTGAAATTTCGTCAGCCACAGGTCCAAATAAGTGGAATAATTCACACAATTTCATTACCGACCCTTAAATTAAGAGTTGGTGCAGGCTAGCCATCCATAACAGCAGCATCCATAACGTACACTGCTAGTTGTCATTACTTTGTGTAGGAAGAAATAACAATTTACAGAAAAAGTTCAACTGAATTTAAACGAAGAAAACAGGCTGATAAAAAGTGTTGGTTAGAAGTGTTACACAACACTAGTGAATTAAACTATGGGTTGTAATGTAAACAAAATGACCGAAATAAAATATTAAAAACACTTATTTACTAAAGTCAGGCATATAATTCTATATACAAAAGGTAATAAAGTGAAAGTACAAACCCATTTCATTTTCAGAAATAGCAGGCAAATAAACTCGAAGTAATTGATTTGAATTTAAGGAACTTGTATCACTATTCACATCTTTGATTCTATCGTCGTTCACTATAGTGAAAGCATTTCCAGCAGGATCACAAAGGGATATTTTTTCAACACTCTTTAATTCTATTCGCTTATTTGATGTATAGTTTTCGCCATGTAATTTTGAATCAACGTCTGCATGGTTCAATTCATGAAGATGGTCACTGCCTTGTTTAGGATAAAGTTCCCTCACGTTTGCCAACTGAAAATACAGAGAAAGTATAAGGTGATTTATCTAGTGAATATTTCTGTATATAAAATAGTTTTATATACATGTGCTTAAGGATAAGACCTAATACACTGCGAAATTGTGAGGCACAAATTTATATAGATTCAGGAGAGTCATCAGTACGTGGTTCATCAAAGTTACTAAAATCATATACCTAATTTATCACACGTATCCGCATATATCCTAGACAACTAATGATAGAATGGACATGAATTAAGCTGTTAAGCAGTGAAGTGGTTAACACCGTTTAACCACTTTACGCTAGGACTGACCGTCGTTTACGAAATACGACAAATAAATCTACCCAGAAGAGGCAAAACATCTATGCGTAGTGAATATGAAAAAAAAGCGCTTACATCTTTTGGAAGCTCATTGAAACAAAAGATTTTCGTATTAGAATTAAACTCAGCTGCTGCCATATGAACTTGATTACTGAAAACTGAACTTGAAGTGACAGTTGATACACACTTGGATAGTATTGAATGTACAGCATTTTGATGCCAGCGATCAATGTCCGGTGGACTGGGACGTACAATAAATGGAAGTTGGACATCAGATGAAATACGCTGCAGTCTGGATTTTACCACTTGCGGACCACCCATAGCCAGAAACAAACTCAGAATTGGAGGTGGACTTAAACCAAGCAGGCAGAGCTGATAAGGAAATGAATTCAAAGGTATATTGTTGTGTGATTATATATAATTAAACTTAAAAAGCACTCCACGTAAAACGAGAAACTTTCTTAGTAATCAGAAATTTTCTGAATAAATGAAACAGTAACATTCGAAGAATAATGGGAACGAACCCCTTGTGACGAATGTATGTTAATGTATTTAACTGTGACTTATATCAGTTGGATTAAGACTTACAATAATATCTCATTACCTGGCAAATTTTGGTTATAGGAGTAAAAATTAACAGAACTTTATACTACTGTATTTTGCCTTTTGGCAACCTGCTTGAATTACTGGGCTACCTAACACAAAGCATCATGTTTTCTCTAATTCTCATTGTCTTAACTATTCAATTATGTCCTTCAGTCGCAGAATATACTCAAGCATATTTTCAATTGGTTTTCAAACTACTGGTGACAGCTTAGCGGAGACAAAAAAAAATATTATAAGGGATTAGTCCACGCTTCAGATCTAAAAGCATTGCGTCATGCGATACATCATAGACTGCTACTTTACTTGAATATCCTGAATGAGGAGAAAATATTATACAATAAGTTATGCTAAAAATTCTGTGCACTATGTGAACATTTTATTCAGAGTAGAGCCATTTTCTACTTATTTACTTTGCAGACATGTAAGGCAGATATATCTGCTTAGTACTTTACGTATGCAAAACGAGTATAAATTAATCTACAGCTCGGCAATTAACAGTGTTCTCTGAGCTATATCAAACGGTTTCAGTATTCTAGCTGTTATTTCAGAGATATTTCTCATGTATGGTAGGATGAATTTTCTTGTAGTCCTTGATGGTGTTTTATTCGACTTTAAACACTTTTTGATGAAATTTTGTGGATAACCATTCTTTTTGAAGACCGTTTGTAGGTATTTTTCTTCCATTCTTTTCAACTCTGGAGTGCTACAGTGTGTTTGAACTCTTTTAAACAATGTCTGCACACAGTTTCGTTTGTGAGTAATTGGATTATTGCTAGTATAGTTGAGTATTTGATCTGCGTGCGTTGATTTTCTATTTACTTGTGTTTCTAAATTTCCTGTGTTGGACGACGAAAGCTCCGCAACTAAACCAACCAGCTCAGAGAACACTATTAATTGCAAATCATCCACCTGAGCTACAAATCTTCGCTATTATTTCGAAATCAACAGTTTTGTTGGTTGTCTAATTCCTTTATAGTAGTTAGGAAGCCTATTTCTCTGGAAATAAACTTCAAAGAAGATACTGTTATTCAACAATCTTCAAGGTCTTTTCTGCTTCATACACCGGGGTGGAGATAAAAACTAAGTTCAGAAACAAGAAAATTAAAATAGGTATAATACACCAACATACCTTTTTGATTCCAGTATACAGGACTATACCCACACCAGGGTCTAAACAGATAGTTATCCGTGAATACGGTACGTAGACAGCATCACAGGCACGAAGATAAGTTAAGTCACCAAAGACTGCTTGATAGTCATCAGTCCGTTTATTATCACTGGTGCATAAAGCTGTTTCTTCATCATTTATCCTTAAGCAGGCTAGTCTAGACTGTCTGTCATCAAGGCCAGGTGAACTTGTGAGAAAGCAAATCCAAGAAACAGATATCAAGTCAACCGCTAGAAATGCAGGTGATTTCATTGGGCCATATTTATGACACAGTAGAACTGGACTGTTATCTTGAATTACTGTAAGATGACTGGTAGAAACAAAGTAAAAGACGATAAAAATATTCTGTTAACTTCAAAATACGTAATATAATAGCAGCAACAAAGAGCAGCCGATTAAACTTATTACTCAGATATATATATTTTAATTTTGTACACACTGAGATTATAATAAGTATTTTTATTAAGACAATAGTTTATTTGACTTGCACGCAAACATTTTCAATAATCATAAAATTGAATCAACTGTATTGGAGAAAAAGAGAATAAAATGCTTATACATAGAACAATGTCAAAAAAGAACTAGGGGGCATAACTGTAATACAATTTATGCAAAGCATAAACTCACGATGTATCAGATGTATCACCAGAGAGCACTTCACCTCTATTTCTAATAGAAGAACTGTTGTTACACGGTTTTTCGGTCTTCGGTAGAGGAAATGGTAAATCCGGAAGACGTCGACTCAATAAAGCAAATCGACCAGAAGCTGACAGATACGAAATAGATAATGAACGACAAAAATACAACACATGGATAATATACAACAACAAAAAAAAGTAAAATACAATTGATCACTCATAATCGAAAAAAGTGTCTTAAAAAAACACCCAGTCAAAAATGCTATAAGAATACCAACACTTGAAATGTGTGTCGATTCCTTTAAAGTCCTCCTCTTTTCCTAGTGTTAAGCATATTTCAGATTTTTGAAAAACTATGTCTCTTCTAAAAGTGCAACAGCTAGTAATTTGAATTATGCTTTGATAGGCTTTCTCTCAAGTTCTAATAACGGATATACACCGCTTAGTAACACAGTCATTACAAGTAAACCAGCTAACTAGCTCACTTGTTCACTGTGCAATTCTGTACATCACTTAATCTATAGAATCATTTTTTAAAGGACTGTGAGCTAAGGATAGGACTGATTGCGCTTTCTGAACAAAACATTACTATTTATACGCAGTGTTCATGCACTATTATGAACAACCTACCATTAAATAACACTTTATTGACAAACGAATCTACTACTTACAAGGAGCACAATATTTACTGTTTTCTTTTTTGAAGTTAGATGCATGTCTCATTGGGCTTACACAGCTAAGATTGACTGGTGTACTGAATGAACGAGTCGACGACGGTTCTGACCATACAAGGCGAAGACAAACTTTAGGAAGTAATGGCTCATCTAACAGATTTGCAATCTGATCAGCATTAAGAGGGGTGAACTTATCGGTTTGAACAGAGGTTTCACATTGGTTGGGAAGGCAAATAGCAGCTTGTAAGGAAGAACTAAAGTGGAATAACAAAAATAAAAAGTAGTACATTATTTTATGATGACAACACAATATTAAACTAATAGAATTTAATTACTCTGAAAAAACATGAACTTTCTATTAGGAATTAAAAATACATATTTCAATTTTCCCTTTAGATAACAGGAAACTGTAACCTTGGTACGTTAAAGCTACAATAACTAACATAAGAGTTGTTATAGTAATAAATGATAAATCTAGCTCTAATTAGTCAGTGTCAAAATGTCAATGGGGTGATAATTAACGAAGAAAATTTTCTTTTCCTTCACGTTCCCCAGTGGAACATAGGGCTTCAAGCTAGTAGCTTGGAGTTTCTGTAGCAGTGGTGTTTATTTTACAGGATTGGGTTGCTAGCCTCATACCCAACCTTTCCTCTTTACCAGCATTATTTGTGGCTTAGCGAGGTAAAGGAGTGATTCGGCTGGGGATGGAACCCCGGACCATGTGCATGGTCGGCGAGCGTCCTAACCACTATGCCACCGACGCACAAGAAAGAAAACTAATATACACAATTAAAAGGTGGAAAAGGTTACAACAAGTGGATTGCATAATGCATAATCCACCTTTTAATTGTGTATGTTAATTTTCTTCGTTAATTATCACCCCACTGACATTTTGACACTGACTAATTATTGTTAACAAACATATCGCCACTTGATTGGTAAATTGTTGTGTATTGTAATAAAAATGCCATATATATACATTAGAGTAGAGCCAGAGATGAGGATCTAATTGAAATCTAGCTCTGTTAATGTACTTGGAAGTGGTTTCTAAGATGGTCTTTCTCGAATTATCCTAATAAAATTTTCGGTCAAAATGGAAGTATTACGACAAATAATGAGTGACAAACTATTATAACTGAAGGCACACATACACTTATCAACCTTTAAATCTTGTTTGCTTTGTTTTTGTGTAAAAAAAATATAAGGGAAATAACGTTTTGACGACAAGAAATATATTCAGTTGATGAAAAGGAAAATAGATATAGTGAAAGCCTTTATGTACTGTAATTGCTTTAATAAGGATGTAAACTCACAGTCGTCCTTGTAATGTAGTTAAATTTAATGGACTATACTTCTGAGTGTGAATGGTACTCGTTGGTTTAGGTGTATAACTACTTCCTGTTGGCTGAGGATCCATAATAGGTGTCCTTCTTGGGTGAAAACTACCAGAATTATTTAACGCGGAAGGTGCATAGTTTAGAGTGTTGCCTGGTGTCATATTAGAAAGTCGATTGGTGTAAGTATTAAGGTTTGAGGGTGTGAAAGGAACAGCCTAAGAGAGAAAAAGTAAAAATAAAACATGTAAGCAACATAGATTACGTCCACAATTTATAAACATAGTTTGTTCCATAAAACTAAATGTATATCTCCAGGTTTATATCCGAACTTTTGTGGATTTATAGGAGATACACATAACTAAATCCTTCTTAATTTAGCCCTTTCTTGGTATCCAAAACTTCATGAACATATAGTTCACTTTTAAGCAATGAGCCACGGGCTATAAATAACCTTCCTTTAACAGTGGTGTGAATAGACATGTAGAACTACAACAATCACATAGCAAACATGCTTCACAGTTTGGTATTTGTTAGCGCATATGCACCCACTACATTAAAAATATGATGTTTGAGATCATTAACAATAGCACAACCCAAGGTCATAGTAATTATTGTTAACAGTAACAAAAAGTTCCTGACCTAACTTATCTCAGTAATTAACACTAAATCAAAACTGGGGTTACTGTAGGACCAAAAATATTGATAGGTGCCATCTGGCGATAAAACTCAATTGCCAACAATGGAAACAGTTAGCAAGGGGTCTTCAAGTATTGGTCTGCAGTGATCTGATTGGTTTCAGGACTTCATCATGAACTAGTATATGTTAGAGGACCATTGGAGGGTCGTTGGTTTGGATCCTTCTATGATCCATGTTTATATTCCTACTTCAATTATCAACTTGCGATGTTGAACAATTAGACCGAGGCTGTTAAATAAAATATCAGCGAATGGATTTTAGCTCATATTTACTAAAGCTATATTTTCACTAGATAACTCATCGAAATACAACCAATGCGTTCATTATGTGAGTGAATTCCGATCCCAACTTAAGCCCGAATGGTAAAACAATGACCCCAATGAGATTAAGTCCATACATATCCCAATGAAACATGTCAACTTCCTTTGTTTACCAACAATCTATATGTCGAAAACTCTCATGTTTAAATACAAAAGGAAAGTTCAATAACCTACACCATAATACTTGGAGATATTAACAAAAATAAAATCTTTGTCAAGTGACAAATTTAACAGTAAACAAACACATATCAAGGCGAAACACTGTATAGAATTGTATCATTTTACTATGAGATAAAAAAGGTAATAATAATATCAACAAATGAGCTACAAACGTACCGGAGAATGAAAGGAAGACTGAAAACTAGCATGGTAACTCAACTGAGAAGGCTGTGGTTCATTTTTTCTTAAACGAGACAAAGATACAGCAAATGGACTTAGGCAAACATCAGGATTAGGAGAACATATAGAACGTTCATCAAACGTGACCTGAGTTTCGTCAGATTTTCCAGCATGTTTTGTAGACTTAGACTGATAAATTAATCCTGTTAATGCGTGTGTAGCAACACTGATACAGCCATTTGCGTCCATTTGATACAAATATGTATAATCCTAAATGATACATAAAAATTTACACATCATAGGAAACTCAAAACTGAAAAAGAACTTTCGGCTGGTAATCAATTTTTGTTAAAAATCACCAGAAATTAAATTACTAATACAAAAATCATATTTACATTTTATTAAATGATTTAAAAAGTTTTAAGATTCAACTTTAGATTCAGTCTATATTTTTTTTACTCTCATCAACATGAGTCAGTCCAAAGTAACTAAACTTTCAAAGTTTCGAACTAGGCTTTTAGTACACTCTGAATGCATCATAACAACTAAAGTTCCTGTTATCATAAGCGAACAGGTGTCTGTTCACACAATGATTAGTGACATCCCAATAGTGCTTGGTCATATACTTCAAGAGTAGAAGCTCTCCACATATCGGTGCTCAATTTACAGATATTGGTTTTATAACTTTCAATTTTATCGACTGAATTCGACCAGTGCACTTTTTTGAAGTTTCCATCGAATTATACCTTGACTGTCTACTTTAACAAAACCGAAGTTGGATACATCTTGCATTTAACATAAAACCCGATTAACCATTTCATAAAATACGCATTCTTCACCAGTCTACAAAATGTAAAATACATACTTTTTCTTTTAACTGTTTTCACTTGATCAAGAAAAAAATAGTAGAGCGAATCATGTACATTTTATTGCGCTACTTCTAATAAAGTATAATCAGTTCAAACAAAATATAAAAAATAGTAGGACGTGAAATTATTAACAGGGTAATCCTGTACAGTACGAAAGTAAGATAGGACGAGATTGGTAATGATGAGATTTATTTATTTATAGGCAGATCACAGATTCTGGAACACCGTCAAGCTATGCATCAGAAAAAGTGGTGATACTAAAAAATGACGATGGCATACTGCTTACGTAGCAGCAAACGGATGGGCACCACAATAAGTACGAAATTTCAGTGAACAAGGAAATAATTAAGAAAATGTTGGGAAAAGGATATTATAAACATTGACGGACATAAAAAATTGTTGGCAGCGAAGCAGTTACGTTCCCAACTAGATCGAGACTCCGAGTCCCTTTTTAATGAACAAACAGCGAAACGAGTATCGAAGGTTGACAGCAAGATTCCTCACGAGGAAGCCTGGCACAACATACAGTTAGCCGTAAACACAGCTGTAAGAGCTGGTAATAACCTGAAACCTAAAGTTACTAAGAGCTATTGGATTTCTACCACCTCATCCGAACTGACTGGCGCAAGAAGACGGATTCCGGAAAGCTCCAAATATGATGACGAGCGAAGGCTACTCAAACGAAAACTAACAAGAAGCCTTCGTAACGACCGTGAACAGTGGTGGGCAACAAAAGCGAAAGAGATGGGAAAGGCATTGGCGATTGGTAAAACCAGATAACTATTTAGGTTTATCAGGGAAAGAGGTGGGAAAAAGCAAATGATGAGTGAAACAATTTCTGAGAAAGATGGCACCATAATTAGCTCCCAGGATAGACGACTGGAACGCTGGAAAGAACAATATGAGAAGCAGTTTAATTAGCTCACAGCCACGCTCAAACTGCCGAACATCCAATACCTCCCTCAATGGGATATAGCCATAGGTCCTCCATCCCTAACTGAGGTTACTAAAGCTGTCACCAATCTGAAACTAGGCAAAGCAGCGGGACCTGATGGAATGACTCCAGAGGTATTTAAGTACGGTGGAGACAGTTTACCGTCTGCATTAAGTGAGGTTCTAGGCAGCATCTGGGAACCAGAAAAAGTCCCGTCGGGTTGGTGTAAGTCATTGATTATCCCCATATACAAGAAGGGAGACAGGTCTTCCTGTGAGAACCACAGAGGGATCAGCTTGACTAATATGGTGTCTAAAGTTCTAGGCCCAATAATAATCAGTAGACTAAGCGGTTCTCGGGAGGAACAAACACGAGAGAGCCAGGCAGGCTTTAGACCAGGAATAGGATGTATTGATCATATCTTCACCCTCCGACAGATTCTGGAACATAGGCATACTTACCGGCGTCCAACAATCCTTATATTTCTTGACCTAAAGGCGGAATTCAATTCCGTCAACCGAGAGGTACCATAGTGATGTCTGACTGTGAAGGGAATACCGAGAAATACATTGCACTGATCAAGACACTCACTCTACCCAAACTCGTGCAGTCAGGTGTGAGCTTTCTGCGAGTTGTCATCTAAACTGGTGACAACTAGTGGTGTCCGTCAGGGATGCCCACTATCCCCATTTCTATTCAGTTTCATCATAGATGTACAAATGAACTTAACCGTAACCAACTTCAGAGACTCAGGGATTGACTTATTACCAGGGAATAATCTCGTTGACTTAGAATATGTAGATGATATAGTCCTTCTAGGCGAGGACGCTGACAAAAGTGCAGTCTTCTGAACACCATGAGCTGCAATCTGCGAATGTTTGGCATGAGACTCGCTCCTGCTGTCAAATGCAAGATGATGTTGCAGGACTGGACTACATTGACTCCTAGCTTAGAAATAGAGTGAAGTAGTAGAGCGCGTGGACTACTTTATTTATTTGGGAAGTTGCAGCAGCTAACTACAGAGGGTTGATTGGTGACGAAATCTTAGTACGGATACAGAAGGCTAGTTTCGCATATACCAGTGTACGCTATCTCTGGCGTAAACGTGATATCCGGCCGGCTATCGACCAAAAGGCGAGAAAATATATTGCACTGATTATGACACTCTACTCGTACTCATATAGCCAGGTGAGGGCTTACGGCGAGCTGTCATCTGAACTGATGACGACCAGTGGTGTCCGCCAAGGATGCCCATTATCCCCTTTTCTATTCAACTTCATCATAGATGTATTAATGGACTTAACCCTAAGTGACTTTAGCGACTCAGGGATTGACTTGCTACCAGGGAATAATCTCGTTGACTTGGAATATGCAGACGATATAGTCCTTCTAGGCGAAGACGCTGACAAAATGCAGAGTCTTCTAAACACCTTGAGCCGCAATCTACGAATGTTTGGCATGCGATTCGCTCCCGCCAAATGCAAGATGATGTTACAGGACTGGACTACATCGACGCCTAGTTTAAAAATAGGAAGTGAAGTGGTAGAGCACGTTGACCGCTTCACTTATTTGGGAAGTACCATCAGCCCCAACGGGCTGATCTCTGACGAAATCTCAGCAAGAATACAGGGGGCTCGTTTCGCATTTGCCAGTTTACGCCGACTCTGGCGTAGACGAGACGTTCGACTATCGACCAAAGGGCGGGTGTACTGCTCATCAGTCCGCCCCGTCCTCCTTTATGGTTGAGACCTGGCCACTGAGAGTGGAAGACATGAAAAGACTAGCTGTCTTTGATCATAGGTGCCTGCGCTCTATTTCCCGTGTAAAGTGGCATAATAAGGTGAGCAACATTGAAGTTAGGCGTCGAGTTCTAGGTAACCAGGGGAAATCAATCGATGAAGTCGTGAAGTTACAAAGACTGAGATGGTTAGGACATGTGTTACGTATGCCAAGTCATCGCCTCCCTCGACGAGCAATGTTAGCGGATACAGGGTCAGGCTGGAAAAAAGCTAGCGGCGGTCAAACAAAAACTTGGCACCAGTCAATGAAATCCACAACAGTTGGTCTAAGCCACGTAGGAAGGTGTAGACTTCCAGGCTGGGGTCCTCGGGACTGTAAAAATCTATGGCTGGAAACAATTGGTGACATGGCTCAAAATCGTTCTCAATGACCGGCACACATGCATCCACTCCTTGTGACTTATGATCTCCAATGAAACTGTTTTGTTCTTCGTTATTACTCCTCCTTTGTCTCACACCTCTGCTCACTGTTTCTATTATGCTTTTCTTGTACTTTCTTCTCTTGCTTCGCGTGCTACGCGGAGTGTGGCGACTTGAACTGCTGCACATCGGTGCAAAGTTCTATGTCGAAAACAGACAGACAGACAGACAGACAAAAGGCGTGTGTACTGCTCAGCAGTTCATTCTGTCTTCCTTTATGGCTGAGTGAGACCTGGTCATTGAAAGTGGAAGACATGAAAAGATTAGCTGTCTTTGATCATAGGTGCCTGAGTTCTATCTCCCGTGTGAAGTGGTATAATATGGTGAGCAGTACTGAGGTTAGGCGTCGAGTGCTAGGTAAGGAGGGGAAATCAACACATGAGACTGTGAAGCTACATCGACTGAGATGGTTAGGACATATGTTACGTATGCCTAGTCATCGCCTTCCTCGACGGGCAATGTTAGCTGACATAGAATAGATGAGGTTGGAAAAGAGTTGGCTCATGACTCCCTAACAAGAGTGCAAATCACTATCAGCTCTTGACTAATATGCTAATGGTCAAACTCGGACACATTTATGTATGCTTAAATTGAACGTTTCTGTTGCAACAAAAATGCATGCTCAAATATATGACAACCACTAGGCATAAACATCCCAAATAACTTCTAAAAGTGAACATTTTCTGATCCACACGTAATTAAAATAACTATAAATATCGTCCGATTGTTTTAGGGTTTAGGTTACAAGCTAATTAACGGCAGCCATCATAAAATAAATGCAATTATCACTTACTTGTGACAAGGCTTTCTCCAGCTGCCATACAGCATGTGACTTGGTTATGGAATGATACGTTAGAACCATATTAAGCGATGGAATAATACCGATAACTTTTAAATTGACATCCGTAACAAATCCGATTCCGAAACCTCCACTAGATAAAGGAACTTTTAAAATCACAGGAGCAACTTCATCAAGTGGATGAGTAAGACTGAACATTGAAAACAAAGGACAAGGATTCTCAGTTTTTGCATTCGGCATATCACGAGTAACTTCGCGACTATTTGGTTGACGCTCAAGTAAGACAAGTGTATTAAGGGCCCAAGCATCTGCTAAACGACATGGAATACGTACTGTGTAGTGTTCACCCCAGTCATCGATGAAAGTCATCCTTTCCGACTCGAAAACACATAATCCTTCTTGTACTCTTCCAGGTACATCCTTATTAATATGTGGCTACAATTCAAACAAAAACCTCAGTTAGTGCCTTCATCACAAAGATGTAAGTAAAAACTTGAGGTGATAAAAATTCTATTCAAATTACATAAACACTGAAAGTCTATTACAAAACTGCAAAGTAGGACAACAGCAACTGAAATTACTTCAAATTCCAAGATTTATGAAATTTATATGTCAAGGATACATCATTTTTAACTTCAGTGTCAAACATATTTAGCTGAAATCTGCCTTCATGAATAAGAAATATGGTAGAAATGACATATAGCATAAATACAATTCACCTACAGAGTATATCCGATATTCACCCTGTCAATACCAACATGCAGAAAAAAATTTCAAATGATGTTCACCTTTCATATTCACTGATTGGCTACGAATAATTAAAAAAGCCGAATGTGGGGATGGTATTTTATGTGAATCAACAGTCTAGCCCGTAAAATCTGAAACACTTATAAGATTAGCAACTAAGATTTAAAGTTGGAAACAAAACAGCTTTAAAACTAGTATTCTGTGGAGGTAGCTGACATGATTCGAATAATTTCCCGTGATTTATAATGCTATACAGATATCAGAAGTATCGACAGAGTGAGAATACGAAATTTCATAGAATTCGGCTAGCATACAGTAAAAAACCTGTACCTCTTTAATAGTGACTGAATCCAATGTAACAAGTCTACGATACGGTCGCTCTTTGTAGTGATGCAAAGTTGGTGAATATCGAATTTGTTTGAGATGTAAACTGTCACTAGATCCCAAAAAGGAAATATTTTACGAAGATTAGATACAGTCAACAACTGAATGGATTTGTTTAACAACCCTCAGCTTTTCCTCACCTCAAGCACAATAAATGGCAGTTTGGTATCGTAAAATATATCCGAGACAAACTAGCCCAGTCCAACCAAGCAAAACGTTTTTTACTCTAATAATACAAACCAATTTCCTCTGTAACAGGGAAAACAAAATGTCCTTTGAAAGAAAGTGTCTCTGCAGTCCACAATATTCTTGCTGTTTCACGCATAATTTTCCTTTGTAGTGATTGTAGCAGGCGAACAACGGAATTACTCGTAAATTTACCTCTACGATTTGTGGCATACTTTAAACCATCTGACTCCCCTTGGTATGCAAATAGATTGTTCACCAACACACGACCCTTGCAAGTGTAGTTGGATTTTGTCAACCACTAATGGAACATAGCTTAATGATAACAGAAATCAGTTACTATTTCACAAGACTTGATACACGACACACTAACTAGATACACATAAAAAACAAGCTTCATTTGCATTCAAAATTACATGCCATCCCTAAACACCAAATTTATTGGGAACAAATATTCTAGCAAAGAACTTTGATTTGAAAAATTTGAGGTACACTAAACACTTACCACAAAACCTTGACCTGAATGAAGAGAGGCCAGAAAAAATGATACCTTGAATGCATCGATAACCGGAGTATTCAGGGTGAGGGCCAGTCTAGGAAACGAATCCGAAATTTCCGTCCCATGACTCCATACAACATTGTTGTCAGATATGTAGATCTCATCAAACAATCCCTTTTCACACCAACTTCTCCAAAAATCAGAAGACTAAATAATTATTATTGGCAATAACGACAGCAAACTTACGGGATATTTTGTACTATCACTTGACTTATCACTTAAATTTTCTTTACGGTAAAACTCTGACAAATACTGACGTCCAGAGGGAACAGCATCAACAACTGCTTTAGCTGATATCATGGTATCTGACATTTATATGTCTGCCAAAGTCTAGATATATCACATCAGCTGAAAGAAGGGGATGTAGCACACCGGTTGTTGAATGTGTTTTTCAAAATGAACTGGTATTAAGAAAGACAAATGCAGGTAATCTATGCGAGTAAAATAGTTAGGAGAGAAAACGTTGGCGAACCACTCCTTTAGCACATAATATGGACATATGTCTGGCGAAAGAAATAAAGCCAAGAGTCTAATAATGAAAAATGAGAAGGAAAGACAACGTGGAATATGTAAACGAGAGTGGATTGGGGGATAGCCACAAAAGCGTTACATGAGCCAGAGTAACGCAAAGGTGGAAGTGACGCGCTTAATATCCAATGTATTAGCAACCTGGTAGGTGTGATCTGGGATATCTCTCGTGATACTTAGGAAGAGATCCAAGCCAATGAAGTTACTGGAAAGGATAAGCAAAATAATTCTGAAAATTTTTCTTCAGTGTAAACCAAAGGTAAAGTTATTTTGGAGTGGAAGTTAAACCGATTTTGCAGCAAACAATTTACTGTGAAGCTGCAGAACGTCGCTATTGTGAATCTGCTATAAAAAGTGCCACTATGTCATTAATAACTTCTGGACCCACTCTTGGCCAATAACTCTGATGTGGTTGCTTGCCATCACGAGGCAATAAGGTGAAGTGATGAAAAAGGAAATGAAAAGATGAATCATTTGAGAAGTAGGCAGATTCGGTTGATTTTACACTGCACTACAGAAATTCGTGGCTCCGTAAAAATAATTGACATTACTAAGCAATATATGAACTTTCACATGAGTAAATTAAAGTAACAAGGGGCTTAGAAAGAAAGTCACACATTAAAAATAGTTGCGCTATGTGTGAATTAGTTCTTTTAAGTAATACTAACCGAAATACTGGTTTTGTGACTGAAATGCAAAGAATGATGGGAATGAAACAACAAAAAAGAAAACTAGGGAGTCAATCAGAACTAGATCCATGGTAAATGTAGGGTTAGTCTAGTTTCTTTCGGGCGCATAGCTCAGGTTTTCGGTACATACAGCAAAGGCTTCTGTAGTTAAAGAAACTGGACACACAGCGCCTTTGGTGGATTTCTGCTTCCCTTATAAATGACTTCGTATGATGAGGCAAATGAGATTATTTGACATGGGTTGACGAAGTGTTCATTTACGGTACTTCTGATTGAACGAGTGACTTCTCTTTATAGTTATGTTGAGTAATATTCTCTAACACATTCGGGAAGAACCTGCATAGAATCGCCTATGAACCTAGCACCATGACAGCAGGTGAACTGGTAAGTGCACTTTAGAGTGATTATGTGTGTAGGTTTTCTTTACATATGTAATATCCCTCTTAGATTTGCCGCAAGAAGAATCTTTAAGTAACTGCAGATCCTCTTCTTCAGGATACTCACCACTAAGTCTCCCCTGAAGTCCACATTCAAATACAGTATTTTCTTTGGTACTCGATTGCATTTCCCCATTTTAGTTTTGGTTTCATATTCTTCTCCTCGAAAAGTGCCGAGGATTTATTTTGAACTAGGTTGTTCTTTGAGAAGTTATAGTTTTTCTTTCCAGCGGTTGATGCTGCAAATTCTTGTTATGAAGTAGGATAGTAAGATGATTACAGCTATTTTCTGAATGACAGATATCCAGCTACAGAGGCTTGTCGGTTGACCATTCCACAATAGTTTCCTGTGGATAGATCTTTTCAGAGTTCCATCGTCCCTTCTTGTCATTTCTGCGCCCAGAAGAGGAATGTTTGATTCATTCTTTAATTCGATTTTTAATTTAATTGAAGGAGTGCAATTTAAATTAGAATCGTCATGATAAACTATAAATTTGTCATCAGCACACATTTTGCTCAGCAGTTATTTGTGGTTGATCTAAGGATCCCATTTTCTAAATTGGCAATAAATCAGTACGCCAAAGGTTGGTCAAGTGGAAAGCCCATGTGAATTGAATCCTTTGCCTAAAGCCGTCTTCTTTGAGGATAAGTTGTACGGTAAAGGATCGTCTCAGTAACAAATTAGGATATGAAGTTGGTATTTCTATGCTCAGGTTCCTATCATCTGCATTTTTGCACAGGAAACAAATTCTTTCTGTGAGTGGTACTTTGGTAAACAGAGATTCTATGTTCAGTGACAACATACACTTGCCATTTGCATTCAAACCTCTTATGCATTCAACAAATTCAAAATTATCTCGGGAACATTGCTTACAAAGCTGTTGCCTCACAGGTTATAACACTTTGGACAACCAGTTGGCAGCTGGATGGTACAATGTCAACAACATATCTAGAATTTGTCGAAGAGGTAGATAAATTCTGTATACCTTTGGTTGATATTTGTCAAGCCGAACACGTAAAGTTCTCACAGAGGGGAAATCCCCCTCTCTGTGTGTAATTTTAATCCAAAATAACAATGGGGTATTGCGTTAGCGTAATAATGATTTTAATAAACAATTTACCTTCTTGAAATCACAAAAGATATTTTTACGGCTGTAAGGATTCCCATGCTACCAATGATTGCCGGCAGTTATTATATCAGTTGCTACTACAAAATTAAAAGGAATATTAGTTTAAATATCCGAAATATTGGAAAGAATGTGAGTAACTACACTGGATTTAAATCGAATAACTCATAAGAGAATAGTTTATTTCTAACTTTTAAACTATTTAATGGTTTCCTTGCTCATATCTCTGTAGTATGGATTCCGAAAGCGCACAAATGGAACTCATACGGTGATTGCTGGATGCATCTTTCCTTGTTAGTAGACTTTTTTCATGAGTAAAAACATGGAAAGGGTCAGCGGAATATCCACACCTCTCAAACTTCTTTTTTTACATGTTGTGAATTACAGATTTGGAGGAGAGGTTACAACTTTAAAGCTGTGCTCCATGGTTAGAAATAAGCGCCTTCATTTGTTGTAAGACCACTTTTAAATTCTTGGGACAGTTTTCAACTTTTTACCTGAAGTCAGCTGATACATTAGTCACCCTTTATGTGACGGCTTGCATTAAAGCAAACAAAAGCATCTGAATATCTCGCTTTTTATCAGTAGACCGAAAATAGATAAAATACCCGTTACTTGTAACCATCGATGAACTTAAGGAGAGCTAGTTAATTGCGTACTATAACAAGTCCCAGATTCTCTAAATTGCTCAAAATTTCTCATAAATTTTACCCTATCTACATCCTTCTGATTTCCTCAAGGACTGACTTGATGGATACGTGCAAAGTGTCAATAAGCAAACAGAATCAGCAGGGCCTAAATGGATATTTTGGATAAACTAAGCCACACGATAATGTCAAAAGACCAGCAGATATTTACTGTGGTAATACGTAGATTAAATGTTGAAGGGCATCAGCCAACTCTCATAAACTGTCAATGTCCAGCTCTTACTACGCTGGACTTCACGCTGTCCCTCGAAGACTTTCAGAAACAATTTGTAACAACTACCGCGAAAAACCTGAACACAGATTGGCGACTCGAGAATCCTTTATTCTTACGCCAATATGTAACCAACAAAAGGTTATTACACACAAGGTCTAAGAATAAATGTTATAACAATAAATCACGATAATTCTTCTGATAGGTTTTTATCTTCCACTGAACAGCGAACGATGAGACGATGACTGCTGGATTGATGACTTCTGCGAAAAATATGGAGGAGTTGGGTTTGAGCAAACAACCATGAATTGATCGTTCAATCTTCAGCTACATTGACAAAGGGTGATAAGAGTATGCCATCTATTCATACACTTCCCTTCTTATTTTGGTAGGAAATACTACTGAACCTAACATATTTTAGGCGGATGAAGCATATTGATTGAGGAACATCAGAATGTCAACCAACACATGGCATTACACTGAAAATTTAGCTGGCTACAGTCGTATTTTTAAAAAGACACGACGATGCCACACGCGCAAATCCTTCGGCAATTGCTGTCAAACGACCTACTTTCCCCATCCCACTACGGTTTCGTTGGTAGAAGTTCGTGCACTACTTACCACTTAGATTGTTTTGACTACATTACACATATGCGTTCAGCAACAACATTATTTCTCGACGTTAGCAAGGCCTTTGATAAAGTCCCACATATCAGACTCCTAAAAACTCCAGTCCTACAGAACAACTGGAAAACTTCTCAAATGGATAAATTCTTTTCTGCTAGGAAGAGAGCAATTAGTCAAAATCAACCACCAGCTGTCTTCGTCAAACCCGGTAACTAGTGGTGTAATACAGGGTAGCGTTCTTAGCCCTATTTATTTGTCTTATTCATAAATGATACAGTCTCTGTGATCAATTATGACAAGCCATACCTCTTTGCAGATGGCTTTTCCTTGGCGGTACGTTCGAAATTGGTGACATTTTTGCACGTGTTTGCTCTGAAATTTATTTACTGCTTATTGTCATATAATTCTTGAAATTATGGTCCAAATCTCTAAAAAACGTGTTCGTAGAAACACAATTGTTTTAGATAGTGGCTTAAATTCGGTTATAACTGCATTACCGCCTGGTAATACAGTATCAACTACTAGCTCTCAAAATGGTTTGAGTGCAGATCTCACTCCTGTGATACAGGTGAAAGATGTTCTGTTAGAGAACTCTGAGTTCTGTAAACTAAACCTCCTTTTGAAAGATATGCAGAGGCAAGTAAGTGAAATTCAGAAAAAATTAGATCAGTTTGATAGTATGTCACTGCCAATCTCAAATACCACGGAGAGCCGTTCTGATATTGGCCAGGTTAAGTGTTTACTGGATGTAACTCAAAATAAGCTTTTGAATTTAGACCCAATAGCCTGTCTTTTAGAAAGGCATCCTAAAATATCTCCAGACAACCTAAATAAAGCTGAAAATCTGATTGACTGCTTGGCTACGGAGGTGATGAAGCGTATAACCTCTTCTCACCAAGCTATAGTTTACAACGTCCCAGATTCTCTGCCCCTGAAAACTGTAAGACACAAAATCCTGATTTGTTGCGGCATGGCTAGTGTTCCATGTGAATGCAAACGACTTCGTAAAAAGTCTAACCAGGCTAATTGCCCAATCATTTTTAAATTCAGTAATTCCCTTGATGCTAGTAAGTTTACTAAATGTCAGGATCACTTAAGACTGAATAGCAGTTATAAGTCTATAACCGTAGCTCAGGATAAAACACCGTGTCAGCGCAGAATAATGCGTAGTAATAACCTGGTCACCTCCTCTAGCTTAGATTTACCAAATAAGGATCGTGCACAGCAACAGACACCTAGTGCTGAAACTAGCATTCAGCAAACTACACAACAACCACACCTGCCAATGGAACTAGGAACTGATTTAGATACCAGTACCCCTGTAAATAAAGCCTCATCGAAAGATGTTAAAATGACTAGAACTTCTGCAAGTTGTTCTAAGAAATTTCCCCCCAAACGTAGTAACCTCACCACGATGAACAAATTTCGCAGGGTTGAGACTAATGATGGGGAAGAATACTTTGTATTCAATAAGCCTGCTGAGAGTAAGAATGCCAACAAACCATCACTTGTTACGAAAAACTCCTCTCGAAACATAAGTATATCTGGAGGTGTTCCGCATGCTCCACCTTATAGAAAGTCAGGCTCCAAGACTCCTAAAGTCTTGCAGCCAAAGCACCTTCCTTCACAATTCCCTTTAAGTTATAAAAACAACCCGAAGGTGTATACCGGTATGACGAATAGCAGTTGGATGGGTAGACCTTCTGATGCTATGCCTTTTAACCGTCAACCTAGGCCCAACCTGTACTACCCTTATATCCAGGAACACATGGTAAATTTTCCAGGTGTCCCGAATCACTGGTACGACCCATGGCACCTAGGACCACCTCATTGCACTCCAACCCGATGTACAGACACCCAGTCCGACCTCCTTTTCATTCATAAATTCTTGCGGTGCTGACGCACAAATAGATTTAGGTTATGGTGACATTTTAAGCCAGTTTGTAGTATCCCGTGACTTATTCACGATATTGCTAATTAATGCACGTTCCTTAATCAATAAGATATCTGAACTAAGGACATTATTATTAGTCGCCAAGCCTACTGTAGCTCTGATTACTGAGTCATGGTGCTCATCCTCTGTACTTGATGTGCATATAGGTATCGATGATTACACTGTACACCGTGCAAACAGAGATTGCAAGCGTGGTGGAGGATGTCTCATATATATACATAGCTCATTTGTAGTCAGTAAGGTGGAAGATGAAACAATGAATAATGTACCTGACTCACTCTGGGTTGTCTTACATGGAGATAAGTACAAACTTCTCATAGGCTGTGTTTATCGAGCACCAAGCTCAACAAAAGAAACTGATGCGTTATTAGCTAAATCGTTTGCACACGCATCCTCGTTTAGTGCTAATTACAAAATAATTGCAGGGGACTTCAATCTTCCAGAAGTCAATTGGCTAACTAGTTCCGGCCCCCAACGCTTCGACGAATTACTTGCCACTATAGACTGTTATGGATGGCAACAACACGTCCAGACACCTACTCGTGGTGACAACATGTTGGACCTTGTTTTTTGTCATGACACAATCCCAGTATCCACGTATGTTGGTAATAGATTTTCCAGTAGTGACCATAGAATGGTACTCTGCTCTCTGCCTTTCTCACCACTAAATACAGGAAACAAACAAGACTCAGGAAGCACAATATGTCGTAGTTACAAATATACAGACTGGGGATTAGTCCAAGAACTTATTCGACTCTGTCAATGGGATGACTATTTTACCACTGACTCCCTGGAGGCCTTAGTAACCCTGTTTTACAGGAATGTTACCCTTTGTCTAGATACAGTTGCTCCAAAGAAAATAGTGAAATTAAGTAGACACCGAACTGAATATATTCCAAGGGCACACCGTAATAAGTTAAGGAAACTGAAGAAACAGTACTATTCCACTAAGGACATATCACTATTGCTCTCAATCCACGAGTCTCTTGAATCTCTCAAGCGCCTACGCTCTCAAAAGGACCTCGACGAAGAGTTAACGGCACTTGAAAGTACCTCCAAAGTTTATAACTTAACGGCACTTCTTAAAAAACGAATGCAGTCGGCGAGGGAAATCCCATACTTACTTCACGACAAAGTAATCTACAATGAACCTGCCACTATCTGTGAACTCTTCAGTGATTGGTTTGCAAACTTTAGTTTAGAAACACATATGCCTGGTGAAACCGCTCCCCTTACTATCTCTTCCCTTGAAAGCATTGTGTTCACTAATCAGTTAATAGTACAAGCAATTAAAAGCCTTAAACCTTCCACTAGTACGGGACCGGATGGCCTCGCTTCGATAATTTTCAAAAACAGTGGGTGTGATATACCCTTGTTACTTCTTAAATTCTTCTCAATATCTATGGACACTGGCACTTACCCTAGTGAGTGGAAAACTAGCTTCATAATTCCACATTACAAATCTGGTGATAGGGCAAACGTCCGCAATTACAGACCCATAAATATAACCCCAGTTATCTCACGAATCATGGAGAAAGTTGTAAAAGATCAATTGTCAGACTACCTAATTAGGGAAGATCTTGTTACAAGGTCTCAACACGGATTTCTCAAAAATAGATCCTGCGTTACTTGCCACTTCGACTTTTTCAACTGCATCACTAGTAGTCGCGAAGCACGTAAGCTAGTCGTTGTTCTCTACTTCGATATATCTAGGGCATTTGACATGGTATCTCACAGTATTCTCTTTGAGAAGCTGTACTCTTGTGGAATTCGCAACCCATTACTGAACTGGTTAAAATCATTTCTAAGCAACAGGGTACAAATAACCAAAGTTGGATCTGTATTGTCTCATCCTAGGCAGATCTCAAGTGGGGTCGTGCAAGGTAGTGTCCTAGGTCCACTTTTATTCACAGTCTACATTAACAGCATTTGCAAGTGCTTCACCTTAGGCAAACCATTCCTATATGCTGACGACCTCAAAGTCGTCTACTCCTGCTACACTCATGAATTAAGCGATATGGTTACTAAAATACATCTTGAACTAAGTAGCCTCGCAACATGGTGTGCTGAATCCTGTCTAAATTTTAACATTGACAAATGCGGCTGGATTTGTATCGGCAACAGTAACCTTGATCTAACTCTTGAAATAAATGGGCGAAAACTAGCTAAGCTCAACTCAGTCGTAGATCTCGGTATTAGATACTCTAGTAACCTAACGTTCGCTGAACAGACTGATTATGCCAGACGTAAAACGCGAAGGCTGATAGGATGCATAACACGCAATTTCTTTTGTTGTGAAACTAGGGTTTTATTATACAAAGTATGTGTCCGACCTATCTTAGAATACTGCCCGTTTATTCTTAGCGGACTAAGACAAAATGACAAGCTTAAATTAGAGGGAGTGCAACGGCAGTTTACCTCAAGAACTCTTGGTTTAGAAAGTGGTCTGGAATACCATGAGCGATGCGTAAGACTAAGATTAGAACCCCTCTGGAAAAGACGCCTTAAGCTAAACCTTATCTTTTACTATAAGCTAACTAATCTTCTCTTGCATTCCTCCGAGCCAATAACTAAACCTACCGCTGTCATCAGTTACAATCTTAGAAATCATCACAACCTAGCTGCTATGGAGCACTGTCAGACTTACGTGCGGTACAACTTCTTCTTAAATAAGTTTTCAGTCATTTGGAATAGACTACCAGCTAATGTGCGCGATGCAAACACACTTCCAGTGTTCATCTCCTCAGTCACCAGACTACTCAAAGATGACAATGCACTTTTGCGCCTGACTCTTACACCTTCTTTTTCACCCTACATAGATATTTTAAGTTCTTTAAACGTGTAGTTACAACAAACTACAATTATAAATTTTAATATTATTGGAACTAGATGATTAACATTTCTACACAGGACAGTAATATTAGTTTACACATAATATAAAAGTTAGCATAACGGGACTAGTTAGTTTGTGTACCAAAATAACCACAGTTACTAAACAGAATATATATGTATATATTTATTAATCACTCCTTAAGGACTCCCGTTGCTTTCTTTTGCGTTGCTGTTGTTTGTCTTCTTTTTTCTCTCACCATTTCAGCTTCCATTTGACTTTTTGAATGAGAATGAATAATGTGGATATTTGACCATTTACAATGACAAATGATCTGCAAACATTATTGGTCCCGTATCTTTCAGTTGCCTGGTTAATAACGAATTAACTTTCTCCACGACGCAACCTGGATTACATTTGTGGAATATACTCTTATACCAATGGAAAAGTATCTATTTGTAATACAACGTCACGATTGTAGCTTATAACATAACTGATCGTATCTGTAAAAATAGCTTCCTTATTACCCAATTTGGATATAAATCAAATCAAAAATGAGATTCGGATTTGTACACACCCAAGTTATATTGAGGAATTACTTCAAGCTTTATTTTTTCCCAAGTATTTTTAATCCATCCAAAACTTACTTGGGTTTTTTTGTTAATGCGAAGTTAATATTCCTATATTTCATGACGTGCTCCATTGAATGACTGGTTATCATATTGTTCCCACAGACCTAAGACAAAAACGCCAGCAACCATGTAACTTAACCATAAACCAAATTTATGAAATTTATATAATGCTTATCCATGCCTGTATATTTGGTGTGTCCTACACAAGTAGGAAAAAATGTGTATTTTATTAAAACATTATTATTAATTATGATTGCTAATCGTATATGTAATTTATCATATTGATGATGCCTGTAAACTGGCGTCTCTCATGTACAAAATGAGAATATACTACTATTATTATTATCTCAAGATAGTATATGATTATGGGTACGATGATATGAGCGTCAGCAGCAAGATTCGGCCTGACTTAAACAATCCAGGTGATTGAAGCGAAAAGTGGCAACTGATTTTCAACCCAGACAAGTGCAGTATAACCCACTTGGACGCTGGAAAACGAGAAGGCGCCTACATATGTACGTTAAGCTCCTGTCAAAACTGAACGCGGTCACAGATCTCGGGATAACACACCCAGATTTAACCTCTTTCGATCACGAAAATAAAGTTGTATCTGACTGTAAACGACTTACTGGCCATGTACTGCGCAATATTTTCACCCACGAAGATTAGCCACAAATAAGGCATGTCAACGTGGTTGAAGACTGGACGATCAATTCATGGTCGTTTGCTCAAACCTAACTTCCCCATATTTCTCGCGGGTGATCAATCTGCCAGTCATCGTCTCATCGTCGCTGTTCAGAAAGGACCTAGAAAAAAGCTGTCAGAAGTAATTTCATGATTTATTGTTGTAATATTTGTTCTTAGACCTTAGTCCGTGATACCAATAATGCTGGTTATATGTTGGTGTTAGAATAAAAAATTCTCGAGTCGCCAATCTGTGTTGTGGTTTTTGCTTCCGTTAGTACTAAGCGTTTCTGAAAGGCTTCGAGGGACAGCGTGAGGCCCAGCGTAGCAAGAGCTGGGCATTAATGGTTTTTGGGACGTGATTTACAACGTGTGTTCTTAATTACCTTATGAGTCTGGCAAGTATGCTTTGAGGCTTTTTTCACCCCTATCGACCAGCAGCCATGCATAGTACTGAAGTTTGGGGTGATAAAATGACACTCGACCTCAGAATCCAGGGTTTACTGCGGCCCCCTCAAGGGGAGATAATGGAAGACAGATCCGCATCACAGTTCTTCCGCCACATGCAGCAGCCTGTGGGAGACAGCACAGTGGAAGAGGCTTCATTTGAGCAAAGTTGGATGCAAGGCCTCCGGGAGTGTGTGCGACAAGCACTAGACTCACAAGATGCTGACTCATCTCTTCAACAGTTAGCGCGCATCGCTAACTGGATGCTGGAGAGGAAATGACAAGCAGAAGGGCAAGTAGACAAGATGAGTTAGACAGAAGGCGTAATAATCTTAGAACTAGTGGATGACCTCAGATCACTGGCAGAACAACTGGCACATATACAGTTAACGTAGGGTAGGCGAGGCTGATCCCTCATTAGAGCACGTTCCCGTTCAGGCAGTAGGCCCAGACAAGCTAGATCAGCAGCTCATTTCTGTTGGTATCACTGATGTACAGTCAATAAAATGCACAAACCTGTGCACCCGCCCTAAACTACCCCCACAAGCAACGGGGAAACGATTGACCCCCTACTAGGCGACGGCTTTTGAGATGGGTATCTGGACAGTCGCCTATTCTAGGTCAAGGATTGAAGCCGCAACAGAGACTTCTTGGTTGATATGGCAGCCCACCCATCACCACACCAGTGGCAAGAGCCAAGCATAGACGAAATAAGTCCTCCATCACGCCCCAGGCAGCCAATGAAACCCAGACAGAGACTTTTGGGCAAAAAACACTGACACTCAACCTCAGTTTAATGCGACAGCCTCCATGGGTTTTCATTGTTGCCTAACTAAAACTTACAGTGTTATGGATAGAATTCCTGGGGATATATGACTTATTAGTGAACGCTGGATAGAGACCTTCAACAGAGGAAAAACCACCTGGTTTTCGAATGACGAAGCAGCCTAGCACCATTCGTTAAACCTAGTGCGATCTCAGCTAGCATCAACCGAGAGGTTCTGGAATATACTAGACGAATTCCTAACTGTGAAGGCAACCGACCTTTAAACATCCGAGGCTTGCCCGAAAATTACTCATACATGGATGCACGGTCCTCTAGTACTCGCTAGGCCAAGAAGATTGGCACTGGACAAGCCAAAAACAGCGAAAGCTGGATTTGATCACCTGCTTTAGCTGGGGATCGCAAGACCCTCGAACGGTCAATGGGCCTCCCAATTACACGCAATATTCCGGTGGCTGAAGGAAGATGTATCCAAAATGGCTATTTCCATCCAATTTGGGCTGCGTGAGCGAGTGCTGGTGACCTTTGGCCTCCAGAATGCTGCACAAACTTTCCGAGGATTTGTGGACTGCCATTAACCAAAGTACACATCTATGATACACTCATCGCTGTCCTGGATAAAAACACACGAATATCACATTCTACAACGTTTTCTAGAAGACAACGGCACAATAATCGATAAAAGTAAGTGCTTCTTTTGGGAAGAAGCAATAACATACCCAAGGCGTGTGTCAATGGAGTTGAAGATTGAACGATCAATTCTTGGTTGTTTGCTCAAAATCAACTTCCCCAATTTTCGCGGAGGCATCAATACGACAGTCATCGTCTCATCGGTCGCTGTTCAGAAAGAAGACTGAAACATCGTCAGAAGTAACAACGATTTATTATTGTAATATTTGTTTACAGACCTTAGTTTGCTTAGTTCGCTTATTCCTTTTATATGTTGGTGTAACAATACAGAAATATCAAACGGCAGATCGGTGTTTTGGTTTTTGCGTCCGTTATAACTAAGCGTTTCTGAGAAATCTTCGAAGAACAGCGTGGGCCCGAGCGTAGCGAGAGCTGGGCATTAACGGTTTATGAGACTTGGCTTATAGTTTCTGACGATAGAAACAGATCTGGCGGATTCAAACAGTTGGTGAAAGTTTGGATAGTCACCGTTCATCTCTCCTGGTGCCGGTCAAGTCCTCTTTGAACAAGCAATATCTGGAACTTTTTGTAATTCGGTCAAGTTCAACAATGCCTGGGTCAAAGGAGGGACAGAGTGTCTTGGATACAAACAGGAAAGTAAGTCATTGTGACTTGTCTGTTAATTGTAACGATGCGTCTGATGTTAAGTATGACATGGTTGATGTTACTGTTTCGCCGTTCAGGGATAATAGGAACATCAAACTCCCTAAATTAGAACCACGATGTTTTGATGGAAACCCGGCTGATTATTTACAATTTGTAAAGGAGTTTGAGATCATGTTGAGTGGTTTTTTATTAAATGATGAATTGAAGTTAATGTATTTGATGAGATATTGCACTGGAGATGCTGCAAGAGCTATACAGTGTTGTAAGTTTGTGAAGCCAAAAGAGGGCTACTACGAGGCTATGAGCACATTACGTCAAAGGTTTGGAAGACCTTCGATGATTGCAGGGAAATTATTCGAGGCTGTTAAGGGTAATGGTGGTCAATTACAGGATGACTCCCAGGCACTCACTGAGTTTTTAGATAATTTGCTAATTTACAAGAATGGAATGATTTCGATTAATCGAATGAGTGACCTCAACTCGAGTTTTATACTAGAAGTAATAGCAAGACGTCTACCTACTCGACTGCAAAGGAAGTGGGTGAAGATAAGCTCCCGTATGGAGGATGACGGTTTCGAACCAAGGTTTGATGGTATCCTGAAACTGGTAGAAGATAGCGTCAATCAACCCATGAGCAAGTTCGCCAGTATATTGAATCTCACCCCTAGAATAGAGCAGCCTGAGGGTAAAACGCGATCATTGATGACGAATAGGACACAGAGAGGTGGATATCGAGAAGGCTCCATGATGTCCAGTAATGCATATAGACCTAGTGAGTGTAACAGGTTTCGTAGTATATCCTCAACAGATAAGTTACAAGACGCAAGACAAACACGGTTGTGTTTTACACGTTTGCAAGAGGTGCATACAGAGGTGAACTGTGAACAAGTGAGCAAGTTCAGTGATAAGCTAAATGTAAACTCCAGGCCGGACTCCGAATTGTGTGACGATAACGGTGTGGTGAAGAAGTCTGTAGTTGCAACTGGTAAGCCATTGTTGAATAGAGTGTCACCGAACAGAGTTACTGCTTCAGAGTGCAGTTCTGACCCTACAAGTTTACAAGGTATTACTAGTCAGAGTGAAGATATAAAACCTTTAATGATTTGTGAGGAGGAACCAAAATTGTCTACTGCTGTTATCAAAGAGTTTGAAAATGAAGTGAATATTCGTGATAATGATCATGATACTTCACATTTGTCTTTGGTTGATCATGATGAGATGAGGGGAATGCCTACTACTGCTAAGTTAAATAAAGGTTCTGTACAACTACAACGTGAAGTAGAATTGAACGCAGATGCAGTTCCAAAAGGTGTGCATACTTGTGAGACAGTCAGTGTAATTGATCAGCGTGTAGCCCACCTATCATCAGATGATAGTGCTAAACCCGAACTAGTAGTGAAAGACAGCAGTGGTGGTAATCTTGCAGTTGGACAACTATCTGAGAGCCGAACAAGAACAGCTTCTGATCCACCACTAAGTTCATCACCTTGTGTCACTCAGTCATCGTTGGTGCTGTCATCCACAATGAAACAGACACCCATCAACTCAAGTATCTTGTGCAATGACTATGGTAGTATCAGTTCGTTTGAAAGGACGAATATCAATGGTCAGTTTAGTGTGGATAAGCCAAGTGTAAAGGAGAGAGTTATTGTTAAATTGACTTGCACGAATAAAGGCATTTCTAGTTTCAAGTTACTAATTGAATGTTATTATCTTTGGTGTAAATTACTCTGTTTCTACACTTGGTTGATGAGATATGTCGTGTGTTTGTTCGTCATCTATATTCTACGATACAATGACATGGGCGTGTTGCCGTTCAGATTTGAGGATATAGATGATAGAAGGAAGTTAGCAAATGAACTCTGCGACGATTTTCCAACCTAGGGCGTCAACCTGAGAAGGGTTGTAGGCGTACTGCTGTAAGTCCTACAGTTCTTCAAAGGGTAGCGCATCAATGAGCAGTCCAATGTGCTTGGTGTATGATCTTGTACATATGTTCATATTGTATATACTGAATTGATATCATCTGTCATCTAGCTGTTGGTAATTCTGTTTGTGTCCGGACGACTTTCACTTGGATCATCAACCTGAGAAGGAATGTAGGCGTACTGCTGTAAGTCCTACAGTTCTTCAAGGGTAGTTTGTCGTGTCAGAACCCACAACATTTGATGTGTTGATTGTACATATGTTTGTGTTAAATAGTTGTGTGAGTTCCAATTATTGTAATTGTTGAATAATATTGATTGTGTCCGTACATTCCACAAATTACAATCGTCAACCTGAGAAGGGTTGTAGGCGTACTGGTGTAAGTCCTGCAATTCTTCAAACGAATTCCACCAAGACATGATCGCGAGGTTGTTTGTACTATTTGTATATACGTGTGGTGTGTCATATCAATTGGTGTTTTTGGATTCATTGTGTTTACTCGTTGTTTTCGTATCTTGTTGTTATTGCGTAATTTTGTTAAAATTTTCGTCGTGATTACTTCTGAAGTTGTTTCGAGTCTTCTACATTTGTGAATGAATTGATTGATGTTAGAGACAGCAGATGGGTCGTATACGCCGGGGAGGATATTGCTGAGAATGAAATGCACACGGAGATAATTGTTAGCTGCGGTCCGACACGCCGGGGAGAAAGAGTGTAAACGACTGAGGCTCGCATGCGTCACCGCTACTAGAACTGAGGCAGAATGAGTGACAAGCGATTTCAGTGGTAATTGATAGTGAATAGAAAAGAGGATGCTTGAAGAGTATCATGAGGTGCTGCTATGGTCACTTTGCATTCTGCAAGAGTCATTCTAGTAAGTGGCGATTGTGTTGGAAGATGTCAAGAGGAGGTCTCTGTCTGGAGGCGCAGGTCGTCATTGATGTGTGAGATTGTGCTGTGGGTATGCTTGTGGTGTGTTGGCTTTCCTGTTTGTTTTCCATTTCAGCTCTGTCCGTGTGACCCAGGTTCTCGCAATGGCATCCAAGTCAACGTGCATTGGTCGTGAAGGAAAAAAGGGTTGGATCCCTTTTTTGCCGGGGAGTGTCAATGGAGTTGAAGATTGAACGATCAATTCTTGGTTGTTTGCTCAAAATCAACTTCCTCGATTTTCGCGGAGGCATCAATACGACAGTCATCGTCTCATCGGTCGCTGTTCAGAAAGAAGACTGAAACATCGTCAGAAGTAACAACGATTTATTATTGTAATATTTGTTTACAGACCTTAGTTTGCTTAGTTCGCTTATTCCTTTTATATGTTGGTGTAACAATACAGAAATATCAAACGGCAGATCGGTGTTTTGGTTTTTGCGTCCGTTATAACTAAGCGTTTCTGAGAAATCTTCGAAGAACAGCGTGGGCCCGAGCGTAGCGAGAGCTGGGCATTAACGGTTTATGAGACTTGGCTGATAGCGTGTCATTGACCGCACCGGGATCTCACCAATGCCTAAAGAGGTAGATACTATAAGGGTATCCCCTCACCACACCCCTTAAAAAACTAGGTTATTTTGGGGTTTTCCGTTCCTATCGACGATTTATGCCTGTTTGCGAACAATAAGTGCAGCCCTTGAATGATGCATTAGGGGGAAACCAAAAGACTCTCAGATGCCAAAAAGTTATACAACGTTATTACACAGCTGAAAAATGCTCTGCAGAAAGCCAAAATACCGAAATATCCCAGTTTAGATGCTCCCCTTGCATTATAGATAGAGACGTCAGATAAGGCTGCCCGAGAATTTCTAAGCCCGGTAGTAGAAAATAACTGGAAACTATAAACATTCATCTTTAATTGGCTGAATCCTACATTAGTTAAACATTTTACATCTGTCAGAGAACTGGTAGGGTCAACCCAGCAGCTAAACACTTTCGCTACATGGTATGCGTGAAGGCTTAGTTAACTGCCTAACGTTTAGATGGATTTAACGTAAGATCATGTGCCTTAGACCATTGAATGATGTCCGACAGAGAGCAGTTGAGTCTGCCAAAGTCACATTGTGATATGACAAGGAGCAGGATGGTCAGATCATCAGCGTATTTGGCGAAGTTGCTTTCATTAGAAATAGGTAAGTCATGTAAGACCAGAAGGAAGAAAGAAAAGAAGACAGAACAGCACCCTGAGGAACATCAGCTTCAGAAAGCAAGGTGGAAGGTTTACCCTTATATGCAGTATGCTGCATTCTATTTGAGAAGTAATAATGCAACCAATCAACTGCCCAGGACTCATGTTTGCATGAGCAAAACCTTATTTAGCTAGAGTCATCTAGGTACTGAGTCAACAGCAACGGCGAATGCTGAATGACCGGAAACTTGGCACGAGAGTAACAAGGCGCCAAAAAGGATAGGAACGGTAGAAAAGTTTTTAAGGCAAAATTTAATTTAAAAAGCATGTGAGAAATGTGATTTGTCATTAAATCAACATAGCAACAGATTTCGACGCTAGAGTTAGCGGGGGTATGCAATAAAGCCACTCGTAGAGGCCAGGTAGTGCGCGACCTACACCGATCACAAGCTTCTTATCTACGCGCTCAACATGAAAACATCTTAGACATCAAAACGTGAAATTCTACACTTTGATTTTGTATCAGCTTACCAGTGATGTTAGACGCGTGAAGGGGACGGAGAATTGTGTGGCTGATGCACTGTCCAGAATTTGTGTGGGATCAGTGCAACGAACTACTGTAAACATTAAGACACAGGCCAAAAGATAAAAGAACCAAGAACAGTTAGTGCACATACTCAAAACAGCAAATGTACTATCAAACATAAGCAACTACCATCCCCTGTAGATAGCGACGTTATGTGATCTTACACAACGAAAGATTCACCCACAGCGAGCGTCTATAAAATAAGGAGGAAATCTATTTTTATTATTTTCCATCGAAAGTTATGGTTAGTAATTTTCACTGCTCATCATACCCTGAAGCAAAAGCTTCAGTTGAAGCGATCTGGGAAAGGTATATCTGACCAAACCTACAACACACCGTACAGCAGTGGGTGAGAGAATACATGGCATGTCAGTGGGCTAAAATAAGTAGGTACGCAATGTTGCTCTTAAAAACATTCTTTCAGCCGTATTTTCCCTGTTTTTAATAATAATGACGTATATTCGCATACAATCATATAAATTTACATGAGAATGCATGCCATTTTTACAGGCACGATCAAGTATGATATAATCGTGGATTGTCTACAAGTTAATAATGTTTAAACAGATAAATATTTGATACATATATATGAATACACTCATTATCTGCACCAGGCCGTATAGTCATTGAATTGTACAGTTGTCCTCCAGGTTGCGCGGGAAAATCGACTTCGTTTCGTTTTCAACCCGTGTTTGTAGGCATACGATAACCAACCAATATTGAGGTAAGTACAACGTTTACATGGCATTGAAAGCTGTTTTAGAAACGTTAAAGTGCTAAAGTGAATCATTAAAGTGTAATGAAATAAGCAAGTGCAATATACCATTAAAAAATGAATTTATAAACGAAATAGAATGAGAAACTAATTAATCCCTAGGCTGACAACGTTCATTTGCAATGTATAATGCTACGCGTATATCTCGTACTATCATGATGTCCACTTTTGGCTTTAATACAATTATTTTCAAGCCAGTTTTTATTTCATGACCTTTTGTCTATTTGGTGCACAACCGTACCCTCCAGAGAATAGGAATAGAATAAGTCGAATCAAATTCATAAAGAGCTATAAAATGTTAGGTTTAATGGAATATAATGAAGAAGAATGAAATAAGACATTATGAAGTAATATTCAAAGATCTGACAATGGATAGCAAGTTAATTTATAAGATGCTCCATAAATCTGTACAGAGCCCACGTGGTCGCATCTCAACAATAGGCTAAGCGAATGGTATATATTTAGGGGCAGAAGCATGATGTGTCTAGGCGTTCATTATTATCTGTTTCAAGATAAAGATCTAAGCCTTCATAAAAATCATGGAAATCTCGAGCCGTCAAATAGCATATTGCTGTTCCTGCGGAATGGGACGATTCACCTTAGTGACCACCACCATGTCTACTGATCAGCTAGCGCCACGCTCCCTCCTTTTATGATTTTAGGCTCTGAGACTATGATTATTATGGCTACCGCGGATATATTGCTTGGTAGCAGACATGTTCGTACCTCATATTCCATGTCCCTAGCTTTCTTAAAGAGTGTTCCTAATAGGCCTCCACGTAAATCTTTATGAACTTATTATATATGCGTGCATGCGTCGTAATAAACGGATCACTTCATAAGAAGTTAAAACCTTAAAGAGTAAAAAGAATAGGTTTTGTGCAATACCTCAACAAATACATTAACTTCATTTCGTCATTTAAAACAAAGCCACTCACCATGACTTCAAACTACTTGATAAACTGTGGGTAGTCGGCTGGGTTTCCATCAAAAAACCGAGGTTCAACTTAGTGAGCCTTAAGGAGCTACTATCTTTAGACTACGGAGCGTGAACATCAGACTCACCATGCTGAGCATCATGTATATCATTACGATTAACAGGCAACTCAAAGTTACTTACTTTTCTGTCCTCTTCCACGGTACCACGTCCCTTCCTTGGCCCAGGCATTATCCAACGTCACCAAAGGATCCAAATTTCGTTGATAATCCGTATCCAAAGAGATTCTGGCTGCAGACCCAGTAAGTACACTTGGAAGGGTTCAAAAAGGCGCTCCAGTAAACGAACAGTTGAATGAAACTGCCATAGAAGGCGCTCCAGAAAACGAATAAAAGCTGTCAAGGAACTTATCCCCAAGTTCCTATTGTTACGAACCGGTAAATACCATGTACTTTCTTCGGGTTTAACTCCAAAACACCAGTACTGTAAGGAGGAAGTTATAGTGTTTGGCAATTAATGAGGAGAATAATACAAGTTTATAAACAGATGTTTGATACCAAACTATTATGTACTTTTACTCGTTTTCATTCGTCTTCGTTGAACTTGTACACGATCGAACCATTTGCGCCTTATAGTTGCACAACAACGGCTACTAGTTCCAAAAGCAAACGTTCAGTGTTCACCTCCATTGACACTCCCCAGCAAAATAGATCCATCCCTTTTTTCCATAGCGATGGTGACCTCGAACTGAATTACCGATGCGGGAACCTGGGCCAACCGGGACTACGCTAAAATGGAAAAGCAAGACAAAATGCCCAACACGCAACAAGCATGCCACATCACACCGACACGCTCTCCCCGGTGCGTGGAAACAAAGCTCTCTGTAGACAGTACCACTACTGATCTGGTTCACGAAGTGTTGGTTATAATAATAATATATTTCTTCCTGTTTATGCAGGAACATACCAATTGTACAGGTATGGATAAGTTATTATATAAATTACACACATTGATGTATGATGAATTTACAGTTTGGTTGTTCTTTCTGACATTAGAGTCAGACGGAACAGTCTGCTATAAAGTCTGTTTGTGTAGCACATAAAGAGATATAGAAATATTGTCTTCGCATTAAAAAACCCAGACATCAGATGAATGTAATGCGGATATCTGGGAAAAAAGCTTGAAGTCAATCCTCTTACATAACTTTGTTGTGAACAGCACCCTCGGCTCAAAGTTTATTGATGTATTATGTTGAGATCAGTGATATATTTATTCCATTTTTTCAGCAGTCTTATCGTAGTTTTATAACAGGAAAGAAATTTGATCGTGGAGGCGAAAACTAGATAAGGTCATGTTGGGTTGTTTTACTGCATCAAATGGTGTCGAGGTCGATTCCAGAATTCTCCATTTGCTCCATTTGTGTCTGCATGGCGGACTGTATTCGTAAGTTGAGTAAAACGTTGAAAACTGTTTGAAAACCAGTTGCTTCTTCATTTCAGATCATGAATACTCATTTACAGCATGTTCGCCAGCGTCTTCAAATGGTAGAATTGGATCGTTCATGGAATTTGGGTGGTTATGAGGTAGATGGTTTGGAATTAATCCTCATTTCAGTTTAGATGCAGGGTTGTTCGACCTCGACCAGAAGATGAATAGGAGTATCAGAGTACCAAAAAGAGAAAGTATGTGAACATTAAAAGGACATTAATGTATATATATAATTGTTTATGTCAATTGTGTGATAAATTATTAAAAAATTATTTTTAGTTATAGTTCTTTTCACTTATTTATGCGAAGTCTTAGAGTCTATTTAGTGTCATGATGTGTATTAATGAGTCTGAGCGTTTTAGTGTTCTAATGACTCATGCGTTTTAGAAGTAAGTAATGAGTTCTGGTAGGGATAGACTTTGGGATAAAACAGTTTATATAGCAAGCGTTTGAAGGTTACAATAAAGTGACACGTCCTATTTCTAAGGGTAAACTATTCCTGTATGTTCCGTACTAAGTCTTTATGCATCCATGCTGCTAGTTTATTTATGGTTTTTAGATTGTTAAGGGTGTTGAAGTGCGTTTTTTAGGTGCTGTAGTAGATTAGTAGTTGATTCGTTTTAGGAGTAAATAGTTTATTACAGAGCTTCATATCCCTGTGGCACAATCCTATCCCCGGCGTATCTAATCACATACACTGTCTCTAACACTGCTCGAATTGTTCACAAGTTTAGAAGACTAGAATCGACTTCAGAAGTACTTATGTGGTGAGAGCAAGCTGCTAGCCGATTGGTTGACACTAATCTACGTTAATGTCTAGGTCACTAATATGGGCCGTGAGAAAATATGAACAAGGCTGTTTCAACAACCAATCACAGCAAACTTAAATGTGGACAAATATGATTCGCAGATAGATGGCTCTACTTTCCGAGAAATATCGAAAACAACCAATCATAAGACTGTGTTTGTCTGCTTAACTTCCGAGAAACAACCAATCAGAAGACTGCCTTTTTCTGCTTGCATAAGCCTTATTAATGTACATAAAATATATATAAATACGTGTTGATTTTCGTAATAAAACGATCTGTTGCCAGCCCTTGTCTTCTGTTGTTACATTTGGTGTCGCTGCCTCCAAAAAGATGAAGATCCCGTGGCCAGCTGCGTTTGAAGAAGGAGACATAAGGAGCTTCTTACGTGACTTCGAGGCCGTTGCTGAGCTGGTGGGTATCAAGGAGCAGGCGGCGAAGGCAGTTGTCCTGGGGACGCTGTTGAGAGGCCGAGCGAAGGCTGCATATGACAGCGTAGACAGGTCAAATGGCACAGCGTCTTGGAAGAAATTGGTTGAACGACTAGTGTCCGAGTTCGATAGCGAAACAGACAGACAGCTAGCAATGCAGCAGTTCCGGTCAATGAAGCTTGGACCTGATGGAGACCCGCTAGTGTTGGCGGTGAAACTGACTAATCTACTTCGACGCGCGCTTCCCACTTTGGATGAAGAATCAGAACCGCAGTTACTGTCTTCCCAATTCATCGAGAGTGTCCCAGACCACATTTCTCAGCGATTACAACTGGTTAACGCAACGCAGCCGATGGATATTAGTGAGCTGGCGAAGGTGACCAGACAGCTGCTGAGCACAACGGTAGCCGCTATAGACCAACCAAAACCAAACGAATATGAGCAGAAAATTGAAGCATTGCAGCGGGAAGTGGCGGCGTTAAAGTTGGCTGATAGAAAAGACCGGTGTTTTGAATGCGGTAAGCCGGGACACTGGAGAAGATACTGCCCAGAAAGGCGAAAAAGAAAAAATTTCAGACGGTATAATGCTTGTTCTTTCTTTCGTATGAACCTAGATTTAGTGGGGGCTATTGAGAAAGGGGCTCTGTATTCGAAGTTGCGAGTGAATGATCGAGAAGTAGTATGTTTGATAGATACAGGGGCGGCCGTGTCGTTAATAGATAAGAATTTATGTAAGATTTTAGCCCGTGTTCATTGACAGTACAAACAGTAGGCGGGTATGTGTTGCGTATAACGGGTAGATCGAACTGTACGGTCGTTGTTGGTGGCTGCGAGGTGACAGAGTTAATTAATAAATACGATCATCTGTTCACTGGAGATGGCGACCCATACGGTTATTGCGATAAGGTGAATCATGAAATTCCGTTAAGTGATCCGAAAGTAAGATCATTTTTAACGCGAAGAGTTCCATGTCATCTGGAAGGCGAAGTGGAGCGACAAGTGCAAGAGATGTTAAAAGATGACATTATTGAGGAAGCTGATAGCCCATACAACTCTCCAGTGCTGTTAGTAAAAAAAGCGAATGGGAAGTATAGATTCTGTGTTGATTTTCGACAGTTAAACAGTATGACAGAGTTAAGACCGTGTGCCATGCCAACAGTGGTAGAAACTTTAGATCGCCTACAAGGTGCGAATGTGTTTTCGGTTCTCGATCTTCGCTCAGGATACTGGCAGATACCGATAAAACAAGGTGATAGAGATAAGACGGCTTTCATCGTGGGTCAGACACAATATCGATTTAAACGCATGCCGTTTGGACTAGCAGGTGCACCGTTTACGTTCAGACGACTGATGAAGCTATTACTTAGGAACTTGAAAAACGTGGAGGTTTATGGTGATGATCTCGTCATATACAGTCAAAACGAAAACGATCACGTCAACCATGTAGAAGCCGTGCTGCGACGCATCGAAGAGTTTGGACTACGCGTCAACAAAACCAAGTCTCAGATAGCCAAAAAGAATGTTACTCTGTTGGGACATAAAGTGGGAAATGGTGAGATTAAACCACTGCCGGAGAAAATTTTGACGATTAAAACGATTCCAGCCCCGAATTCAAAGAGAAAACTGAGACAATTCTTGGGTAGAGCAGCGTTTTATAGTCGCTTCGTGAAGAACTTCAATGAGATAGCAGCCCCTCTATACAGGCTACTAGGTGAGCCAAAGTTTGTTTGGTCGGAAGAATCGCAGAGGACATTCGACAGAATTAAACAGCTGCTCGACCACCAACAAATGACGCTAAAACTACCTGTACCAGGAAGACAGTTCACAGTGTGCACAGATGCCAGTGACTACGCTATAGGTGCGGTCCTAAGACAGGACGAGGGAATCGTTGAGTATGCCAGTAGGGTTTTGACCCTCACAGAGAGAAAGTATTCAACGATAGAGAAAGAATGTTTAGCAATGGTATGGGCAGTCGACAAATGGAGACCTTATTTACTCGGCCGGCGGTTCCACATCGAAACTGATCATAAGCCGCTACAATTTTTGAAGACAGCGAGAGACCCACGGGGGAAGTTGTCACGGTGGATGTTGCGTCTTCAGGAGTACGATTTTACGATCTCACACGTTCCTGGAAGTGAAAATGTCTTGGCAGATTTGTTATCGAGACCAGAAGATGAGTCTGAGTTGCCCGAGGTCGCTTACGGAGTGCATGCAGTAGAACAAGACCCACTAAGACTTGCACGTAGGCAGAGGTTGGACGATACGCTGAATACAGTAATACAGGTGATCACCAACGGAATAGAAGTGGATCAAACTACGGCGAGTAAGGAGCTAACCACACTACTCAGACAGAGGGATCGACTCAGAGTGAATGCCTACGGGACTCTGACCTGGCGAGAGAACGACGGAAGCTGGCTGGCTGTCATACCTCAATCGTCGCGCCACGACATGATAGAAGAATGTCACCAGCTAGCGCATACAGGCGTGGCCAGAACGACCGACCTCCTAAGACAAAGTATGTACTGGCCAGGTATGAGAGAAGACGTAGCAAGATACGTACTTGGATGTCCACGGTGCCAGCTGATGAAAGGTGACCGGTATATACGACCACCACTTCAGTCGATTCCAGTTACCGCGATAGGTGACTTGTGGTCCGTAGATGTCATGGGTCCATTTCCTCAGACATCCAATGGTAATCAGTACCTCTTGGTGATGACGGAACACGCGACACGATGGGTAGACGCCGTAGCAATCCCAGACCAACGTGCAAGAACCGTGACAGATGCAGTAGTTAGACACATTGTTGCAGACCACGGCGTACCGAAGACAATACTGACAGACCAAGGTCCCTGTTTCGAGAGTGAAGAGTTTACTTCCCGTTTGCAACAGCTGGGCATCAAGAGGATCAGAACGACCCCATACCATCCACAAACGAATGGCCTAACGGAGAGAAACAACCGTACACTGAAGGAGTGGCTGGCCTCGAAGGGCGGGAACTGGGAAACGGAGCTTCCACTGATTTTACTAACACATCGGGCTACCACTCAGGAAACAACGAAGAAGTCACCCTTCCAACTGATGTATGGTAGAAAACCACGATTACCGGTACACAATGAGACCTGGCCCATGCACCAAAAGTGGAGTACGACGAAATTAAAAGCAGAGAGGAAAGAGGCAGTCAAGAATGTAATACGGAAGCAGCGCAGTGATGTCGCGAAGTCTCAGATGAAAGAAAGGACGCAGTGCATTACCTTTGCAGTCGGGGACCAAGTGAAGTGTAGAGACAGGAGATATACAGTTGGAGGCGGGCTAGGTTCACGGAAACTCCTTCCAAAGTGGGAAGGACCATACACAATCACAAAAAGACGGGGTCAAGTATATACCATCCGAAGAGGTGATAAACAGAAACGAGTTAACGCCAGTCAGCTCCAAAGATGGGTACAGTGGGACAAGCCGGTCAGTAACAATCCTCAACTAGAGAATGTAGCACCCAGAAGGTCGGAACGTCTGCGCACGAAGCTATTTGACGGGGGGACGAGTGTGGTGAGAGCAAGCTGCTAGCCGATTGGTTGACACTAATCTACGTTAATGTCTAGGTCACTAATATGGGCCGTGAGAAAATATGAACAAGGCTGTTTCAACAACCAATCACAGCAAACTTAAATGTGGACAAATATGATTCGCAGATAGATGGCTCTACTTTCCGAGAAATATCGAAAACAACCAATCATAAGACTGTGTTTGTCTGCTTAACTTCCGAGAAACAACCAATCAGAAGACTGCCTTTTTCTGCTTGCATAAGCCTTATTAATGTACATAAAATATATATAAATACGTGTTGATTTTCGTAATAAAACGATCTGTTGCCAGCCCTTGTCTTCTGTTGTTACACTTACATTAACATTACACGATGATTCACACAATGCGACAACTATAAATAAACCAACAATTAGATGAATTGGAACACGTTCAATTCTTTAGCACAAATGTATGCACAATCAATGCATCAATCGTTTTGGATTCCACCTCGACGGGCTACCCTTGAAGAACTGTTGGACCTACAGCAGTACTCATACATTCCTTCTCAGGTTGATGATACAAGTGGAAGACGTCCGGACACAAACAAATTTTACGGAAAGATAGATGAGAGATGATAACAAATCGAGTTTCCCACCAATGGCTACCAGTTTTGAAAACGTCACATCCATTGACACTTAACTTATCTTTGGATTTATGCAATGTTTCTTTTCACCCGCGTAGTTGTTTGAGACGAGGAGACGAGAAGTGGTCGAAGCGTTTGAATAGTGTTTGTTTGGGATAGCATATATCAGGGCAGAACTAAAAATAATCCATTATACTGGCGATTGTGTCGTCTAATGTACTTTCATAGAATAAATACCAGTTAGTATTTTTCAACATGCACCTTAGATTGAGTAAGTTGTCAGGTGTGTAGCATCTTTGTTGTGCTTTCATAGACAGGTGTGAGAAGACTTTAGTGTGTGTTTTGCCGTATATTTTTGGTAAAACACGGAAAATACAGTGATCAGGGTTAAGTATCGGTGAACGTCTACGTGTTTCATATACTCCTTCGTCTTTTTTAAAAACTAAATCGTGTATTTTGTCAAGTCGAGCGGGAAGCTTCACTATGTTTGCATGACCAAGTTCTTCAAGGATGGAGAAATCTCATGAGTTGAAATCTCCAGTAATAACGGATAGAGAGTTGTCGAAGTTGGCAGCGGTAAACATGGTGAATTCGTCAGCAAAATCTGAAAAATCAGATAGTGAGCAACTCGGATAAATGCACATGTTTATAAAAAAAGATATGTTTATATTTGGGGAGATGTTTAGGACGACATTTGACAGTAATACAGGCCATGAAGTCATTTGAGAATGAAAAGCAAACATTATTTGAAACAGACCATTTGGAGTGAATAAAAGTTGCAACGCCACCACCATTTTTCTTATAATAATATTATAATAATATATTTCTTCCTGTTTATGCAGGAATATACCAATTGTACGGGCATGGATAAGTTATTATATAAACTACACATAATTTCATGTATGATGAATTTACAGTTTGGTTGTTCTTTCTGGCATTTGAGTCGGTCGGAACAATCTGTTATAAAGTCTGTTTGTGCAACGCATAAAGAGATATAGAGATATTGTCTTCGCATTAACAAAAAACCCAGACATCAGATGAATGTAATAAAAATATCTGACGGTCTTGTCCGAATAATATGAAGTCCTTTGGTGAGATGAGGTTCTCATCAAACAGTTCATGTAACCACGTTTCTTGTAATATGATTATGGCAGTTTTATGATAAGTGTCGGTGGATATCAGAGAGTGTAGGTACATTATCTTGTTTAGCAGAGAGCGGCAGTTTGTGTTTATTATGATGGGGACTGTAGTTAAGTTTACTGGTGTAAGTTTGAGAGCTCTCTGCCAACCACTACGATGCCTCCTCCTTGATTTCTTGGGAGTATGAAAGTCATTTGGTCGTAAATGATTAATAAAGTTACGAGAGTAAATGATCCTGTTAGAATTCACATTTAGGTGATAAATAAATGTGAGTAAACGGTAGATTGAATGCAATATGTAGATATTATAATATAATATATAGTAGATGAGGGAAAGTTGACACTGTCAATGGCCACGCAGTGACAAGAGTTGCCTACGAATTTATTAAACACTTCTCCCACTATATCATCCCACTTTATTTCTAGTTCATTTTCGTATAAGCCTCCCCTCAACGAATTCGATCCCATTTGATGGTCGATCGAGAGGTGATTTGGCAACTGCTTCGCTACTACGGGGTCCCATCGACAATTATACTTCTCATCCAACAGTTATACGACAATGCTGCATGCCAAGTAATCCACAACGGGAAACTTACGGAAGCCTTCGAAGTGAGGACGGGAGTAAGACAAGGCGGCCTACTATCGCCAATGATTTTCCTGATTGCAGTAGATTGGATAAAGCGACAGACAACGGGCAATGAGGAAACGGGCATAAAATGGACTCACACAAAAACTTGGAGGATCTGGATTTTGTCGATGACATATGTCTGATTTCCCACAAATTGGAAGATATGCAAATGAAAAGTAACAATAACAATTTCGCTTTATTCCAGAAACAGTACTTGTGGTACAGTGTGGAATTTTCAGCACATATCTACAATATTGCATCTAATTTCATCGTACATTTAAAAGGACTATTATAAAAAAATAAAATATATATAAAAAACAACAAAAACCAAAAAAACACAGAAATAACAAAAAATGCAAATAAAAATACCAAGTAAAAAGGAAGATCAACACAAATAATGAAAAAATATTTCAGTATTGGTAAGTGGAAGCTACGATATGTGTATGCGTGGTGAACAGTAACAGCTATAATCATACGGGAAATTATGAGATGTTCTTAAAAAATGTTTATAGCCAAGATGATCAGTTATTTTGATTGAACAACACTAAGCAATCATAAGATAAACATTTCACGTTGTGTTTTTTTTATTGTCAGCACTAATGCGGTTGTTTGTAGTGGTAGTGTGAGGAATCATGCACAACACAAATTTTTTTTAAGATGGAGATAGTGGCAATAACAAACAAGATTGTCAGTTAAATAGTGCCGAACAAAGAACAACCACAAAACTAACGTTACATGATGGTTAATGACGGGACAATTTTTTAATAACCATAGTGATAATATAGTCGGACCCAGTAGATGTACAAAGAAGGAATAGAATAAAGAATAAAAATGTAAGCCGATGATAATAATTTTAAGCAGCTAAGTATGTTTAAGAAGGTTGTTCACTATAGAGTACAAATAAGAGAGTGTAAGGGGGAAATAACAATGGCCAAAATTATGTTATTAACAACAAAGCAAGTCATAGGTTTCACGCTTAACATTGTCTCTATCACTTAGAACACGGGCCAAATATGGTATCGTTGAGTTCCTATACTTGGTTGTACGAGCATATATTATTTTGTACTGATTTCTGGTTCTACCTGATGAGATGCAGGGAGAGAGTTGGGAATAGATGGGGTGTTGGGGGTCAGAGAGTATGGTTTTAAACCATTTCTCACATGTATTCAGATGCTTATCAACTAATGTTGTGACGAGCTGACTGAGTTTTACACCACTAGTCCTACTAACTACCTTCAACATCCTTCCCAGGATGGTATAATCCTTTTTCAGTAACCCAGGAAAGACTAACGGGGAACAGTAAAGTAGAATAGGTAGGATACGAGAGTTGACAAATTGTGAAAGCAGAGGTTGAGGGTCTCCAGTTAGTCTGAGTTTCTTAATGTAGTAGGTTAGACGAAACACTTTCTTGGAAATCATTTGGATATGAGATGACCAGGTAAGGTCGGAAGATATAACTAATCCGAGGTATTTCGCACTAGACTTTGTTTCAATTATAGTCCCCTCAATTCTACAGACATCATGAGTGCTTACTAGTGTCTGTAGATCTCGTTTATGCCTAAAGGAGAAGTCGACAGTCTGGCATTTTGAGGGATTCAGCGTTAGGCCAACAGGTTGGTAGAAGAAGCATCAAAAATAGGAGGGCCTTCAGGTGAACATAGAGCAAACAGAGGTGATGAAGATTCCTGGCCAACGCCAACAGCCACAACGACAACAGACAACAATCAGCCAGCATAAATGGGAGGAACATGAAAGTAACAACCTCCTTTACCTACCCACCTACCTGGGAAGCATCGTATCAACTACAAGCGGACAGTACTGACGAGGATATCAAAGCGAGAATCGGAAAACTAAGACAAGCTTTCATTGCTCTTAGGTCTGTGTAGAGGTCAACAGCACTCACCATCAAAAATAACATCCGGATTTTCAACTCCAATGTGAAGTCAGTGCTACTATACGGATCAGAGACGGGGCGTCATAAAGAGCATCTCAAACAAACTTCAGACCTTCATTAACAGTTGTCTTAGCCCAGTACTCAAGATTAGGTGGCCAGAAAAGGTCAGCAACATGGATCTCTGGCAATGAGCGAACCAACCAGGAAGCGATTGTGAAAAAAATAGGCAGGAAGAAATGGAGATGGATTGGCCATACTCTGAGGAAACCATCAAGTGACATCACTAGACAAGCCATTGCTCGAGTGGGACCCGAAAGGGAAGCGGTGAGTTGGTCGTCAGTGCAAGGGTGACTTGGAGGAGGTCATGTGAAGAGGGGATGAAAGCATGTGGCAGACTTGGAGCGGGGTGAAAACGTCGGTAGAAAACTGAAGGCAATGGAGACGCGCAGCTGAAGCCCTATGTTCGTTTAAGAATTAAAGGATATAATCTTTATCTTGAAAAAGATAATAGTGAACGCCTTGACAGATAATGCTTCTACCTTTAAATACATACCATTCGCTCAGCCTATTGTTGAGATGTGACTACGTGGGATCTGCACAGATTTATGGGGCATCTTATAAATTAACTTGCTATCCATCGTCAGATCTTTAAATACCACTTCACAATGTCTTATCTCATTCATTTTCTAATAACGTCTTTACTTGATTCTCATTATATTCCATTAAACCTAACATTTTATAGCTCTTTATGAATTTGATTCGACTTATTCTATTCCTATTCTCTGGAGGGTACGGTTGTGCACCAAATAGAAAAAAAAACATGAAATAAAAACAAATGGCTTGAAAATAATTGTATTAAAGCCAAAAGTGGACATCATGATAGTACGAGATATACGCGTAGCATTATACATTGCAAATGAACGTTGTCGGCCTAAGGATTAATTACTTCCCCATTCTGTTTTCTATATAAATGTGTTTATTAATGATATATTTCACTCACTTAATCTATTACACTTTAATGTTTCACCACAGCACTTTAATTTTTCTAAAACAGCTTCCAATCCCTTGTAAACGTTGTACTTACCTCAATATTGGTTGGTTATCGTATGCCTACAACCACGGGATGAAAACGAAACGAAGTCGACTTTCCCGCTCAACCTGGAGGACAACTGTACAATTCAATAACTATACAGCCTAGTTCAGACAATGTGTATTTATATATATATCAGATATTTAACTGTTGAAACACTATTAACTTGTAGACAATTTAAGATTTGACATTATATCATCCTTGATCGTGCCTGTAAAAATGGCATGCATTTTCATGTAAATTTATGTTTATATGAAAATAAATTATTATTATTATTATTATATAATAAATAATGATGGTTTTAGTTTCATTCTTCGACAATCACAGTATAAATCCAGAAGATTTGAATTAAATTTGGTATCAAACAGTGAAAGTTTATAAGAATTTATGAAATAGAACAGAATACGAAGAACACCTCGGTTATATTGTCGATCCCGGCACTTCGAATATGTGTAGACGTTACATGGGATACATGCAAATTCAAAGCTTGTATGCAATTACTAGATATGTAAATCAATATAAGTGAGCAAAGCAACTCCATCTGCCAAGTTAATTTCGTACATACTCCACTCCTGCACATACGCATATAGCACACCTAATTGTGTGGACCGTGTTCTGATGTACTACCCCTGAATAATCGCAGGAATAACAGCAGTAAACCCACAATTCCTCTCAGGTCGATGATTCCATGTTTAAAAAATCGCCGTCACTGACCTCCTACCATCGCATATATCTTTATTTTTCACTGGTGCCATGCCCTTGACATTCTAGCAGGGAAAGTATAGATTCAGATTCAGACGATAAGGATAGAAGGCTCTTGTGGCCTGTGTTAATCCTTGCAATGTATATCTCTGCAGAGATCTAACTTCTCTTTGAAAGCGTTCACCGATGGAGCTGATACTACTGAATCAGGTAAGGAGTTCCAATTGTTGACCACTCTGTGAGAGAATCTAAATTCTGCACGTATTTTAATCATCCTCGGTCTGAGCACTTTTTTTCGGTGACCCCGTGAGAATATCCTAGAAGGGGAGAAATGGTTAGAAGGGTCAGTTCCTAAATTACCCTTAAGTATACGGTATGCTAAAATTAAGTCCCCTCTCTTCCTTCGGTATGATAACTGAAAGAGATTTAAATGCTCCATCCTCTTATCATAGGGAAGGTGTGAGATACCACTAACTAATTTTGTTCCTACTCTTTGTACTCTTTCCAGAATATGGGCCTCCTTTTTGAAGCATGAACTCGTCGCTTGTATGCAGTATTCTAGATGAGGCCTGACATATGTTGCGTAGAGTATTTGGAACATGCCCTCGTCTAAGCGTTTGAAAGCCCTTCGAATTGCCCATAGCATTCGAAAAGCCTTAGTTGAGGCTGCATTGCAATTTGCAGTTGTTTCAAATCATTGCTGACAATGATTCTTAGGTCCTTCTGTTCGTTAACATCAGGTAGTTTTGCGTCCCGTATGGAGTACGACGTATAAGACTTCTGGCCTAAGTCCATTACCGCGCTTTTCCTAGCATTCATTTCCAAACTCCATAGGCTTGACCACTCAGCTAATTCATGTAAATCAGTTTGTAGGGCCGACCTATCCTCGTTATTATTTACAGTTTTCCATATCTTAATGTCATCTGAAAATAATAATGAAGATTAAAAAGAATCCCTGGTAATTCGTTAAAGTATAATAGGAATAGCAAGGGACCTAATACAGTTCCCTGGGGCACTCCACTGGATACTGCTTTCCATCCTGATAGTACACCGTTAACTCTAACCTTCTGCCTTCTATCCATTAAGTAATCTCTAAACCACTCACATAGGCATCGGTCTAGTCCGAAACCTTTAAGTTTACTAAGGAGACCTAAGTGGGATACTTTGTCGAACGCCTTGCTAAGATCACTAAAAACCACGTCCAACAGTTGGTTCCTATCTCTGGCCCTAACCCGGTCTTCCCTAGCCAATAGTAGGTTTGTCAAACAGGATCGTCCTGGTCGGAATCCATGCTGTTCCACAGCCAACAAGCCATGTATTTCAACATAAGCTAATAGCTGATCCCTTATAATAGTTTCCAATACCTTCGCAATAAAGCATGTCAGACTTACCGGCCTGTAGTTAGATACCAATTGCCTATCCCCGTCTTTGAAGATAGGGCTTATAATGGCATCCTTCCAGTCCCTGGGTAGCTTAGCCTGCGTCAGAGATATTTGGAAAATCTCCGTAAGCGGAATATATATTATATCCGCCAAGGAAATTAACAGCTTAGTGTGAAGTCGATCCGGCCCAGGTGATTTACCTGGCTTCAGTTTAGACAGTAGTTTGAGAACCTTTGTGTGCTCTACCACAATTGAGGGCATCTGAGTGGCGATGGCAGTGACCTCGCCATATCCCTGGGTGGTACTATCAGACGAGAAGACGTCACAGAAGTAGAGTGGTTTTCAGCCTTTCCTTCGTCTGACTCAGCCGCTTCTCCACTAACGGCTATGAGTGACGGTATACCACTGCTAGTTTTAGTCCTCCGTTTAATATATGAGTAAAGCCTTTTTGGGTAATGAACGCAATCTAGTACTAGTCGTCTCTCGTACTCTACACGACTCTTGTTAATCGCATACTTACAGACGTTTCGAATTTTGCGGAAGTCTTTCTGGAAATTTTCCCTTCCTGTCATAACAAATTGGTCCCATAAGTTCTTTCGCCGTCTTGATAGCCTCCTTATTTCACTAGTGATCCAAGGTGGTTTATGCGATAGCTTTTGAGAAGTGTACCAAGGTGTAAAAGGTGAAGTGACACAATCTAGTGTATTCCTAAATCCTACCCAAGCTTCCTCGACAGTCTGACTTGTATCAACTGACCAGTCAACCACAGTTGCTGCGTTCCGGATTCCTTGTATATCCGCTTTCCAAATGTTTGGACGAGCAGATTTTGGCCTGTGCATGAGAGAATGAATCCTAAACGTAAAAGCAATGACTATGTGGTCACTGCTGCCAAGCGGCGGAAGGCACCTAATGCTACCAACGTCCTCCTTCTGGTGTGTCAATACCAAGTCTAGAGTAGGTGCATCATGTTCAGGGTGATACCGTGTTGGTGCATGCATGTGTTGCACGAGTGCACATTCGAGCACTGTCAATGTGAGCTCCTTATTGAGACAGGTATACAAACTAGTGGAGTTTGATTCCCCCCAATTAATATGTGGAGCGTTAAAGTCGCCAACAATCAGACACCTATTTCTACCACCCCACACCCTCAGGTGATTTAGAACGAAGTTATCAGCTTGGCTAGCAGTAATTCTGTAAATGACTCCGATCGTTAAACTGCCTTTGTTCAAGTTAATGGTACAACTTACGGCTTCACTGGTGCCGCTGTCATGAGCTTTTGACAACGTTAACCTGACCCCCATGTCATCCCGGATGTATAGAGCAACCCCCCACCTATACGACTACTTACTCTGTCTGCTCGTATGCAGATAAACCCAGGTATGAGTGAAGTTAAGTCTACATCCGCTAACAACCATGTCTCAGTGATAGCAATCACATCAGGTTGTAGTCTTTCAGATAATTTCCCTAGTTCGGCAAGCCTATTCCTAAGACTACATGCGTTCGTATAGCACACCGAAACATCTGCGTGTTCACCCGGCTTATGAAGAGAGGTCTCGGCAGCATAGGTTTTCGAGACCTCACCACCCGAAAACCCAATAGCTTGAGGTCCGTTTCGCCTTCCTCTAGCCTGGCCTTTAGTTCAGCTATGGCTTCTCTTCTTTTGATTCCATCTTCCGAAGGCCAATCAGGCCCTATTTTTAGACTTTTATCGTTGATTTTGAACGCGTTGGCGAGGATGGTCTTACTCTCGGTTTCGTTCCCTAAAACTATCTTAAGTAGTCGCGGTACGTTCAACGTTTGCGTTACATTTTTACGTGATTCGTTACATAAAATTTATCTTGTTGTAGTACTTGCACAAGTACTATACCACTTCCATACTTGTAACCACTAACTCTTATTTCTAATAGTTATGGTTAATCAAAGTAAAAAGCAGCGAACCCAATCCCCTGTAAAACTGGTGTCTAATTTAACGTCCTTGATTGCTACATCAAGCAACACACCCCCAACAAACGGCTATAGTGAGTCACATAACTCACGTGTATGCCGTAAGCGTCGAGCTGAAACTGAAAATAAAACTGTACTGACAGCCAGTATTAGCACTACTCCTAAAAATTCGGTACCCTCTGCTCATACAGAACTCCTCCCTTCACCTTATGTGCTTATGGAGAAACTCCAGCCATCAAGCTCTTTTTCAGTACTATCTTCAGAAATAGAACTTCTAAAGTTGTCTATAGGAGAACTTAAGGCTGAGTTAAGGGAAATAAAAAACAGCAAGTCAGTAAATGCTGGAAACATCGAAACCAATACCGAGATATCCAAATTATCAGATCAGATCAGCGATATCAGATCGCAGGTCTGTGAACTGACACCTCTAACTATCCTCATGAAAACGGTAAACCTTAACAAGCTTGACACAGAATCGGTAACTAAGGTAGATAACCTCATTAACTTTGTTACCACAGAAGTAACAAAACGACTCGACGCAAAACTGAGTGCTATTGTCTACAACGTTCCGGACAATGAGGCAATAAAAAAGGTACAGCGCATCTTACTTAGTGAAGCGAAAATGCCTAACTCCAAGACTAAGTGCTACAGGCTGAAGAAGAGTCAACATGAAAAGTGTTGTCCTATTCGATTTCAGTTCGAAACACCGGCAGAGACCAGAAAATTCATTCACTCCCAACACACCCTATCGCAAGCCAGAAACTACAAACATATAAAGGTCGGGGTGGACAAAACAGTTATAGAAAGGCGCGCACACAACTATCTCACTAAGACTAATTGTGAAATAGGTAATAGGACATTGCAGCAAGCCATTATCCCCAACCCTGTGAAAGATACAGTAGACCCCACCGCATCACCCCTCTCAAAACACACAGAAATGTCCCATCAGAGTGCAACACCAGCCGAAAGGCCACTAGACTGTAACCAAATAAATAATAAAACCATACCACCCATCACCGCAGAATCTAAAATGCCACTAAATAACCCCAGAAAAAAAGTTAAAACCCCCCGAAACTCGACTTTGTCCTCTCCTAGCTATAATTCCATTGGTAAAGATAAGGAAAATATGCCCCTAAATCATACCAACAAAAACAGTGGCAGCTTAAATAAGCCCACACTCCCCACGGTTAATAGTATTAGCACTCACAACGTGCTAAATCGCACCGTGGCACACACTAATATCCAATGTCACAACGATGTCACCCTAAATAGTACAAGTGGTAACAGTCAGAACTCGGCTACCAACAACTCAGGGTCTTCAGAGTATGGCACACAAACAAATTTCGACCGGATATATGGTACAAGTCTGCTGGGAACTAACCCAAAATGCAGTACACACGAAACCCACACAAGGACACAACTAGCATCAAACAATAGGTGGAATAATAAGCCATGGTCATCACAAGGATCCAATCATTTTTTATCCCCCGCGTCCCTGTCAGCGTTGAAAAAACAGCTGGTAGGGATGTTAACACTCCTAAACCACTAGTGCTGGCTCCCTCCTTGCATGAAAACAGGAACGGTCTAGTGCACCCGTATCCATTGGACACACTTGACACTTGCACAAGTATAGGCCAAATAAAGAACCCTACCCACTTCTGTAACCTAACTAAAAATAAAAGTTCCTTAGTCTATAGCAAATCCAGTACTCCAACTCCTAATTCTCCACCGAAAACAGCACACAACAACTCGATAGACATAGGTGAGCATGATGCTGGAACTCCTCTTAACATAGGATCGTCATGTCCAGCAGAACTACTGGGTGCTGAACCATATTCGGGGCTGACTAACGAACTTAAATACTTCAAATGCTACTTCAACTCTCATCTTTACGTAATCCTCATAAATGCTAGATCTGTTCTAAATAAATTGCCGATGCTCAGAGCACTCACAGTAATATACAAACCCCCTGTAATTGTCATCACTGAATCTTGGTGTCATTCGGACATCCTGGATGATGAAATAAGCTTAGATAACTACACACACTTTCGGTGTGACAGGGAAGGTGGTAAGGGAGGGGGTTGTCTCATGTACTTCTTGAATGAACTTACTGTATCACAGCTAGAAAGTAGTACACTTAACATGCCTGAGACTCTATGGGTTAATGTACACTTAAATAACGTAACAGCACTAATTGGATGCTCCTACAGAGCACCTGGCACCTTTAGTAATTACGAGACCCAACTCATTAATACTCTGGAGCAATTAACCGACTTACAATACGATCATAAGATCCTATGTGGGGACTTTAACTTACCTGAAATCAACTGGGATATACCCACAGGTCCAACTAAATTTGATAAGTTCTTAGACACACTGGATATACTTGGCTGGAAACAAACTGTCACTACTCCCACAAGAGGTAACAACGTACTAGACTTAATCTTCTGCCACAATATAAGCCCCCTTTCAACGCTAGTAGGTTCTGAGTTCCCAGGGAGCGACCACAAAACAGTAATGTGTGCACTGCCAATTCCGCTGAGTAGCAATGCATCTCATACCTCCACTTCACAACAAGTAATATATAGGAACTATAGTAAGGCAAACTGGGCCTTAGTTGAATCGATGCTAAGATCCTCCAAATGGGATGAATACTTCACTACTGATGACCTATCGAGAGCCCTAACCATCTTCTACCATAACTCAAACATATGCTTAGATGCTGTCATTCCACTCCAAACACTAAAGGTTTCCCCACACAGAAAGTCATACATAAAACCAAAGGATCGTAAGAAACTGAAGAAACTCTCAACAAGTTACTTCAAACACCACGACTTTGGCACTCTAGGTCTAATACTTAAAACCCTTAGCTCCATCACACAAGCTCAAGATTTCCGTATGAGAAAGGAAGAACGCATCGCAGTAGCCAGTCCTGCTAGAGCGTATGCACTCACAGAAATCTTAAGGAAGCGAATGAATCGCAAAAATCACAGCATTCCTCTCCTCATAGACAAAGGCAGGCTATGCACTAACTCTGCAGACATATGTGAACTATTCAACAAAACGTTTGCAGGTAACTACCTTAAGCCCTCAGTCCAGCTACTCGATATACACCCTATTACTAAAATGGCACCAACTCCACTGACACCAAACCAAATTAGCACTGTTCAATTCACTTACGCTGACATTAACCAAACTATAAGAACCCTCAAAAGTTCAAAAGGTTTCGGTACCGACGGTATATCATCTTACTTCTATAAATATGGTGGCCCTGACATTCCTCTACTACTGCTTAAAATATTCACAATGTCCCTAGAAACCCAAACTTACCCTGACATATGGAAGACTACATTCATTATGCCTAAACACAAATCTGGCTCGAAAACTGAAGTCAGTAACTACCGGCCAATCAATATCACACCTATAGCATCTAGAATCATGGAGAGACTAGTCAAAAATAACCTAATCAAACACATGCTTAGCTGCAACATCATAAGTCCGAACCAACATGGATTCCTGAAATCCAGATCATGTTTAACATGTCACCTAGACTTCTTCAATTTTGTAACCAGCAGTCGTGACAGACGGCAACTAGTACTTGTCATCTACTTTGACATTTCTAAGGCATTTGACCGTGTTGACCATTTACTGCTAACAAATAAACTGAACTCCTTAGGAATACGTGACCCATTATTAGGATGGCTTAAATCATTCCTTAACAATAGGTCCCAAATAGTTAAACTCGGGTCTGCAACCTCCAAACCTAGCCCTATCACTTCTGGTGTAGTACAAGGTAGTGTCATTGGACCCCTCCTATTTACACTATACATCAATGACATATGCGCTTGCTTCACGCACGGGAAACCATTCATCTTTGCAGATGACCTAAAAGTAGCTTATACATTCCAACGTGATGACTTAGGGAACTTCGAGAATGTAGTACAGAAGGAATTAGATAAAATGGCTGCTTGGTCGTCCCTATGGAATCTCCAATTTAATCTGAACAAATGTGGCTGGATCTGCTTCGGTGCACCCTCAATCGACCTGAAATTAACGCTCCAATCTGCTAACCTAACAAGACTCCGAAATGTCGTTGACCTAGGCCTGAGGTACTCTAGTGACTTGACATTCTCAGAGCAAGTAGCATCACAGACTAGAAAATCGAGGATGCTCTTAGGATGCATACTCAGGAACTTTCACGACAATGAAGCCAAGCTAATTCTGTACAAAACATGTGTCAGACCACTACTAGAATACTGTCCATTTATTATAAGCAGCACTCGCACACGTGACAAGCTAAGGATGGAAAGTATCCAACGATATTTTACCTCAAAACTGCTTGGCTACGATTGTAAGAAAGACTACATCTCACGGTGCATGATCCTAAAACTCGACCCACTTTGGACAAGGCGACTTATTATAAACCTAATATTCTTCTTTAAGGTCCTTCACAAAATATCTTTCTCAGGTAACAGGGACATACAATTCGCACAGGAAGGTTCTTACGATCTGCGTAACCAAACTTCCACAGTGACAACTCATTCTTTTAAGTCAACACTCCGTGAAAACTTCTTCACAGTCATGTATTCTAAAATATGGAATAGCCTACCCCTAGATATCAGAACTTGCTCTTCGGTTACAAGCTTCAAACGCTCTCTATACAGACTGTTTCACTCTACAGATTATATTAATAAACTATTTACTCCTAGAACGAATCAAGCACTAATCTACTACAGCACCTAAAAGACGCACTTCAACACCCTTAGCAATCTTTAAACTATAAATAAACTAGCAGCATGGATGCATAAAGACATAGTACGGAACATACAGGATTAGTCTACCCTTAGAAATAGGACCTATCCCTCATTGTAACCTTCAAACGCTTGCTATGTAAACTGTTTTATTCTAAAGACTATCCCTACCAGAACCCATTACTTATTTCTAAAACGCATCAGTCATTAGAACAATAAAAACGCTCAGACTCATTAATACACATTATGACATTAAATAAACTCTAAGACTTCGCATAAATACGTGAAAACGCAGATACAATATAGAAAAATGTTTACTTAAGTATAATTAAGATAAACATTTATAAATGAATCATGTATTAATGTTCTTTTCATGTTCACATACTTTCTCTTTCTGGTATTTTGCTGCTCCTATTCATCTTCTGGTCGAGGTCGAACAACCCTGCATCTAAACTGAAATGAGGATTAATTCCAAACCGTCTATCTCATAACCACTCAAATTCCATGAACGATCCAATTCTACCATTTGAAGACGCTGGCGAACATGCTGTAAATGAGTATTCATGATCTGAAATGAAGAAGCAACTGGTTTTCAAACAGTTTTCAACGTTTTACTCAACTTACGAATACAGTCCGCCATGCAGACACAAATGGAGCAAATGGAGGATTCTGGAATCGACCTCGGCACCATTTGATGCAGTAAAACAACCCAACATGACCTTATTTAGTTTTCGTATCCACGATCAAATTTCTTTCCTGTTATGAAACTACGATAAGAGTGCTGAAAAAATGGAATAAATATATCACTGATCTCAACATAATACATCAATAATCTTTAAGCCATGGGTGCTGCTCACAACAAAGTTATATAAGAGAATTGACTTCAAGCTTTATTTTTCCCAGATATCTGTATTACATTCATCTGATGTCTGGGTTTTTTGTTAATGCGAAGACAATATTTCTATATCTCTTTATGTGCTACACAAACAGACTTTATAGCAGACTGTTCCTACTGACTCTAATGTCAGAAAGAACAACCAAACTGTAAATTCATTATACATTAAATTGTGTGTAATTTATATAATAACTTATCCATGCCTGTACAATTGGTATGTTCCTGCATAAACAGGAAGAAATATATATATAGTCGCCGAGGAGTTCCTGTAGCATCAGGGTTTCGTTTTCCGATCCTAATGGCCTTTCTTACGTGTACTCCAGTTGTTTTTTCGGGAAGTATTTCCCGGATAATGGAGCTAATCGCCTTCAGGTCATCTGCATGTCGGGCAACTGGATCTGTTTTCTTAGATTCCTCCGAATTTCAGATGATAATACTGTAACTAGGGTCCGTGGTTTTCTGAGTTTGGCTGGTACTAACAGCCGTCGAAACCTTGTTGGTAAACTCGGCTACTGTTTCCTTCCTAGTTTTATTTTGCTTCTTACCTATCGGCAGCCACCAAGTGGAGTCGATTTCTCCTAGTCTGTTTTTGCCGCAACTGGAAGCGATTCGTGCACCAGACACGCAGCGCTTTGGGGTTGCTATTTCACAGGCTGGTGTTGCCATGCTGGCACTACTTGCCCTTTTGGATTTCCGTTGTCTTTTGCGCTTTGCAGCAACAGATGTTTGGGCATTTTGTGCTTCTTTCGCTTCTGAGACTTCAGGAGGTGATGCACCCTGAGTCTCACAACTAAGTCCTGAACCGCCATCCTTGGCTAAGGTTTCTGGTGCAGGCTTTTCAAAGATGTCTTTCGACAATTTCTTGGACATCAGGAGTCCTACTGCCTCTTGGATGAGGACATCTAACGGGTTACTGCAAAATTTGCACAGCCATGGAGATGATGGCTTGCAACATCTCTTATAGGCTACTGTTGTTAAGCGAGTGGAAACTTTGTGGAACCATGGGCTGCAGTTGTCACACTGCATCCCATCATCCACCGGAAAGTGGTAATCCGGTCGTCCGCAGTTGTTGGTTGGACCCATAACTTTAATTTGTTTCAACTACACAAGTCTATGTCGTGAAAACAATGAGGTTAATACCAAACAAATACACAAAAATATACGTGATAACAGCTAGGTAAATACCAACAAAAACACAAAATGGGAATAAAATAAACAACACTTCAACTAAATAAATCAGTTAAAGTGAACTAAAAGCTTCTGATGTGGTTTAAGCAACAAAAGTAAAATTTACTTCACAACGTTAAAAATGCCACTCTCCTTTTTCAAAGCTCAGGTGATCACACAGAGTAATTTACACCAAGGAAAATCATCTTTATTTAGTCGGTGGAAACATGAGAGCTCTATTTGTTGAAGCCAGCATGACAGTTAACTTTAATTCTAATATACTTTCGCTTGAGGTTAGCTTATCATCGCTAGACTCAGTAATTACTTTCAACCTTTTGAATAGACCAATAGTGGCACAATCACAGCATAAGACACGTGAGCTCATGGAAGGACACGTCACTGTGGATGACAACACCGATGGCGACTGGGTGATACAGCATGGTAGAATTACCGGTGCAGCGGTAGTTGTTCTTTTATCTCAGCCAAAAGACGGTTGTTTGACGGCAGAATTACCACCACTAATACTTCTCGTGATCACCCCCAGTTTGGGATTAACATCTGTCGATAGACGGACTGTACGTGTTTTATTCCCCCTGGTTGTCTCAGCGTTATCCACATTTCCTACAGTAGCGCCAACTTCTGATTCTAATTCATGGCCCGACTCTATATAACCGTTGCTTAACTCTGTGATAGTAGCTTTGCTCTTCACCTCATCGTGATTAACTAGGGGAAAATTTTCATCACCATGGCTGTGATTACAAACACCTGCTTTGTCGTCGATTGTGTTATCGAGTTCGTCATTTTCAAAATGTTTGTTAACAGTAGTAGATGACTCAGGCCTTTTATCTTGAATCTCTGAAGCAGTATTTATATCTTTAAATAGACTAGCAATTAGTCGAAAAGATGTGAAATCAGAGCTAAAATATGAAGCTGGAACCATATTCTCCTGCAAACAACACGGCGTCGTCAGTAAGAAAAAAATCGAAAACGACTTGCTACCAAAGCTATAGGATTCTTCAGTGCAGCCGAACCCACATCACGGATGCAGAGCAGTCAAACACTACACACATTTCACCGGGCTGTTTAGGTTGAGAACATAGCGATGAGATTTATACCACCTAACTGGTTCACATGGTTTATGACTCTCTCCAAGTAACCTTTTGTAATACATTAACTAATGACATCTTCATACTCAATCCAAGGATTTGGATGCAGGACAGACTTCTTTAATAGACTCACAGATCACTTAGAAGCAACGTTGAGCTTACAGATCAGTCGGCTGTCGTTATGATCCTGTGATAGACCTATAGGAAAATGTTCATTCTCAAACACAAGAGCTTTTGACCAGCTCAGCTACCTTCCAGTCTCCAACAGAACGTGAAGTATCTGGGCTACTACCATCACGAAACTACGTGTCACACATATAAAGAATCATAATCTCCACGTCCTTATCATTATTTTTCACAAGACATAACACATGAGTGCTCAATATGGGACCTCCAAATGTCCAACTGAGAGGCGTCTTCATTGCATACAGGTCTTCCTTATCCCCGTGTCCCCCTTCCATGACCCTGTGCCCTTCTGGTTAGAACTTATCGTTGTCTCGTTAGCCCCAAGTCTGCCATAGCTGAAAGTAGGCTATTCGTAAGAGTGTAGCAAGGGAGGATGGGTAGTGGTAAACACTGGAAGCTGTGAATACTGAAGCTTCCGTAGGAAGCCTAAAGTGGGGGCCGTAAAGTCATGCAGCCACAGAAGGGCTGGGACCAAATGGACTATCCTCCTGGAAATCACATACCACCGTCTATTATTTGGTATCAAATGAGCTCGTGCTTTACCAGTACTAATCCTTCTTTGCTCCACACTTACGAATAGCCTACTTGTTTACCTGCTTGTTTTACCTTCATATTGTCTTGAATTATAAGGTTTTATTATTTATTTGTACATCTTTCCTTATTGGTCTGTGTCGTCTGCACTCACTCCTGAGCTTTTTCTAAGCTTGTACAAAACATGAGTCAGACCACACCTTGAAGTGCATAATGTTATTGCACCCCCAATGCTTAGAAGAGACGCTAACTTCTTGAAAAGAGTCCAGCGATGGGCAACAAAAGGGGTGGTTAGTCTCCGAAATAAACCATATGATTGAAGGCTGAAGAAATTAGGTCTATTTATACTTAGCTACCGTCGTCTTAGGGAGATTTAATTACTGCCTACAAGAAAGCAAATGACCAGAACCAGCCAAACAAAGGTGTTCTGCCATTGGGTAGGTACAGGCTCCCTCGTGGAAATCCCAGAAGGATAGCTTACCAGAGGGCCTTAGGTGCGCTCCAACTTATTTTCACTGCGAGTTTCCCGTCCCTGCAATTCCTTATCGGCAGATCTAGCTATGGCACCGTCTGTGGACGCCTTTAAGCGAAGGCTGGACAGCCATGCAGCGACACAAGGGCTGCATCTAAATGGCCTGTCCCCTTAAAATCGCATACACCATTCAGGGGTAGACAATAAAACTTGTCCTTTTACTTCTTTACATTCTCTCCCGTCTTACCCTCCTGACAAATTTAACTACACTAATTATTATCATTTTTACCGATATACATTATTCATATTGTTCTTCAAATTTAATCAGCTCTGTTGTTACGTTTTCTCATTTCTTTTTCTGTCTGTTAGTCTGAATAACTTCACTAATTATACCTATTATTATTATCTCTTTTCTTTAGACGACGATACCGGAAGACTAAATGGTGAAAGGATCAACTCCATTCACAGTAGTAACAGTATTCACACCACATATAATTAATCACAGAACTACTCCTTTTGGAGTCGACCAGAGCTACGACATTCGAGTGGCGGGACAAGCAACGCAGAAGTTTACCGAAGATCAGGGACCTATACCGCACAATCAAGAGTCTAGCACAAAGAAATCAAATTGGTTGGTACTAGCTCGTAAAAACGATATTGGATTATTGCTAATATTTGATATCTTTTCGATCACTTCGAACAAAAAATATATGGAAGGATACGTCTCTTATGTACCACATAAGGAGATTCCTTGCACCACTACTCTGGATTCAAACAAAGCCGGGGCAGTCTAGTTGTAGAACTCACTATGGAAAAGTTTTCCAGTAGTCCTAAACATTGATCTTGTAACCAAGAAGCTAGCACAGAGAAATCAGTTTCGTTTACATTAGGCTGGAAAGACATCAGATTCTTGTTTTAGTAGAACAACGACGTATTTATTGTCACCAAACAATTTTCCCAAGGATTCAAATCGTTATGGTTAGTTTAATTAATTTAATTGAATTATAGCTTGACTTCACACAGTACTTTTGATACAGGTATGTAATTTTTCAGTTTGACATCGGTAGCTTAAATTTAGCAGGCCAACCATTGACCATGCACATGCCGGGATCAAACCTGGACCATGTGCACGGTTGACGAGCGTCCTAACTGCTGTTTCACCGCACTGTATATGGCATAAAACTTGAGCACTTTGTACGAGTATAACTTCATTGTAGATAAGACTGTGTTTGGATAAATCACACATTCTATTGTGGTAATATTAACCGCTGACGTTTCTAACACAAATTTTAATTTGTGTTTATGAGCACTATATTGCTCATAATCATATCAAGTTATGGTTATTATGGTTAGAGTCATAAAATATATTCCTCACTATATTATTGATATTCTTACCTGAGTCATATTTTATGAATTCACTTTTGTTATCTCAACGTCTGACTAACGCACTGTATATATTCTGCTTCCACCAAACCCCGGTAATACTTCAGTGACATCAAAGAGTAAAGGCTAGAGCCTTCTAAATAAACAAGAGCTCAGAAGCCGTAAAACAGTAGAAACTGAGATTTTGTAGTTATTACTCGTACTTCGATATGCAGTCGGATGTCTAGCTTGCTTTATTAATGTATACGCTCTTATATTCTCCCAGTCACTAACGTACTAACTCTGATGGAATTAGTTAGCTAGCACAGTCATCCAGCCACTCGTAATAATACAGTTCTGTTTGTTTCAGAAGATAAATACATCTGCTTATCTCTAGTATAATTTATAAATCTGTGCAATTCATTCATATTCCTAGTTGCATGCTTAATTAATCACGCTGATAAATATGAACCTTCAGACTTCTATTTTTAACAAGCTCTGTGTGTTTATGAAGGCACCGTTCCATCATATTTTGGATTTATCTCACCACGATCAGGAGGACTAACATGGTCTACATAACTGAAGACTTTTGAGGCCTATTTAACCTAACATATTTAATACCTCAGTAAGATCTTCTGGTACACCAAACTTGACATGACAATTAGCTGCCAAAATGCATTTGGTCCGGCTAAATAAATGAACAGATGGCATTTAAAACAAATAAGTCAACCGCGTCAAGTCGTCTTGAGACGATTTGTTATTCTGAGTGTAACAGCAGAAGGCAAGACACGGAAGCCAAGGTATATTTTCAAGTGATCAAACAGCTATTTATATCTATACATTTTATATCCTTTAACCAATCACTGCGCTTTTGATTTTGGCCTACATTAAACGACATGAAATAGAATGTTCAAATACATATATTATTCTGTTGCTAACGCAGTATTGAAGTGTGGGAATCATATTCCTTTGGAAGACACTGTCCGTATCCCGCCACCATATGAGAACACTGTTTGTAATTTATTGGGTTGTTAACCATCTTTCTTATGAGGAAAGACCATCTGTACTGCTTTCAATAAGCAGTAAATCGAGAAATGTTAGTAGCAAAACAATCTGAGGACTAGTAAGCAGATCAAATGATTTGTGATATATAATTTTGTCCAGATCCTTGTTATCGTATAGCACAATGTTAAGCAGTGTAGTAATTTATACTCATTACTCTACCCTACTCGGCAGTAATTAGGATGTGATCTATTTAACTAACGATTTATGAATAAAAACTGTTGTGTTTGCGATTCTGATTATTTTAACTACTCGTCATGAAACTACTCTTTCTCCTTCTGACCCATGGTTTTCGGTTGTAGTATTATTTTACTCCTGTCTATTCATATTTTGTGGTGTTTTAAAATGTTAGAAATTGCAGTGGAACAGTTTGTTCAGAATTGTATGTGGATTTTTATTTAGTTACTTCCCCATGTATTAGGATCTATACGAGTTCTAGTTTTTCAGTGAAAGATTTCTTATTATTTTGATCTAATATTTGTTTTCAGTTGATTTTAAGGAATAAACTCGTGCGCGGCTCATCAGAGTGACAATACTTCTAGACAATAAACGCCTTAAACTTCATTAAGCTGGGCATTTTACTGATTTAAGAATTCGTATCACCCATGATAGAACGGTTCTTGGTAGTTAACTCACTCGACCTTTTTTCAACTGGCACCATTTTTGATATCGAAGAGTCGTTCAGTTGCCTGACAAAGAATGGTCGTGTTCCGCATCGATTATCTTAGTTGTAATTGAACACTGGAAAGTCACTGCGAAAAGTCAAGCACATAAAAATACTACAGGTTTTGATCCTAGACGTCTTCATTTCACAGTTGACGTTAATTCAGTGATCAGTAACTATTAGGCTGAATCATATTAAAAGAGGCAGACGATGTATTAAGTGCTTTTTGAGTAATAAAAACTAATGATTACGAACTCTTTGTGAGATGACTTCAAGTCCTCTACAACTGCGCAGATGCATGACTTTTATCATTCTCACCACTTTTCCTTAATCTAATATTCATTCACTTTACCACTATTTCATACGTGTTTCCCTTTATATATCAGTCTTTTGCAGAATATTACTACATGTGAGGGGTTAGTAATCCCGAAATGTAGACTTGATAGTAATATCTTATTTGTAGACCGACAGGTGTACAAAATGCTATGTTCTACGAACTTTAATCTTTGAAAAGATGTTGCAAAGTTTAGAAAAACATTCAAAGACCGACATAACATCTGTGATAAACTCTTTGCAAGTGTAATTGTATCACAACATATCTTTTAATTTAAATCTACAGAAACTGATCACTTGACAAAATAAGTAAACGACTGCAGTTCTTATTCATTGATGATGTCTTCATGATTTAATTTGAACTAATCTAAATTAAAAACATTCGTTTTATAAATGTATTTAGAGGCGATAAGCAATGAGTCAGACCGCTGAATCAGTACAAAAAGCTGATGCCTCAGAAGTTTCGAAGAAAAAGAAGGCTAGAAAGCGTTCAAAGATAAATAATGGTGATATAGGACCAATTTTGGATGCTCTAGGGGACGACATAACAATTGCGTCGGAAATGGAAACTGTGAATAACAGAAGAAATAGTCAGGCAACCGGAGCAAGAAAGATTCCAGTTATAAACAGTCATGGTAAGATAAAGCCTTATGTTTTATAACTTTTCGACTAGTTGCTTATCAGGAAAATAGTATGATACTTATATTCTGAATGCCAATTTCAATAAATAGTGAACTGTGAAATAAACTTGTCGAATAAAAGCTTTCCTAGACTCGTGTCTAATTATCATATTTATTCTGTCTTATCAGTCATTATGCATCCTTTTATTGCTCTTTTCATTCTCTAGTCAGTCTTTTGTGATACTGCTTCTGTTATGAATGGGAGACTTATGTCTAAAAGGAAGCAGACATTCGCAAAGTGTGATTACCAGACACTTTGTGGATATGGGTCATTTCGTCGAGATTCCTTAATCCATCAAAGAACAGCAAATTTACTATGATTTGCTGTAGCAGTTGCAATCAAGCGTTTGAAACCAAACTTATGCATACAGAAAAAAGAGTGTAATCAATCTCTCACCCCCTTGGCAACTGCATTTTGATGACATTGATTAGTCATCCATATTAGTGATTTCAGTTCATTGAGCAGGTTCCCAATTTTATGCAATTTTCTTGAATTGCCACGTAAACCTACGTGCCAACAATGCTTTTTTAGATTTTGTTTTCTATCTTCCCCTTTTTTCCTTTCTACTTTGAAAGCATATAAACTGACAGTAACTTAAGCCAAAAGTTCTAATGCTTATATGGCGGATACGTTGATTTTACGATATTTTCTCTACCATTATTCAAACAATGAAGTATGTTATTTTCATCCTTTTATAACCATTGTAAATTCAGGTAGTTTGCAGCTGATGAGAACCTGTGAAATAGAGTGATCTAATTTTATACCGCAAACGCTCCCCACTCAAAGTTGTAACTTGTCGTCCACAAATTACTGGAATAAATTGAAGTGAAACGTGATTAGTAGCTCAGAAGGAAAACCAGACTACTCTGAGGACTCTGTACAAACCTAATTTAAATTTTACGGATGTATTCACTTCCTATTTAACTAAACCATACATCTATTTCCACCTTTTTATGAAATCACTATTTAATTGTTAAATTCTCTTAGAGATTTTCACTGTGTTGTTACAAAAATTATCACGGATTCAGTTTCGTGTGAGATCCAACACTGTGTTGTCTGCAATAGTTAAAACACTTCTCAACAACATTCATCAGTAATGCTTGATTAGTTAATTTTTTATCACTTTAATTAATTTCTAGGTGACGGTGTACACAAATTCCCTGAGAGTAACCTTGCTCCGAATGTCTACCTTGAAAATCGGAGTGGTTTTCGTGCCCAACCTTTAAAAGACTATGAGAAGAACATAAGCACTAAGCAACAGAAAGAATCAATTGCAAAACTGAAGTCACAGGATAAGCAAAGACTGATAAACATGTCAAATAATCCAGGATTGTATTTTGTTGTTAAAATCCATGAAACATTACAAATGTTGTCATTTACATTATTTGGTGTACTAGCTGGAGCAAGTTTAGTACACACTTTGTTTGTACAAGCATTAGCTAATGCAATACAAATCGGAAGTAGTACAAATCAATATTATTTACTCTTAAGACTTTATGGTGCTTATGCTCGACCGGTTTCAATAACATTTTATGCATCATTAGCAGTAGTTGGAGTTTTTATCTTCGGGAAATTCGATTTGGGAAGACCAACGATAAACTGTATACAAAAATGTGTAAGACTACAGGTAGATATACGTTTTGTTTTATTTGTACCAAAAACGTATTTAACATGTTTATATGAAAATGATGATTAACAGTGTAAATAGATGTAACTTATTTCATTCCTTACTATTCAATCAAAAATTTCATGTATATACCTTTCAGGGATTACTGCAGGTAAAAATATGACACTGATATTTAGGCAGTTCTCTCCAATCAACTTAAAAAAATATGGGGATTGTCTTAGGCTTTCAAACACTTTTTTGGCAGTTAAAACAGATAGCGGTAGGTCTCAATGACTTTTTCTAGATTTCGGTAAACTATTATCTATTTAAACGTTCATTTTACCATAGGCTGGACAGATCTGTCGATTTTGTTGTCTGAACGTTCTTAACCAAAATTAACAATGGGATGGCATTATCTTGTTCTCTCCAACTCACCTCGTAAGATTTCCAAGTAAGGTGTTACTGATTATACTGAAAAGTTCCTAAAGCATTTCAAAATTAGTACAGTGAGTTGGTAGTTCAGCGGTAGAACGCTCGCCAACCAGACATGTCGCCCAAGGTTCGATCCCCGGGCGGACACACTCCCAAACCTCACTAAGACGGTAGTAAGGTTAGTAAAAAGGGAAGGTTGGGCGTTAGGCTAGCAACCCCACCCGTAAAAATAAAACCACTGCTGCTGAAACTTCAAAGCTCTAGCTTGAAGCCCTATGTTCCTCTGGGAACGTAAAGGAATAAAATAATAAGTAACAGTACTATGGAGTTTAAAGTTCTGAGAGGAATTTCTATGATTATAGAAGTCTAAGGAACATATTAGAAATTGATTTAATTATATTCGGTCCTTCAAACCTTGACTTCACAAAACGTTTGCCATCAGTAAAATTGAAGATTCACAACAAACTGCAAATTAATCGAAGTATCTGTCCTTAAATGGAAAGGTTGATGTGTAGAAATATGGTTTACTTTCGTCACGACATTAAATATTAGCTATGGGATTTTTGTAGACGATATCAAGCAGATAATTCATGTTTTAGGTTGACATAAATTAATCGAATTATCCTTTTCTCCTTCTTTTTTTAGAATGGTCTTATGGCTATCATATTCTACATGCTTTGCTTTATAATTAATAATTCTATGAGTTGGTTTGATAATGTTCTTCATACAACTAGTTACAAAAGTGATACTCAAATAAACTATCTACTGAATACAGACAGTGAACTGAATAGTTCCCTGAAAATCTGGTTAATACTTGATGCTGGTCGCACAGCACTCATTCTAATCACATGGATATCAGTCGGTTTGGGTGATCCACTTTACGATAGGCTAGTTAAGACGCTAAGCAGCAGTCCAACAGGAGATGGAAGAAGAGATGGCGATATGAAGAATGAAGGTCAAATAAGATCGAATACAGAATGATATAAGTAAACACAATCTAATTAAACGGTGTCTTTGTAATTTTCACTTTTCTCTAAATCTCTTTGAGAATTTTAATATTTTTTCTTCAGATATAAACTACTGATTCAATGAATGTTTACTTCTAGAGGTGATAGGATCTTTATCGCCATTAAAGAGATTTAAGCTTGATTTCAGGAATCTTATAGCACAACCTGAAGAATATTATCAGTTGGAATAATTCATCATTCGTTAAAAATATCAGAAATTAGCACATGTTTATATTTGCCTTGATATCGTGAACATTTATAAATTCCATAGAGCAGCGTTTCTTCTTGTTCACCGAAAAAAAATCATGTTTTTTTAATTAATTTAGGTCAAAACTGCTTTGTTCTCCTACAATCGCATAATCAGATGTACGAATACCCCAGAGATACCAAAATAATCCATCGTTACGCCCCTAGTCTGAACGTGGAACGTTCATCATCAAATATAAAACCACACCAAGGAACAAACACTTTGCTACTTTTATCCTGAAATACAAATCTATTTGATTATTGAATACATGAAAAGGAATAAATTCATTTTACTATCATACTCACAACGGATGCGTCGGTGGCACAACGGTAGGATGCTCGCCAACCACGTATGTGGTTTGGGGTCCGATCCCCCGCCGGCACACCTTTTTACCTCGCTAAGCCAGTAATAAGACTGGTAAACAGGAGAGGTTGGGCATGAGGCTAGCAACCCCATCCCGTAAAAAATAAACACCACTGCTACCGAAACATCAAGCATCTAGCTTGAAGCCCTATGTTCCACTGGGAACGTAAATAAATAAGAAAAAAGAACAACTCACAATTGAAGAAGCTGTCGTCGTTTATGAACCCGTATTTGTAATGCAAATACTGTTAACTAATACACTAATAGTATAAGATAGATAAGCTTCTCATGAAATGTCAGTCAGGTTCTAAAAGTGAATCTTCGCATAAATGACTAACGGGAAAATCGAGGACGCACCACTTTCTTCAAAGAAACTAAAAACCTGTGTACTACATATAATGACAGTATATTTACACCTGTGAAAAGATGTAGTAATATTTACTAGCATTTCCCTTGTGTTTGTTTCAAACCCAATGATAATTATGCGACTTTTTAAGCGTTTTGGGAAAAATGGTAAAAAAAAGCTGAATTTCACATTTTCTGATTACACTTTTATGCAAATACTCTATGAAATAAGATACAAAGAAGGGACAATATAAAGAGTTTAAGAAAGGCATTCATATAAGAAATACACTGATTAGTGTGACAATATAACTGGAGTAACATGTACAAAATTGATTTTAGTGTTGATGAGTACATCTCCTATTTCTCGTTTTCATGAATTTTGTGAGAAAGCAAATGCAGATAATCTCTTGGATGCTTTTACCCCGAAATCAGAAGGCTTTTTCTTTGAAACACTGGGACTGAGATCATCATCTTGACTGGGAGGACGTTTAGTAAACTTTTGTGGTATGTTCTCTTTGGAATCAGTAGTGGGGTCTTTACTTTCATCATTGCACAGATCGTTTTTTGAATTTTTTGCGGTAAGCTAAAAGTATAAATTACAACACCAATATTAAACTGGGGATTAAGCGATCGGCTAAAAATAAACTGAATGCTAAGCAGATGAAATTTTTGTATTATTAGAACGATGATGATTTTCTCATTTAGCCATACACACGCCACTGGGACTAGTGGTAGAAATGATATGACATTTAGGTCATGTGAGTCGGTGGCACAGCGGTTAGCGCGCTCGCCGACCATGCATATGGTCTGGGGTTCGATCCCCAGCTGACGCACTGCTTTACCTCGCTAAGCCAGAAAAAATGCTGGCAAAGAGGAAAGATTGGGCATGAGGCTAGCAACCCCATCCTGTAAAAATAAACACTGCCACAGAAACTTCAAGCCATTAGCTTGAAGCCCTATGTTCCACTGGGAAAGTGAAGTAAAAATTATTATTAAAAATTATTTTATACTGAATAAAGTTTATTGATAAGGTATGGTTTTAGAGTTTTCATAAAGCTCAAAATCGCGATTCAATAGATCTGAACATAGATAAGCAGTGTAACTGTCATATCATTTAGTGTCAAGATTTGTAAGTATGTGATAGTGAAACGTAAAATAATACGACGAAAGCAATTATTTCCATATAAATACGTTATGTCTGTAACATCTCACTCGGATAACGATGACTCACGTTCTTTTGACTAGTAAGTGAAATTTATGTGTTTTAAATACATATTCATAGAATACTTCGGTCTGTAAGCATCAATTTTAAAATATAATAACTGGAAAGCTTGTCTGTATTTCTCCCTTGAATATTATCAGAAAGCAAGTGGGAATTTAATCAGATTTGAAGATAGGCTGTTTAGCCTATTATGATAAAAGCTTCATATAACAGACATAGTCATCCAACCAACAACAGTCATGATTTTTCAAAACTTGACACTATAACTTACAAATTCTGACCGGCCTATTCGAACAAGCTCCTCAACAGATACTTCGGGATAACTTTCTTCGAGTGTCTCTCGATTCTCTTCAAACCAATCAGTAAATTCTTGATCAGTGCTAAATCAGTAAACGGGAAAAATAATGATGGTAATTTGAAAATTTATCATTCGACATTAAAATACCTCTTGAAATAAGCTAATTATTACTTACTCTACAACATCAGCTGGTTTACTTTTTTGTACCTTAGGACGTTGATTCCCCTGAAGAGAAAAAAAAAGAAATTACTTGAGTGAATTGAAATCTCGAGTACAGAGTATTCCATAAGTAAAACATAGGCTTTTCCTTCTGTAAAATCCAATAACAGAAGTTCAAAAATCACTTAATTTTTATATTCTACACAATAATACACATATCATTTTTGATTTGACACTAGTAACTAGTGTGATGTGTTTAATCCTCTCTTTTGCGCAGACTGAGTTCTATCAGTCAGGTTGTAATGTGGCCACCAGTCTAGGCAGCTCGCCATCACGGTGCACATTGATTTGATGATATTAGATGATTGGAGGTAATCGACAGGAAGCCTTGGACCTAGGTTTTGTGCTTGTTGGCAATCGTCAGCAAGGCGTATCATACACATATCAAACACTTTAATTCTTTCACAAAATGAAAGACTGGTAGTAAATAATCAGTGTAACTATTTGGTTGGATATACTGATTGAAGTTCATGTAACAGATGTGCAGTGTCGTAACTGTGATAAGTTAAGCAGCTTGTGGTTTATAAAGTAATCTAGCACAGAAACAAGGCGTCTCTACGAATTCCACACAGTTTTCATATCCGCAGATCTATTGTAGCGAATAATAAGTACTGTCACCTGAATAAGACCCTTATGCACTAAAAATGAACTCAGGTAATGACAACAAAACTTGGTGGTTAGGGTATGGGATTAATACAGATTGTAGGATAATGAACAACTCGCAAAAATCCATGACTAATAGGCAGAACACTTGAGGAAAATAAAAAATAAGCCTTTACTCCAATGCGCAGTAATCCATAGCTAGGCTTGGGAAGTGCATACGATGATCGCCGAAGTATCCATCTCTAAGTATATGCGAGGGAAATACTAGTAAACTTAATAAAACTCAAAAAGAGCACTCTAGGTTTCATTCAAGTTGTGACATCATGGACGATGCGTTAATACTCCATCAGTAAGAACACCATTAAAAGTATTATAGGCCAACAATCGTCTTATCTCTTGATATTACAGCTGCACATATGGAAAATTAACCAACACCTGAGTTTGGACTCACTGTTGAAGATGTATTACTAGAAGTAGTCAGAAAATTTATCTTATAAGGTAGTTAAGTAAGCACCTGCAGTGTAACGTCTAAGATTTCCAGTTGTATAGTGAAAACATAATCGCAATATGTTAATGTGAATTACCTATAGGCATATGTCAGTTTGGTCATCCCTGGACGTGTTTTAACACGGTTGGGATAGTATTCCAGTAAGTGGAGTCACACTGAAACTCTAGATGTAGTAGATGTGGAAATAGATGACGGGTTTCACCTCACAGATCTACATACAGTATATTGTTAACCAACCCTCGGAATAGTTGTAAAAGACAGAGAGGTGATCAGTCTATAAAGTAGCATCACAAGTTGATGGATAATTGTTGGGTTAGCATCTGTTGGTGCATTACGACTCTCTTGGCGTAATCCGAAAGCCATGTGACTCAGTGGCTCCAGACATTAATTAAATATGGCTTAGAATGAAATTCACTTTGAAGATGACATAGAGCAGATCATATGAAGGGAAAATGAGAAGTGCAGCCAGTTGAAAGTGATTGCAGAGAACAAAGTACAAGTGAAGGTATATTTTACCCCCAAAATACAAGGAACAAATAACAATAATATGTGTAGTCATCGAATGAAAGTTCTGGCAATATTTTAGCTGAAGACATAATGGGATTCATTGACCATAGCCACTAAATGCGATATTTTACTTGCAAAGGACAGCTGATTTCGAAATTTTTTGAATAAAGTTACACAGTCACCATTAGAACGTTTGTTTTCATAATTTTTATGTCGTCTCTCTTTCATGAGTACATCTATGTTAACATTCATAATTTAAGCCAAGGGGAATTCACTCAATTTTTGTCCGACCTAGTTTGAATACCAGAACTTATATTACAGTACAACCTCAAAGGCTCCGCCAGTAATACAGATGGCCTTATAAACTATTCACCAATATTAGGTATACATTAGTCATATTAACCATCAACAAGCATAATTTTGTATTTCGAATATTTAAATATTTGAACAGTTCAGTAATTATGTGATTCGTATTAAATAAGACCTTCTTTACGGTCTATGTACAACTGTGACTAGAACGGATGACTGATTACCACCTATCTGTCTGTCTGTTTTCGACATAGAACTTTGCACAAATGTTCGGAAGTTCAAGTCGCCACATTCCGTGTAGCACGCGAAGCAAGAGAAGAAAGTACAAGAAAAGCATAATAGAAACAGTGAGCAGAGGTATGAGACAAAGGAGTAATAAAGAAATACAAAACAATTTCATTGAAGATCATAAGTCACAGGGAGTGGATGCATCTGCGCCACTGAGAGCGATTTTGAGCCATGTCACCAATTGTTTCCAACCATAGATTTTTACCGTCCCGAGGACCCCAGCCTGGAAGTCTACACCTTCCTACGTGGCTTAGACCAACTGTTGTGGATTTCATTGACTGATGCCAAGTTTTTGTTTGACCGCCGCTAGCTTTTTTCCAGCCTGACCCTATATCCGCTAACATAGCTCGTCGAGGGAGGCGATGACTTGGCATACGTAACACATGTCCTAACCATCTCAGTCGATGTAGCTTCACGACTTCGTCGATTGATTTCCCCTGTTTACCTAGAACTCTACGCCTAACCTCCATGTTGCTCACCTTATTATGCCACTTTACACGGGAAATAGAACGCAGGCACCTATGATCAAAGACAGCTAGTCTTTTCATGTCTTCCACTCTCAGTGGCCAGGTCTCACAACCATAAAGGAGGACGGAGCGGACTGATGAGCAGTACACCCGCCCTTTGGTCGATAGTCGAACATCTCGTCTACGCCAGAGTCGGCGTAAACTAACAAATGCGAAACGAGCCCCTTGTATTCGTGCTGAGATTTCGTCAGAGATCAACCCGTTGGGGCTGATGGTACTTCCCAAATAAGTGAAGCGGTCAACGTGCTCTACCACTTCACTTCCTATTTTTAAACTAGGCGTCGATGTAGTCCAGTCCTGTAACATCATCTTGCATTTGGCGGGAGCGAATCGCATGCCAAACATTCGTAGATTGCTGTTCAAGGTGTTTAGAAGACTCTGCATTTTGTCAGCGTCTTCGCCTAGAAGGACTATATCGTCTGCATATTCCAAGTCAACGAGATTATTCCCAGGTAGCAAGTCAATCCTTGAATCGCTGAAGTCACCTAGGGTTAAGTCCATTAACACATCTATGATGAAGTTGAATAGAAAAGGAGATAATGGGCATCCTTGACGGACACCACTGGTCGTCATCAGTTCAGATGACAGCTCGCCGTAAGCCCTCACCTGGCTGTATGAGTACGAATAGAGTGCCTTAATCAGTGCAATATATTTTCTTGGAATTCCCTTTACAGCCAAGCATCTCCAGAGAACTTCTCGATCGACAGAGTCGAATGCTGCCTTTAGGTCAAGAAATATAATGACTGTTGGACGCCGGTAGGAATGCCTATGTTCTAGAGTCTGTCGGAGGGTGAAGATATGATCAATACACCCTCTTCCTGGTCTAAAGCCTGCCTGGCTCTCTCGTGTTTGTGCTTCCCGAGCACCACTCAGTCTACGCATGATTATTGAGCCTAAGACTTTAGATACTATATTAGTCAAGCTAATCCCTCTGTGATTATCACAGGAAGACTTGTCTCCCTTCTTGTATATGGGGATAATCAGTGACTTATACCAACCCGATGGGACTTCTTCTGATTCCCAAACGCTGCCTAGTACCTCAGTTAATCCGGACAGTAAGCTGTCTCCACCGTACTTAAATACCTCTGGCGTCATCCCATCAGGTCCCGCTGCTTTGCCTAGTTTCAGATTGGTGACAGCTTTAGTAACCTCAGTTAGTGACGGAGGACCTGTATCTATATCCCATTCAGGGAGGTGTTGGATGCTCGGAAGGTTGAGCGTGGCTGTGGGCAAATTAAACTGCTCCTCATAATGCTCTTTCCAACGATCCAGTCGTCTATCCTGTGAGCTAATTATAGTGCCATTTTTTTCCGAGATTGTCTCACTAATGATTTGTCTTCTCCCACCCGTTTCCCTGATGAGTCCAAAGAGTTGCCTGGTGTTGCCTATCCTCACCTATACGGGCTAACAAAATACAATTTAAAAATTTGGATGGTTGTTTACAGATATATGTCTTAATTTAGAAAAATGGTGAACAAATACATCATAAATGAAAGTGATTTTTGTTGATAATAATTCTAATATGCAGAGAAAACTTACTGCTGCTTGGCGTTTCTTATTTTGTTGTTGTGTTTTGTTAACATTAGACTTTTGAGAAATCTTTGTGTTAGGATCAGTCGCCTTTGGCGTCCACACATCTAAAACCTCTGTTCCATGAGCACTTAAACGAGGTGCAGAATCTTTTGGTCCATGCATTGACTTGATAATGGAAGTGTAGAAACAAAGATACAAAATTTAGAACAACATATATATATATATATATATATATATATATATATATATATATGAACAAACGTTTAAGGAGCCTGAAATTCAATCTTGTAATACAGAAATGTGGAATATTAGTCTTGTCAGAACTTTGAAATACCAGTGTGGTGAGTGCTACTTATGATCAGATATAAGTAGTATATTAGTAAAAGGGGTCAGGAAAGTAACAATACGTTTTGGAGCACTGGAAAAAGGCAGTCACAGAAGAGAGCTGTGAAAAGTACATGACAACTCTGTGTAGAATCTAACAAGTCCTCGAAGCTGGTGATATTCGACCTATTTGTAAATAATGTGCAAATAAAGACCTAAAGATAAGGTATACACAAATTATTGTGCCTACAACGCGTTTCTCCTCATAAACATTGCCCTCGAGCCTCATCAGTCTCTTCTACTTCACACTATCAGATGGAAAATAATTATGTCTACAATGTGAGCTAGAATCAATTGTAATTTAACATTATAAAGTAGGGCCTCCAAGATAGTCTAAATTAAGATAGCAAATCAATAATAATTCACTTATAGAAAGACGGAAACCCAAAATAAAATAACGCTTTTTATTTACTACAACTAATCGAACCAGTCTGCGATAAACCCAATGAAGATATGATTATCTCATGTCACAACAGCTTCGTAAAAAAACTGGAAATCTTCAAGAAAGCCATTTGTCAATAAAACTAGAAAATCTCGTCTTAGAATCAAGCGATTACATGTGTTAGAAATACGAGGTCGTATTAGTACCAGGATAAGGGTAAGAAGGATTAAGAGTACAACCAAAGACCTCTAAGTATGTTTTATATTACAAATGGAATCTTCACTGTGATAATTATTTTTCATTCATTGTAAACTTACAAAAAGACATATTGCCTACTGACACAAAACAACAGAAATACCTGTCGTCAATAGGACAATGAAACTTAACTTCACAAAAATGAAACGAAAACACTGCCACAATCGTCGAAATTTTATATAATCCTATATTTCTTCCAATAGGGATTGCACAAAACTCATCAAGTTTCACGCCGGTGAGTACAAGATTGTCTATTATATTGAGAAAATACACATTACCATATTGTCTAAGTCATATCAAATAGATTTTTCGTGGTGGTCAATATGGTGTCTAACAACAAAAGTATTGCAAATGCGACTGTTTTACAAGGAATATAAGAATAAAACAAAATAGTACAAAATCACTAACCTTAAAAGGATTCCGTGAAGAACTAGGAGTTAGTGCAGAATGAGAAAAAGACTCTGAATCTGCCAGATGTTGACTGCCAACAGTAGCATCGTCGTATGTATCATCAGTGCCTGAACTAACAAGTGAAGTGTTCACAGCATCGTGACTTCCAGAATCCTCCACAGGTCTAGAATTCTTCAAATAGCCATTCATGTGATCATTCACAGAGGTATAACTGTATGCGTTATTTAGATATCTGAAAACAATATAAGGGAAAGGATCAGCCTCGAACAGAAATTAAGCGAAATAACAATGCACCATAACAGCTGCACTGAAAAATGTATATGAAATGTGAAAATAAAGGACACTTCTGTAAACTGAAATAAGTGAGCAAAGTAATAACTAAACAGAACAGTCAGGAACGAAATATGTGGGAAATGGCATTAGTTTAAGTTGTCACACGTCGAAAACAATGATCAACTAAGAGCGAAAAGGAATAACTGCGTCAAAATTAGTTACATGGCAAGCACCTTGAGCTGCAATCTACGAATGTTTGGCATGCGATTCGCTCCCGCCAAATGCAAGATGATGTTACAGGACTGGAACACACTGACTCTTAGTTTAGAAATAGGAAGTGAAGTGGTAGAGCACGTTGACCGATCCACTTATTTGGGAAGTACCATAAGCCGATGCCAACGCGTTGATCTCTGATGAAATCTCAGCACGAATACAGGGGGCTCGTTTCGCATTTGCCAGTTTACGCCGATTCTGGTGTAGACGAGATGTTCGACTATCGACCAAAAGGCGAGTGTACTACTCATCAGTCCGCCCCGTCCTCCTTTATGGTTGAGACCTGGCCACTGAGAGTGGAAGACATGAAAAGACTAGCTGTCTTTGATCATAGGTGCCTGCGCTCTATTTCCCGTGTAAAGTGGCATAATAAGGTGAGCAACATTGAAGTTAGGCGTCGAGTTCTAGGTAACCAGGGGAAATCAATCGATGAAGTCGTGAAGTTACAAAGACTGAGATGGTTAGGACATGTGTTACGTATGCCAAGTCATCGCCTCCCTCGACGAGGAATGTTAGCGGATACAGGGTCAGGCTGGAAAAAAGCTAGCGGCGGTCAAACAAAAACTTGGCACCAGTCAATGAAATCCACAACAGTTGGTCTAAGCCACGTAGGAAGGTGTAGACTTCCAGGCTGGGGTCCTCGGGATGGTAAAAATCTATGGTTGGAAACAATTGGTGACATGGCTCAAAATCGCTCTCAGTGGCGCAGATGCATCCACTCCCTGTGACTTATGATCTTCAATGAAACTGTTTTGTTCTTCGTTATTACTCCATTGTCCCACACCTCTGCTCACTGTTTCTATTATGCTTTCTTGTACTTTCTTCTCTTGCTTCGCGTGCTACACGGAGTGTGGCGACTTGAACTTCCGAACATTTGTACAAAGTTCTATGTCGAAAACAGACAGACAGACAGACATGGCAAGGCATCGCCTTTCTTGTCAAGGAATTTTAGCTGACAAAGGATTTGGTTGGGAAATAGTAAGAGGCGATCACACCAAAACATAGCATCAATCCATTAGATTGTAGGTTTGAGCTGTGTAAGGAAGTGTAGACTGCCAGTTTGAGGTCTTCGATACACTGAAAACCAATGGCTTTACTGTTGGTGATAGGATTCAAAGTCATTTATAGTGGCGCAGATGTACTCACCCGTTTTAATGTTTCAGGCCCATTATATCCTCATTACTCTCTATGTGCTTATTACTTTTTGCGTGAACTTTCGTTTGCTATAGTTTTAAAGAAATTTTCTTAATGTGCTATATGGAGTGCGGTAAATTGAATTGCCGTACTTACGTGCAAAGTTGAAAAGTTAGTCAATCAGTGAGGATTAGTGAAATTCAGAATTTCTGTCTGTCTGTTTTCGAGAGAACTTTGCACACATGTGCGGCAGTTCAAGTCGAAACTAGCGAAACTAACCTTCTGTATTCTTGCTGAGATCTCGTCAGAGATCAACCCGTTGGGGCTGATGGTACTTCCCAAATAAGTGAAGCGGCCAACGTGCTCTACGACTTCACTCCCTATTTCTAAACTAAGAGTCAGTGTGTTCCAGTCCTGTAACATCACCTTGCGTTTGGCGGGAGCGAATCGCATGCCAAACATTCGTAGATTGCAGCTCAGTGTGTTCAGAAGACTCTGCATTTTAGTCAGAGTCCTCGCCTAGAAGGACTATATCATCTGCATATTCTAAGTCAACGAGATTATCCCCTGGTAACAATTCAATCCCTGAGTCTCTGAAGTGAGTTAGAGTTAAGTCCATTAGTACATCTATGATGGAATTGAATTTATAAGATAATATGAAGATATTGCGAACGGTTATGAGCCAATTGGGTAAAACTCCTAACCAGTGTCTTACAAAGTTCTGAAGATATCAGCCATGGAGTCCATAGTTTTTGAAGTGAGTCATACAAAACGTGAAGTACGGGAATGGTTTGGTATATGTTAAATATGTCCCACTCATATCAGTTAATAAAGACTTACAACTCCATCTTACGACCTATGTTCCTCATTTAACATGATCGAATTTTAGTAAAAGCACCAGTGATCCAAGCTAACAAGTTCAATGAGAGTGATCGAAACTTCACAGTTGAACTGGCAGCATACAAATGAAACCGACTGATAATTCGTCGACACTCATGGTTTTGGAAAAGTAGACTGATTTCAATTTTAAAAACTTTTAAAATACTTATCAAATGATAATTATAAATGAACCGATTTTTTATAAGAATATCAGCAGTAGGAAATGACAGGTAAAATAAACGGTCAATAACAGCTTTTCTATAAAACCACAAACCTGTTAGATACTTGCTTAGATGATGAATTTTGTGGTACATTGTCCAAATCATCCTCTTCTACAGAATCTGACACCTGTCGTTCTTTCTCTAAGGCGACACCTGCCAAACGATGCGCTAAATTTTGACGCCTAAGCCGACCAGCATACCTGATAGCAAGCTGAACAGTTGCTGCATCCGGCATTAGGTGAGCAATTGCCAGACTAGCCCAATCCGATTCAAGTTTCGCTGCCAACTAAGTGGAAAAAGACAGAGTAAAATACTATCACAAAGAACAATAATAAACACTAATGAAATGAGACTTGGACATATCAAACACACAACAGATGCACCAGTGACAAATGTTAATTACGGGATTTTGCATCTTGGACCAAGACGATATGTAAGCTACCAATAACCGTATCATTTACAATGATTATTGATGATAGTGTGCGTCGGTGGTTCAGTGATACAATGATCATCAACCGCGTATGTCGTCCTAGGTTCAATCCCCGGCTGACGCAATCCTAAAGGTCGCCAAACCGGTAGAAAGGCCAGGAAAAAGGGAAGGTTGGGCGTAAGGCTGGCAACCAGCGACCCGTAAAAATAAAACCACTGCTACCGAATCTCCAAAGTCCAAGCTCCAAGCCCTGTGTCCCACTCAGAATTTAAATGAATAAGGTGAAAAAAAATGAAAATCGATGATTATAAACACATTAAAAAAACCCAGTTATGTGCTTTGGTGCACTCAGTGCCGCTACCATGTCACGAAATAATTGGAAAATATTAAAAGTGATATTAGTCTTATAAAAATATCCAACTAGTAGATTTTCTTCTCAATCTATACAACGGTATGTAAAAATATACCGATATAGTGGTCAAAAAAGTTCTTACGTCACCAATGCACGACACTGAGCATAAGTGTATTTCAAGTAGACAGTTTACAATAACACATAAAGAGGAAGTAAGTGGGACCGGGAAGACATTGATAAAAAAGACCTGTGTATTGCTCCAAGTTGCTAAAACAGTATACAGGAAAAATCGATAAACACCAGTATGGCTGAATAGTGACGAACCATCAAGAACACTATACAAGTTAAACTTGAAAACTGTAGTAGGATGCAGTTTCATGAAAAAATCATTTATTAGATAAATCAAATTCAAACCTCTTTATCTACCGGATAGGGTTTCGAGAACAGTTATTCATCATCTTTTTAAAGTTATATTCGCAATGCGAGTAAGCCAAATACCAAACTTTTACAGCTTATATTAGATTCATGAGGACCTACTTAAAGATATTCAGAAGAGCATTCCAAATCCTACTGCTATGAACCAACTAGGTTAACTAGAAAAATCGATTTCAAAGTTATCAACAAAATCTCACACGAAGATTTGTGTATGGAAATAGGGGAGATATTGGAAACTATTTCTTAGTCAACACTCATTTAAAACAAGCAGCGTAGGTTAACAAGATAGAGTACACGACCACTTCATGGAATTAATGTGGAACTCATCAGATGGAAATTCTGTATACGTTCTTATATACACCATACGTAATACAAAGAGAGACAGACATGATAAATATGTATGCAAAAATATGCATTTGGTGAGTTTTTCCAAAATTTTATGAATTCATTATATCCTGCTTTATCAACCACTATTGATCGTTTTAAATACAAAAGGGACTTACAGCAAACAAACGCAATAAAACTGCCTTTCTTTTGGTCAGTGACTTTGTATTCAAGGAAGATAAATGTGATAATATGTCTTCATCAGCATCATTGGTATTCGGCCCCCAAACAGGCCAGTCATCATTGACCAAATACTGAAGATAATTTTCCTATTTGAAAAAAATAGAATTATTCTTGTTTAAAACTCTTCAATCGTTGTCAAAATATCATTGGACTGACGAAGATGGGCATAAAATCATCATGCAAATCACTACGCAAAGCTGTACGAAGATCATCAGGGACCCAGATATATAGGCAAACAGTAAATACGAAGGAGATAGTTAGCCCAGCCACGTGCCCAAGTTACCAATCCACGGCATATGACGACACTTAATTATTTTAGCTAGGCACGGTGGTAGTTTGAGGAAAATAGTGATTCTTTGCTTTAAGCACATTAGTTTAAAGAATGACTATCATATTATTTCTTTAACAAACATAATCCATTAAAGGATGAAGAACAGCAAACATTGATATAAGACTGAGAAGGATAACACTAACAAAAAATATGCTATTGAATGTAGATTACTATGTGTATAAGATGCACTATTTCCAAATGCTTCGCGCTGCTGCTTAATAACTCAAGCCAGTCAGTAAGTGCTAAATCAGACCTCTACTCTATCTATCTAAGTTTCACCATTTAGTCCTCATATTTAATAGTTGTGGATTGACATGGCGATGGTCGCTCAGTTGAATTATACATGCATACACTGTGAAATATTATCATCTGATTATTATATAATTTCTCACACTTTTTGATTAAACACTGTATGAAGAGTATTCTCGCTATTTTCCAGATCACTTTAACAAATAATAGTTCATGTTTATACAAGTAAACAAAAACAATTACAAAGGGGGAACAAACTGTGAGTAATAAACAAGTTCCTTTAGGTTAGAAAAACGAAAGATAGGGGGGTAGATGAAAGTGATAAAATATACACAAAATTGCCTTAAAAGTAATGTAAACTAATTGATCCGATTATGTTTCTTCAATAAGTCAGTTAATATGCTGTCAGTATAAAGCCATTTTAAATATGTTCTCTCGCATCCGTCTTAATTCGAAAAACACTAAAGTACCCATTCATAAATGAAGGTATATAAACGAATAATAAACTAAGCGAGTGTGAAATTATATTTGACACATCAATGAAACTAACCTCTAAATCACCTTGATCAGTATTCAGTGAGCAGAGTGGCAAACGAAACGGTAAATTTGAAACAACTGGACGAGGGAAAACTCTAGGCCACTTTGAGGCTTTACAGTATATCGCCTGTAACTGACCGAATCCAGCTGCATTCGACTTAGATTCTTTCTTGTTTTCAGAAGATAAACTTTCCAGTGATTCACAAGACTCTAAAACTCCAACAATAAAATAATTGTCTGTCCTCCTATTGTTTTGCTTTAGCATGTTTCGTGTGTCACAAATAGGAATCCAGTGAAATTCTGGGTGTTTTTGAGAACGACCGTGAATGAGACGTCGGACAACTCCAGTCGAGTCACACATAAATAATCCTCCTGTGTCAGAAAAGCCGAACCAGGTTAAACGAACGGTTGAAGTGTCACCAATAGTAAGTCTTTCCGGAGGGCTAAGAGGTAAGGGTTGCCAAATGGATAGTGAACTCTGCATCCATAATGGGGCTGGTGTCCGATTCGATCCAAGCAATATTCCTCCTAGGTAAAACACCCTCCACTCCAACTCTCCTATCATATTACAGGTCACTACACCAAGGATAGGATTTGTAGGATGACTTGCCATTACAACAGTATGTTGCCCAGCAAGACTAACAGGTGGTAAACCTAACTTAGTTATTTGAAAAAGATGCAAATTTGTTGAGTGTGTTATAGACGTGGATGGAGAAGGCTGAGTAAAAATGCGTAATAAACGCTTTGATGTAGCAACAACAGCATAACCAGGACTCTCAGTTCGATTTGGAATTGTTTCTGTAACCAAACAAACAGCATCACATAATTCTCCAGGAGGGAGATTTGCAGTCCATTCAGCAGAAGCATCACTAACGTTTGTATTACCAACATCTAGGGGCAACACAGCAATGCGACTAAGATCATATAATTCATGCTGTTCATCTTGGTTCAAATCTTTTAAGTTAGAGTCTTCGGTACCCTAAATGATGAAAGAAAAATACAAAAATATGCCACAGTGAAAACTGATCTCCCGAATAACACTGAAGAAAGCTCAGGTACTTTATGATATACTTTTACATTAATATTATAAAGTTATTAGCTGACTAGAACCCCGAGTGTAGGATACATTATTCAAAAATCAAGGTTGCATATATGTGATTTCTTGATCTAACTTTTGAACCCTTACAGTGTATCTGCTCTGAACTCACCAGAAGCAACGAGAAGTGTATACTTTCCTTGTAAACAAATAGATGAATTTTGACAGAAATAGTTTTTTAACTTCAGCAGTAAAAGGACACTCTCATACAATAAATAATTAGTACGGAAATAACCAGCATATAAGCGTAGCCATTATTTATTTATCAAAATGACGAAATGACCAGCAGCTCGATAAGCTTACAAGAAAGAAGAAAATTAAACAGCCCTTACAAGACATTTTAAGTTAAAATATCATGTGATATTTATCAATTGCTAATTGGGTGTTGAAATCAAAATTACTCGACATCGAACACAGACTCTGGGGAGAATGAGGAAAGTGTTTTGGTGGCAGATTTACGACAGTTGAATGTTGTATCGTCTAAGCTGCTAGATGCGCTAGGCTGGTACATGCAGAAAAATTCATAACATGGCATTGAGCAACAAACGATTATTCGTTCCCAAAAATGTGAACAATGGAAAGGTCTAACGGAAAGCCTTTTAGAATGTGTAGACAGGCATCTAGAAACCTTCTAATGGTTCAGCACTTTAGAGTATACCTAAAATAAAGTAAGAAGTGTTAACATGTACCAAAAAAACAAACTCATTCAGATACATTAACAAAATCACAAATTAGGTAGTTACTACACTATTTTTAATCAGCTGTTGTCTTAGTATTTAAGATATAACTGAGGCATAAAACCCTTAGAAGTCTGGTCATCTACATCTCTTACAATTTAAAATGACAAACACGGGAAAGCTAGAGATGGACTGCACTAAATTTTCGAAGCTACAAATAGACACCCTTCAATGGTATATATATATATATATATATATGGATAGGAAAACAAACTTGTTATTAGAAACGAACTTTAGAGGCCAATAACAGAGCAGTTAAACTTAGGTCTGCCATCGAATAACCAGAGCTGTTGGATAATCGCAAGCTGTGATGGAGACTGTTATCATGAAATTCCACTTCTATGCTTCCTCCAGAAGACTGATTTGAAGCTCCATCTTCTTCATCGAAATCACCTGTATTCCTAAACTGTGTCACGATACCAATTCTGTTCCACACCATAAAACGTTCACGAAAGCCTACAGTTAGAAGCAGACAGAAAGTAAAAGCAGTGCATGTCATTCAAAAAAATAAGCTACATATTATATTTAAAAACCTTATCTAAAAATGATATCCAAACAAACAAAAATAAATACTACTACTGAGTTTAAAAACCTGCTAGACTTAAGACTAGTCTCTCAAAATTTACTTTATTTTCTCTAAGAAAAACATGTATAACTCACCAACTGGTGTTGCTCCCGATTGGAAAGGTTTCTGCAAGGATTGGATTGGAAGGTTACTACATTTACCGCTTTCTATAGCAGGGGCAACTGACTTAACCTCCACTTTCACTTCATTTTGTTTCTGGCCCACATCATCATCATCGAGGGTCATATAACCAGACTTAATTCGAGATAAGTCTATAGAGTCTGAATCACTGTTGTCCATCTTCACATCTAGATTGGAAATTTCATCATCAGCCAAAAATCTGCTGGATTCTGCCTGTGCCGCAGCAGCACTTAATAGATCAGCAGTATCACCATCTTCATCGCAACCCATTAATTCCGCTATCTTACTCGGTGATAAAGCATCTGTAGGAGACATCTATGAAAAAGACAAAAACCAACTGGTTGGTACTAAAAAATACAAGGGGAAAACTAGTTGGAATCAAGTACATTTTTAAACTACAAAAATGTGCTAGAGACATGAAGAATGTATGTAATACTTATAGTATGTTTGCATAAATGTATACGGTTAACTTTATCAATAAGCAGTTTTCAAACAAAACCGCATTAACTATGCTTGAAATAAGTATAAACATGTCTTTTGCATAAAATGTAAGTGTATGTACAAATAAAACACGCCACTACTATAAAATTTATTTTATTTAAAAGCAGAAAAACTTGGTACAATAAGGCACCAAGAAAATGCGCCACACAATGATAAAAAACAATATAGATTAGAAGTAAAAACAAAGGTGGGGAACATATAAAGAACTTCATCAGGAAGGAAAACAGTCATACTTCACAAGTTCAAGCAGTATTCGTCAACTATCATCGGGAAGGGAAGAAAGAAGTAAATTGTAGGACGTTCGTCATTAATTACGATTCTTTACCATATCCGATAACGTTTCGAGCTATCCTTCGGACTTCAACCAGGGAGTTGTGGCGCGTCCACCGATGCTAACCTAGCACAAATATCTTTCATCCCACGATAACACGTTATGGGCTCACCACCTCTCCGACTTTTCCCTCCAAATCCAGGGCTAGCGAACAGAGACCAGTACGAAAGCCTCTGAGATGACATTCGCAGCATATGTCCAAACCACCGATGGCAGTGTTTTCAGATGAAAACATTCAACAAATGGTGACCTCCACTGTGTTCAAACACGCCGCCGGACCTCAGAATTACTCACGCGATGATGCCACCGAACGCAAGCAATGCTGTGGAGACAGCGATGATCAAATACACAAAGCCGCCGCACATTCTCAGCCTACTCGGAGAGGCCAGGTTTCACAGGAGTAGAGCAAGACACCTCGCACAGAAGCATTGTATACCCGACCTTTGACAGCCAGGCTAACGTCTCGACGGCGCCAGAGGCGGCCAAAGTTGATGTGTGCCACCCTAGCCTTCATTATACGGTTGGAAATATCATCCGTCACCCCTCCGCCAGCACTCACACAACTACCGAGATACACAAACCCATCAACAACTCTAAGCGGTTCATCTGCATGAGTGAGTGCAGGTACAGGCTCCTCCCAATCTTGTAACAGTACTTTACACTTAGACGTCGCAAAACACACACCATACTTACAGACACTAATCGCCAACTGATTAAGTGCGATTTGGGCAGCCTGCATGCTATCGTACAATAAGACGACATCTTCTGTATGCTCGAATTTGAAAAGTCTATCTGCAGGGAGCAAATCTACATCACCTTCACGCACATTCTTCAGAACTGACTCCAGAATATCATCGATGGTCAAGTCAAAAAAAAATGAGATCGGGCGACCCTGTCTAACACCACTGTTGTTTGGGAACAGTGATGACAGTTGGTTGTATGCCCTTACTCTACCTGAGGTGCTTCTGTATAGAACTTTCAGGTTGTTCACAAACTCGTCAGGTACACCCTTCTCTAACAGACAGTTCTAGAGCACAGTTCTGTCCAACGAATCGAAAGCAACCCTAATATCAAGAAACACAACGATCGTTGGCCTGCAATACGTGTGGCGGTGTCCCAACGACTGACGAAGGGTGAACACATGACCAGTTCATCCACAACCTGAACGAAACCCAGCCTGCACTTTGCGAATCAATCCCCCACGTGTTTTGCACAGCCTGCGAAGCAAGACAGCAGTCAGTATTTTGGACGCAACTGATAGAAGACTGATACCCCTGTGATTGCCACATGAATTACGTCGACTCTTTTTAAAGATGGGAACGATAATGACTTCGTTTTACACTGATGGTACACTCCCAGTCTCCCACACCTTCCTGAATGATCCAGTTAAAGCCATTAAAAAATTACTGATAAATGTCTAAATTAGCAAGTCTACTTGACAGCTCATTTAAAATTCAACTCGAGGTCGACACGAATACTAACTAGGTCATAATTAGGAAATGATAAGGTTTCCACAAATGACTTCTTGCTACACTACCCACAAAAAAGTATGCGGACTACATATTTGATACACCACTTTCAGTAGTGATTTCCAGCTAGCTCAATGTCTACTATCGTACTTGACATTATATATATATATATATATATATATGTAATGCAAAAAAACTTTGATGAATGTTTGCACATTACAGCGTATAAAGAATGCTAACGAAATACCTGGATATACGGTATACTGACAAGTCCAACTGACCCATTTTCATTTGCAAATAATAAATTTCTATCTTGATGTGGATGCCAAACCAAACTACAAATTCGACTATGAGAAGGATCACGAATACTATAAGTTAAAAAGGGCATTTAAAATACAAGTGAAATAATGGGTAATTACAAAAGGAAAATATACTCACAAAATAAAACTTCTTAACAAGACTTAGTACAGAAATTATTGAAAACCTGCAGATGAAACACTGACGATCAAATATCAGAGCGCAAGAAATAACAAATACTTTTCATTTTCATCCTGAGACGAAAACATTTCAGTAGATTTAAGAAGTGACCTTCACAAGTACGAACACCGCTACCCTAAATATAGTCCATATGTCGGCATATTAAACACCTGTTACACCTAATTAAACCTCAAAAACTTAAATGTCTTTGGGTTGCAAGCACCTGATGAGAAGCCATAAAAACAAATGATAGCATCATTTAATTCTGAACATACTGTTGTTATCGCTTATACATCACCTCCCCCGACGGGCATTACTAGCTGATATAGGTGCAGGTTGGAAAAGAGCCAGTGGTGGCCAAACAAAAAACATGGCATCAATCCATGAAATCCTTGACAGTTAAACTGAGTAGGTCAGATAGGGAGATGCAGACTCCCGGGTTGGGGCCCACGGGACTCTAGGAATCAATGGCTGGAGACAATAGTTGACATGGCTCAAAATCGTTGTCAATGGCGCAGATGTATTCAGTCTCTGTAATCTTTCATATTCCTTTCTACCATTACCCATTCTGTTTCACTCTTATACTTGCCAGACTGTATTGATTCTCTTCACTTATCTTCTTGTCTACCTCTGTGTGCTATTTGGAACGTGGCAACTCGAACTGCTGCACTTCGGTGCCAAGTTCTATGTTGAATCCAGACAGACAGACAGACACTGCTTATACAAACACATGAATTTCCTATTACTATTAATGGTTTACTTGTAACAGAGTGCAGACACATGCTCCTGTTAACCATAGAACAGTACCTTTCACTCAGACTGTACAAGGTATAAATATTTTTAAGGAAAATGACTGCTAGCTCATTGTTAGTATACGTTTCCAAATGATATATGTAGGGCTACAAAGCTTGAGATTAAAACCCTGTACACATTTCAGATCTAATTACAACTACATCATATATACGAAATAGAGCAGCAATATACTGCATTAGTTGTAATGTTTAGTAAACACGCCTTTAGATAGATTTCTTTAACTATTTGTGCACTAAGTCGTGCTGACGGTATATCTACTTTGCGACACACTATAAAGTCAGAGAATAAGCGGAATACGTTTACAATCCACAGACCACACTCAAATGCGACGCATTGATTGCTAATTGTTTTATCAACTATGTAGTCAAAGGTTGAAACCGAATTGGAATTACACCACAAACCAACGTCTATTTTAGTGTCTGGTATGCAATTGTAGAAAGCTGACAAATATAGGCAATTAAGAATGATAAGTCCTTAAAATTTCGCAGAGTTTTGATTCATAGGTACGCTGAAGAGAGAAATTTATTAACATGGATTCAAATGTTACTCAATAAGCAATACATAGTGAGTTACAGCTACCATATGACTAATGCTATTATTTGGCTAACATACTTCAGCAAGAGAAATGGAATTGGAATCAGTACCTCAGTAGTTGAACGAAGTGATAAACCAATGAACTGCTGACTCTAAACTTCCTGAGAATCTGTGGGCAGATGACTGACGTTAAGTTGGATGGTCGATTTATAATTAGTCCGTCTAATAAACAAGTGACTAATTAAAGCGACCGCAATTTATTGAATTGAATTCTTGATTTTCCCGTCGATTGATTGGACTGAAGTGCTCGGTCTCAGGCTGACATGTCGGCTTCTTGTGCAGATGCTTCGACGATGTCCGGGCTAGTGGTCTACTGGATAACGCTTTGGCGTTTGAAACTATGGGTACTGGGTTCGAGCCTCGGTGGGAACATCATCACTCACTGAGAAATGCAGGTACATCCAGCTGACGAGTCCCAAATAGGACGAAATGCGCATCCTGGATTCCACTGCTAGTCACCATCCACCAATTAAATACTAACGACCGCAATTTAATTAGAATTCAACTTAATAATATATATGAAGTGTGGGTGTTTGTGGACCTATGGATTATTGGATTAGTTACTAGACTTTGTAATAGGTTATTGTCATAAAATCGCACATAATGATTGAAGTGCATTACCAAAGGCAGTTTTCTAACTAAATAATAATTTAAAAAATTGCTAACAACAGGTGAAAAGTAACTATGAGAAAAAATACCGGTTAATTGCATGTCTATCTTCAATTCTCCAGACGATAATCCATCCATCAGCAGTTCCGCCAGATACAAGACTGCCATCTTGTGAAGAAGCACAGACAATGAACGGTTGAGTGACGGAAGCACACGTTAACGAACAAAGCAAGCCCCAGCTCTCACGCTCAAACATACGAATTTCTTTATCAACCGGAACTAAAAGGAACTGCAGATCTGAATGTAGGTGAAAAACCAACTAACCTTCCCAAGAGTACTTTCCCAGCACAATCTACAGTAGCTCGGAGTCAACAATGGATCATTGCACTTCGCCAGGGTTGATATGCACTTCGTTTCCTTGCCATTCATTATATTCCATATGCGTACACTACCATCACACGAAGCAGAAGCGATGAACACATCAAGGGGATCGAAAGAGACACTGAGAACAGCTCCTTGATGCCCCTTAAAAACCATCTCGCGGTCACCTTCAGAAACTGTGAAATCAACAACCTTAACGGTGAAGTCACTATTTATGTACCTTAAAAAACATAACCCTACCTGCTACATAGAACAAGTTTATTAAGATCTTTATTGATAGCTATGTGATTAACTTCAGCAGTAAATCGAGTAGCTACACCATCAGGAAGACCATCCTCAATTTGTAGGATATGTACATACGTCCCTTCGGTCGCCGCAATGACATTTTCGTACTAATAAGTTGCTTTATAAATGCTTTGCACTTACACGACAAGCAATGGCATTAATTTTCTCGCCTACAATATGTTCCATAGGACAATCATCATCAAGTGAATCAAAAATTTTTAGTTTCCCGTCCGAACCAGCAGTTATTATACGTCTGCGAAGAAAATCGAAGCAAGCGGAATGCTAAATACCTTCCATGGACATCATATATCGCAGACGTCAAACCCCTTTTGTGAACATTTACTGGCCCTTTGTAGATCGACATAATTTGAAGCAACTCTGTATTTGACGCTCACTATGAGTCTTTAGTCCACTGATGCAATAAAACGAAATAATTGGACATGCAAGTTGAATTAGGTTTTAATCTGAATTCCAGTTCGTTCATTCATGTAAATATTTTGAAGCCCTCAAAGAAACGGTACTGGGAGCCGAAAGGTCAACAGAAACCGAGGATTTCGGTCCAATACAAACAATCAACGGGAAATGCCAAAATTAACCAAAAAGTGAGTAATTACTGGCACGCGTCCGTTAACAGATGGCTCTTGTGGCCTACTGAAATATCCTCAGTCAAATAAAATGGTTGGTACAGAGTTTAAACCTCATCGTAACACCATATCCACTCCCTAGGAATACATGTACATTCAGCTAACGAGTCTCAGGTAATATTATATGAGTCTCCTGGATCCTGCTACTAATCACCACCAAGCAAAATTACTTATTTTATTTTCTCAATTTTGATTACAGCTTGATTCCACACTGTATTTTTGGTACAAGTATGGAATTTTCAGCATGGATATCGGTAGCCCAAATTTTGCAGGCCGACCATAGATATCAGGTGTGCGTCGGTGAGGGATCGAACCTCGGACCATGTGCATGGTCGGCGAGAGTCCTAACCACTGTGCCACCGACGCTTCATAAGGAAAGCATATTTGGATTCTCTAAGTTATAGTCTTGAAATCTCTGTTGTTAATAAGTGACACTGATGGTGACTGTTGAATTGCCGTTTGAAACTGCGACCCAGACCGACAGACTGTCAAGCGCGATTATATAGCACAAACACTAAATACCCATCCGTTAGTCAGTCAGGTTGCGAAAAAAGGTTCACCCTAGAAATGCATTTACTCATTCTACTTGAAATAGCTTGAGCTTTACATTTTGCTCACTTATCCAGCTGGTTCCCTAAACTAGCCTACACTAATCTGATAGCCGTAGTGCTGCTTCAACCGTCCAACTAATAGGGCTAGAATATTACACATACGCGTGCTCAGTGGTCTTTTCTCGACGAAGAATAGTGCTGAGATTTAACTGAAATTAGCTAACTTATCTCAATGAATCTGCCATGAGCTCAAAACTCCCAAAACAAGTTATGTATGTTTATGCTTCTGAGGTTTTAGTCCGTGAGGGTAAACAAATTACTGCTGTGGACAGATACATTTAACCTCAGTTGAATTTACGAATCCGTTGTATCAGGTATTCAGTATCATTGTCTGAGTCCTGTGATGAATACATATGGTGACTTTATAACTAATGTGGGTGAATTTGGTGGATTTCAGTCAGACTAATAGTCAGTCAGTCAGGAAATAGGCAAACCATACCGACTTCCAATCGCTTTCCTGATAGGATTACTCCTGTCTTCTACTGACAAGCAAGCGTCTAAGCCACTACATGGGTTATGGTCCGAATAAACAAGTTTAATGAGCGTCCACTCAGTATTCACCAGCACTGGTAGGTCTTTAGAGGCCAAAGGTATTGACGTTCACAGATAGTACGAAGCGTGCTAACGCAAGATCTAATACCCACAACTTCCATAGTATTCGCTTCGCGTACACTAAAGCAAAAAACCAAAATTGATCGTCCATATTACGAGTTATATTTCGGAACCAAATCGGCGTGCCTAACTGACCAGAGATGTTGACTTAAACAATGGGAGTCAGCAACCAATGTTCAGTGATGAATGCCGTAGCCGGTAATTTTGGGTAATTATATACCGCCACAGATCCCTTAACTTAAAAGGTGTTTTCTAGGACCCAGAGTTTGGTTGTTGCGCTGTATTGAACTTGACATTCTTATAATTTCAATTTGTTCCTTCATAATAATCCAATACAAAACATACATTAGTATTGTATTCTTCTCCTACTATTTGTGGTGGTTGAGAGGGAGTTTGATCAGAGTGACAAAGGCTGGGGACTCAGCCAGTCAAATAAATAATGCCTAGGACAGACTTGAACACAACAAACATACTTGTTGTTTCTAGTTGCGGCATGCACTAAGCTTGGCTGTTAAATTGATATATAATCACTTGGTAACACATGTCTCCAAATCGAGGCAGTCCCAGAGACTTGTAAACATCAGAACAATACTGCTCATGGAAGTCTGCTACAATACTCCAGATCTACAAATAAAATTTAGGCTGCTCTAACTGTTCTCAAACAGCTGGCTCATATAATAACGTCCAGTTTCCAGGGTGTTGCCATCAGTTTGGGCGATGTCTTAAATGCATTAACGGAAACGCAACCACGGGTTAAGAAATATTGTGAGGATCATCAATCTTAATAGGCTAATGTGAAATCCCTTCGATTTGTATTTGATGCATCTGGGGAAGAATCGACACCTTTCTCGAAGTCATTTTGGGGATACTTGTTAACTTCGCTGCATTTACAGACACAGGTGGTCCTAGTACTTACATTACTTGTAGGGGACTAATATTAGAGTTCACTAACATTCCAAATATAAAAGTAATAATCCAAGTCAGTGGAGTGTTAAATCACAATATATTACCAAAAATACAGTGACGAGTTATAGCAACAAAAAGGATTACTTGGTTATAAAGTATAAGTCCTCGGCTACAAATTAATTATATAATCCACAGGCACGTTAACTGTTTGGACTGCGTCTGCTGTAGCTGCTGTGTTCCGGTTGTAGAAATGTCTTCGGTTGAAAGTAGTAGGCTCCTACAATAAATCCGAAGTATACAACACGGTGTGAGTGGAGCAAGTAAGCAGAAGGGACCAGGGAGAAGACGAAGTCTCCAACAGCAGAGTGTATTTTTCAATTGTACACGGAAGTTATGTATATTTCAACAAGAAGCGTTTTAAACAAAAATTATGTACAATATCTCGAATTTATACAAGTAACCAAAAAGTGTACAATCACATTGTTACGTACTCAACACGGCTCCCCCCTAGAGGTCCGGAGAGACAACCGGGAAATGATAAGTAAAACTATGAAGTAAATAATAATAGTAATAGCAACTTTTGGATAAAAATAGGGATATATTACAACATGCATAAACGCGAGAAGGTATGTGAGTCATGTAAAGTCTGAAAGCATATACAATTGGTTCAGCAATAAAAATTGAAAGAGAAAGTCATGTCACTTAAATTTGCACTAACCATGAACATAGATTTTTAATGTATAAAGAAAAATATGTAAATACACAGTAATTAAGGAGGGGAAAGAAACATTAAAAAAATATGGATTAAAGATCAATAGTTTTTGGAAAGGACACTACCTGTTTTTTCGGTGAGGTACATATAAATAAATAATAGTGATAGTAACATCAAAGTTTACGACGAAATACTAACCGTCATGATGATAATGTCTAAACGAAAAAGATAATAATAATTTTTAATTATTTTTCTTTTGTTAGTCCTCAAAATGAACGTAGCGAGCCGGTTTACTGATTTGCCGACCACTACGTGTGTGATATGGAGGGAGGATAAGACTTGGTGCCGGTGGAGGGGATTCGGATGTTTGATTATTTGATTGCGCAGCTGCCGATGTAGATTCGAAGTCGTTGTCGGTGTATGCGGGTTTGATTCGATCAATTGAAACAGTCTCTCGTCTTCCATTCTTGTTCACTGTAAAGTGTTTGTCTGAACGTTTAATAACTTGAAAGGGTCCTTCGTATGGAGGTTGCAATCCTTTTCTGATGGCGTCGACTCGAATGAAGACGAATTTGCAAGTTTGTAGATGTTTGTTGATCTGATCTCTTCGGGGAGATTGTCGAGGTGCTGTTGGTTGAAGTTGAAGCATTTGTCTAGTTAATCGGTTAGTGAAGTCGGCAATGTTCACGTCTGTGGAATCGGCTGAGGGGACTAGCTGTCCAGGCAAGGTTAGGTTGGTGCCATAGACAAGTTGAGCCGGTGTACATCCTAAATCTTCTTTGATAGTAGAACGGATACCAAGTAAAATCAAAGGTAAGTATTCACTCCACTTAGATGTATCATTCTGCGCCATCAGGGAGCTTTTCAGTTGTCTGTGGAATCTTTCCACTAGACCATTCGCTGCCGGATGATAGGCTGTTGTGGAGATATGTTTCACTCCCAGAAGTCTCGTCAGTTCGCGAAAGAGTGTCGATTGGAATTGAGGACCGCGGTCGGATGTAATAGTAGTTGGTACACCGTAGTTTGACACCCAACGGTCGAGAAAAACTAAAGCAACGTTTTCAGCAGATATGTCGTTTAAGGGGCATGCAATAGCCCAACGAGTAAATCTATCAATCGCTGTCAGGATATGTGTATATCCCCTTGATGTTGGCAATGGTCCCACGATATCTATATGGATATGCTGAAATCTCCTTTCGGGTAATTTAAACGTCTTCGGGGTTGTAATAGTGTGGCGGTGTACTTTGGAGCATTGGCATTGGATACATTCTCGTGCCCATCTCCGAATGTCAGAGTTCATTTTAGGCCACACGAAGCGTTCGCCGATCAGCCTGACCGTGGCGCGTACTCCAGGGTGGGAAAGCGAATGTAAATGTTCGAACAATGCTTTTCGGCAACTGAGAGGGACAAATGGACGATTAGTGCCGGTAGATACATCGCAGACTATGGTTGCATCCGATAAGGGGATAGGCACATCTTTGAGTTGTAAGGAAGAGTTTCTGCGGCAGGTTTGGAGTTCAACGTCATCTTTTTGTAATTGAGCCATACGATCAAGACTGATGTCTACCGACGTTTGGAGCTGGTTAATGTCACTTCTTGAAAGAGAATCGGCTACCACGTTCGCATCCCCTTTGATGTACTGAATGTCGGTTGAAAATTGGGAGATATAATCCAACTGTCTGGCTTCTCTAGGGGAGTGTTTATCAAGTGAAGTAGTGAAAGCATGACACAGGGGCTTGTGGTCAGTAAAAATAGTGAAATGCCGGCCCTGTAGTAAGTAACTGAAATGCTTCACTGCAAGATATATGGCCAGCAATTCTCTCCCAAAAGTGCTGTATCGTGTCTGAGCCGGTTCCAACTTCTTAGAAAAGAATGCGAGTGGGGTGACTTCGCCCTTCATCTTTTGTTGTAATACTGCCCCCACTGCTACCTGTGATGCATCTGTACATAAAATGAGTGAAGCTTCTGGGTTGATGTGAGATAACATTACGACGTTGGATAAGGCATCTTTTGCATTATTAAATGCTGCTTTTGCTTCTTCAGACCACTGAAATTTCTTCGAATTGCATCTAAGTAGGTCGGTCAGTGGCTGAACTATGGAGGCACATGATGGAATAAAACGTCGGTAGAAGTTGAACATCCCGAGAAAACGTCTAAGTTTCTTTAAGGAATCAGGTTCGGGAAAGTTCTTAATAGTTTCTATCTTATCTTCGGTAGGTCTGATGCCTTCGGCAGTTATTCGATGTCCTAAGAATTCAATGGAAGGGGAACCAAAAATACATTTCTTTGGATTGATAACAACTCCAAATTGTTCAAACCTTTGAAATAACAAGCTTAAGTGTTGCATATGTTCTTCCGTCGATGAGCTGGCAATTAAGACATCGTCGATATATACAAAGACGAAATCAAGACCTTGGGTAACTTGGTCCATAAAACGTTGAAATGTTTGAGCAGCATTCTTTAGTCCGAAAGGCATTCTCAAGAATTCGAATAATCCAAAAGGCGTAATAATTGCTGTTTTTGCAATGTCTTCTGGAGCGACTGGTATTTGATGATATGCCCTCACCAAGTCAACTTTAGTAAAAATGGTCTTTCCATGTAAGGTCAAGGAGAAGTCGTGGAGATGAGGTATAGGATAACGATCTGGTACCGTAGCGTTATTCAAAGCGCGATAATCTCCACATGGTCGCCAGTCATGATTAGTTTTAGGTACCATGTGCAGAGGTGAAGACCATGGGCTGTTAGATGGTCGTATGATACCTAACTGCATCATATGTTCAAATTCCGACTTAGCTGCTGCTAGTTTATCGGGTGGTAACCGTCGTGGACGTGCCTTCACAGGTTGTCCTGTTGTGATGATTTTATGCGTAACTGTATGAGATATATCTTCGACATTGTATGATGGTTTAAGGATTTTAGGAAATCGTTGCAATAAAGCAGAGAACATTTCACTCTCCGGCTTTTCTATGCAGATGCTATGAACAGAGTAGTCGCATGTAATACCATGGATCTTGAGTTGGGTGCAATTGTCAACCAGTTTTTTCTTGCTGATATCAACCAACAGATTGAAGTGACTTAGAAAGTCTGCACCTAGTATAGCGTGACGTACGTCAGCTACTATGAAGATCCATGTGAAACGTCGGCGTAGTCCCAAATTTAAAATCATTGACTGTTCGCCATACGTCTGTATGTTGGTTTGGTTGGCAGCACGGAGTGAAAGTTTTCCAGGTATTTTGGCTGATCGCCTGGATAGTGAGGGGGGGATAACACTGACCTCGGCGCCTGTATCTACCAGGAATAATGTGCCGGTAGTCAAATCCCTCACATAAAAAAGGCGACTGTGGTGATTGCCAGTAACAGCTGTCGCCATCACTGTCTGGCTGAGGCGTTTCCCTGAGCCTGGTTGGCTTCGCTAAAGCTGCACGGTTTTACACATTTCAGGGCATGACGTCCAAACTTCCAGTGATACCAGCATATATTGCTATCCCGAGAAGACGTGTAAGAACGCTGTCGTGAGAAGGATCGTCGTCGTGATGGTGACCTTCTCTGTGAGCTCCGTCTCCGGACTTGTCGATCAGACTTATTAGTTTCCAAATTGTCAATCCTTGCCGCTAAGTCTGCAATGGCGGCGAGTATCGGTGTGTCTGCCGTGGGTGTGGAATGACACGGTGTGGCACTATCAGATGCTACGTGACTTATGGTGTTATCGGATAAAACATCCAAAATACTATCTGCCATGTCACTTAGTTGGTCTAAGTCATATGACTTTCCTGAGATGATTAAAATTTGCTGGACATTTCTAGGTAAACGTTGCAACCACATCTGTTTCAGCACGACCTCGTCTACTTTATGATTTCCGATTAACTGGCGCATGTGCCTGAGTAGCTGGGATGGTTTACGTGGGCCTAGATCACAGCCTGTGAGCAATTGTTGGATTCTTTTCTCATCCGACAGACTGGTACGTTGTATGAGGAGGGCTTTAAGTTTATCAAATTGATGTTCCGTCGGAGGATCTTCGATGAAATCGCTGATTTCTGTCAATACTGACGGAGGGAGTTCTGCCAGCACCATACCATATTTGGCTATTTGGGACTTAATGCCCCGTGCTTCTAGCAACGGTTCAATTACCGCAAACCAAATCCTTGGTTCTGCGAAACCGTATTGGGGTAAACGAAAATCAGTGATGGCATTTATTGTGGCATTTGTCTCGCTATTAGTTGTCTGCTCGTTTGATGTACCGGACTGAGGTGATGACATTATAAATATGAGGTTATTGGTGCAAATTAGGATACAAATATAAACCACACACAAAATCACAATGAATATAAAAATAGCAAAAATAAAAATATAAATATGCCAAAATAATCCGTGTTCTTATCGGGCTCACCAATTAATTTGTAGGGGACTAATATTAGAGTTCACTAACATTCCAAATATAAAAGTAATAATCCAAGTCAGTGGAGTGTTAAATCACAATATATTACCAAAAATACAGTGACGAGTTATAGCAACAAAAAGGATTACTTGGTTATAAAGTATAAGTCCTCGGCTACAAATTAATTATATAATCCACAGGCACGTTAACTGTTTGGACTGCGTCTGCTGTAGCTGCTGTGTTCCGGTTGTAGAAATGTCTTCGGTTGAAAGTAGTAGGCTCCTACAATAAATCCGAAGTATACAACACGGTGTGAGTGGAGCAAGTAAGCAGAAGGGACCAGGGAGAAGACGAAGTCTCCAACAGCAGAGTGTATTTTTCAATTGTACACGGAAGTTATGTATATTTCAACAAGAAGCGTTTTAAACAAAAATTATGTACAATATCTCGAATTTATACAAGTAACCAAAAAGTGTACAATCACATTGTTACGTACTCAACATACTTGCAGAACTGTGAATCTACTGAACTGTTTGTACAACCTAGCAAATAATTTGGTTAACTATCCATAAATTCCTGATCTTTGCGCGTGAAAATAAGATGTAGAACCCGGATTACCACAAGTATTATCAGTTCTACAAATTGTTTCAACCACCATATCCGACCAAAAGAAATACCAATCACGACATAGAGCATGGTTAATTATACGGCTGACAGAGAAAAATCGAATTCTTGACTGACGAAGGTTACATTCCAGAGGGAATATTAGGTTATCAACGATATTATGAAGGTAACAGTCCACAGCTTCATTAGTATTAACCAGTGTTTCAGTGTGGCTACAAAAGGCCTTGCGTGTTCACATTCATTAGCATAATACACCACGTTCTGCAAAAATATGCAGGAATTATTCCCAAATCAAATTTTTTAAATAGAATCCCGGAAAACGTTGAAATCCTTAACATACATGATAGAATCATTTGCTATAACGGTTTTTGCTGGAAGTAATTGAAATTGAAAGGCAGCGCAAGACTCCAAAGTTTACACTACGGTGGTTGAAAGAGGAAAGAGGCTATGGTCAGTTTCTAGGTCATGACGAATTCCTGCGTCGGCTAGTTATATGTTTTCGTGAATTCGTTTTCCATTGAATTTTTTAAGTTTTCCTGGATGTTTTGTCATTTCGCAGTGTGTAGATCAGTTTTTGTCACTGGATGCTACTATCTAGCTTATTTTTAGCATGAATTTCCCAGTTATTATGTTGATAGTCAAGGATTATGGTAAACCTGCAATCATTGAGCTAATCAACTTATACTATGATAATTCAGTAACATATACTATGGTAGTAATAGTAACAGTAAACTCCCTTACTGTTTTGCCATTGTTTGACAGTGAAACTGACTCTGATTATTACCCATTAAAATGAGTGCGATGATATTTTTATCCGATCGAAGCACCGGAGTTGTTGACGGTGAGAATTCTGGTTTCTTAGTGAAACTAATATTTGAATGCAAATTTGTTATGGTGAGTCTTCATGATAAGTGCCTATGATTTAATATTCGCCTTTCGAATTCGTCAAGTGTGTTCATCAGTTTTGCATTAGTGCAGGTTACCAAGGTTGAGCCTGAGTTTTTGGACGGGCTTAGTCTCGAAGTAAGTACAGGGTCCTAGTTTGTAATCGTTCAGTAGACTCGTTTCTAACATTTCATTGTTCCACTTCATCAGAGACTTTTCATTCCTCAGCATTCCAACAAGGTTTTGGACAAACCTTCTTCAAAATTGCTAATTTTCGTGTCACAGATTTTTGTGGGTTGGACTTATTTCCAAGATGCCTGAAGTGTTGCATATAGAACACCAGTCTGAACAGAATGCTTATCGGTCGCAACAGACAATACATATATTTACGTGTTCACGATAACTTTGTAGTTCACCTATACTGTGAGCTCTGTGTTCAGGTTTTTGATTTTTTACAACGTAGGTGTAATAAAATTGTGAGAAATTTATGAAGCATAATCTGTTTGTGATGTCTGTCAATAATTTATAATTGTTGGTTATATAAGTCTGAATTACTTTTAAGATGAAAAATCTGCTTGTTTTGTGTGTGAACCGCTAGGTTTTTAGGGGGCAGTTTTTTATGACTTGTAACAGCATAGCGTTCGTTGATCTGATACTAATCTGGATTTAAAGAAGGACTGGTGTGGATTTTGAATGTTCATTACTTCGTAGATCTATATGACCGCGGTTGGTCTGACAGTGAAAAAATGAGGAACTTGCTAAAATTATCTCCTTGCTGAACTACCTGTTATTCCCTTTCTTGTTTTAACACCCCTGGCGTTCAGCTTGCAAATAGTACCGTGTTCTGTATTTGGAGGCAACTTTACTAAACATCTGGCCCGAAAACGCATAACGGAAACTTAAGTTGACGTAAGCTTTTAGGTATGAATTAGTGGGTAAGAAGAAGCTAAGGAAATGGGATGGACATCGTTAACCGGTAGTAGTCAACCACTTCAGTTCATCTAGTTGATCAGCTTTGGAAAAGGTATTCTAAGTGGAATGATCCTTCAATGAGATAATACTTAATTAACTTCCAAAATTGGGACTTCGAACAGAAAGCTGCTAAGGGAAGTTGGACTGGCTAGGTATATGGTACGACGTTCTGCGCTGATAGACCTAGGTCTGTTACTTGTCTGGTTTATGGTATTTATTTTGAGTAGTTCACATGATTGATTGACTCCCGCTGCATTATCTTCCCATTTATATCATTTGTGTTATAAATCATAAAAGTTTGTTTCTCATGTTTGAACGTAGGTTTTTAATGAATTAGTAGGATCATGACGCTTAAGTGCATCTTGCTTTAATATCAGATGACTAAAATTGTCATGCATAATAAATGAGTGGCTTTTGATTTCTTTTCTAGGTTTTTATTCGAATATACACCTTTAAGTACTTTCATGATGGCAAATGTGAAGTGGATCTAACTTATTACGAAGGATTTGTAAAATATTGAATCATAATTTTATTTTTAATGAATTAAGATGTAAAGATGGCCACTGATTGTTTCACTGTCAAACAATGGCTTTTTAGCATGAGTGTCACTAAATCAAACCCACTGGGTTTGTTTATCGACGTTGTTACAGCCCTCACAGGACATATTAAGCATGGACTAGCGTTCTTACAGAGCGGGAAGTTTTGATTCAGCACGCAACTGTATTTTTAAGCACGACCTGTTTCATTTCAGAACATAGTGGGTAAATATGATCTTCAGTTACCATAAAAAGGCATTATTTTGTTTTTATATTTACAGCTTGATTCCACACTGTATTTTTGGTACAAGTATGGAATTTTCAGCATGGATATCGGTAGCCCAAATTTTGCAGGCCGACCATAGATATCAGGTGTGCGCCGGCGTGGGCTCGAACCCCGGACCATGTGCATGGTCGGCGAGAGTCCTAACCACTGTGCCACCGACGCACAGGAATAGGTTAGAATAAATTTAGAATTGTTTTAAGCTTGGTGGTGCTGCGGTCTAAGTGATAAATCGTATTAATCATTGTTATTCGGGATATGCTATGAACCGGAAATCCTCAGGTGAAAAACGTATGAATAAGACACAGATCGGTGTAATTTATAACTGACTCCAAATCTCTCTCATCACGAAACAATCAACCAAAGTATGTTTTAAACTGTCGGTCTCAGCCATTTGACTTATGCTGACCTAGTATGCACAAATCCCACAGGTCATTGAATTGAAAACTTAAAAAAGTAGATTAGTTAATACATACATTTGTCTATATGTACTAATTAAGGACGCGTTAAATTTTTAGAAATTGTAGTTAAATTATATTTGCTTAGTAATCAAAAATGCATACATCCTATTTTGGACTTAAAATGAATGCATCGAAATTATTGTTGGTTTATATTCACTTACTAGACATTCTCATACATCTTAGTGTAATTTAAACACCACCAATGCATCCAAATAGCGTCTGACTGTCACACTACACTAACACCAAAAAAATTAACACGCCATTATATAATGGTAAGGTAAGCCTTAAATTATACTGACTGTAAATTTCCGAGTCAAAATAAAAAGATTGCAGCTTTAACTTATATTTTAGACCAATAGGAAGCCAGCTAGCCAATCAAAATCTGCCTAAATCTATTTTTCGAATGTTTTTCTTTGTGATTTAATTATAAATGAATGGGGTTATCGTTGTTTGGGCCTCAAAATAGTCATCACACCATATCCGCAAATATGTTATCACATGAAACAGCAGCACTTATAAGAGCTTCAGTTATCACTCATCTGCATCAGTAGTCGCTGTATTCTTCTGTTCATATAAGCACATTTTTTCACTAGGGTTTTATTTTGTATTCGTTCTCCTCCAAAATATATTATCACTCTGGAACATTGTGCTGGTTTTTGGATTATGTTAGTTAAGCTCTGAAGTAAGGCGTTATAAAGGTCAAATTCAGTCTAGTTAGACTAAAAACTCATTCCAGCTCCTAAGCAAGCCTGATGAAACTAGTCATTGGGTAAAGTTAGGTTATACTCTCTCTCTCTCTTATTTACGCCCTTCAACGACCATTTAGAGTTGTAGGTAGTATTATTATTTATTATTATTATATCCTTTAATTCTTAGAGGAACATAGGGCTTCAGCTGCGCATCTCAATTGCCTTCGGTTTTCTGCCAACTTTTTCACCCCGCTCCAAGTCTGCCCACATGCTCTCATCTCCTCTTCACATAACCTCCTCCAAGTCACCCTTGCATTGACGACCAACTCGCCGCTTCCCTTTCGGGTTACACTCGAGCGATGGCTTGTCTAGTGATGTCACTTGATGGTTTTCTCAGCCTATGGCCAGTCCATCTCCATTTCTTTATGCCTATTTGTTTCACAATCGGTTCCTGCTGAGTTGATTCGCTCCCAGAGATCTCTGTTGCTGATCTTTTCTGACCGGCCATCTGATCTTGAGTATTGAGCGAAGACAACTGTTAATGAAGTTCTGAATTTTGTTTGAGATGGTCTTTATGAGGCGCAGTGCAAGTCTCTGATCCGTATAGTGAGTAGCACTGACTTCACATTGGAGTTGAAAATCCGGATCTTATATTCGTTTTTATACTGAGTGCTGTTGACCTCCACACAGACTTAAGAGTAATGAAAGCTTGTCTTGCTTAGCCAAATCAAATTATACCTTAAGTTTCTGTATCTGTGTAATGAAATCCAGGAATTTCCAGTGTTTAAATGCTGTGGGAGTAATACATTAATAGAAGTTATTAAACTGGCATATGCGAGGGAATCTTGACACATAAACTTCCAGATTTCGCAGTAATTAGTAACATCAGTAAATAATAGTACTTGTCTGCAAAGTTTAATTTCTTCGGCTAGGACACGGGGGACAGATTTATGATTGAATACTCGGTATAGCCGGTCAGTTTTACTGACACATTCATACATATTTTTGCATTACCTTATAATTTATTTCATCTGTACAATAGCTAATGTTATAACTTGTTCTATTGATGTACTGACATTCGTAATACGCATATAGCAAAGCAATATGATATCGTGTCACATTTAACTGTTAGCAGCGGGTAAAAAAGATGAAGGAATAATAAGTTTACTTAGAGTCGACACTCACCAACTGGTTTCGAGACCTGGCATCTGATTAATATTCAACGTAAACAGAAAAAATTTATAAACTTTTGCGTATATGGTCACAAGAATTGTTTTTGTTTGATTTCATAATCTTCAATTGAAAATATTGGTTAATATATTCCTTATTGATTAACTCATTTTTGTTTCATGAAATCTTTATCAGGTTTCCATTAGATGACGTCCGAACACTTAGGAGTTGTTGACGCGCTTCCATACTTCGATAAAGGATATGATGATCCTGGAATAAGAGAAGCTGCAGCTCTTCTAGTCGAAGAGGAGATGAAACGATACAGGCCGACAAAAAACTATTTGGAACATCTTCCCTCTTTATGTGGACCGATTCAAATGAAGTTCGAAACTGAGGTGATGAAAGCTGAGTTTGACAGGCTCTCCAACCGTCTACCAATGGAAATGTTAAGTATGAAACGTTACGAGTTGCCGCCGCCGCCTGCTGGAAAAATGACCGACGTGAAAGCTTGGCAAGACGCAATGGAGAATGCTGAAGTAATGTATTTTATATTGTTAAGTGACTCTTCAAATAGGCACAGTTAGAACATCAAGCAACAAGAATTGAAAATCTCGAATTAATGGCCGAATATGGATGCAATGCTTGGAAACAGTACAACAATGTTTTAGAAAACTCTCTGCAAATTTACGAGAAAGAGCTCTTGGAAATAAGGTGACTTATTATTTACATATAAATGAATGTGGTAATCTAAGCTTTTGTATTGTAATGCATTTACTGAAAGATGTTAAACATTCTACGGAAATTATTAATTTATAAATAATTGAGAAAATGAGTGACATATTCGCCAAAACTGTTTAACATGTGAAAAAAATCCAGCCTTTACTGATAAATTTGTGAAAATTGCAGCGAAGAAAATTTTCTTTTCGACGAAGTCATCATCTAGGCTGTACATTCGTGTATTTATATCAAATGGATGGGAAAGTTCCAGAATAATTTCCGGTTAAGGGTTAAATTAATAAACATTAAAATTATTCTGGAACTTTCCCATCCATTTGATATAAATACACGAATGTACAGCCTAGATGATGACTTCGTCGAAAAAAAATTTTCTTCGCTGCAATTGTCTTCTTAATAACTCCTATGACCCAATGTGTATATTCCGAAATTTGTGAAACTAAATAAAGCTGATCTTTTTCAAAGTGGGACTCTGTACAAAAGTGCAGTAGTTTATTTTGTCACATTTCGTAAAGCACACTGTAAGATAGACACAAAAATAAGAGGAAACTATAATAAGTGATTTTTAGCCGTGTTACCAATAGTCTAAAATCATTAGTTCTTAACGTTTCAAGGGTCTTTGCCACCCTACTTGGCTCAGTCATATATTCAAAGTCTTCATGGGCTTATATAATCTCAACCTCTAAGACTTCCAATCCGTTCCTTTATTAGATAATATTAGTCGGCGAGGAAGGCAGTGTATTGGTTTACGTAGAATGCATCCTAGCCATCTCTCTGAATACAGCTTCACAACCTCATCAATTCATTTTCTCTAAGGCATATGATATTTATAGTAACTTGTTGTTGAAGGTTGGAAGATATCAAACAGGTTCTTATGTGTTCTAGAAGAACAATTTTGTCGTACGATACCTCAACTGGAGTTAAGCAACGGATGAAAAGCGAAAAGAAGCGTGATCACTAAAGTGTTTGTGAAAATAATTGTCGCATCAACTTTTACTGACTCTTCATGTTATTTACTATAAAAGCGAAAAATAACTTCTAATCAAGATTAGCCCTTCTGTAGAACTTTTGAGTTTAATTGTAAGATTCCCAGTGAGAACATTGAAACTATTGTAGTAAATACAAAAAGACAAAATCTAAGGATGACATTCTTTGAAATGCTACATAAAAAAGTGCAGTTTGATAATAAAATAATGAATAGAGGAAATATGGACGAAGTGGCAAAGGTAAATGAAATGTTTGGACTCACGAAAGTGATAATACGGGATAAATTCATTTGGCTGTCGTAAGTTTTTAGCCACATTGCGAATATAGCCATCTACTTCACAGTTAGAAATTTCATGGCATTCCATGAATGTCACGGAAAAAATTTATAATTATTCCCTCAAGTTCCGAGTGTAACTTCCGGCTTCAACAGTGCGTCTCAGTTTCACCCTGTTTCTTACAGTCCTTTTTGCCTAACTCCACGATTGCCCTTAAGCTCCCATCTTCCCACATGATCTCTGCCATGTCATTCTTGGACGACCGATTCTCTGTTTCTCATTCGGGTTCAACTCGAGGTCCTGGCGCGCAGTACTATTCAATAATCTCCTCAGCGTGTCCAGTATATCTCCGTTTTCTTCGGATTATGTGTTGGGCAATAGGTCCTCAGCTGGTTCGTTTCCAGAGTTCCTTGTCGCTACACCTTTCCAGAGAGCTATACGGTCTTCACTATCTAATCAATGAAGACAACTATTGATGAAAGTCTGAAGCTTTTTATAAGTGTTTCTCGTGACTCACCAAGTTTCTGAACCATATAGAAGAACTGACGACGGTGACGTTGAAAATACCCATCTTGTTCCTTATGCTAAATGCAGCAGGCTGCCTCACTGACTTTAGAGCAATAAACGTTTATCTTACTTTTCCGACCCTACCTTTTATATCCTCATCTGTGCCGTTTGTAGTTGAAACGGTGATGCCTAGTTAAGTGAAAGAGGTGACCTTTAGATTTCTCCAGTTGATAATGATTGGTGTGTGTTGTTGGTTGGCTATCTTCGTCACCTCTGCATTCCTTGTGTTCAGTTGAAGTTTTGTCTTTGCTACTTCTTCTACCAATTTGTTGATTTTCACTTGTAGTTCTTTGAGTTTTCTTGGCATTAAACATAAATCATCCGTTAGATTCCGGTTTTCTAGAGTCTTCTTGTCGGCACAATGTATTCCTATCTTCTCACTTCTTATAAGCCTGTAGCATAATCCAGTCGATCACAAACAAGAATAGCATCGGTGATAATAAGCACCTTTGTTTTACTTCTGCCTTCACTTCAGAGGCTTTACTGAGTTTTCCGCTGTAAATCACTTGACATGTGGCATCATTATATTGTTGTTGGGTAATTGGATGATGATTATTGTAGCTTTCCAAGTTCTTGAAGACTATAAGAAGTATGTGTGTAACTTGTTATCTCCATTATTTGGCTTTAATATAGTAAGTCCGTGGAAGACATGAAAAGACTAGCTGTCTTTGATCATAGGTGCCTGCGCTCTATTTCCCGTGTAAAGTGGCATAATAAGGTGAGCAACATTGAAGTTAGGCGTCGAGTTCTAGGTAACCAGGGGAAATCAATCGATGAAGTCGTGAAGTTACAAAGACTGAGATGGTTAGGACATGTGTTACGTATGCCAAGTCATCGCCTCCCTCGACGAGCAATGTTAGCGGATATAGGGTCAGGCTGGAAAAAAGCTAGCGGCGGTCAAACGAAAACTTGGCACCAGTCAATGAAATCCACAACAGTTGGTCTAAGCCACGTAGGAAGGTGTAGACTTCCAGGCTGGGGTCCTCGGGACGGTAAAAGTCTATGGTTGGAAACAATTGGTGACATGGCTCAAAATCGTTCTCAATGGCCGGCGCAGATGCATCCACTCCTTGTGACTTATGATCTCCAATGAAACTGTTTTGTTCTTCGTTACTACTATTCCTTTGTCTCACACCTCTGCTCACTGTCTCTATTATGCTTTTCTTGTACTTTCTTCTCTTGCTTCGCGTGCTACACGGAGTGTGGCGACTTGAACTTCCGCACATTTGTGCAAAGTTCTATGTCGAAAACAGACAGACAAACAGACAGTAAGTCCGTAGTTTGAATCCAGCTATATCCACCATCAGAAATAAATTGTAACTCATAGTTTAGCTTACAAACAATGTGTACCGAGTGACCAGTTACATTCTGATTTGCCTATCATTACCTAATGCTGTCTGACTAGGGATTGAGTCAGTTGTGCCATAGTTTTATTGTCCTATTATACGACTTTAACACAGGTACAGCAGACAAATCTCTAAATGCTTAGAATAACTGATAGCTGTTTGTTTCACAGCATTGCATATAGTTTGCAAAGTAACCACAGCAACACACGTGTTGCTCTTAGTGCATTAGGTAAATCAGTGAAGAAAGTTGCCTGTCTAAACTAAATTGTTCTTTTCCTTGTATTCATTTTTGTTTGATGTGATATTCTATTTCTGCATGTTTCTTTTCATGCTCTCACCAGACAGCATTCTACTGCTGGTGATTGATTAGCTTCTCTCTCTTTGTAGTAGACTTTTGTGAATCAAGATTACGTCAACAAATAGCTGCTACTTTTTACAACATTTCATATAATTAATTTAGACACCGATTCACCGATTTGTTTTACGTTTTCATTTGCGAAGTACTTTGATTTACCATTCTGAAGTTCTAATTAGGTAATTTTTTAATCAGGATATCCAGGATTTCAGACACATTTGATTGGATACTGGTGCAACTAGTAGTCTAATGTAAAAAGTCATTTGCGTAATGCTGCAATGTGTTCAGCCTTTCTTAGCATTAAGGACGTGTTATGAAGGCTATATTTACTCACTCATCGCTTTGTAGCCTGCACCGCTGTTGTAATTTATAAAACTTTACAGATGAATTACTGTGCCTCTGAAAATTTCATCTTTTTTTTCAGAATGTTTTCACATACCTATGTATGCTTTAATCTACAGTCATGAACCTATTGTAGAATGTCTTTCTCAGTCATAAATTAATTGGTGGTTGATACAAAGCATGCATTTCCAGTAGGGGATACATTTCAGTGAATGGTAACTTTTCAAAGTTTCTCTCAACCAAAGTTTGTCTTTGTATTAGTTCGTGAAGGACTTGCCAAGTGATAAGTCTACTAAATATGGTTTTGTCTTTAATTTTCTTTTATTAATCTGAGTCATATTGTCCTTTATGTTCTTTTTTAATAAAAAGGCGAAAAATTCAGGAGATAAATTGGCGTCGAAAACAGGAGCAAACGGCTGCTGGTAAACACCTCAAAGAATTAGAAGAGACTTGGGTTAGCTTGGTTGGCAAGAATTATGAAATTGAACAGGCAATATTGGAACTAGAGGAAGCATTGGGTGTATCGCCAGAGGATATGAATAGTGAAGATCAGTAAAATTGTGTGTGATTATACATAGCCATAAATAAAAGATATCTCAGTATTCTAACTGATCGTTTTGGTAACGCACATGATTTATCAAATCTTTTTATTTATTTATTATTTTATTCGTTTACGTTCCCAGTGGAACATAGGGCTTCAAGCCTTGAAGTTATAGTAGCAATGGTGTTTATTTTTGCGGGATGGCGTTGCTAACCTCATGCCCAACCTTTACTCTTTGCCGATTTTATTACCGGCTTAGAGAGGTAAAGGAGTGCGCCGGCCGAGTATCGAACCCCGGACCACATGCATGGTTGGCGCGCATTCTACTGCTGAGCCACCAACGCACATGGCATATCAAAACATATGGAAAATCCCCTTAGTAACCTATTATAAGTACTTTTGTGTGGTAAAAATCAGTCCTGTACCTTATCTTCTATTTATTTATTTCAGTATTTTTGGGAAGTGTGTTTACTGAAGCAATTTTACATAAACAAGAAAACGAGCAGGGACGTTTTTAGCTTGGTGGTACATACTACTGACTAGCGTGAATAGTTGGAAACCACCTGCATAATGCACAAATGCTTGCTAGTGAGATCGAAGTTGTCTACACACTGTACATTTGTTCCACTCGTTCGGCGCCTACCTTATTACCGTCGTACCCACGTTGACTCATCCCAAACAACCGAATTGTGTCTAGCTATTTGAGTTAATTGGTTTGATAGAATCACATTGATCATTTGCAAATAACACAGTTTCAGGTGACAGTTCAGTACAATTTCCTTTTCATATGAGTGTCATGAGGCTACTCATGTCAGTGATGACAGTCTAGGGGAGATGGCTAAACCCTGATTCCAAACCTCCAACGACTGGCGTATGAAGCTCACCGGCAGACTTATGGACAAAGGGCTTATTGGATGCCCTGGATGTCTGGCCCCATTCAAAAAGGCGTATGAACCGGACTCCGGTCACCGGCTGGCTGCCAATGGATAGTGGACTCCCTACTCCACTCCTACTGCCTTGTAGGTCACACTTGGTTGTGTAAAGGCTAGAGCTGCACTCTCAAACAAAAGGCCGAGCTGTGCTGGGGACATCACTCGTACCTAATTCCCATGAAACTTCATGAACTCTCTACAACATCAACCAAATTCCAGTACTGGTCCAACAACGTCGCCTTCGGTGGTTTGGCCATGTTCTGCGCCGACCAGATGACAATCTGGTCAAATCAGTTCTAAATCCCTCACCATTTCCATCTTGGCGATGTCGCAGGGGTGGACAGCTGAAAATATGGCTTGGTACAGTCAAGGCTGATATGGAGTGCCTGGGCTGGGGCTACAAACCGTCTACGTACTCCGTCTGTGGAACAAAAATTGGATAACCCTGTCGCAAAACCTTGCATCAGATCGCCACGCCTGGGCAGCGATGATTCGAGATGTCTGTCTGGATTCAACATAGAACTTGGCACCGAAGTGCAGCAGTTCGAGTTGCCACGTTCCAAATAGCACACACACAGGGGTAGACAAGAAGATGAGTGAAGAGAATCAATAGAGTTTGACAAGTATAAGAGTGAAACAGAATGGGTAATGGTAGAAAGGAATATGAAAGATTACAGAGACTGAATACATCTGCGCCATTGACAACGATTTTGAGCCATGTCACCTATTGTCTCCAGCCATTGATTCCTAGAGTCCCGTGGGCCCCAACCCGCGAGTCTGCATCTCCCTACCTGACCTACTCAGTTTAACTGTCAAGGATTTCATGGATTGATGCCATGTTTTTTGTTTGGCCACCACTGGCTCTTTTCCAACCTGCACCTATATCAGCTAGTAATGCCCGTCGGGGAGGCGATGGTTAGGCATGTGCAGCACATGACCTACCCATCTCAATCTATGTAACTTTATAGCCTCGTCGATTGATTTTCCCTCTTTGCCCAACACTCTACGCCTAACGTCAACATTACTTACCTTATTAAACCACCTAACGTGAGACAGAGATCGCAGACATCTATGATCGAAAGCAGTCAACCTTTTCATGTCTTCAACGCGTATTGGCCATGTTTCAGAGCCATAGAGAAGGACGGAGCGAACTGCTGAGCAGTACATACGTCCCTTGGTTGATAACCGGATGTCACGCCTACGCCAGAGATGGTGTAAGTCAGCGAAAGCAGCTCGAGCTTTTCGGATCCATGCTGAGATTTCATCGCCAATCAGTCCGTTGGTGCTAATACAACTAACGAGATGTTCATGAAGCCGGCTCATCCTCCCGTAAGAGATGGCCGAAGTAAAGTAAAGTAAGTGTGTCAGTGAGTGATGTGTATCGTCATGCTATTTTAATGTTTTTCTTGATTGACACTCATAGTGTCAGATGCTGTGATCTGAATATTCTTGAATTCCAAAGGAAATGGTGTTGAATTCTCATCGTGACCTGTATAGTTTGTGAATGAGGAATTGAATGCTATGGATTTTCTGTTGTCATTAGAAACTTAAAAATAACCAAATCAAAATATCTCAGTCCAACTGTTGTGGATTTCATTGACTGGTGCCAAGTTTTCGTTTGACCGCCGCTAGCTTTTTTCCAGCCTGACTCTATATCCGCTAACATTGCTCGTCGAGGGAGGCGATGACTTGGCATACGTAACACATGTCCTAACCATCTCAGTCTTTGTAACTTCACGACTTCATCGATTGATTTCCCCTGGTTACCTAGAACTCGACGCCTAACTTCAATGTTGCTCACCTTATTATGCCACTTTACACGGGAAATAGAGCGCAGGCACCTATGATCAAAGACAGCTAGTCTTTTCATATCTTCCACTCTGAGTGGCCAGGTCTCACAACCATAAAGGAGGACGGAGCGGACTGATGAGCAGTACACCCGCCCTTTGGTCGATAGTCGAACATCTCGTCTACACCAGAGTCGGCGTAAACTGGCAAATGCGAAACGAGCCCCCTGTATGCGTGCTGAGATTTCGTCAGAGATCAACCCTTTGAAGCTGATGGTACTTCCCAAATAAGTGAAGCGGTCAACGTGCTCTACCACTTCACTTCCTATTTTTAAACTAGGCGTCGATGTAGTCCAGTCCTGTAACATCATCTTGCATTTGGCTGGAGCGAATCGCATGCCAAACATTCGTAGATTGCAGCTCAAGGTGTTTAGAAGACTCTGCATTTTGTCAGCGTCTTCGCCTAGAAGGACTATATCGTCTGCATATTCCAAGTCAACGAGATTATTCCCTGGTAGCAAGTCAATCCCTGAGTTGCTGAAGTCACTTAGGGTTAAGTCCATTAGCACATCTATGATGAAGTTGAATAGAAAAGGGGATAATGGGCATCCTTGACGGACACCACTAGTCGTCACCAGTTCAGATGACAGCTCGCCGTAAGCCCTCACCTGGCTGTATGAGTACGAGTAGAGTGCCTTAATCAGTGCAGTGTATTTTCTTGGCATTCCCTTTACAGCCAGGCATCTCCAGAGGACTTCTCGATCGACAGAGTCGAAAGCTGATTTTAGGTCAAGAAATACAATGACTGTTGGACGCCGGTAGGAATGCCTATGTGGATATGCATCAATCAGATGTTTATCGCTACAACAACTGACTTATTGCAGATCAACAATCACTGCATTTCTCGATACTAAAACTATAATAATAATAATAGTATATTCTCATTTTGTACATGAGAGACGCCAGTTTACAGGCATCATCAATATGATAAATTACATATACGATTAGCAATCATAATTAATAATAATGTTTTAATAAAATACACATTTTTCCTACTTGTGTAGGACACACCAAATATACAGGCATGGGTAAGCATTATTTAAATTTCATAAATTCGGTTTATGGTTAAGTTACATGGTTGCTGGCGTTTTTATCTTAGGTCTGTGGGAACAATATGACAACCAGTCATTCAATGGAGCACGTCATGAAATATAGGAATATTAACCTCGCATTAACAAAAATACCCAAGTAAGTTTTGGATGGATTAAAAATACTTGGGAAAAAATAAAGCTTGAAGTTATTCCACAATATAACAAGTCATTCAATGGAGCACATCATGAAATATAGGAATATTGTCTTCGCATTAACAAAAAAACCCAAGTATGTTTTGGATAGATTAAAAATACTTGGGAAAAAATAAAGCTTGAAGTAATTCCTCAATATAACTTGGGTGTGTACAAATCCGAATCTCATTTTTGATTTGATTTATATCCAAATTGGGTAATAAGGAAGCTATTTTACAGATACGATCAGTTATGTTATAAGCTACAATCGTGACGTTGTATTACAAATAGATACTTTTCCATTGGTATAAGAGTATATTCCACAAATGTAAACCAGGTTGCGTCGTGGAGAAAGTTAATTCGTTATTAACCAGGCAACTGAAAGATACGGGACCAATAATGTTTGCAGATCATTTGTCATTGTAAATGGTCAAATATCCACATTATTCATTCTCATTCAAAAAGTCAAATAGAAGCTGAAATGGTGAGAGAAAAAAGAAGACAAACAACAGCAACGCAAAAGAAAGCAACGGGAGTCCTTAAGGAGTGATTAATAAATATATACATATATATTCTGTTTTGTAACTATGCTTATTTTTTGTTCATTGACTAACTAGTCCCGTTACGCTAACTTTTATATTATGTGTAAACTAATATTACTGTCCTGTGTAGAAATGTTTATCATCTAGTTCCAATAATATTAAAATTTATAATTGTAGTTGGTTGTAACTACACGTCTAAAGAGCTTAAAATATCTATGTATGGTGAAAAAGAAGGTGTAAGAGTCAGGCGCAAAAGTGCATTGTCATCTTTGAGCAGTCTGATGACTGAGGAGATGAACACTGGAAGTGTGTTTGCATCGCGCACATTAGCTGGTAGTCTATTCCAAATGACTGAAAACTTATTTAAGAAGTTGTACCGCACGTAAGTCTGACAGTGCTCCATAGCAGCTAGGCTGTGATGATTTCTAAGATTGTAACTGATGACAGCGGTAGGTTTAGTTATTGGCTCGGAGGAATGCAAGAGAAGATTAGTTAGCTTGTAGTAAAAGATAAGGTTTAGCTTAAGACGTCTTTTCCAGAGGGGTTCTAATCTTAGTCTTTCGCATCGCTCATGGTATTCCAGACCACTTTCTAAACCAAGAATTCTTGAGGTAAACTGCCGTTGCACTCCCTCTAATTTAAGCTTGTCATTTTGTCTGAGTCCGCTAAGAATAAACGGGCAGTATTCTAAGATAGGTCGGACACATACTTTGTATAATAAAACCCTAGTTTCACAACAAAAGAAATTGCGTGTTATGCATCCTATCAGCCTTCGCGTTTTACGTCTGGCATAATCAGTCTGTTCAGCGAACGTTAGGTTACTAGAGTATCTAATACCGAGATCTACGACTGAGTTGAGCTTAGCTAGTTTTCGCCCATTTATTTCAAGAGGTAGATCAAGGTTACTGTTGCCGATACAAATCCAGCCGCATTTCTCAATGTTAAAGTTTAGACAGGATTCAGCACACCACGTTGCAAGGCTACTTAGTTCAAGATGTATTTTAGTAACCATATCGCTTAATTCATGAGTGTAGCAGGAGTAGACGACCTTGAGGTCGTCAGCATATAGGAATGGTTTGCCTAAGGTGAAGCACTTGCAAATGCTGTTTATGTAGACTGTGAATAAAAGTGGACCTAGGACACCACCTTGCACAACCCCACTTGAGATCTGCCTAGGATGAGACAATACAGATCCAACTTTGGTTATCTGTACCCTGTTGCTTAGAAATGATTTTAACCAGTTCAGTAATGGGTTGCGAATTCCACAAGAGTACAGCTTCTCAAACAGAATACTGTGAGATACCATGTCAAATGCCCTATCTCCGACCCCCTTTCATCAAACCAACGCTGGACACAAATAGACCACATAGCAATAAGCTATCGTTGGCATGGGTCGGTAGGAGATTGTCGCTCCTTCTGGAACACGTGTGTAGATACCGACCACGCACTGGTCCGCCCTCGGGTGTGCTTACGACTGAACGGACGTAGGAAACAGCTAGCGGTAAAACCACCACGTCCCCAGCTCGATCAGGAAACTAAATCCCTATTTGAGGAAGAACTAGCTAAACACATATCTGTGTTCGACAGCTGTGCTCACCCTGAAGAAGCTTGGAAGAATATCCAGCCATCCATAGATACAGCTGTAAAAGCTGTGAACAAGGTAAACCCAAAGGTGAGTAAAAACCACTGGATCTCCACCACCTCATCCGAACTGATAGATGCTAGAAGACTTATTCCGGCGAGCTCCGAATTCAATGAGGAGCGAAAGCTGCACAAAAGGAAACTCACGAAAAGTCTCCGCAAGGACCGTGAACAGTGGTGGCTGACAAAAGCGAAAGAGATGGAGAAAGCTTCGAGGATAGGCAACTATTTAGACTCATCAGGGAAACGGGTGGGAGAAGAAAAATCATTAGTGAAACAATCTCGGAAAAAATGGCACTATAATTAGCTCCCAGGATAGACGACTGGATCGTTGGAAAGAGTATTATGAGGAGCAGTTTAATTGGCCCACAGCCACGCTCAACCTTCCGAACATCCAACGCCTCCCTGAATGGGATATAGACACAGGTCCTCCATCCCTAACTGAGGTTACTAAAGCTGTCACCAATCTGAAACTAGGCAAAGCAGAGGGACCTGATGGAATGACTCTAGAGGTATTTAAGTACGGTGGAGACAGTTTACTGTCTGCATTAACTGAGGTTCTAGGCAGCATCTGGGAATCAGAAGAAGTCCCATCGGGTTGGTGTAAGTCACTGATTATCCCGATATACAAGAAGGGAGACAAATCTTCCTGTGATAATCACAGAGGGATTAGCTTGACTAATATAGTATCTAAAGTCTTAGGCTCAATAATCATGCGTAGACTGAGTGGTGCTCGGGAGGCTCAAACACGAGAGAGCCAGGCAGGCTTTAAACCAGGAGGAGGGTGTATTGATCATATCTTCGCCCTCCGACAGACTCTAGAACATAGACATTCCTACCGGCGTCCAACAGTCATTGTATTTCTTGACCTAAAATCAGCTTTCGACTCTGTCGATCGAGAAGTCCTCTGGAGATGCCTGGCTGTAAAGGGAATGCCGAGAAAATACACTGCACTGATTAAGGCACTCTACTCGTACTCATACAGCCAGGTGAGGGCTTACGGCGAGCTGTCATCTGAACTGGTGACGACTAGTGGTGTCCGTCAAGGATGCCCATTATCCCCTTTTCTATTCAACTTCATCATAGATGTGCTAATGGACTTAACCCTAAGTGACTTCAGCAACTCAGGGATTGACTTGCTACCAGGGAATAATCTCGTTGACTTGGAATATGCAGACGATATAGTCCTTCTAGGCGAAGACGCTGACAAAATGCAGAGTCTTCTAAACACCTTGAGCTGCAATCTACGAATGTTTGGCATGCGATTCGCTCCAGCCAAATGCAAGATGATGTTACAGGACTGGACTACATCGACGCCTAGTTTAAAAATAGGAAGTGAAGTGGTAGAGCACGTTGACCGCTTCACTTATTTGGGAAGTACCATCAGCTTCAAAGGGTTGATCTCTGACGAAATCTCAGCACGCATACAGGGGCTCGTTTCGCATTTGCTGTTATTTTCTGAGTATTAGGTTTACTATTCTTATGTCGAATCCCAACTCCTTAGCAGTTGTAATAATGGCTTATCGTGTTAAAGGTGTATGTCGGTTGGGTTTGAAACCCGATGCACATCAGTGGTCGGAGAGCATTCTGCCTCTGTGCTACTAACGGTCTGTGTTTATGTTATCACTATTTAGTAATCTTTGTTCTCAATACTGCTTCATTTCAGATTTCCCAAACTGAAACTTCAGTAAGAAGACAAGGTATTTATTTATCGGATTCACCGTATTGGATATCCATAACACACAACCTTATTGGTCTTGTTTCTCATTCGAATGTAGTCTGTGTTGGCATTGTTCACAGTTGGCTGATGGATTTGTTAGCTATATCAAAGTCTACTACGATTATTCGTCACGTTTTCTATGTGCGAATTTTTCAGTGCTTCTGTTTTAAGATGTAACAACTGGTAGTCCTTTTCAACGATAAATCAAAATATTGAAAGTAATGCGGTATAGGTCATGTGATAAAATGGACCACCATGTTATCATTTTAACGTATGCACTGTCTTTGATTGCATAGGTGAATTACATGTCTGTTAATTTACGTATATCAGTTCTGATATATATAGATATCCGATTTCAAATAGTTATTCCATTCGTTAACCGTCGCTAGCTTTCGCGAAATCGCTCACTTCTGTCCACTTTGAGTACCCAGTCGCCTTGTGTGAGAACCAAGCATTTTGATTTAGTTGTCATTGATATAAATAGCCCCTTTCTCCTCATCTCTCCTTGTTCATCAGTCGTACAAATCTATAGTGCACATTTAAGTTGGTTTTCCGTTAGTCTGTGTGACGGTTCGAGCACATGCCCATTTGAAGTTCATTGTCTTGCTCTAAGATATGCTCGGCGTGCACCTCTTGTAGATTGAATTTTGTTGATGTATCATATTGTATTTCAAAAGCCACTATTTTCGTCGTCTTGGTTCTCGAATTAATAGGACGTACAAACTGAATAGCTATTAGCTAGGTACATCAGAGTATGCTTTACATTGCTAGTATCTTCAACTATGTGTAATATATGGTACTAATCCACACTTAAATTAATATTCTTTTTTTGTAGACGAATGCAGTTTATGACGCATCGTGCAATTCTTCTCATTCGCCTGCCCAGAATGAAAATAATATACCATTTACGGATATTCCTGCACAGTCATGCTTTACTGCGTCACCTGATAAGATATCTGTCTTATCGCAAGATAAATTGGAAAATGTCAGACCTCAAAGTCCTCTGCACATACCATCAGACATTGCAAATGTCTATCTTCCTAATAAGTATACTCCCCCAAAACACAGGGGTTTGCCAACTATTTTCGAGAATTCAGTTAAAAAAATCAACGCTACCATAAGTTATGCAGAAACACTGAACGTTCCCCCTTAAGAAGGCAGATATTTACAGGACTAACACTCGAAGAAGCATGCAACCCTACAGGTCCCGGCGTCGCCCCTCTGGATCCAGATCTTGTCTTATCAACAACACGCAAGCGTATCGCAAAGCGCCGAAAGCTTGCCAAGAAGTTAGGATTTAAAGGCATTACCATATCCAAAAAAACTGAGAAAAGCTTCAGCAAATTCGTTTTAGAATCAGCTTTAAATTCTTCTCAAAGTAGTTCGACTTCTGATTGAGTGGAGAAAACTTTCGTAGACTCCTCTGTGTAAGAGTCTGTTTCACTCCCTACTGCGTCTTTCAATAAAATATATTGTATTAGGTTTTTTAAATGTATATTTACCGCTTTGTTCCTGAACATCTATGGCATTTTACTGTTTGTGGAAAGATTTTATATTTATGTACCATTAACTTTAACTGTTTTTAACTTCCTACTATTGTACAGTAAACACTTGATTGATACAGTAAACTAAACCTTGTTTTAACCGAAATATTTGCTTCTCACTTTTGCCGTTTAGACCTACGGCTAATTGATTAAGGTGCTTGGATTTCAGCCACTGGTGTGTGAACTCGAACAGAACCAACCCTTGGATGTAACTAATGAACGTGTGTAATTAAATGCAAGTGGTTGTTGAGCAATCTCCCTCTTCCAAAACTGAACATTAGAATCTACGCGAAAAGATCCAAATAACATAAGGGTTGTTTGGACATTTGAAAATTGAGAAAATATCTGCAATTGTCCGCAGTAAAGCTTAAGTGACTTTCTTAAAGTTACATAGTGACTTGTCGTTGTTAAACATTGTCATTTAAAAGATCTGGTCTTGCTTACATTATACGTCTGCTTTTTTAATTATGTTAAGGTGAAACAACAATCGGATCATGATAAAATGATATTAGTTGATTTTCTGTTTTAAAGAAACTGATAATGAATTGAAGTAGTTGCAGTATGAGAATATGAGGACCAAATACTTCAACATAACAGGAAAGTACTGACCCCATAATTGAAAACTGCAGAATTTTTATGAATGTTTGATCAGCATATGGTAAAGTTGTCTAGGTATTGATATAAATACCTTGAGCATTGAAGTTAATGGCATGAGTTAATGTGCAGTTCAACTTAGATTTCTCGTTTTACTGGTTTGTGTTGCCAATCTTTTCCTAATATGGTAATTTTTTTCCTTTTTAGTAGTGCTTTTTGTGAATATATTTCATAATTAATTGTTCTCTTTGTTCCCTACTCGGCATTACTATTTGAGCTCCACTCGTGTCGTTTTGCTAGCGTAATTTCCTTCTATTCATCAAGTGGTAGATATCTTAATAATTTCTTAGTTGACTTTATCAAAATAAGTAAGAAATATCCACAAATTGTAATTCACAGAAAATTATTGACTGGTGTTACTTGACTGAAACCTGAGTAGGGAAGTGAACAGAGCTATTTATAAGAATGCCTACATTATGAAAAGCTGAACGAAGATCGTTGCAATCAAAACGTTCGTAGAGCCAAAAATGTATAAACAAATTAAGATATCTACCACTTGATGAATAGAAGGAAATTACGCTAGCAAAACGACATGAGTGGAGCTCAAATAGTAATGCCGAGTAGGGAACAAAGAGAACAATTAATTATGAAATATATTCACAAAAAGCACTACTAAAAAGGAAAAAAATTACCATATTAGGAAAAGATTGGCAACACAAACCAGTAAAACGAGAAATCTAAGTTGAACTGCACATTAACTCATGCCATTAACTTCAATGCTCAAGGTATTTATATCAATACCTAGACAACTTTACCATATGCTGATCAAACATTCATAAAAATTCTGCAGTTTTCAATTATGGGGTCAGTACTTTCCTGTTATGTTGAAGTATTTGGTCCTCATATTCTCATACTGCAACTACTTCAATTCATTATCAGTTTCTTTAAAACAGAAAATCAACTAATATCATTTTATCATGATCCGATTGTTGTTTCACCTTAACATAATTAAAAAAGCAGACGTATAATGTAAGCAAGACCAGATCTTTTAAATGACAATGTTTAACAACGACAAGTCACTATGTAACTTTAAGAAAGTCACTTAAGCTTTACTGCGGACAATTGCAGATATTTTCTCAATTTTCAAATGTCCAAACAACCCTTATGTTATTTGGATCTTTTCGCGTAGATTCTAATGTTCAGTTTTGGAAGAGGGAGATTGCTCAACAACCACTTGCATTTAATTACACACGTTCATTAGTTACATCCAAGGGTTGGTTCTGTTCGAGTTCACACACCAGTGGCTGAAATCCAAGCACCTTAATCAATTAGCCGTAGGTCTAAACGGCAAAAGTGAGAAGCAAATATTTCGGTTAAAACAAGGTTTAGTTTACTGTATCAATCAAGTGTTTACTGTACAATAGTAGGAAGTTAAAAACAGTTAAAGTTAATGGTACATAAATATAAAATCTTTCCACAAACAGTAAAATGCCATAGATGTTCAGGAACAAAGCGGTAAATATACATTTAAAAAACCTAATACAATATATTTTATTGAAAGACGCAGTAGGGAGTGAAACAGACTCTTACACAGAGGAGTCTACGAAAGTTTTCTCCACTCAATCAGAAGTCGAACTACTTTGAGAAGAATTTAAAGCTGATTCTAAAACGAATTTGCTGAAGCTTTTCTCAGTTTTTTTGGATATGGTAATGCCTTTAAATCCTAACTTCTTGGCAAGCTTTCGGCGCTTTGCGATACGCTTGCGTGTTGTTGATAAGACAAGATCTGGATCCAGAGGGGCGACGCCGGGACCTGTAGGGTTGCATGCTTCTTCGAGTGTTAGTCCTGTAAATATCTGCCTTCTTAAGGGGGAACGTTCAGTGTTTCTGCATAACTTATGGTAGCGTTGATTTTTTTAACTGAATTCTCGAAAATAGTTGGCAAACCCCTGTGTTTTGGGGGAGTATACTTATTAGGAAGATAGACATTTGCAATGTCTGATGGTATGTGCAGAGGACTTTGAGGTCTGACATTTTCCAATTTATCTTGCGATAAGACAGATATCTTATCAGGTGACGCAGTAAAGCATGACTGTGCAGGAATATCCGTAAATGGTATATTATTTTCATTCTGGGCAGGCGAATGAGAAGAATTGCACGATGCGTCATAAACTGCATTCGTCTACAAAAAAAGAATATTAATTTAAGTGTGGATTAGTACCATATATTACACATAGTTGAAGATACTAGCAATGTAAAGCATACTCTGATGTACCTAGCTAATAGCTATTCAGTTTGTACGTCCTATTAATTCGAGAACCAAGACGACGAAAATAGTGGCTTTTGAAATACAATATGATACATCAACAAAATTCAATCTACAAGAGGTGCACGCCGAGCATATCTTAGAGCAAGACAATGAACTTCAAATGGGCATGTGCTCGAACCGTCACACAGACTAACGGAAAACCAACTTAAATGTGCACTATAGATTTGTACGACTGATGAACAAGGAGAGATGAGGAGAAAGGGGCTATTTATATCAATGACAACTAAATCAAAATGCTTGGTTCTCACACAAGGCGACTGGGTACTCAAAGTGGACAGAAGTGAGCGATTTCGCGAAAGCTAGCGACGGTTAACGAATGGAATAACTATTTGAAATCGGATATCTATATATATCAGAACTGATATACGTAAATTAACAGACATGTAATTCACCTATGCAATCAAAGACAGTGCATACGTTAAAATGATAACATGGTGGTCCATTTTATCACATGACCTATACCGCATTACTTTCAATATTTTGATTTATCGTTGAAAAGGACTACCAGTTGTTACATCTTAAAACAGAAGCACTGAAAAATTCGCACATAGAAAACGTGACGAATAATCGTAGTAGACTTTGATATAGCTAACAAATCCATCAGCCAACTGTGAACAATGCCAACACAGACTACATTCGAATGAGAAACAAGACCAATAAGGTTGTGTGTTATGGATATCCAATACGGTGAATCCGATAAATAAATACCTTGTCTTCTTACTGAAGTTTCAGTTTGGGAAATCTGAAATGAAGCAGTATTGAGAACAAAGATTACTAAATAGTGATAACATAAACACAGACCGTTAGTAGCACAGAGGCAGAATGCTCTCCGACCACTGATGTGCATCGGGTTTCAAACCCAACCGACATACACCTTTAACACGATAAGCCATTATTACAACTGCTAAGGAGTTGGGATTCGACATAAGAATAGTAAACCTAATACTCAGAAAATAACAGCAAATGCGAAACGAGCCCCCTGTATGCGTGCTGAGATTTCGTCAGAGATCAACCCTTTGAAGCTGATGGTACTTCCCAAATAAGTGAAGCGGTCAACGTGCTCTACCACTTCACTTCCTATTTTTAAACTAGGCGTCGATGTAGTCCAGTCCTGTAACATCATCTTGCATTTGGCTGGAGCGAATCGCATGCCAAACATTCGTAGATTGCAGCTCAAGGTGTTTAGAAGACTCTGCATTTTGTCAGCGTCTTCGCCTAGAAGGACTATATCGTCTGCATATTCCAAGTCAACGAGATTATTCCCTGGTAGCAAGTCAATCCCTGAGTTGCTGAAGTCACTTAGGGTTAAGTCCATTAGCACATCTATGATGAAGTTGAATAGAAAAGGGGATAATGGGCATCCTTGACGGACACCACTAGTCGTCACCAGTTCAGATGACAGCTCGCCGTAAGCCCTCACCTGGCTGTATGAGTACGAGTAGAGTGCCTTAATCAGTGCAGTGTATTTTCTCGGCATTCCCTTTACAGCCAGGCATCTCCAGAGGACTTCTCGATCGACAGAGTCGAAAGCTCCGTCCTGCTTTATGGTTGTGAGACCTGGCCACTCAGAGTGGAAGATATGAAAAGACTAGCTGTCTTTGATCATAGGTGCCTGCGCTCTATTTCCCGTGTAAAGTGGCATAATAAGGTGAGCAACATTGAAGTTAGGCGTCGAGTTCTAGGTAACCAGGGGAAATCAATCGATGAAGTCGTGAAGTTACAAAGACTGAGATGGGTAGGTCATGTGCTGCACATGCCTAACCATCGCCTAACCCGACGGGCATTACTAGCTGATATAGGTGCAGGTTGGAAAAGAGCCAGTGGTGGCCAAACAAAAAACATGGCATCAATCCATGAAATCCTTGACAGTTAAACTGAGTAGGTCAGATAGGGAGATGCAGACTCGCGGGTTGGGGCCCGCGGGACTCTAGGAATCAATGGCTGGAGACAATAGGTGACATGGCTCAAAATCGTTGTCAATGGCGCAGATGTATTCAGTCTCTGTAATCTTTCATATTCCTTTCTACCATTACCCATTCTGTTTCACTCTTATACTTGTCAAACTCTATTGATTCTCTTCACTCATCTTCTTGTCTACCCCTGTGTGTGTGCTATTTGGAACGTGGCAACTCGAACTGCTGCACTTCGGTGCCAAGTTCTATGTTGAATCCAGACAGACAGACAGACATCTCGAATCATCGCTGCCCAGGCGTGGCGATCTGATGCAAGGTTTTGCGACAGGGTTATCCAATTTTTGTTCCACAGACGGAGTACGTAGACGGTTTGTAGCCCCAGCCCAGGCACTCCATATCAGCCTTGACTGTACCAAGCCATATTTTCAGCTGTCCACCCCTGCGACATCGCCAAGATGGAAATGGTGAGGGATTTAGAACTGATTTGACCAGATTGTCATCTGGTCGGCGCAGAACATGGCCAAACCACCGAAGGCGACGTTGTTGGACCAGTACTGGAATTTGGTTGATGTTGTAGAGAGTTCATGAAGTTTCATGGGAATTAGGTACGAGTGATGTCCCCAGCACAGCTCGGCCTTTTGTTTGAGAGTGCAGCTCTAGCCTTTACACAACCAAGTGTGACCTACAAGGCAGTAGGAGTGGAGTAGGGAGTCCACTATCCATTGGCAGCCAGCCGGTGACCGGAGTCCGGTTCATACGCCTTTTTGAATGGGGCCAGACATCCAGGGCATCCAATAAGCCCTTTGTCCATAAGTCTGCCGGTGAGCTTCATACGCCAGTCGTTGGAGGTTTGGAATCAGGGTTTAGCCATCTCCCCTAGACTGTCATCACTGACATGAGTAGCCTCATGACACTCATATGAAAAGGAAATTGTACTGAACTGTCACCTGAAACTGTGTTATTTGCAAATGATCAATGTGATTCTATCAAACCAATTAACTCAAATAGCTAGACACAATTCGGTTGTTTGGGATGAGTCAACGTGGGTACGACGGTAATAAGGTAGGCGCCGAACGAGTGGAACAAATGTACAGTGTGTAGACAACTTCGATCTCACTAGCAAGCATTTGTGCATTATGCAGGTGGTTTCCAACTATTCACGCTAGTCAGTAGTATGTACCACCAAGCTAAAAACGTCCCTGCTCGTTTTCTTGTTTATGTAAAATTGCTTCAGTAAACACACTTCCCAAAAATACTGAAATAAATAAATAGAAGATAAGGTACAGGACTGATTTTTACCACACAAAAGTACTTATAATAGGTTACTAAGGGGATTTTCCATATGTTTTGATATGCCATGTGCGTTGGTGGCTCAGCAGTAGAATGCGCGCCAACCATGCATGTGGTCCGGGGTTCGATACTCGGCCGGCGCACTCCTTTACCTCTCTAAGCCGGTAATAAAATCGGCAAAGAGTAAAGGTTGGGCATGAGGTTAGCAACGCCATCCCGCAAAAATAAACACCATTGCTACTATAACTTCAAGGCTTGAAGCCCTATGTTCCACTGGGAACGTAAACGAATAAAATAATAAATAAATAAAAAGATTTGATAAATCATGTGCGTTACCAAAACGATCAGTTAGAATACTGAGATATCTTTTATTTATGGCTATGTATAATCACACACAATTTTACTGATCTTCACTATTCATATCCTCTGGCGATACACCCAATGCTTCCTCTAGTTCCAATATTGCCTGTTCAATTTCATAATTCTTGCCAACCAAGCTAACCCAAGTCTCTTCTAATTCTTTGAGGTGTTTACCAGCAGCCGTTTGCTCCTGTTTTCGACGCCAATTTATCTCCTGAATTTTTCGCCTTTTTATTAAAAAAGAACATAAAGGACAATATGACTCAGATTAATAAAAGAAAATTAAAGACAAAACCATATTTAGTAGACTTATCACTTGGCAAGTCCTTCACGAACTAATACAAAGACAAACTTTGGTTGAGAGAAACTTTGAAAAGTTACCATTCACTGAAATGTATCCCCTACTGGAAATGCATGCTTTGTATCAACCACCAATTAATTTATGACTGAGAAAGACATTCTACAATAGGTTCATGACTGTAGATTAAAGCATACATAGGTATGTGAAAACATTCTGAAAAAAAAGATGAAATTTTCAGAGGCACAGTAATTCATCTGTAAAGTTTTATAAATTACAACAGCGGTGCAGGCTACAAAGCGATGAGTGAGTAAATATAGCCTTCATAACACGTCCTTAATGCTAAGAAAGGCTGAACACATTGCAGCATTACGCAAATGACTTTTTACATTAGACTACTAGTTGCACCAGTATCCAATCAAATGTGTCTGAAATCCTGGATATCCTGATTAAAAAATTACCTAATTAGAACTTCAGAATGGTAAATCAAAGTACTTCGCAAATGAAAACGTAAAACAAATCGGTGAATCGGTGTCTAAATTAATTATATGAAATGTTGTAAAAAGTAGCAGCTATTTGTTGACGTATTCTTGATTCACAAAAGTCTACTACAAAGAGAGAGAAGCTAATCAATCACCAGCAGTAGAATGCTGTCTGGTGAGAGCATGAAAAGAAACATGCAGAAATAGAATATCACATCAAACAAAAATGAATACAAGGAAAAGAACAATTTAGTTTAGACAGGCAACTTTCTTCACTGATTTACCTAATGCACTAAGAGCAACACGTGTGTTGCTGTGGTTACTTTGCAAACTATATGCAATGCTGTGAAACAAACAGCTATCAGTTATTCTAAGCATTTAGAGATTTGTCTGCTGTACCTGTGTTAAAGTCGTATAATAGGACAATAAAACTATGGCACAACTGACTCAATCCCTAGTCAGACAGCATTAGGTAATGATAGGCAAATCAGAATGTAACTGGTCACTCGGTACACATTGTTTGTAAGCTAAACTATGAGTTACAATTTATTTCTGATGGTGGATATAGCTGGATTCAAACTACGGACTTACTGTCTGTTTGTCTGTCTGTTTTCGACATAGAACTTTGCACAAATGTGCGGAAGTTCAAGTCGCCACACTCCGTGTAGCACGCGAAGCAAGAGAAGAAAGTACAAGAAAAGCATAATAGAGACAGTGAGCAGAGGTGTGAGACAAAGGAATAGTAGTAACGAAGAACAAAACAGTTTCATTGGAGATCATAAGTCACAAGGAGTGGATGCATCTGCGCCGGCCATTGAGAACGATTTTGAGCCATGTCACCAATTGTTTCCAACCATAGACTTTTACCGTCCCGAGGACCCCAGCCTGGAAGTCTACACCTTCCTACGTGGCTTAGACCAACTGTTGTGGATTTCATTGACTGGTGCCAAGTTTTCGTTTGACCGCCGCTAGCTTTTTTCCAGCCTGACTCTATATCCGCTAACATTGCTCGTCGAGGGAGGCGATGACTTGGCATACGTAACACATGTCCTAACCATCTCAGTCTTTGTAACTTCACGACTTCATCGATTGATTTCCCCTGGTTACCTAGAACTCGACGCCTAACTTCAATGTTGCTCACCTTATTATGCCACTTTACACGGGAAATAGAGCGCAGGCACCTATGATCAAAGACAGCTAGTCTTTTCATGTCTTCCACGGACTTACTATATTAAAGCCAAATAATGGAGATAACAAGTTACACACATACTTCTTATAGTCTTCAAGAACTTGGAAAGCTACAATAATCATCATCCAATTACCCAACAACAATATAATGATGCCACATGTCAAGTGATTTACAGCGGAAAACTCAGTAAAGCCTCTAAAGTGAAGGCAGAAGTAAAACAAAGGTGCTTATTATCACCGATGCTATTCTTGTTTGTGATCGACTGGATTATGCTACAGGCTTATAAGAAGTGAGAAGATAGGAATACATTGTGCCGACAAGAAGACTCTAGAAAACCGGGATCTAACGGATGATTCATGTTTAATGCCAAGAAAACTCAAAGAACTACAAGTGAAAATCAACAAATTGGTAGAAGAAGTAGCAAAGACAAAACTTCAACTGAACACAAGGAATGCAGAGGTGACGAAGATAGCCAACCAACAACACACACCAATCATTATCAACTGGAGAAATCTAAAGGTCACCTCTTTCACTTAACTAGGCATCACCGTTTCAACTACAAACGGCACAGATGAGGATATAAAAGGTAGGGTCGGAAAAGTAAGATAAACGTTTATTGCTCTAAAGTCAGTGAGGCAGCCTGCTGCATTCAGCATAAGGAACAAGATGGGTATTTTCAACGTCACCGTCGTCAGTTCTTCTATATGGTTCAGAAACTTGGTGAGTCACGAGAAACACTTATAAAAAGCTTCAGACTTTCATCAATAGTTGCCTTCATTGATTAGATAGTGAAGACCGTATAGCTCTCTGGAAAGGTGTAGCGACAAGGAACTCTGGAAACGAACCAGCTGAGGACCTATTGCCCAACACATAATCCGAAGAAAACGGAGATATACTGGACACGCTGAGGAGATTATTGAATAGTACTGCGCGCCAGGACCTCGAGTTGAACCCGAATGAGAAACAGAGAATCGGTCGTCCAAGAATGACATGGCAGAGATCATGTGGGAAGATGGGAGCTTAAGGGCAATCGTGGAGTTAGGCAAAAAGGACTGTAAGAAACAGGGTGAAACTGAGACGCACTGTTGAAGCCGGAAGTTACACTCGGAACTTGAGGGAATAATTATAAATTTTTTCCGTGACATTCATGAAATGCCATGAAATTTCTAACCGTGAAGTAGATGGCTATATTCGCAATGTGGCTAAAAACTTACGACAGCCAAATGAATTTATCCCGTATTATCACTTTCGTGAGTCCAAACATTTCATTCACCTTTGCCACTTTGTCCATATTTCCTCTATTCATTATTTTATTATCAAACTGCACTTTTTTATGTAGCATTTCAAAGAATGTCATCCTAAGATTTTGTCTTTTTGTATTTACTACAATAGTTTCAATGTTTTCACTGGGAATCTTACAATTAAACTCAAAAGTTCTACAGAAGGGCTAATCTTGATTAGAAGTTATTTTTCGCTTTTATAGTAAATAACATGAAGAGTCAGTAAAAGCTGATGCGACAATTATTTTCACAAACACTTTAGTGATCACGCTTCTTTTCGCTTTTCATCCGTTACTTAACTCCAGTTGAGGTATCGTACGACAAAATTGTTCTTCTACAACACAGAAGAACCTGTTTGATATCTTTCAACCTTCAACAACAAGTTACTATAAATATCCTGTGCCTTAGAGAGAATGAATTTATGAGGTTGTGAAGCTGTATTCAGAGAGATGGCTAGGATGCATTCTACGTAAACCAATACACTGCCTTCCTCGCCGACTAATGTTATCTAATAAAGGAACGGATTGGAAGTCTTAGAGGTTGAGATTATATCAGCCCATGAAGACTTTGAATATATGACTGAGCCAAGTAGGGTGGCAAAGACCCTTGAAACGTTAAGAACTAATGATTTTAGACTATTGGTAACACGGCTAAAAATCACTTATTATAGTTTCCTCTTATTTTTGTGTCTCTTACAGTGTGCTTTACGAAATGTGACGAAATAAACTACTGCACTTTTGTACAGAGTCCCACTTTGAAAAAGATCAGCTTTATTTAGTTTCACAAATTTCGGAATATACACATTGGGTCATAGGAGTTATTAAGAAGACAACTGCAATTGTAGTTTCACTGTCAAACAATGGCTTTTTAGCATGAGTGTCACTAAATCGAACCCACTGGGTTTGTTTATCAACGTTATTACAGCCCTCACAGGACATATTAAGCATGGACTAGCGTTCTTACAGAGCGGGAAGTTTTGATTCAGCACGCAACTGTATAATTAACCAAAGGGGGGAAAAATTCAAAAACTGGGGGCTGCTGAAAACTGAAGGCCTAGCCTTTTTTGTAAATATATACATCTTTTGAACTTCCCTGTCGCGTTCTGCTTCTCACCTCACCCCGTGTGCTTGATATCTGATACTGTCTGTGTTGTTCTATTATATGTATTTTTAAGCACGACCTGTTTCATTTCAGAACATAGTGGGTAAATATGATCTTCAGTTACCATAAAAAGGCATTATTAAGGAATAGGTTAGAATAAATTTAGAATTGTTTTAAGCTTGGTGGTGCTGCGGTCTAAGTGATAAATCGTATTAATCATTGTTATTCGGGATATGCTATGAACCGGAAATCCTCAGGTGAAAAACGTATGAATAAGACACAGATCGGTGTAATTTATAACTGACTCCAAATCTCTCTCATCACGAAACAATCAACCAAAGTATGCTTTAAACTGTCGGTCTCAGCCATTTGACTTATGCTGACCTAGTATGCACAAATCCCACAGGTCATTGAATTGAAAACTTAAAAAAGTAGATTAGTTAATACATACATTTGTCTATATTTACTAATTAAGGACGCGTTAAATTTTTAGAAATTGTAGTTAAATTATATTTGCTTAGTAATCAAAAATGCATACATCCTATTTTGGACTTAAAATGAATGCATCGAAATTATTGTTGGTTTATATTCACTTACTAGACATTCTCATACATCTTAGTGTAGTTTAAACACCACCAATGCATCCAAATAGCGTCTGACTGTCACACTACACTAACACCAAAATAATTAACACGCCATTATATAATGGTAAGGTAAGCCTTTAATTATACTGACTGTAAATTTCCGAGTCAAAATAAAAAGATTGCAGCTTTAACTTATATTTTGGACCAATAGGAAGCCAGCTAGCCCACAGCCAATCAAAATCTGCCTAAATCTATTTTCCGAATGTTTTTCTTTGTGATTTAATTATAAATGAATGGGGTTATCGTTGTTTGGGCCTCAAAATAGTCATCACACCATATCCGCAAATATGTTATCACATGAAACAGCAGCACTTATAAGAACTTCAGTTATCACTCATCTGCATCAGTAGTCGCTGTATTCTTCCGTTCATATAAGCACATTTTTTCACTAGGGTTTTATTTTGTATTCGTTCTCCTTCAAAATATATTATCACTCTGGAACATTGTGCTGGTCTTTGGATTATGTTAGTTAAGCTCTGAAGTAAGGCGTTATAAAGGTCAAATTCAGTCTAGTTAGACTAAAAACTCATTCCAGCTCCTAAGCAAGCCTGATGAAACTAGTCATTGGGTAAAGTTAGGCTATACTCTCTCTCTCTCTCTTATTTACGCCCTTCAACGACCATTTAGAGTTGTAGGTGGTATTATTATTTATTATTATTATATCCTTTAATTCCTAGAGGAACATAGGGCTTCAGCTGCGCATCTCAATTGCCTTCGGTTTTCTGCCAACTTTTTCACCCCGCTCCAAGTCTGCCCACATGCTCTCATCTCCTCTTCACATAACCTCCTCCAAGTCACCCTTGCACTGACGACCAACTCGCCGCCCGCTTCTCTTTCGGGTTCCACTCGAGCGATGGCTTGTCTAGTGATGTCACTTGATGGTTTTCTCAGCCTATGGCCAGTCCATCTCCATTTCTTTCTGCCTATTTGTTTCACAATCGGTTTCTGCTGAGTTGATTCGCTCCCAGAGATCTCTGTTGCTGATCTTTTCTGACCGGCCATCTGATCTTGAGTATTGAGCGAAGACAACTGTTAATGAAGTTCTGAATTTTGTTTGAGATGCTCTTTATGACGCGCCAAGTCTCTGATCCGTATAGTAGCACTGACTTCACATTGGAGTTGAAAATCCGGATGTTATTTTTGATGGTGAGTGCTGTTGACCTTCACACAGACTTGAGAGTAATGAAAGCTTGTCTTGCTTAGCCAAATCAAATTATACCTTAAGTTTCTGTATCTGTGTAATGAAATCCAGGAATTTCCAGTGTTTAAATGCTGTGGGAATAATACATTAATAGAAGTTATTAAACTGGCATATGCGAGGGAATCTTGACACATATACTTCCAGAATTTGCAGTAATTAGTAACATCAGTAAATAATAGTACTTGTCTGCAAAGTTTAATTTCTTCGGCTAGGACACGGGGGACAGATTTATGATTGAATACTCGGTATAGCCGGTCAGTTTTACTGACACATTCATACATATTTTTGCATTACCTTATAATTTATTTCATCTGTACAATAGCTAATGTTATAACTTGTTCTATTGATGTACTGACATTCGTAATACGCATATAGCAAAGCAATATGATATCGTGTCACATTTAACTGTTAGCAGCGGGTAAAAAAGATGAAGGAATAATAAGTTTACTTAGAGTCGACATTCACCAACTGGTTTCGAGACCTGGCATCTGATTAATATTCAACGTAAACAGAAAAAATTTATAAACTTTTGCGTATATGGTCACAAGAATTGTTTTTGTTTGATTTCATAATCTTCAATTGAAAATATTGGTTAATATATTCCTTATTGATTAACTCATTTTTGTTTCATGAAATCTTTATCAGGTTTCCATTAAATGACGTCCGAACACTTAGGAGTTGTTGACGCGCTTCCATACTTCGATAAAGGATATGATGATCCTGGAATAAGAGAAGCTGCAGCTCTTCTAGTCGAAGAGGAGATGAAACGATACAGGCCGACAAAAAACTATTTGGAACATCTTCCCTCTTTATCGGGACCGATTCAAATGAAGTTCGAAACTGAGGTGATGAAAGCTGAGTTTGACAGGCTCTCCAACCGTCTACCAATGGAAATGTTAAGTATGAAACGTTACGAGTTGCCGCCGCCCCCTGCTGGAAAAATGACCGACGTGAAAGCTTGGCAAGACGCAATGGAGAATGCTGAAGTAATGTATTTTATATTGTTAAGTGACTCTTCAAATAGGCACAGTTAGAACATCAAGCAACAAGAATTGAAAATCTCGAATTAATGGCCGAATATGGATGCAATGCTTGGAAACAGTACAACAATGTTTTAGAAAACTCTCTGCAAATTTACGAGAAAGAGCTCTTGGAAATAAGGTGACTTATTATTTACATATAAATGAATGTGGTAATCTAAGCTTTTGTATTGTAATGCATTTACTGAAAGATGTTAAACATTCTACGGAAATTATTAATTTATAAATAATTGAGAAAATGAGTGACATATTCGCCAAAACTGTTTAACATGTGAAAAAAATCCAGCCTTTACTGATAAATTTGTGAAAAATGCAGCGAAGAAAATTTTCTTTTCGACGAAGTCATCATCTAGGCTGTACATTCGTGTATTTATATCAAATGGATGGGAAAGTTCCAGAATAATTTCCGGTTAAGGGTTAAATTAATAAAAATTAAAATTATTCTGGAACTTTCCCATCCATTTGATATAAATACACGAATGTACAGCCTAGATGATGACTTCGTCGAAAAAAATTTTCTTCGCTGCAATTGTCTTCTTAATAACTCCTATGACCCAATGTGTATATTCCGAAATTTGTGAAACTAAATAAAGCTGATCTTTTTCAAAGTGGGACTCTGTACAAAAGTGCAGTAGTTTATTTTGTCACATTTCGTAAAGCACACTGTAAGAGACACAAAAATAAGAGGAAACTATAATAAGTGATTTTTAGCCGTGTTACCAATAGTCTAAAATCATTAGTTCTTAACGTTTCAAGGGTCTTTGCCACCCTACTTGGCTCAGTCATATATTCAAAGTCTTCATGGGCTGATATAATCTCAACCTCTAAGACTTCCAATCCGTTCCTTTATTAGATAACATTAGTCGGCGAGGAAGGCAGTGTATTGGTTTACGTAGAATGCATCCTAGCCATCTCTCTGAATACAGCTTCACAACCTCATAAATTCATTCTCTCTAAGGCACAGGATATTTATAGTAACTTGTTGTTGAAGGTTGAAAGATATCAAACAGGTTCTTCTGTGTTGTAGAAGAACAATTTTGTCGTACGATACCTCAACTGGAGTTAAGTAACGGATGAAAAGCGAAAAGAAGCGTGATCACTAAAGTGTTTGTGAAAATAATTGTCGCATCAACTTTTACTGACTCTTCATGTTATTTACTATAAAAGCGAAAAATAACTTCTAATCAAGATTAGCCCTTCTGTAGAACTTTTGAGTTTAATTGTAAGATTCCCAGTGAAAACATTGAAACTATTGTAGTAAATACAAAAAGACAAAATCTTAGGATGACATTCTTTGAAATGCTACATAAAAAAGTGCAGTTTGATAATAAAATAATGAATAGAGGAAATATGGACAAAGTGGCAAAGGTGAATGAAATGTTTGGACTCACGAAAGTGATAATACGGGATAAATTCATTTGGCTGTCGTAAGTTTTTAGCCACATTGCGAATATAGCCATCTACTTCACGGTTAGAAATTTCATGGCATTTCATGAATGTCACGGAAAAAATTTATAATTATTCCCTCAAGTTCCGAGTGTAACTTCCGGCTTCAACAGTGCGTCTCAGTTTCACCCTGTTTCTTACAGTCCTTTTTGCCTAACTCCACGATTGCCCTTAAGCTCCCATCTTCCCACATGATCTCTGCCATGTCATTCTTGGACGACCGATTCTCTGTTTCTCATTCGGGTTCAACTCGAGGTCCTGGCGCGCAGTACTATTCAATAATCTCCTCAGCGTGTCCAGTATATCTCCGTTTTCTTCGGATTATGTGTTGGGCAATAGGTCCTCAGCTGGTTCGTTTCCAGAGTTCCTTGTCGCTACACCTTTCCAGAGAGCTATACGGTCTTCACTATCTAATCAATGAAGGCAACTATTGATGAAAGTCTGAAGCTTTTTATAAGTGTTTCTCGTGACTCACCAAGTTTCTGAACCATATAGAAGAACTGACGACGGTGACGTTGAAAATACCCATCTTGTTCCTTATGCTGAATGCAGCAGGCTGCCTCACTGACTTTAGAGCAATAAACGTTTATCTTACTTTTCCGACCCTACCTTTTATATCCTCATCTGTGCCGTTTGTAGTTGAAACGGTGATGCCTAGTTAAGTGAAAGAGGTGACCTTTAGATTTCTCCAGTTGATAATGATTGGTGTGTGTTGTTGGTTGGCTATCTTCGTCACCTCTGCATTCCTTGTGTTCAGTTGAAGTTTTGTCTTTGCTACTTCTTCTACCAATTTGTTGATTTTCACTTGTAGTTCTTTGAGTTTTCTTGGCATTAAACATGAATCATCCGTTAGATCCCGGTTTTCTAGAGTCTTCTTGTCGGCACAATGTATTCCTATCTTCTCACTTCTTATAAGCCTGTAGCATAATCCAGTCGATCACAAACAAGAATAGCATCGGTGATAATAAGCACCTTTGTTTTACTTCTGCCTTCACTTTAGAGGCTTTACTGAGTTTTCCGCTGTAAATCACTTGACATGTGGCATCATTATATTGTTGTTGGGTAATTGGATGATGATTATTGTAGCTTTCCAAGTTCTTGAAGACTATAAGAAGTATGTGTGTAACTTGTTATCTCCATTATTTGGCTTTAATATAGTAAGTCCGTGGAAGACATGAAAAGACTAGCTGTCTTTGATCATAGGTGCCTGCGCTCTATTTCCCGTGTAAAGTGGCATAATAAGGTGAGCAACATTGAAGTTAGGCGTCGAGTTCTAGGTAACCAGGGGAAATCAATCGATGAAGTCGTGAAGTTACAAAGACTGAGATGGTTAGGACATGTGTTACGTATGCCAAGTCATCGCCTCCCTCGACGAGCAATGTTAGCGGATATAGAGTCAGGCTGGAAAAAAGCTAGCGGCGGTCAAACGAAAACTTGGCACCAGTCAATGAAATCCACAACAGTTGGTCTAAGCCACGTAGGAAGGTGTAGACTTCCAGGCTGGGGTCCTCGGGACGGTAAAAGTCTATGGTTGGAAACAATTGGTGACATGGCTCAAAATCGTTCTCAATGGCCGGCGCAGATGCATCCACTCCTTGTGACTTATGATCTCCAATGAAACTGTTTTGTTCTTCGTTACTACTATTCCTTTGTCTCACACCTCTGCTCACTGTCTCTATTATGCTTTTCTTGTACTTTCTTCTCTTGCTTCGCGTGCTACACGGAGTGTGGCGACTTGAACTTCCGCACATTTGTGCAAAGTTCTATGTCGAAGACAGACAGACAAACAGACAGTAAGTCCGTAGTTTGAATCCAGCTATATCCACCATCAGAAATAAATTGTAACTCATAGTTTAGCTTACAAACAATGTGTACCGAGTGACCAGTTACATTCTGATTTGCCTATCATTACCTAATGCTGTCTGACTAGGGATTGAGTCAGTTGTGCCATAGTTTTATTGTCCTATTATACGACTTTAACACAGGTACAGCAGACAAATCTCTAAATGCTTAGAATAACTGATAGCTGTTTGTTTCACAGCATTGCATATAGTTTGCAAAGTAACCACAGCAACACACGTGTTGCTCTTAGTGCATTAGGTAAATCAGTGAAGAAAGTTGCCTGTCTAAACTAAATTGTTCTTTTCCTTGTATTCATTTTTGTTTGATGTGATATTCTATTTCTGCATGTTTCTTTTCATGCTCTCACCAGACAGCATTCTACTGCTGGTGATTGATTAGCTTCTCTCTCTTTGTAGTAGACTTTTGTGAATCAAGATTACGTCAACAAATAGCTGCTACTTTTTACAACATTTCATATAATTAATTTAGACACCGATTCACCGATTTGTTTTACGTTTTCATTTGCGAAGTACTTTGATTTACCATTCTGAAGTTCTAATTAGGTAATTTTTTAATCAGGATATCCAGGATTTCAGACACATTTGATTGGATACTGGTGCAACTAGTAGTCTAATGTAAAAAGTCATTTGCGTAATGCTGCAATGTGTTCAGCCTTTCTTAGCATTAAGGACGTGTTATGAAGGCTATATTTACTCACTCATCGCTTTGTAGCCTGCACCGCTGTTGTAATTTATAAAACTTTACAGATGAATTACTGTGCCTCTGAAAATTTCATCTTTTTTTTCAGAATGTTTTCACATACCTATGTATGCTTTAATCTACAGTCATGAACCTATTGTAGAATGTCTTTCTCAGTCATAAATTAATTGGTGGTTGATACAAAGCATGCATTTCCAGTAGGGGATACATTTCAGTGAATGGTAACTTTTCAAAGTTTCTCTCAACCAAAGTTTGTCTTTGTATTAGTTCGTGAAGGACTTGCCAAGTGATAAGTCTACTAAATATGGTTTTGTCTTTAATTTTCTTTTATTAATCTGAGTCATATTGTCCTTTATGTTCTTTTTTAATAAAAAGGCGAAAAATTCAGGAGATAAATTGGCGTCGAAAACAGGAGCAAACGGCTGCTGGTAAACACCTCAAAGAATTAGAAGAGACTTGGGTTAGCTTGGTTGGCAAGAATTATGAAATTGAACAGGCAATATTGGAACTAGAGGAAGCATTGGGTGTATCGCCAGAGGATATGAATAGTGAAGATCAGTAAAATTGTGTGTGATTATACATAGCCATAAATAAAAGATATCTCAGTATTCTAACTGATCGTTTTGGTAACGCACATGATTTATCAAATCTTTTTATTTATTTATTATTTTATTTGTTTACGTTCCCAGTGGAACATAGGGCTTCAAGCCTTGAAGTTATAGTAGCAATGGTGTTTATTTTTGCGGGATGGCGTTGCTAACCTCATGCCCAACCTTTACTCTTTGCCGATTTTATTACCGGCTTAGAGAGGTAAAGGAGTGCGCCGGCCGAGTATCGAACCCCGGACCACATGCATGGTTGGCGCGCATTCTACTGCTGAGCCACCAACGCACATGGCATATCAAAACATATGGAAAATCCCCTTAGTAACCTATTATAAGTACTTTTGTGTGGTAAAAATCAGTCCTGTACCTTATCTTCTATTTATTTATTTCAGTATTTTTGGGAAGTGTGTTTACTGAAGCAATTTTACATAAACAAGAAAACGAGCAGGGACGTTTTTAGCTTGGTGGTACATACTACTGACTAGCGTGAATAGTTGGAAACCACCTGCATAATGCACAAATGCTTGCTAGTGAGATCGAAGTTGTCTACACACTGTACATTTGTTCCACTCGTTCGGCGCCTACCTTATTACCGTCGTACCCACGTTGACTCATCCCAAACAACCGAATTGTGTCTAGCTATTTGAGTTAATTGGTTTGATAGAATCACATTGATCATTTGCAAATAACACAGTTTCAGGTGACAGTTCAGTACAATTTCCTTTTCATATGAGTGTCATGAGGCTACTCATGTCAGTGATGACAGTCTAGGGGAGATGGCTAAACCCTGATTCCAAACCTCCAACGACTGGCGTATGAAGCTCACCGGCAGACTTATGGACAAAGGGCTTATTGGATGCCCTGGATGTCTGGCCCCATTCAAAAAGGCGTATGAACCGGACTCCGGTCACCGGCTGGCTGCCAATGGATAGTGGACTCCCTACTCCACTCCTACTGCCTTGTAGGTCACACTTGGTTGTGTAAAGGCTAGAGCTGCACTCTCAAACAAAAGGCCGAGCTGTGCTGGGGACATCACTCGTACCTAATTCCCATGAAACTTCATGAACTCTCTACAACATCAACCAAATTCCAGTACTGGTCCAACAACGTCGCCTTCGGTGGTTTGGCCATGTTCTGCGCCGACCAGATGACAATCTGGTCAAATCAGTTCTAAATCCCTCACCATTTCCATCTTGGCGATGTCGCAGGGGTGGACAGCTGAAAATATGGCTTGGTACAGTCAAGGCTGATATGGAGTGCCTGGGCTGGGGCTACAAACCGTCTACGTACTCCGTCTGTGGAACAAAAATTGGATAACCCTGTCGCAAAACCTTGCATCAGATCGCCACGCCTGGGCAGCGATGATTCGAGATGTTGTCTGTCTGTCTGGATTCAACATAGAACTTGGCACCGAAGTGCAGCAGTTCGAGTTGCCACGTTCCAAATAGCACACACACAGGGGTAGACAAGAAGATGAGTGAAGAGAATCAATAGAGTTTGACAAGTATAAGAGTGAAACAGAATGGGTAATGGTAGAAAGGAATATGAAAGATTACAGAGACTGAATACATCTGCGCCATTGACAACGATTTTGAGCCATGTCACCTATTGTCTCCAGCCATTGATTCCTAGAGTCCCGCGGGCCCCAACCCGCGAGTCTGCATCTCCCTACCTGACCTACTCAGTTTAACTGTCAAGGATTTCATGGATTGATGCCATGTTTTTTGTTTGGCCACCACTGGCTCTTTTCCAACCTGCACCTATATCAGCTAGTAATGCCCGTCGGGTTAGGCGATGGTTAGGCATGTGCAGCACATGACCTACCCATCTCAATCTATGTAACTTTATAGCCTCGTCGATTGATTTTCCCTCTTTGCCCAACACTCTACGCCTAACGTCAACATTACTTACCTTATTAAACCACCTAACGTGAGACAGAGATCGCAGACATCTATGATCGAAAGCAGTCAACCTTTTCATGTCTTCAACGCGTATTGGCCATGTTTCAGAGCCATAGAGAAGGACGGAGCGAACTGCTGAGCAGTACATACGTCCCTTGGTTGATAACCGGATGTCACGCCTACGCCAGAGATGGTGTAAGTCAGCGAAAGCAGCTCGAGCTTTTCGGATCCATGCTGAGATTTCATCGCCAATCAGTCCGTTGGTGCTAATACAACTAACGAGATGTTCATGAAGCCGGCTCATCCTCCCGTAAGAGATGGCCGAAGTAAAGTAAAGTAAGTGTGTCAGTGAGTGATGTGTATCGTCATGCTATTTTAATGTTTTTCTTGATTGACACTCATAGTGTCAGATGCTGTGATCTGAATATTCTTGAATTCCAAAGGAAATGGTGTTGAATTCTCATCGTGACCTGTATAGTTTGTGAATGAGGAATTGAATGCTATGGATTTTCTGTTGTCATTAGAAACTTAAAAATAACCAAATCAAAATATCTCAGTCCAACTGTTGTGGATTTCATTGACTGGTGCCAAGTTTTCGTTTGACCGCCGCTAGCTTTTTTCCAGCCTGACTCTATATCCGCTAACATTGCTCGTCGAGGGAGGCGATGACTTGGCATACGTAACACATGTCCTAACCATCTCAGTCTTTGTAACTTCACGACTTCATCGATTGATTTCCCCTGGTTACCTAGAACTCGACGCCTAACTTCAATGTTGCTCACCTTATTATGCCACTTTACACGGGAAATAGAGCGCAGGCACCTATGATCAAAGACAGCTAGTCTTTTCATATCTTCCACTCTGAGTGGCCAGGTCTCACAACCATAAAGGAGGACGGAGCGGACTGATGAGCAGTACACCCGCCCTTTGGTCGATAGTCGAACATCTCGTCTACACCAGAGTCGGCGTAAACTGGCAAATGCGAAACGAGCCCCCTGTATGCGTGCTGAGATTTCGTCAGAGATCAACCCTTTGAAGCTGATGGTACTTCCCAAATAAGTGAAGCGGTCAACGTGCTCTACCACTTCACTTCCTATTTTTAAACTAGGCGTCGATGTAGTCCAGTCCTGTAACATCATCTTGCATTTGGCTGGAGCGAATCGCATGCCAAACATTCGTAGATTGCAGCTCAAGGTGTTTAGAAGACTCTGCATTTTGTCAGCGTCTTCGCCTAGAAGGACTATATCGTCTGCATATTCCAAGTCAACGAGATTATTCCCTGGTAGCAAGTCAATCCCTGAGTTGCTGAAGTCACTTAGGGTTAAGTCCATTAGCACATCTATGATGAAGTTGAATAGAAAAGGGGATAATGGGCATCCTTGACGGACACCACTAGTCGTCACCAGTTCAGATGACAGCTCGCCGTAAGCCCTCACCTGGCTGTATGAGTACGAGTAGAGTGCCTTAATCAGTGCAGTGTATTTTCTTGGCATTCCCTTTACAGCCAGGCATCTCCAGAGGACTTCTCGATCGACAGAGTCGAAAGCTGATTTTAGGTCAAGAAATACAATGACTGTTGGACGCCGGTAGGAATGCCTATGTGGATATGCATCAATCAGATGTTTATCGCTACAACAACTGACTTATTGCAGATCAACAATCACTGCATTTCTCGATACTAAAACTATAATAATAATAATAGTATATTCTCATTTTGTACATGAGAGACGCCAGTTTACAGGCATCATCAATATGATAAATTACATATACGATTAGCAATCATAATTAATAATAATGTTTTAATAAAATACACATTTTTTCCTACTTGTGTAGGACACACCAAATATACAGGCATGGGTAAGCATTATTTAAATTTCATAAATTCGGTTTATGGTTAAGTTACATGGTTGCTGGCGTTTTTATCTTAGGTCTGTGGGAACAATATGACAACCAGTCATTCAATGGAGCACGTCATGAAATATAGGAATATTAACCTCGCATTAACAAAAATACCCAAGTAAGTTTTGGATGGATTAAAAATACTTGGGAAAAAATAAAGCTTGAAGTTATTCCACAATATAACAAGTCATTCAATGGAGCACATCATGAAATATAGGAATATTGTCTTCGCATTAACAAAAAAACCCAAGTATGTTTTGGATAGATTAAAAATACTTGGGAAAAAATAAAGCTTGAAGTAATTCCTCAATATAACTTGGGTGTGTACAAATCCGAATCTCATTTTTGATTTGATTTATATCCAAATTGGGTAATAAGGAAGCTATTTTACAGATACGATCAGTTATGTTATAAGCTACAATCGTGACGTTGTATTACAAATAGATACTTTTCCATTGGTATAAGAGTATATTCCACAAATGTAAACCAGGTTGCGTCGTGGAGAAAGTTAATTCGTTATTAACCAGGCAACTGAAAGATACGGGACCAATAATGTTTGCAGATCATTTGTCATTGTAAATGGTCAAATATCCACATTATTCATTCTCATTCAAAAAGTCAAATAGAAGCTGAAATGGTGAGAGAAAAAAGAAGACAAACAACAGCAACGCAAAAGAAAGCAACGGGAGTCCTTAAGGAGTGATTAATAAATATATACATATATATTCTGTTTTGTAACTTTGCTTATTTTTTGTTCATTGACTAACTAGTCCCGTTACGCTAACTTTTATATTATGTGTAAACTAATATTACTGTCCTGTGTAGAAATGTTTATCATCTAGTTCCAATAATATTAAAATTTATAATTGTAGTTGGTTGTAACTACACGTCTAAAGAACTTAAAATATCTATGTATGGTGAAAAAGAAGGTGTAAGAGTCAGGCGCAAAAGTGCATTGTCATCTTTGAGCAGTCTGATGACTGAGGAGATGAACACTGGAAGTGTGTTTGCATCGCGCACATTAGCTGGTAGTCTATTCCAAATGACTGAAAACTTATTTAAGAAGTTTTTGTACCGCACGTAAGTCTGACAGTGCTCCATAGCAGCTAGGCTGTGATGATTTCTAAGATTGTAACTGATGACAGCGGTAGGTTTAGTTATTGGCTCGGAGGAATGCAAGAGAAGATTAGTTAGCTTGTAGTAAAAGATAAGGTTTAGCTTAAGACGTCTTTTCCAGAGGGGTTCTAATCTTAGTCTTTCGCATCGCTCATGGTATTCCAGACCACTTTCTAAACCAAGAATTCTTGAGGTAAACTGCCGTTGCACTCCCTCTAATTTAAGCTTGTCATTTTGTCTGAGTCCGCTAAGAATAAACGGGCAGTATTCTAAGATAGGTCGGACACATACTTTGTATAATAAAACCCTAGTTTCACAACAAAAGAAATTGCGTGTTATGCATCCTATCAGCCTTCGCGTTTTACGTCTGGCATAATCAGTCTGTTCAGCGAACGTTAGGTTACTAGAGTATCTAATACCGAGATCTACGACTGAGTTGAGCTTAGCTAGTTTTCGCCCATTTATTTCAAGAGTTAGATCAAGGTTACTGTTGCCGATACAAATCCAGCCGCATTTCTCAATGTTAAAGTTTAGACAGGATTCAGCACACCACGTTGCAAGGCTACTTAGTTCAAGATGTATTTTAGTAACCATATCGCTTAATTCATGAGTGTAGCAGGAGTAGACGACTTTGAGGTCGTCAGCATATAGGAATGGTTTGCCTAAGGTGAAGCACTTGCAAATGCTGTTAATGTAGACTGTGAATAAAAGTGGACCTAGGACACCACCTTGCACAACCCCACTTGAGATCTGCCTAGGATGAGACAATACAGATCCAACTTTGGTTATCTGTACCCTGTTGCTTAGAAATGATTTTAACCAGTTCAGTAATGGGTTGCGAATTCCACAAGAGTACAGCTTCTCAAACAGAATACTGTGAGATACCATGTCAAATGCCCTATCTCCGACCCCCTTTCATCAAACCAACGCTGGACACAAATAGACCACATAGCAATAAGCTATCGTTGGCATGGGTCGGTAGGAGATTGTCGCTCCTTCTGGAACACGTGTGTAGATACCGACCACGCACTGGTCCGCCCTCGGGTGTGCTTACGACTGAACGGACGTAGGAAACAGCTAGCGGTAAAACCACCACGTCCCCAGCTCGATCAGGAAACTAAATCCCTATTTGAGGAAGAACTAGCTAAACACATATCTGTGTTCGACAGCTGTGCTCACCCTGAAGAAGCTTGGAAGAATATCCAGCCATCCATAGATACAGCTGTAAAAGCTGTGAACAAGGTAAACCCAAAGGTGAGTAAAAACCACTGGATCTCCACCACCTCATCCGAACTGATAGATGCTAGAAGACTTATTCCGGCGAGCTCCGAATTCAATGAGGAGCGAAAGCTGCACAAAAGGAAACTCACGAAAAGTCTCCGCAAGGACCGTGAACAGTGGTGGCTGACAAAAGCGAAAGAGATGGAGAAAGCTTCGAGGATAGGCAACTATTTAGACTCATCAGGGAAACGGGTGGGAGAAGAAAAATCATTAGTGAAACAATCTCGGAAAAAATGGCACTATAATTAGCTCCCAGGATAGACGACTGGATCGTTGGAAAGAGTATTATGAGGAGCAGTTTAATTGGCCCACAGCCACGCTCAACCTTCCGAACATCCAACGCCTCCCTGAATGGGATATAGACACAGGTCCTCCATCCCTAACTGAGGTTACTAAAGCTGTCACCAATCTGAAACTAGGCAAAGCAGAGGGACCTGATGGAATGACTCTAGAGGTATTTAAGTACGGTGGAGACAGTTTACTGTCTGCATTAACTGAGGTTCTAGGCAGCATCTGGGAATCAGAAGAAGTCCCATCGGGTTGGTGTAAGTCACTGATTATCCCGATATACAAGAAGGGAGACAAATCTTCCTGTGATAATCACAGAGGGATTAGCTTGACTAATATAGTATCTAAAGTCTTAGGCTCAATAATCATGCGTAGACTGAGTGGTGCTCGGGAGGCTCAAACACGAGAGAGCCAGGTAGGCTTTAAACCAGGAGGAGGGTGTATTGATCATATCTTCGCCCTCCGACAGACTCTAGAACATAGACATTCCTACCGGCGTCCAACAGTCATTGTATTTCTTGACCTAAAATCAGCTTTCGACTCTGTCGATCGAGAAGTCCTCTGGAGATGCCTGGCTGTAAAGGGAATGCCGAGAAAATACACTGCACTGATTAAGGCACTCTACTCGTACTCATACAGCCAGGTGAGGGCTTACGGCGAGCTGTCATCTGAACTGGTGACGACTAGTGGTGTCCGTCAAGGATGCCCATTATCCCCTTTTCTATTCAACTTCATCATAGATGTGCTAATGGACTTAACCCTAAGTGACTTCAGCAACTCAGGGATTGACTTGCTACCAGGGAATAATCTCGTTGACTTGGAATATGCAGACGATATAGTCCTTCTAGGCGAAGACGCTGACAAAATGCAGAGTCTTCTAAACACCTTGAGCTGCAATCTACGAATGTTTGGCATGCGATTCGCTCCAGCCAAATGCAAGATGATGTTACAGGACTGGACTACATCGTTTTGAAATACAATATGATACATCAACAAAATTCAATCTACAAGAGGTGCACGCCGAGCATATCTTAGAGCAAGACAATGAACTTCAAATGGGCATGTGCTCGAACCGTCACACAGACTAACGGAAAACCAACTTAAATGTGCACTATAGATTTGTACGACTGATGAACAAGGAGAGATGAGGAGAAAGGGGCTATTTATATCAATGACAACTAAATCAAAATGCTTGGTTCTCACACAAGGCGACTGGGTACTCAAAGTGGACAGAAGTGAGCGATTTCGCGAAAGCTAGCGACGGTTAACGAATGGAATAACTATTTGAAATCGGATATCTATATATATCAGAACTGATATACGTAAATTAACAGACATGTAATTCATCTATGCAATCAAAGACAGTGCATACGTTAAAATGATAACATGGTGGTCCATTTTATCACATGACCTATACCGCATTACTTTCAATATTTTGATTTATCGTTGAAAAGGACTACCAGTTGTTACATCTTAAAACAGAAGCACTGAAAAATTCGCACATACAAAACGTGACGAATAATCGTAGTAGACTTTGATATAGCTAACAAATCCATCAGCCAACTGTGAACAATGCCAATACAGACTACATTCGAATGAGAAACAAGACCAATAAGGTTGTGTGTTATGGATATCCAATACGGTGAATCCGATAAATAAATACCTTGTCTTTTTACTGAAGTTTCAGTTTGGGAAATCTGAAATGAAGCAGTATTGAGAACAAAGATTACTAAATAGTGATAACATAAACACAGACCGTTAGTAGCACAGAGGCAGAATGCTCTCCGACCACTGATGTGCATCGGGTTTCAAACCCAACCGACATACACCTTTAACACGATAAGCCATTATTACAACTGCTAAGGAGTTGGGATCCGACATAAGAATAGTAAACCTAATACTCAGAAAATAACAGCTGCGACATAAACTAGTCTCCCCACCAATCTCCTGGGAGTCAGCCAAGGCTACATTAGTCGAGTGGCGGGACGATGCTGCCTAGAACCTCAGTTAATGCAGACAGTAAACTGTCTCCACCGTACTTAAATACCTCTGGAGTCATTCCATCAGGTCCCTCTGCTTTGCCTAGTTTCAGATTGGTGACAGCTTTAGTAACCTCAGTTAGGGATGGAGGACCTGTGTCTATATCCCATTCAGGGAGGCGTTGGATGTTCGGAAGGTTGAGCGTGGCTGTGGGCCAATTAAACTGCTCCTCATAATGCTCTTTCCAACGATCCAGTCGTCTATCCTGGGAGCTAATTATAGTGCCATTTTTTCCGAGATTGTTTCACTAATGATTTTTCTTCTCCCACCCGTTTCCCTGATGAGTCTAAATAGTTGCCTATCCTCGAAGCTTTCTCCATCTCTTTCGCTTTTGTCAGCCACCACTGTTCACGGTCCTTGCGGAGACTTTTCGTGAGTTTCCTTTTGTGCAGCTTTCGCTCCTCATTGAATTCGGAGCTCGCCGGAATAAGTCTTCTAGCATCTATCAGTTCGGATGAGGTGGTGGAGATCCAGTGGTTTTTACTCACCTTTGGGTTTACCTTGTTCACAGCTTTTACAGCTGTATCTATGGATGGCTGGATATTCTTCCAAGCTTCTTCAGGGTGAGCACAGCTGTCGAACACAGATATGTGTTTAGCTAGTTCTTCCTCAAATAGGGATTTAGTTTCCTGATCGAGCTGGGGACGTGGTGGTTTTACCGCTAGCTGTTTCCTACGTCCGTTCAGTCGTAAGCACACCCGAGCGCGGACCAGTGCGTGGTCGGTATCTACACACGTGTTCCAGAAGGAGCGACAATCTCCTACCGACCCACGCCAACGATAGCTTATTGCTATGTGGTCTATTTGTGTCCAGCGTTGGTTTGACGAAGGGGGGTCGGAGACAGTTTTAGTATCGAGAAATGCAGTGATTGTTGATCTGCAATAAGTCAGTTGTTGTAGCGATAAACATCTGATTGATGCATATCCACATAGGCATTCCTACCGGCGTCCAACAGTCATTGTATTTCTTGACCTAAAATCAGCTTTCGACTCTGTCGATCGAGAAGTCCTCTGGAGATGCCTGGCTGTAAAGGGAATGCCGAGAAAATACACTGCACTGATTAAGGCACTCTACTCGTACTCATACAGCCAGGTGAGGGCTTACGGCGAGCTGTCATCTGAACTGGTGACGACTAGTGGTGTCCGTCAAGGATGCCCATTATCCCCTTTTCTATTCAACTTCATCATAGATGTGCTAATGGACTTAACCCTAAGTGACTTCAGCAACTCAGGGATTGACTTGCTACCAGGGAATAATCTCGTTGACTTGGAATATGCAGACGATATAGTCCTTCTAGGCGAAGACGCTGACAAAATGCAGAGTCTTCTAAACACCTTGAGCTGCAATCTACGAATGTTTGGCATGCGATTCGCTCCAGCCAAATGCAAGATGATGTTACAGGACTGGACTACATCGACGCCTAGTTTAAAAATAGGAAGTGAAGTGGTAGAGCACGTTGACCGCTTCACTTATTTGAGAAGTACCATCAGCTTCAAAGGGTTGATCTCTGACGAAATCTCAGCACGCATACAGGGGGCTCGTTTCGCATTTGCCAGTTTACGCCGACTCTGGTGTAGACGAGATGTTCGACTATCGACCAAAGGGCGGGTGTACTGCTCATCAGTCCGCTCCGTCCTCCTTTATGGTTGTGAGACCTGGCCACTCAGAGTGGAAGATATGAAAAGACTAGCTGTCTTTGATCATAGGTGCCTGCGCTCTATTTCCCGTGTAAAGTGGCATAATAAGGTGAGCAATATTGAAGTTAGGCGTCGAGTTCTAGGTAACCAGGGGAAATCAATCGATGAAGTCGTGAAGTTACAAAGACTGAGATGGTTAGGACATGTGTTACGTATGCCAAGTCATCGCCTCCCTCGACGAGCAATGTTAGCGGATATAGGGTCAGGCTGGAAAAAAGCTAGCGGCGGTCAAACGAAAACTTGGCACCAGTCAATGAAATCCACAACAGTTGGACTGAGATATTTTGATTTGGTTATTTTTAAGTTTCTAATGACAACAGAAAATCCATAGCATTCAATTCCTCATTCACAAACTATACAGGTCACGATGAGAATTCAACACCATTTCCTTTGGAATTCAAGAATATTCAGATCACAGCATCTGACACTATGAGTGTCAATCAAGAAAAACATTAAAATAGCATGACGATACACATCACTCACTGACACACTTACTTTACTTTACTTCGGCCATCTCTTACGGGAGGATGAGCCGGCTTCATGAACATCTCGTTAGTTGTATTAGCACCAACGGACTGATTGGCGATGAAATCTCAGCATGGATCCGAAAAGCTCGAGCTGCTTTCGCTGACTTACACCATCTCTGGCGTAGGCGTGACATCCGGTTATCAACCAAGGGACGTGTGTACTGCTCAGCAGTTCGCTCCGTCCTTCTCTATGGCTCTGAAACATGGCCAATACGCGTTGAAGACATGAAAAGGTTGACTGCTTTCGATCATAGATGTCTGCGACCTCTGTCTCACGTTAGGTGGTTTAATAAGGTAAGTAATGTTGACGTTAGGCGCAGAGTGTTGGGCAAAGAGGGAAAATCAATCGACGAGGCTATAAAGTTACATAGATTGAGATGGGTAGGTCATGTGCTGCACATGCCTAACCATCGCCTCCCCCGACGGGCATTACTAGCTGATATAGGTGCAGGTTGGAAAAGAGCCAGTGGTGGCCAAACAAAAAACATGGCATCAATCCATGAAATCCTTGACAGTTAAACTGAGTAGGTCAGGTAGGGAGATGCAGACTCCCGGGTTGGGGCCCACGGGACTCTAGGAATCAATGGCTGGAGACAATAGGTGAAATGGCTCAAAATCGTTGTCAATGGCGCAGATGTATTCAGTCTCTGTAATCTTTCATATTCCTTTCTACCATTACCCATTCTGTTTCACTCTTATACTTGTCAAACTCTATTGATTCTCTTCACTCATCTTCTTGTCTACCCCTGTGTGTGTGCTATTTGGAACGTGGCAACTCGAACTGCTGCACTTCGGTGCCAAGTTCTATGTTGAATCCAGACAGACAGACAGACATCTCGAATCATCGCTGCCCAGGCGTGGCGATCTGATGCAAGGTTTTGCGACAGGGTTATCCAATTTTTGTTCCACAGACGGAGTACGTAGACGGTTTGTAGCCCCAGCCCAAGCACTCCATATCAGCCTTGACTGTACCAAGCCATATTTTCAGCTGTCCACCCCTGCGACATCGCCAAGATGGAAATGGTGAGGGATTTAGAACTGATTTGACCAGATTGTCATCTGGTCGGCGCAGAACATGGCCAAACCACCGAAGGCGACGTTGTTGGACCAGTACTGGAATTTGGTTGATGTTGTAGAGAGTTCATGAAGTTTCATGGGAATTAGGTACGAGTGATGTCCCCAGCATAGCTCGGCCTTTTGTTTGAGAGTGCAGCTCTAGCCTTTACACAACCAAGTGTGACCTACAAGGCAGTAGGAGTGGAGTAGGGAGTCCACTATCCATTGGCAGCCAGCCGGTGACCGGAGTCCGGTTCATACGCCTTTTTGAATGGGGCCAGACATCCAGGGCATCCAATAAGCCCTTTGTCCATAAGTCTGCCGGTGAGCTTCATACGCCAGTCGTTGGAGGTTTGGAATCAGGGTTTAGCCATCTCCCCTAGACTGTCATCACTGACATGAGTAGCCTCATGACACTCATATGAAAAGGAAATTGTACTGAACTGTCACCTGAAACTGTGTTATTTGCAAATGATCAATGTGATTCTATCAAACCAATTAACTCAAATAGCTAGACACAATTCGGTTGTTTGGGATGAGTCAACGTGGGTACGACGGTAATAAGGTAGGCGCCGAACGAGTGGAACAAATGTACAGTGTGTAGACAACTTCGATCTCACTAGCAAGCATTTGTGCATTATGCAGGTGGTTTCCAACTATTCACGCTAGTCAGTAGTATGTACCACCAAGCTAAAAACGTCCCTGCTCGTTTTCTTGTTTATGTAAAATTGCTTCAGTAAACACACTTCCCAAAAATACTGAAATAAAGAAATAGAAGATAAGGTACAGGACTGATTTTTACCACACAAAAGTACTTATAATAGGTTACTAAGGGGATTTTCCATATGTTTTGATATGCCATGTGTGTTGGTGGCTCAGCAGTAGATTGCGCGCCAACCATGCATGTGGTCCGGGGTTCGATACTCGGCCGGCGCACTCCTTTACCTCTCTAAGCCGGTAATAAAATCGGCAAAGAGTAAAGGTTGGGCATGAGGTTAGCAACGCCATCCCGCAAAAATAAACACCATTGCTACTATAACTTCAAGGCTTGAAGCCCTATGTTCCACTGGGAACGTAAACTAATAAAATAATAAATAAATAAAAAGATTTGATAAATCATGTGCGTTACCAAAACGATCAGTTAGAATACTGAGATATCTTTTATTTATGGCTATGTATAATCACACACAATTTTACTGATCTTCACTATTCATATCCTCTGGCGATACGCCCAATGCTTCCTCTAGTTCCAATATTGCCTGTTCACTTTCATAATTCTTGCCAACCAAGCTAACCCAAGTCTCTTCTAATTCTTTGAGGTGTTTACCAGCAGCCGTTTGCTCCTGTTTTCGACGCCAATTTATCTCCTGAATTTTTCGCCTTTTTATTAAAAAAGAACATAAAGGACAATATGACTCAGATTAATAAAAGAAAATTAAAGACAAAACCATATTTAGTAGACTTATCACTTGGCAAGTCCTTCACGAACTAATACAAAGACAAACTTTGGTTGAGAGAAACTTTGAAAAGTTACCATTCACTGAAATGTATCCCCTACTGGAAATGCATGCTTTGTATCAACCACCAATTAATTTATGACTGAGAAAGACATTCTACAATAGGTTCATGACTGTAGATTAAAGCATACATAGGTATGTGAAAACATTCTGAAAAAAATGATGAAATTTTCAGAGGCACAGTAATTCATCTGTAAAGTTTTATAAATTACAACAGCGGTGCAGGCTACAAAGCGATGAGTGAGTAAATATAGCCTTCATAACACGTCCTTAATGCTAAGAAAGGCTGAACACATTGCAGCATTACGCAAATGACTTTTTACATTAGACTACTAGTTGCACCAGTATCCAATCAAATGTGTCTGAAATCCTGGATATCCTGATTAAAAAATTACCTAATTAGAACTTCAGAATGGTAAATCAAAGTACTTCGCAAATGAAAACGTAAAACAAATCGGTGAATCGGTGTCTAAATTAATTATATGAAATGTTGTAAAAAGTAGCAGCTATTTGTTGACGTAATCTTGATTCACAAAAGTCTACTACAAAGAGAGAGAAGCTAATCAATCACCAGCAGTAGAATGCTGTCTGGTGAGAGCATGAAAAGAAACATGCAGAAATAGAATATCACATCAAACAAAAATGAATACAAGGAAAAGAACAATTTAGTTTAGACAGGCAACTTTCTTCACTGATTTACCTAATGCACTAAGAGCAACACGTGTGTTGCTGTGGTTACTTTGCAAACTATATGCAATGCTGTGAAACAAACAGCTATCAGTTATTCTAAGCATTTAGAGATTTGTCTGCTGTACCTGTGTTAAATAAAGTCGTATAATAGGACAATAAAACTATGGCACAACTGACTCAATCCCTAGTCAGACAGCATTAGGTAATGATAGGCAAATCAGAATGTAACTGGTCACTCGGTACACATTGTTTGTAAGCTAAACTATGAGTTACAATTTATTTCTGATGGTGGATATAGCTGGATTCAAACTACGGACTTACTGTCTGTTTGTCTGTCTGTTTTCGACATAGAACTTTGCACAAATGTGCGGAAGTTCAAGTCGCCACACTCCGTGTAGCACGCGAAGCAAGAGAAGAAAGTACAAGAAAAGCATAATAGAGACAGTGAGCAGAGGTGTGAGACAAAGGAATAGTAGTAACGAAGAACAAAACAGTTTCATTGGAGATCATAAGTCACAAGGAGTGGATGCATCTGCGCCGGCCATTGAGAACGATTTTGAGCCATGTCACCAATTGTTTCCAACCATAGACTTTTACCGTCCCGAGGACCCCAGCCTGGAAGTCTACACCTTCCTACGTGGCTTAGACCAACTGTTGTGGATTTCATTGACTGGTGCCAAGTTTTCGTTTGACCGCCGCTAGCTTTTTTCCAGCCTGACCCTATATCCGCTAACATTGCTCGTCGAGGGAGGCGATGACTTGGCATACGTAACACATGTCCTAACCATCTCAGTCTTTGTAACTTCACGACTTCATCGATTGATTTCCCCTGGTTACCTAGAACTCGACGCCTAACTTCAATATTGCTCACCTTATTATGCCACTTTACACGGGAAATAGAGCGCAGGCACCTATGATCAAAGACAGCTAGTCTTTTCATGTCTTCCACGGACTTACTATATTAAAGCCAAATAATGGAGATAACAAGTTACACACATACTTCTTATAGTCTTCAAGAACTTGGAAAGCTACAATAATCATCATCCAATTACCCAACAACAATATAATGATGCCACATGTCAAGTGATTTACAGCGGAAAACTCAGTAAAGCCTCTAAAGTGAAGGCAGAAGTAAAACAAAGGTGCTTATTATCACCGATGCTATTCTTGTTTGTGATCGACTGGATTATGCTACAGGCTTATGAGAAGTGAGAAGATAGGAATACATTGTGCCGACAAGAAGACTCTAGAAAACCGGGATCTAACGGATGATTCATGTTTAATGCCAAGAAAACTCAATGAACTACAAGTGAAAATCAACAAATTGGTAGAAGAAGTAGCAAAGACAAAACTTCAACTGAACACAAGGAATGCAGAGGTGACGAAGATAGCCAACCAACAACACACACCAATCATTATCAACTGGAGAAATCTAAAGGTCACCTCTTTCACTTAACTAGGCATCACCGTTTCAACTACAAACGGCACAGATGAGGATATAAAAGGTAGGGTCGGAAAAGTAAGATAAACGTTTATTGCTCTAAAGTCAGTGAGGCAGCCTGCTGCATTCAGCATAAGGAACAAGATGGGTATTTTCAACGTCACCGTCGTCAGTTCTTCTATATGGTTCAGAAACTTGGTGAGTCACGAGAAACACTTATAAAAAGCTTCAGACTTTCATCAATAGTTGCCTTCATTGATTAGATAGTGAAGACCGTATAGCTCTCTGGAAAGGTGTAGCGACAAGGAACTCTGGAAACGAACCAGCTGAGGACCTATTGCCCAACACATAATCCGAAGAAAACGGAGATATACTGGACACGCTGAGGAGATTATTGAATAGTACTGCGCGCCAGGACCTCGAGTTGAACCCGAATGAGAAACAGAGAATCGGTCGTCCAAGAATGACATGGCAGAGATCATGTGGGAAGATGGGAGCTTAAGGACAATCGTGGAGTTAGGCAAAAAGGACTGTAAGAAACAGGGTGAAACTGAGACGCACTGTTGAAGCCGGAAGTTACACTCGGAACTTGAGGGAATAATTATAAATTTTTTCCGTGACATTCATGAAATGCCATGAAATTTCTAACCGTGAAGTAGATGGCTATATTCGCAATGTGGCTAAAAACTTACGACAGCCAAATGAATTTATCCCGTATTATCACTTTCGTGAGTCCAAACATTTCATTCACCTTTGCCACTTTGTCCATATTTCCTCTATTCATTATTTTATTATCAAACTGCACTTTTTTATGTAGCATTTCAAAGAATGTCATCCTAAGATTTTGTCTTTTTGTATTTACTACAATAGTTTCAATGTTTTCACTGGGAATCTTACAATTAAACTCAAAAGTTCTACAGAAGGGCTAATCTTGATTAGAAGTTATTTTTCGCTTTTATAGTAAATAACATGAAGAGTCAGTAAAAGCTGATGCGACAATTATTTTCACAAACACTTTAGTGATCACGCTTCTTTTCGCTTTTCATCCGTTACTTAACTCCAGTTGAGGTATCGTACGACAAAATTGTTCTTCTACAACACAGAAGAACCTGTTTGATATCTTTCAACCTTCAACAACAAGTTACTATAAATATCCTGTGCCTTAGAGAGAATGAATTTATGAGGTTGTGAAGCTGTATTCAGAGAGATGGCTAGGATGCATTCTACGTAAACCAATACACTGCCTTCCTCGCCGACTAATGTTATCTAATAAAGGAACGGATTGGAAGTCTTAGAGGTTGAGATTATATCAGCCCATGAAGACTTTGAATATATGACTGAGCCAAGTAGGGTGGCAAAGACCCTTGAAACGTTAAGAACTAATGATTTTAGACTATTGGTAACACGGCTAAAAATCACTTATTATAGTTTCCTCTTATTTTTGTGTCTCTTACAGTGTGCTTTACGAAATGTGACGAAATAAACTACTGCACTTTTGTACAGAGTCCCACTTTGAAAAAGATCAGCTTTATTTAGTTTCACAAATTTCGGAATATACACATTGGGTCATAGGAGTTATTAAGAAGACAACTGCAATTGTAGTTTCACTGTCAAACAATGGCTTTTTAGCATGAGTGTCACTAAATCGAACCCACTGGGTTTGTTTATCAACGTTGTTACAGCCCTCACAGGACATATTAAGCATGGACTAGCGTTCTTACAGAGCGGGAAGTTTTGATTCAGCACGCAACTGTATTTTTAAGCACGACCTGTTTCATTTCAGAACATAGTGGGTAAATATGATCTTCAGTTACCATAAAAAGGCATTATTAAGGAATAGGTTAGAATAAATTTAGAATTGTTTTAAGCTTGGTGGTGCTGCGGTCTAAGTGATAAATCGTATTAATCATTGTTATTCGGGATATGCTATGAACCGGAAATCCTCAGGTGAAAAACGTATGAATAAGACACAGATCGGTGTAATTTATAACTGACTCCAAATCTCTCTCATCACGAAACAATCAACCAAAGTATGCTTTAAACTGTCGGTCTCAGCCATTTGACTTATGCTGACCTAGTATGCACAAATCCCACAGGTCATTGAATTGAAAACTTAAAAAAGTAGATTAGTTAATACATACATTTGTCTATATGTACTAATTAAGGACACGTTAAATTTTTAGAAATTGTAGTTAAATTATATTTGCTTAGTAATCAAAAATGCATACATCCTATTTTGGACTTAAAATGAATGCATCGAAATTATTGTTGGTTTATATTCACTTACTAGACATTCTCATACATCTTAGTGTAATTTAAACACCACCAATGCATCCAAATAGCGTCTGACTGTCACACTACACTAACACCAAAATAATTAACACGCCATTATATAATGGTAAGGTAAGCCTTTAATTATACTGACTGTAAATTTCCGAGTCAAAATAAAAAGATTGCAGCTTTAACTTATATTTTGGACCAATAGGAAGCCAGCTAGCCCACAGCCAATCAAAATCTGCCTAAATCTATTTTCCGAATGTTTTTCTTTGTGATTTAATTATAAATGAATGGGGTTATCGTTGTTTGGGCCTCAAAATAGTCATCACACCATATCCGCAAATATGTTATCACATGAAACAGTAGCACTTATAAGAACTTCAGTTATCACTCATCTGCATCAGTAGTCGCTGTATTCCCCCGTTCATATAAGCACATTTTTTCACTAGGGTTTTATTTTGTATTCGTTCTCCTTCAAAATATATTATCACTCTGGAACATTGTGCTGGTCTTTGGATTATGTTAGTTAAGCTCTGAAGTAAGGCGTTATAAAGGTCAAATTCAGTCTAGTTAGACTAAAAACTCATTCCAGCTCCTAAGCAAGCCTGATGAAACTAGTCATTGGGTAAAGTTAGGCTATACTCTCTCTCTCTCTCTTATTTACGCCCTTCAACGACCATTTAGAGTTGTAGGTGGTATTATTATTTATTATTATTATATCCTTTAATTCCTAGAGGAACATAGGGCTTCAGCTGCGCATCTCAATTGCCTTCGGTTTTCTGCCAACTTTTTCACCCCGCTCCAAGTCTGCCCACATGCTCTCATCTCCTCTTCACATAACCTCCTCCAAGTCACCCTTGCACTGACGACCAACTCGCCGCCCGCTTCTCTTTCGGGTTCCACTCGAGCGATGGCTTGTCTAGTGATGTCACTTGATGGTTTTCTCAGCCTATGGCCAGTCCATCTCCATTTCTTTCTGCCTATTTGTTTCACAATCGGTTTCTGCTGAGTTGATTCGCTCCCAGAGATCTCTGTTGCTGATCTTTTCTGACCGGCCATCTGATCTTGAGTATTGAGCGAAGACAACTGTTAATGAAGTTCTGAATTTTGTTTGAGATGCTCTTTATGACGCGCCAAGTCTCTGATCCGTATAGTAGCACTGACTTCACATTGGAGTTGAAAATCCAGATGTTATTTTTGATGGTGAGTGCTGTTGACCTTCACACAGACTTGAGAGTAATGAAAGCTTGTCTTGCTTAGCCAAATCAAATTATACCTTAAGTTTCTGTATCTGTGTAATGAAATCCAGGAATTTCCAGTGTTTAAATGCTGTGGGAATAATACATTAATAGAAGTTATTAAACTGGCATATGCGAGGGAATCTTGACACATATACTTCCAGAATTTGCAGTAATTAGTAACATCAGTAAATAATAGTACTTGTCTGCAAAGTTTAATTTCTTCGGCTAGGACACGGGGGACAGATTTATGATTGAATACTCGGTATAGCCGGTCAGTTTTACTGACACATTCATACATACTTTTGCATTAACTTATAATTTATTTCATCTGTACAATAGCTAATGTTATAACTTGTTCTATTGATGTACTGACATTCGTAATACGCATATAGCAAAGCAATATGATATCGTGTCACATTTAACTGTTAGCAGCGGGTAAAAAAGATGAAGGAATAATAAGTTTACTTAGAGTCGACATTCACCAACTGGTTTCGAGACCTGGCATCTGATTAATATTCAACGTAAACAGAAAAAATTTATAAACTTTTGCGTATATGGTCACAAGAATTGTTTTTGTTTGATTTCATAATCTTCAATTGAAAATATTGGTTAATATATTCCTTATTGATTAACTCATTTTTGTTTCATGAAATCTTTATCAGGTTTCCATTAAATGACGTCCGAACACTTAGGGGTTGTTGACGCGCTTCCATACTTCGATAAAGGATATGATGATCCTGGAATAAGAGAAGCTGCAGCTCTTCTAGTCGAAGAGGAGATGAAACGATACAGGCCGACAAAAAACTATTTGGAACATCTTCCCTCTTTATCGGGACCGATTCAAATGAAGTTCGAAACTGAGGTGATGAAAGCTGAGTTTGACAGGCTCTCCAACCGTCTACCAATGGAAATGTTAAGTATGAAACGTTACGAGTTGCCGCCGCCCCCTGCTGGAAAAATGACCGACGTGAAAGCTTGGCAAGACGCAATGGAGAATGCTGAAGTAATGTATTTTATATTGTTAAGTGACTCTTCGAATAGGCACAGTTAGAACATCAAGCAACAAGAATTGAAAATCTCGAATTAATGGCCGAATATGGATGCAATGCTTGGAAACAGTACAACAATGTTTTAGAAAACTCTCTGCAAATTTACGAGAAAGAGCTCTTGGAAATAAGGTGACTTATTATTTACATATAATGAATGTGGTAATCTAAGCTTTTGTATTGTAATGCATTTACTGAAAGATGTTAAACATTCTACGGAAATTATTAATTTATAAATAATTGAGAAAATGAGTGACATATTCGCCAAAACTGTTTAACATGTGAAAAAAATCCAGTCTTTACTGATAAATTTGTGAAAAATGCAGCAACAGTAAGGGAGTTTACTGTTACTATTACTACCATGCAGAAAAAAAGATTTTTGTGATGTCGACGGAAATAGAGTCAGGATCCATAGGGTGTTGGATACCTTCAGTACTTTCTTCTGCACAATCAGTGGCCATCTTTACATCTTAATTCATTAAAAATAAAATTATGATTCAATATTTTACAAATCCTTCGTAATAAGTTAGATCCACTTCACATTTGCCATCATGAAAGTACTTAAAGGTGTATATTCGAATAAAAACCTAGAAAAGAAATCAAAAGGCCACTCATTTATTATGCATGACAATTTTAGTCATCTGATATTAAAGCAAGATGCACTTAAGCGTCATGATCCTACTAATTCATTAAAAACCTACGTTCAAACATGAGAAACAAACTTTTATGATTTATAACACAAATGATATAAATGGGAAGATAATGTAGCGGGAGTCAATCAATCATGTGAACTACTCAAAATAAATACCATAAACCAGACAAGTAACAGACCTAGGTCTATCAGCGCAGAACGTCGTACCATATACCTAGCCAGTCCAACTTCCCTTAGCAGCTTTCTGTTCGAAGTCTCAATTTTGGAAGTTAATTAAGTATTATCTCATTGAAGGGTCATTCCACTTAGAATACCTTTTCCAAAGCTGATCAACTAGATGAACTGAAGTGGTTGACTACTACCGGTTAACGATGTCCATCCCATTTCCTTAGCTTCTCTTACCCACTAATTCTTACCTAAAAGCTTACGTCAACTTAAGTTTCCGTTATGCGTTTTCGGGCCAGATGTTTAGTAAAGTTGCCTCCAAATACAGAACACGGTACTATTTGCAAGCTGAACGCCAGGGGTGTTAAAACAAGAAAGGGAATAACAGGTAGTTCAGCAAGGAGATAATTTTAGCAAGTTCCTCATTTTTTCACTGTCAGACCAACCGCGGTCATATAGATCTACGAAGTAATGAACATTCAGAATCCACACCAGTCCTTCTTTAAATCCAGATTAGTATCAGATCAACGAACGCTATGCTGTTACAGGTCATAAAAAACTGCCCCCTAAAAACCTAGCGGTTCACACACAAAACAAGCAGATTTTTCATCTTAAAAGTAATTCTGACTTATATAACCAACAATTATAAATAATTGACAGACATCACAAACAGATTATGCTTCATAAATTTCTCACAATTTTATTACACCTACGTTAAAAAAAATCAAAACACTGAACTCAGAGCTCACAGTATAGGTGAACTACAAAGTTACCGTGAACACGTAAATATATGCATTGTCTGTTGCGACCGAAAAGCATTCTGTTCAGACTGGTGTTCTATATGCAACACTTCAGGCATCTTGGAAATAAGTCCAACCCACAAAAATCTGTGACACCAAAATTAGCAATTTTGAAGAAGGTTTGTCCAAAACCCTGTTGGAATGCTGAGGAATGAAAAGTCTCTGATGAAGTGGAACAATGAAATGTTAGAAACGAGTCTACTGAACGATTACAAACTAGGACCCTGTACTTACTTCGAGACTAAGCCCGTCCAAAAACTCAGACTCAACCTTGGTAACCTGCATTAATGCAAAACTGATGAACACACTTGACGAATTCGAAAGGCGAATATTAAATCATAGGCACTTATCATGAAGACTCACCATAACAAATTTGCATTCAAATATTAGTTTCACTAAGAAACCAGAATTCTCACCGTCAACAACTCCGGTGCTTCGATCGGATAAAAATATCATCGCATTCATTTTAAGGGGTAATAATCAGAGTCAAATAACCTATCATCTTACAAATGAATAAGCATCTACAGATGGAATCCAGAAGCAAAGAGTGTGAAACTTTGGTTTGCATCCAGATTCTTAAAGACAAACAGGACCAGGGCTGTGACGGTAACTAGTCCGTCCGAAAATTCACTTTACTCATCAGTCTGTCACTCACTGAAGCTGTTAGTTGATGCTTATGATAACATCAGAGTTAGGGTCAAGCTGAGAAATTGTTGGGGTTAAGTTGTAGGAATATTAGGATTGTTTGAGGCTGGATTGTGGTAAATTAAGGAAAGATGTGAGCCACAGTTAGATGAGAAAGGCGTAGACGCCGGACTAAGGTTATTCAGTGATATATTCTGGTTAGGGTTGAATAAAAGACCTAAATTAACCCTCTGATTTCGGCTGTTACTTTCAAGGTCTCTGGTGCGTCCGTCCCTTTGGAACACTATCCATCAACTTTGCCACGATATAACAATATTTTTCTATCCAATATCGAAAATACTTGCAATCTGAATGTAGTGGACCACTTATCGAATGATGCCAAGCAATGAACCTTGAGTCTTCGCGCCTAAGTCAACTTGTTACGTACTCCACAAACTTTTCTCGTTGCTATAGTCTTTCGCTCTGCTCGCAGGATTGTTCCCCCCTTTGTGGTTTAGTGTGGGCTGTTGGGCAGTGTGTTCGCTTTCCTGTTTTTCAGGTGAAGCTGCCTCCGAGCTTCAGTTGTCACAATTTGTCCGATGAGGTCAGTTTCAGTCCGTTCGTTGTATAACATGTATATATAAGCAAACGCAAGTGTTTAATCAATTAAATTTAACTAATTAAGCACTTGCGTTCACTATGTTTATTCTTCATAAGTTACCGCAATAATATAAGAGGATGAACGCCCATTATTGTCTGTCTTTTATCCCTCTTAGCGAATCTAAGCGCGGAAGGAAATCTATCATGGGTCTTCTAGACCTAACAAACATCATTGATTCCTCACCAGAAAGTGCCGACTCGGGTGGAACTCTCAGAAGGTCCTTGAGATTACGCCGCAAATCCATATCTGCAGCGTCCCATGGTGAACAAACACACCCATCTAAAAGATATAGTCGAAAGTCAGTGATTAATCCGCAAACTCATGTAAGTGCGTCTGCTACGTTGAGTAAGTCGCCTATGTTTATTTTTTTCATTCCTTCACAGTCCCAGTGGAACATAGGGCCTCAAGCTTGAGGCTTGAAGTTTCTGTAGCAGCGTTTATTTTTACAGGATGGGGTCCCCAGCAGAATGGCAAGGGTTTAATACTAAACACATGTTCAACGTCAAATTACTTTGGGTGTGCAAGAATGAAAATAAGTCAGCACACCAATATAAGACGACAGCACGTGGGAATACTGAAGACTTTGAATGGAAATTACATACAAGTCTTAGATGTTTAATTTTAAAGCTCTTGTTGAAGATAAATGCCTGGAAAGGAAGATAAAGTACGAAATTGCCACTGACACGATCCATATCAAGAATCAGCTTTTCTGCAACCAATGGTACAGACGACTTTAACTTCACAGGCATTTACGTCAAGCCTTCTTATGCTTCGTCTTGCTTACAAATATGTCGTTAATTGCATTTTGAACGCTCCAGTGTCCATGGAGCTCTCCCTTACACAGAATGCATACTTCTAACAGTTTAGAGCTACTATCGTGTGTGACACCATTCAAAAAGTCATAAGATATTCCCTCAGAGAAAATCTCTGATGATTCCTGGATCTGAAATCTTATTTTCCCTACTCAATAAATCATGCATGCGCATAAGTCAAGGGGGTTCAAGGTGTCACACCTACTCTTACCTAATGTGTAACACCCAGAAGCAACAGACACAGTCAGCGAAGGAAGAAGAGGAAGATGCGAGAGGAAGGTCTATATTTCCAGCGCGCAGGGCTCGAATTGCCCGGGTACAAGCTAATCAGTGTCATTTATAACAAGGTTAGACAAACAGTCCTCCACCTGTTCCAGCACGGCCAGGCCAGCGTTCTTATCTGAAAAAGAGGAAACAGGAGACTCATTTAGTGATGTCATGTTAGTTTTTATATCATTACATCGCTCCCTCCCCTCTGGAGGCACTGTCCTCAGTGCCTGGCGGCGGTATAGGGTATGCACTACCTCCATCAGTGGGCACCTCGAAGTAGGTCGTAGCTGGTGGCGGTTTCGAAGATGTCGACGGTTCTTTGACAGCTGGTGGATAGTGTGGTTTCAGCTGGTTGTAATGTGCTGAGATGAGATTTTCCTGGGGGCGTCGCAAGTTCCGCAGGACATATGTAGTTGGAGGTCGGTGTTGTACGATTTCATATGGACCTTTCCAGGGGGCGTAGAACTTGGGGCACGAACCGGCAGGGACTGACGGCCGATGAAGCCAGACGTAGTCACCCGGGGAATAGGTTGGTCCGTGGGCAAACCGATCATAGTTGCTTTTCTGATGCTGCGAAGAAGACTGCAGATGTCGACGTGTTAGGTTGTAGGCTGTGTCGAGGTGGTGACGAAGGTTGCGGACGTAGGGAATACAGTCGATCTTCTCGTATGGTAGCAACGGTGTCCGGATCTCAACAGGAAGGCGAAGTTCATGCCCAAACAAGAGTAGAGCCGGGGAAAATCCGGTCGACGAATGCACGGAGGAGCGGTATGCAAGCAAGCATTGAGGCAGGACATCGTCCCAGGTGTTCTCCGGTGCGTTGTGCAAAAAGGCACGAAGAAGATGCTTGATGGTTCGGTTGGTGCGTTCCACCAGTCCATTCCCTTGTGGATGATAAGGCGTAGTATGGGTCTTTCGAATGCCGAAAGCATTGCAGATGTGAGAGATAAGAAGACTCTCGAAAGCAGCGCCTTGATCAGAGTGTAGATAAAGAGGGGCACCAAAACGGGACACCCAGTTGTCGATGAAAGCTCGCCCGATCGTCAGGGCATCTTGTTGCTGCAAGGGGACTGCTTCGCACCACTTGGTGAAATAGTCGACCATGACAAGTATATAACGATTCCCGCGTCTCGATGTTGGTACTGGCCCAATGATGTCGACTCCAACTCGATGATTAGGGGCTTCGGTCAGCATAGGTACTAGGGGTGCTCGGGGAGTTGGCTTAGGCTGTTTGATTTGCGCACATATAGCGCAATTGCGGCAAAACTCCATAACATCATGGTGTATAAGTGGCCACCAGAAGCGTTGACGGATAGCGTGTTCAGTTTTCTGTTGGCCAGCGTGTCCCAGTTGATGATGCACCTGACTAATAAGCTCGGGTACTTTAACAGTTGGGACGAGGAGTCGGGGGTTGGCTTTTGGTTCCACTATGTAAAGAACATTATCTATAAGTCGTAGTAAACCCCACTTCTCGCAGATGCACCGCGTGGCTGCTGGTAAATCCCGTAGTTCTTTGGACGTCGGTTTATCGTTCCCATGCTGTTGACGTAAATAAATGGGCTGTATCGTTGTGTCCGCCGCTTGCAGGGAGGCCCAGTCGGTGTCAGCTGCAGCACCGAGTAACACATTCAGTGTGTTCTCGCAATCGGGCAGGCGAGAGAGAGAGTCGGCGTTACCATGTCGTTTTCCAGGCCGGTATTCACAAATGAAATCAAACTCCTGTAACCGTTCCTGCCAGCGGGCAAGTTGGCCGTCGGCATCACGAAAATTTTGCAACCACTGTAACGCCTTGTGGTCAGTCCGGACTCGAAATTTGCGCCCCAATAAGTAATGACGAAAGTAGGAGAGGAAGTAGACGAGGGCTAGCATCTCACGTCGCGTCGTCGAATACCGCGTCTCTCTTTTGTCTAGCATCCGACTAGCATATGCTATCACTCGTATTTGTCCGTCAGAGGTTGTTTGCGAGAGAACGGCTCCTATTGCATGTGCACTGGCGTCGGTATCCAGAATGAAGGGCCCGCTACCAGCCGATGTGTCTGGAAACGATAGGACAGGGGGAGAAGTTAGACGTTTTTTAAGCGTGTCAAAGGCTACCTGGCACTCATTTGTCCAAACAAATTTCCGTCCTTTTTCTGTCAAGCGATGGAGAGGGGCTGCTATACTGGCGAAATTCTGGACGAAACGCCGGTAATAGGAGGCGAGTCCCATGAAACTGCGTACGTCAGTGGTCGATTTAGGGGTCGGCCAGTTAAGAACTGCTTGAGTTTTGCTGCTATCCGTATGTACTCCTTGTGGAGTAATCTCATGTCCAAGGAAATTAACAGATTTCTGCAGGAATTTGCATTTCGAGGCTTGCAGCTTAAGGTTACTCTCGCGTAAGCGTTGAAATACGGCGCGAAGGTTGGCATGATGGTCTTCGAGAGACTGGCCGAACACGATGATATCGTCCAGGTAGATGAGGCACTGTTTGGGGACTAGCCCTGCAAGTACTGTTTGCATGAGCCGTTGAAACGTAGCAGGGGCGTTAGACAGGCCAAATGGCATGGTTTCGAATTCGTACAGCCCCGTAGGCACAACGAACGCAGTTTTGGGGCGGTCTTCTGGGCGAATTTCAACTTGCCAATAGCCGGAAGCGAGATCTAGTGTGGAAAACCACTGTGCCCCACCTAAAGCATCTAAGGTAGCGTCGATGCGAGGCAAAGGAAAAGAATCCCGTTGTGTGATTGCATTTAAGCGGCGATAGTCGACACAGAGGCGGAGAGAACCATCTTTCTTTTTCACAAGAACGATTGGAGATGCCCACGGTGACGTAGACGGTTTAATCACCTTCTTTCGTAACATATCTGTTATCATGGTATCCAACTGCTGTTGGTAATGAATGGGCACTCGTCGCGGTGGCGTCCTAATGGGCAAGTTATCACCTGTCTGAATCTCGTGCTGTACGATATTAGTCCGCCCCATCACTTGCCCATCGTCAAATACACAACTGTACTCCTGTAGCAGGGCCAGGGTGTCGGTACGGTCTTTTAGACTGAGGTGGGGGTTATCATGGATGTTCACCACTGTCATCTGGGTAAAGCACAAACATTAGCACTCTGGTTGCGGTTGACTGGTCGGCGACATGCGAGGTTATGTGTCCCCAGCCGAATTTGAAAGCGTCTTAGGTCAATGACAGCGTTTTTTTCAGTTAAGAAGTCCACGCCCAGTATGGCGTCCCATCGTATGCCATCACAAATGACGAATGACTGGACACAAGTAAAACCTGGGAACGTCACGGAAAGTGTGGCCATGTCTGTTACCTCTATAGGGGCTCCATTGGCGGTAATTAACTGGAGCTGATTGGGGAGAGGTTGAGGTTTGACCCCAAGTGTCTGGACCAATTGCGTGCGAACAACAGAGGATGATGCCCCGGTGGAGCGACTTTATTGCATATCCCCTCAATGACGCTTGTTGCTATGTTGCTATTGGTTTCAAGTGGCCTTGGTTTTCGGGGAAGATTTAACTGATGTAATATTGCGATTTCGTAGACATAACTCAGGCTCATACGTGAAAAACTATAATCCTGGAATAAAGACAAGTTGTTTAGAAGGTAAGGAGGGCATTATTTTTCAGTTTATTTGTATATATACTATTGTGTATCGAGTTGCACTGAGTTCTTAGTGCATTCATTTTCATTAAGTTCATTTTCATTAAGTGTAGTAATGAAGAATGGAATTTCTTCCACATCAGTGTTATTTAATTGAAGTTTTAATCTTTGTAGGCCCTTGAAGGAATAAATTCGGCACGGAGAACTCCTGTGGAAACCGAAAGTACTTTTAGTTTACTAAATCTTACTGACTCCCTGTATAAATTTGATCTGTCAAGTGTTTATGTAAAGTCTGCTGGTGTATTCAGTAAAGTAAAAGTTGTAGTGCTTAACTCCTAGACTTGTTGTAGTCATTGGTATTGCCAGAATACTACTTACTCGTTTTATGCAGCCGAAGTATTCAATTCTCACTTTATTGAGGAAATAGTATATTGCCTGCAAAAGCAGTGCGTCAGTTTACGAGTTTCATCAAGCCTACAGAATGTTTTCTGTTCACTGAATACTGTTTGCGAATTATCCGAGAAAACACATTTCCGAGTGGGATGTAATACAAAGCTGAATTCTTAAACTGTCATCCTTATAACAGTTCAATTCAATCACATATATAATAATATGATAGTCTGTAATTGACTTCAAAGACTTATCAGGGAATATTCTCATCACCTTACGGTTTGCTGATGATATTGTCCACCTAGACTATGAGAAGTAACCCCTGATGCTGTAAAATATGAAAATAATACCGGTGTTTGATTATAGGTGTCCGCGTTCTATCTCATCAGTAAAGCAGTATAATATGGCGAGTGCTGTTGAGGTTACGCACAAATGTTTAGGTGGGGAGGGTTAGTTAGCCTTCAAGGTAGGGAAGCTGAATAGGTTGAGATGGCTAGAACACGTGCTGGCATACTAAGCCATCGCCTTCCTCCAGGGACAATGCTGACCAGCACATGTTAAGGTTTAAAATGCGTTTGGGTCGGTCAAATGAAAAAGTGATATTGGTTCATAAAATTGTTGACAGTCGGCTGGAAGAAATACCGGAGATGTGACTGCAAATCTTTGGTACTGGTACTGGTGCATTCACTCTGTGTAATCTCACATATCTATTCAACTCATGTTTTTCCTTGTCATTATTTATTCTCCCTCACATTTTCTCTCGTTAAACTTCCATTTAGTTTTATGTCTCTACCTTCGTGTGCTACATGGAATGTGGTAAATTAAACAGGTGGACTTCTCTGCAAACTCATACTGAAAGCTACTCAGAATGACAGTCTGTGCGTAACTAAATGCGAAACATTGATAAATGATCTCCAAAATTTCAACAAATGATAAGTGTAGTTCATAATCTTGCTCTTTGTCAAATGAAAAATTGATACCTTTCGGTAATCTCTTCTTCCACCCGGGACTCGTCTCCTACTTTGCAACTGGATTTGTGCTTTGTCACATTTGTACTTAGTTTTCGGTCATTCAGCATTCGCCGTTGCTGTTGACTCAGCGCCTAGATGACTTTAGTTGAATAAGGTTTCGATCGTGCAAACACGGGTCCTGGGCAGTTGATTGGTTGCATTATCATTTCTCAAATGGAATGCAGCATACTGTATATTAGGGTAAATCTTCCGCCTCGCCTGCTGGAGCTGGTGTTCCTCAGGGTATTGTTATCTCTCTTTTTCTTTTTTCTCTCTCGTCTTACATGACCTTTCTCTTTCTAATGAGAGCAACTTCGTCAAATATGCTGGTGATCTGACCGTCTCACTTCCTGTCATGTTACAATGTGACTGCAGCAAACTTAACTGCTTCCTGTCTGTAGTCTAAGGTACGTGGTCTTACGTTAAATCCCTCTAAATGTCAGGCAGCTAACTTTCCCCTCACTCATAAGCGTGAACTGCGAAAACTGTGTCGTTCACAAGATGCTTGTATCAAAGAGGACACTGAAACAGAAACTAAGTCTAACATAAAATACCTTGGAGTAAATCTATCCTCTGGTCTTTCTTGGTCATTCTATATCTTGTCGATTTCTAAGAAAACCTTCAGTCTAGGTTACCATGTTATGTAGTCAAGACAGTCAAGAATCATTCAACCTCTCTTTTTACAACTTGTTAACTCTTGCATTGGTCTTTACTGCTCCCCCTTATTCTTTCCTGAATTACTCAAAAACGACTATGTCGTATTGTGTAGGGTATTAAGGTTGTCATTAGGGCAAGTGGTGTACCATTTCGTCAACTCGTTAATGCATTAGTTAAAAGACATCTAAACTCATGCGAGAAATGGTCTAAATCTATACTGTCTAACCCTCAACACCCCTTCTATTCTCAGCTCTTCCCTTTAATTTCATCTGATGGAACCAGAAGTCGGAATAAAAGATTATGTGATCGTTTTTGGAATTAAGTAATACCAAAAATTGTTGTCGTTTTCATTGCCAGCAGTTCACAGCCTATTGAGTTTACGCAAGTGCAATGCTCATTTCCCACTTTCCTGAGGAGACATCAACTAGGATTCTAGGAAAGTAGTACGTCAGTATGCGAATTTCATGAATCTGTAGACTACATTCCATTCACTTATTACTGAAACTAAACTATGAAGGAACTGATATTTCAAAGAAGGATGTAGTACAAGGCTCATTTCTACAACTGTCGTCCTTATTTTAGTTCACTTTCATCATAAATGTATTAACCGAATTGTCTGTTACTCACTTTAGGCCCTTACCAGGGAACAGTCTTGTCAACTTTTTGTATGCTGATGGTATTGTCCACTTAGGCTGCGAGAAGTGACCATTGAAACTGGAAGATATGAAAAGACTACTGGTTTTTGATCGTAGTGTCTGTACCCTTTCTTCTGTGTTAAGTAGTCTAATATGGTGAGTAATATTGGGGTTAAGCTTAGTGTTAAGTAGAAATGTGATTTCAAACGTTGTTAATGACACAGATGCATTCACTCTGTGTAATCGCACATATCTGAGCAACCCTTATATTTTTTCCATATGACTGTTCGGTTTTCATCACATTTCTGTTCATTAGAGTTCCATTTAATTTATTTTTTCCTCTACCTTTGTGTGCTACATGGAACGTGGTAACTTAAGCGGGTGCACTTGTGTGCACGCTTCTATGTTGAAAATCAGTCTGTCAGAATGATCTATAGTCCAGGTATAGTGAAATGTTAAAACGGGGATAAAAATAGGCAAAATGTCAACAAATGGTAATCGTATTTTTCATTTAGTTCTTGTCTAACTGAAAAAGTGATCTTACAATAATTTCTCCTCTTACCCGAGATAACTCTCACACTCTGTCTCGTTATATCTCATTAGTTAGTTAATTTTATCACGTAGCCCAACTGCGAAGTTGAAACACATCTGATGAAATATGTTATGCTTATTACCAACCAAATATAATATTTTTCAAGTGTGGAACGTCACAAATCGAACTGCTACACTTCTGTGCTGAGTTCCATGTTAAAACTCAGTCAGTCAGCTTTGTCACTACAAATGCGTAGTGTCACAACTACCTAGTGTTAATTAGCTTAAACAATTATTCATGCCGTTTCCTAAGTACTCTATGCATTTCCCGATTCCTTAAACTGTCCAGATAAAGTGCACCGAAGAGGAAAACATAAACCAAAAGTCAGTAACATGGACGTAAGAAATGGTGTGAATAGAAGTGAATGAGACGAGTGACCTTTTATCCCTGTAGTACGCTTAAGTAAAATACTCATGTATATGAATGAGGCAAAAAGTTGTGTGACTGACTTGATATGATGATGAGCAATAGTTTGTGCTCAAAACGCCACCAAGTAATATTGCTCTCCAACACTGTGTGATTTACCAAAATAAAATCGTATCCATAATGGAGTTATACTCTACCACAGTGCCCAAGTTTTATGCTTATATCAAAAATACTTATCTTGTGCGTTATGTGTCTCCTAATTGTTTCATTTTTGTCTTCCTCATTGCAGGTTGTCAGTCTCCGTAGACATTCTACCAGATGTCGTCATGCATAGTGTCTGCAAGCAGTCTTTCAATACATCTACCTCCCGCAAAGTTATTGTTACGATGCCTTTAAATCATTTACATTTGGCCGTAATACAATTAGTGTGCTAATATTACTGATGCAATGACATGCAAGACTTGTACATGTTACTGTGAAGCTAGTTTGTAATAACATTCCCTCCATAGTAAATAGAATGCTTGTGATAACAATTCGTCATTATCTTTTCATTGTGTTGATAGTTGCGTATATATTAGAAAAAAGCTAACCTTGTCGTATCAGTTCTCTAAATTACAATCACTAAGTGCCCATACCTCTGCTGAATACCAAGTGCTACTCGTGGCCCATGAAATACTTATTACTGCATTCGTAAATAGCTATCAAACTGTTATTACATGGAGTATTGAGACAGAAGGCGTATGAAATTTAGATATTAGTGTGTATCTGAAGTAAACGACACAATATATATGTGCATGTTTCATTTCAAAACTAGAGAATTTTATAGGGTAATGTAGGAGTGAGCGCAATGAGTTAATAATGTATTCTTTACTGCATCCATCTTGTATGAGTGGAATGCTTCTATTCAATTTTCGGCGAAGCTTCAATATCACCCTACAGGGTTTCTTCAATGCACTCTCATAAGGAATAATACTTGGCACTGAGGAATCCAGCCAAAAGCATTTGTGACACAGTCGAATGACTTTTTCAACTAAAAGCGGTAATACTGATATTAGGTGTGATTTATCTGTAAACTGAGGGACTCTGGTGTAACACAGCACCATATCCCAGCAGGGTATTGTTTGTGTTTTACAGGTACAAGTAGAATTCATGGACTGAGCATTTGTTAAATATGGAGGCGACCCATTGAGTCACTTACACGAAAGGCTGATGAAATGCGATACCTTACACACGCACTTTCAGATGTAGGCATGTGTTACTCCACATGAACTCTGGGCCATATCGAGTAGGCATTCCTTTAAATCTACTCTACCCTGTGCGCTTAATTATTGTTCGTATATGTGATGACTTGGTGCGTTTCCTAGTTTGCCTATAATTACGGAATGTACATTATATTAACGAACACAAATAAATTTTGTGAAAACCAGTGGTGTTCCTTCTCTAGTCTCAATTGATGTCACATTGATTGACACGATTAAAGGAATAGATTGTAACGTGGTGTTTTCTGTAGCTGCGAAACGTAGATACCTAGTTTCGAATTGACATCATCCGTCTGATCCTATTAACCTATGGGTATGGTTCATCCTTCATGATAAAACTAGAACTCAGAAGTAGACTGTCTTTGACAGATCTAGTTTTACGATGTGACTAATTGGTGAGTCACCTGGTGTTGTGGTAGCAAAAAAATAACTCCAAACCTTAGTATTTTCTAGATATGAACAGATTTACTTACTTTGGCGACAATTTAATCTTAGGGATATTAACCTTTACTTAGTAATTTGGATCCGAAAGTAAACGCCATGTTACTAAGTTATTCAAAAGACAGAATGATGAGTGAAACAGTACTCGGATACTTATTCTAACGAAATCGAATAATGATTATCGTTTAGCCTACCAATATGCCGCTTACTTTCAGTCTTAATTCAAAGACAAATTTAATTGCCCAATAAATTAATAGTTTCAGAAGACTGCTCTACTCCTGTCTTTGAAATACTTTACCCGATCGTGTTTTACTTCAAAATAAGTGTATACTGGCCAGCTGATGTTGCTTATCCAGTTACACTGTTTTTCAGTTACAATGTCCCATCTATTTCCTATCAAACACAACATCCCTTAAACCATCAACGAGTAAACATCATTTCTAAAAAAATAACCTTAACTATTCGCATGTAAACGATGCTATAAACTTTATCACTTACGTGATGTTTCAAATTCCGATTAATCAGTTTTCCCTTACATGAGCACCTGTTTCAATTTTAACGGATAGTTCTAACCTTTGACTACTGAATTAGTACGTTTCATTATGTACCATCCATACGAAATATAGGTACTGATAATAATTACTGCTAACAGATTTATCACGAGAATGTACTCCATATTGACGACAATATTCCTCAGGGGCGGACGTATTTTCTAAACGCGCTACTCAATACAACACATGACCCTAACCCCATAACTCTGTAGCTCACAACATTCTATGAAGTTAGTAGTGACTATTAACAAGTAGAATGTCTATTTGAGGTATAGAGAATACATTTATTAGTGATTCGACACAAAATACAAAATCAACGGTACTGGAAACCACTTCCTTCAGCAATGAATCCCACGAGGTCACTGGAACTACAGATTATCTAAAAAAGAAAACAAGGGTTCACAGGGTGCATACATGAATATAACTACCAATATAATATTAACGAGACAGCACAGTAAAAATTAATGAAAGTTTATATCAATGTGCGATTACATCAGTCACTATTTTTGACACAAGTGGATATTTAGACGAAGTAATGAGAAGACGTAATTTGTCCGAGTCGTGTAGTGTTGTATTTGTGCAACACATTTTAGACAATCTGGTCACGCATGGACTTGTTATAGGAATACATATGAAATTAATACAGTTAAAAGTTTGGAAAATAAATTTAGGTGGAATTAAAACCACATATTGAAGGTCAAAATAACAATGAAGATTACTAAACCAAATATCTGAGGGACTAGTACATCTACCCTGACTAGTTTCAAAACAAAGTTTAACAAAGGTTTCGTGTGATGACGAATAGTCTTGGAATTCACAAAAGTGGTTTAAACTTCCTAATCACACTTCGGTTCCCACAAACTTTAGAATGCAATCCAAACACGTTTTACAGATAGGTTTAAAGAATGTGCAAACGCCAGTTTTATGACCTGTCCCTATAATATGTTTCGAAATAGAGGAGCTGGGACCCCATTAATAACTTCTGAAGATTCTGTTGCTTCTGGAGGCATTTAGGAATATGATGCGTAGCCCTTACTTGCAAAAATCGATGAGCCTTCCCTAAATGGATATAGCAACCACTTCTAAACCTTACGTCCATAGCTTTAAGAGATGTCGGACACTACTTCTACGTGGTTTTAAAATAATTTGGTGAATTAACTTCGAACAAGCGCGAATGTGGCGTCAGGACAATGACAAAAATCGGAAGTTTATGAAACCAAACTCACTAGTAGGAAAAAGTGACGCACACGTCAGATGTCTTTACGTACCTGATCACGAGGATGGTATTGAAATCCACCAAATTACTAAAATGTTGCAGTGTGCATTTAACTCACTTAAAAACTTCGGCAGAAAACAGTGAATGTTATAAGTGATCGTAAAACATATTGCAATTTCTGCCCATTTGTGAACACTAATTTTCGCTTGTATCTATGCATTCTATTGACTTTCCTCTATCAAAACAACACACAGAAGTGCGGGAGGATGCAGGAATTCGATATCAACCATATTCTTTGGTTCCTGCAGCAGTAATAGGTACTGCACAATAGCTGATAGGGAAATTTGAGATCGAGTACAAGTTTCCGCCAATCTGCAAAGAAATTTATCGAATGACAGTCGTTGAAATGTACGCGAAGCTTACTCGGTATGCCAAAAATCACTGCATGAACCATGTATTTAAGCGTCCTGTCACACAAGCAATCAGCAAATGCTCAAGAACAATATCGAACAATAATTTTCATATAAATTCATCCAACAAGAGCAAAATAAGCAGCGAAATAGCGTCTACTACGTTTGCTGGACGACTAGCCACAACTCGAATCAACGAAACCGCGCAAATGCCGTCAAGGTTAAGCCAAAGGCGCCACTTCAAACAGGGGATATGCTTTATCAACGCCCCAATTATCAAATAATGACACATCAGAACATGGCTCACCTTGCGGTTTTTTGTTATGCCCACATTTCCATGCTCGCCGCCCGAACCGGCGACAGTAATAGCACTTACTGGGGTCATCATGCTGCTGGGACGGAATTGGAGGTTGGCTTGACGATGGAGCATTAGGCCGGCGTTGTTGTGATGCTGGGACGGTTGTTCTTCGCTCGGTGGTCCCGAGAGCATAGCAGGGCGTACTGGCAGCTGGAGTGAGAATATGCTCGACGCTCTCGAATCGCTTTACCACCTCAATGGCCTCTGAGACTGATTTTGCTGGCTGGCGTAGAAGCTGGCACTTCAGCTCATATGATGAGACACCTTGGGCAAAACGGCTACAGATAACATCATCTTGGTTCGGGTTGGGAAGGTTGGGAAATGCGCGCGATGCCATCTCGCGGAGTTGATGCAGGTAATCGAACGCTGTTTCGCCGGGCTCTTGACAGCGGCTGAGAAAAGTGTGCATGTACACCGAAGGGCTGGAGGTTTTGGCGAAACATTCGTCGAGGACACGCCAGTTGTAGCTGATGGGTTTGGACGCGGAGAAGCCCCCAGCGATAGCACGACGTAGTGCGGTGTCACTCATTGCTTGCATGATCTGAGTATATTGAGCGTGTGGAGTAAGACCGGATAAGAGAGGCTCCACGCGAATCTTCCACATTTCGTAATCGCTGTTCAGGTCCAACGTTGGTAATCCTCGAACCGGGAAGATGTGTTCTGTGGCTGGGGATTGTGGGTTGACTTGTGGGGTGGAGAAGATTGCAGGAGGATCGGAAGAATCTGATTTCATTTCGAGATTGAGTTTTGGACACCTCCGACACCAATTGTAACACCCAGAAGCAACAGACACAGTCAGCGAAGGAAGAAGAGGAAGATGCGAGAGGAAGGTCTATATTTCCAGCACGCCGGGTTCGAATTGCCCGGGTACCAGTTAATCATTGTCATTTATAACAAGGTTAGACAAACAGTCCTCCACCTGTTCCAGCACGGCCAGGCCAGCGTTCTTATCTGAAAAAGAGGAAACAGGAGACTCATTTAGTGATGTCATGTTAGTTTTTATATCATTACAAATGCACCACATTGCTCCCTCACTTGCATTAACCGCCAGACCAATATCCAATGCCCAAAATCGATCTTTACGAGCTATTGTAAGCCAATTTGACTTCTTTGTGTTCGCTTTTTGGTAGTGAAGCAAACTTTCGCGGTCCTCAGGAAGCTCCTTCGCAGTTCGTCCCGCCACTCGACTAATGTAGCCTTGGCTGACTCCCAGAAGATTGGTGCGGAGACTAGTTATATATTGAATGTGTTGTGCGGTGTGTTAATACCATGTTGCTAATGTTATTTGAGTTGATCGTTTCACCTGTTGGCTGTCCGGTGTTGTTAAAAAAGAGATAATGCTAACAGATGTAACCAGTGTAGGTTATGTAGATTAAAAAACAGAAAGAAATACTAAAAACAGACCGCTTGTGAAGTTTGAAATTGACATTAACATATATATATATATATAGTAAATTTGTATATACGCATATATATCGGTAAGAATAGTGGTGTAAGGGACGTTATATTCTGAGTAGTCGGAAGAGTAGGTACGGAGAGAGTGTGAAGAAGCGAAACGATGAATATAGTCGCCCCCCCACTAACAGTGTGTGAGATTTTAAGTGGATGGGCCGTTATGAATCGGTCCTTGTGCGGATGCATGACTTTCCATTGAATGGGCTTTAGCCACATCTACAGAGTCCCAGGAACGACAAACACAAAGTGGAAAGATATGGGACAGCACTTGAGTTTTCCCTCTCTGGTGAGCTATTTATCCTGGATTCCCACAAGCCCATACGGACAAAATGGCAGGATACCTTCGTCTGGTTGATTCTAGTCATTCATAATCCAATAGGCAGAAATTAAGCTCTAGTAAGCCGACGGCATTCGGGAGTGAAAATATCCAATTTCTTCAGCCATTCACCTTATGCTTTGTTCCGGAGACACATCACCCATTTGGACGCTTGTATTTGCACTCTTTCCAATAGGTCGTATTCTATTCTGAGCAGCCGTGTTTCTGTGCACTTCAACGTGTGGTTTGGTTTATGTTTTGTACGACCTCAGAAAGGGCTCAGGAGTGAGAGCATCTAACTGTGTGAGGTGTGGTACCACACATACCCTCACTACATCGGCCGCGTAATTAACGCTTGTGTCCACTTTTTCCACTAGAACTGCACCCAAGTCACGCTCCGACGTTGTACGGAGTGTAACTTACATTCTACAGTCTACGGGTGCGTAGTTGCACTACTCTGCACTCTTTCAGATTGAAAGTCATACCACTCACCATCGCCCGGTCTTCCAGAAGATTCGGGTCCACCTGAAGCCTGCCTGAGTCTTTCGAACACTTTAATTGCTCTCCAAATCGTTACGATGTCAGTGTGAAGAAGAGCCAGTTTGCTTAGATAAAATAATATCAACAGCTCTAGTATAGAATCCCGCGATGCTTCTGGTGACGAACTGTGCCCCGATGATCGGACACGATTGACCTTAGTTTAGAATTTCCTCTCATCTAGGTAGTTCTCCAACCACGACGGAAGCAGCCCACATATTCCCTCCTGATTTATTTCGTGCGGTAGAAGGTCAAAGTGAAGTGTGTCAAATGCCTTCTTGAAGTCTAGGAAGACCACATAAACCTGAATATTTATATCCCACCATGACGTACAGTCGTTCCAAGCTGATAGTAGGTTTGATACCCAGGTTCTGCCTCTGCGAAAACCTTTGTGTGCTTCATACAGTCAATCAGTCCTGCCAAGGTGTTCCCTGGTGTGATCGCCAATCACACTTACCAGTATTTTTGATACCACTGAGAGTAATGCTACCGATATATGACTAGTGGCATCTTGCCCATCCTCACTCTTGAAAATGGGATGACGGATAACTCCTCTCCACCCCTTTGACAGTTTCTCAGCATCCGCTGTGTTGGAACATGCCTCGTGATGGCCTACAAAAAGCTTCAGCACGCAGTTTCAGGACAGATGACCTGACTTCATCACCACCTGTGGACTTTCCAGATGTGAGCCTCTGTACCTTCTCTAATAGCATCGCAGGCTCTATTTGGAGCGCAGGCCGTAGGTTTTCCTTCGGTAAGATAGCAGTTCCACCCGTTTGACCTATACCCGTAATACCCACATTGCTGTTTAGCCGCCTGTCAAACACTGAACTGAATGCTTCAGTCATTTACAAACCAGTAAAATACTGACCGTTCGGACCTACCAGGGTGCATTCCCCTCTGGTTGGAAAGTCTCCTCTCTGATATGGATCGGTACAGGATTTTGAGGTTCTCCAGGGGTCTTCTGTCAAAATTTGCCTAAAATGACCCGCTGTCACACCCAACCCTTGTGTTGCACCGGTTTCTGGGCTCCAGGAATGCGTCGTGGTTGGTTTGACTCTCGAAGATTCGCCAAGTACAACAGGCCTTCCGCTTTGCTTTCGAGACACCTTGCATGCCTCTCCTCAGCAATGAGGATCTCTTCTTCGCTTGCTTCGCGACTAGGAGGATGGCATCTGAGATTGATGTGTGAATAATCTTTATACCAATTCCCATATTGCACCGGACAAAGGCCTTCGCATTTTGGCATCGTCAAACTTGCTGTAGCGTCCCACTGAGAAGGCTCACGAAGAACGAGACCGAACACTAAAAGAACTGGCCACTACACTTTATAGGCGTTGTCAGCCAACTCTCAGAAACTGTCAATGTCCAGCTCTTACTACGCTGGACCTCACGCTGTCCCTCGAAGACTTTCAGAAACACTTTGTATTAACCAACGCGAAAACCTAAACTCAGATTGGCGACTCGAGAATCCTTTATTCTTACGCCAATATGTAACCAACAAAAGGTTATTACACACAAGGTCTAAGAATAAATGTTATAACAATAAATCACCATAATACTTCTGATAGTTTTTTATCTTCCACTGAACAGCGAACGATGAGACTATGACTGCTGGATTGATGACTCCGCGAAAAATATGGAGGAGTTGGGTTTGAGCAAACAACATTGAATTGATCGTTCAATCTCCAACTACATTTACAGGGGTAATGATTTGGATATTTGCATCTGGGAACTGCCAACCAGTTAGAATATAATCCAGTTCCGATGGCTATTCACCAGGGCTCTAACTAGTGTCGTCTCCAGCGTTCTCATTCAGTTTTACATTTCTCGTGGTTCGTAGCAGCTTCCGACCGAATTTTCCCTGACCATAGCTCGACCCGAGTTTAAGAGGTGGGGCATTGAAGTGCTTATCTGTAGTGACTCGGTCATAACCCAAGTTCCGTCTCCCTCTGATGGTGCTAACCAGCAGCTGGTTGTACTCTGCTCCATAGGTAGGTGATCGGTATATGCCCCACAGCAAATGCTTCGTATGGCCAATGGCGAAGAGACACCATATATGGTATGGGAGTTCGGTGAGTGGTGGGTCCATCGCAGGTACGCACTTAAGTTGCTTGTCAGATGATGTGGCAACTCACCCTTCCCTGCAATCCCTGTCTCACCTGGCCGGAACCATATTGCCTATAATGGTTTCCTTGTAGCCAATAGTGGGGGTTAGCCAGGTTTCAGTCAGGAGTGTTATATTTAAGGATAGGGATGATTGGAGGTTTCTGAGTAAGTCTACATCTTCCCTCAGTCCTCTCACATTGCTATATAGACAGCTGAGAGAAAGTCTCACCACCGCAGTGTGTTGTTAGGTAGTTGGGGCTATGTGGGTTGTTGATAGAGTGTTTAATATCGGAACCAGTTGGCCGATTCCCATAGAAATGTCTGTAATTCAGTGTCACAACGCATCGGTGAACTACAAAGTTATCGTGAACACGTAAATATATGCATTGTCTGTTGCGACCGATAAGCATTCTGTTCAGACTGGTGTTCTATATGCAACACTTCAGGCATCTTGGAAATAAGTCCAACCCACAAAAATCTGTGACACCAAAATTAGCAATTTTGAAGAAGGTTTGTCCAAAACCTTGTTGGAATGCTGAGGAATGAAAAGTCTCTGATGAAGTGGAACAATGAAATGTTAGAAACGAGTCTACTGAACGATTACAAACTAGGACCCTGTACTTACTTCGAGACTAAGCCCGTCCAAAAACTCAGGCTCAACCTTGGTAACCTGCACTAATGCAAAACTGATGAACACACTTGACGAATTCGAAAGGCGAATATTAAATCATAGGCACTTATCATGAAGACTCACCATAACAAATTTGCATTCAAATATTAGTTTCACTAAGAAACCAGAATTCTCACCGTCAACAACTCCGGTGCTTCGATCGGATAAAAATATCATCGCACTCATTTTAATGGGTAATAATCAGAGTCAAATAACCTATCATCTTACAAATGAATAAGCATCTACAGATGGAATCCAGAAGCAAAGAGTGTGAAACTTTGGTTTGCATCCAGATTCTTAAAGACAAACAGGACCAGGGCTGTGACGGTAACTAGTCCGTCCGAAAATTCACTTTACTCATCAGTCTGTCACTCACTGAAGCTGTTAGTTGATGCTTATGATAACATCAGAGTTAGGGTCAAGCTGAGAAATTGTTGGGGTTAAGTTGTAGGAATATTAGGATTGTTTGAGGCTGGATTGTGGTAAATTAAGGAAAGATGTGAGCCACAGTTAGATGAGAAAGGCGTAGACGCCGGATTAAGGTTATTCAGTGATATATTCTGGTTAGGGTTGAATAAAAGACCTAAATTAACCCTCTGATTTCGGCTGTTACTTTCAAGGTCTCTGGTGCGTCCGTCCCTTTGGAACACTATCCATCAACTTTGCCACGATATAACAATATTTTTCTATCCAATATCGAAAATACTTGCAATCTGAATGTAGTGGACCACTTATCGAATGATGCAAAGCAATGAACCTTGAGTCTTCGCGCCTAAGTCAACTTGTTACGTACTCCACAAACTTTGTAATGATATAAAAACTAACATGACATCACTAAATGAGTCTCCTGTTTCCTCTTTTTCAGATAAGAACGCTGGCCTGGCCGTGCTGGAACAGGTGGAGGACTGTTTGTCTAACCTTGTTATAAATGACAATGATTAGCTTGTACCCGGGCAATTCGAACCCGGCGTGCTGGAAATATAGACCTTCCTCTCGCATCTTCCTCTTCTTCCTTCGCTGACTGTGTCTGTTGCTTCTGGGTGTTACAATTGGTGTCGGAGGTGTCCAAAACTCAATCTCGAAATGAAATCAGATTCTTCCGATCCTCCTGCAATCTTCTCCACCCCACAAGTCAACCCACAATCCCCAGCCACAGAACACATCTTCCCGGTTCGAGGATTACCAACGTTGGACCTGAACAGCGATTACGAAATGTGGAAGATTCGCGTGGAGCCTCTCTTATCCGGTCTTACTCCACACGCACAATATACTCAGATCATGCTAGCAATGAGTGACACCGCACTACGTCGTGCTATCGCTGGGGGCTTCTCCGCGTCCAAACCCATCAGCTACAACTGGCGTGTCCTCGACGAATGTTTCGCCAAAACCTCCAGCCCTTCGGTGTACATGCACACCTTTCTCAGCCGCTGTCAAGAGCCCGGCGAAACAGCGTTCGATTACCTGCATCAACTCCGCGAGATGGCATCGCGCGCATTTCCCAACCTTCCCAACCCGAACCAAGATGATGTTATCTGTAGCCGTTTTGCCCAAGGTGTCTCATCATATGAGCTGAAGTGCCAGCTTCTACGCCAGCCAGCAAAATCAGTCTCAGAGGCCATTGAGGTGGTAAAGCGATTCGAGAGCGTCGAGCATATTCTCACTCCAGCTGCCAGTACGCCCTGCTATGCTCTCGGGACCACCGAGCGAAGAACAACCGTCCCAGCATCACGACAACGCCGGCCTAATGCTCCATCGTCAAGCCAACCTCCAATTCCGTCCCAGCAGCATGATGACCCCAGTAAGTGCTATTACTGTCGCCGGTTCGGGCGGCGAGCATGGAAATGTGGGCATAACAAAAAACCGCAAGGTGAGCCATGTTCTGATGTGTCATTATTTGATAATTGCTCGAAATCTCCCCTCCTCCTTGAAGGTAAACTCCAGGGCACTGACGTCACTTTTCTGGTGGACACCGGGGCATCATCCTCTGTTGTTCGCACGCAATTGGTCCAGACACTTGGGGTCAAACCTCAACCTCTCCCCAATCAGCTCCAGTTAATTACCGCCAATGGAGCCCCTATAGAGGTAACAGACATGGCCACACTTTCCGTGACGTTCCCAGGTTTTACTTGTGTCCAGTCATTCGTCATTTGTGATGGCATACGATGGGACGCCATACTGGGCGTGGACTTCTTAACTGAAAAAAACGCTGTCATTGACCTAAGACGCTTTCAAATTCGGCTGGGGACACATAACCTCGCATGTCGCCGACCAGTCAACCGCAACCAGAGTGCTAATGTTTGTGCTTTACCCCAGATGACAGTGGTGAACATCCATGATAACCCCCACCTCAGTCTAAAAGACCGTACCGACACCCTGGCCCTGCTACAGGAGTACAGTTGTGTATTTGACGATGGGCAAGTGATGGGGCGGACTAATATCGTACAGCACGAGATTCAGACAGGTGATAACTTGCCCATTAGGACGCCACCGCGACGAGTGCCCATTCATTACCAACAGCAGTTGGATACCATGATAACAGATATGTTACGAAAGAAGGTGATTAAACCGTCTACGTCACCGTGGGCATCTCCAATCGTTCTTGTGAAAAAGAAAGATGGTTCTCTCCGCCTCTGTGTCGACTATCGCCGCTTAAATGCAATCACACAACGGGATTCTTTTCCTTTGCCTCGCATCGACGCTACCTTAGATGCTTTAGGTGGGGCACAGTGGTTTTCCACACTAGATCTCGCTTCCGGCTATTGGCAAGTTGAAATTCGCCCAGAAGACCGCCCCAAAACTGCGTTCGTTGTGCCTACGGGGCTGTACGAATTCGAAACCATGCCATTTGGCCTGTCTAACGCCCCTGCTACGTTTCAACGGCTCATGCAAACAGTACTTGCAGGGCTAGTCCCCAAACAGTGCCTCATCTACCTGGACGATATCATCGTGTTCGGCCAGTCTCTCGAAGACCATCATGCCAACCTTCGCGCCGTATTTCAACGCTTACGCGAGAGTAACCTTAAGCTGCAAGCCTCGAAATGCAAATTCCTGCAGAAATCTGTTAATTTCCTTGGACATGAGATTACTCCACAAGGAGTACATACGGATAGCAGCAAAACTCAAGCAGTTCTTAACTGGCCGACCCCTAAATCGACCACTGACGTACGCAGTTTCATGGGACTCGCCTCCTATTACCGGCGTTTCGTCCAGAATTTCGCCAGTATAGCAGCCCCTCTCCATCGCTTGACAGAAAAAGGACGGAAATTTGTTTGGACAAATGAGTGCCAGGTAGCCTTTGACACGCTTAAAAAACGTCTAACTTCTCCCCCTGTCCTATCGTTTCCAGACACATCGGCTGGTAGCGGGCCCTTCATTCTGGATACCGACGCCAGTGCACATGCAATAGGAGCCGTTCTCTCGCAAACAACCTCTGACGGACAAATACGAGTGATAGCATATGCTAGTCGGATGCTAGACAAAAGAGAGACGCGGTATTCGACGACGCGACGTGAGATGCTAGCCCTCGTCTACTTCCTCTCCTACTTTCGTCATTACTTATTGGGGCGCAAATTTCGAGTCCGGACTGACCACAAGGCGTTACAGTGGTTGCAAAATTTTCGTGATGCCGACGGCCAACTTGCCCGCTGGCAGGAACGGTTACAGGAGTTTGATTTCATTTGTGAATACCGGCCTGGAAAACGACATGGTAACGCCGACTCTCTCTCTCGCCTGCCCGATTGCGAGAACACACTGAATGTGTTACTCGGTGCTGCAGCTGACACCGACTGGGCCTCCCTGCAAGCGGCGGACACAACGATACAGCCCATTTATTTACGTCAACAGCATGGGAACGATAAACCGACGTCCAAAGAACTACGGGATTTACCAGCAGCCACGCGGTGCATCTGCGAGAAGTGGGGTTTACTACGACTTATAGATAATGTTCTTTACATAGTGGAACCAAATGCCAACCCCCGACTCCTCGTCCCAACTGTTAAAGTACCCGAGCTTATTAGTCAGGTGCATCATCAACTGGGACACGCTGGCCAACAGAAAACTGAACACGCCATCCGTCAACGCTTCTGGTGGCCACTTATACACCATGATGTTATGGAGTTTTGCCGCAATTGCGCTATATGTGCGCAAATCAAACAGCCTAAGCCAACTCCCCGAGCACCCCTAGTACCTATGCTGACCGAAGCCCCTAATCATCGAGTTGGAGTCGACATCATTGGGCCAGTACCAACATCGAGACGCGGGAATCGTTATATACTTGTCATGGTCGACTATTTCACCAAGTGGTGCGAAGCAGTCCCCTTGCAGCAACAAGATGCCCTGACGATCGGGCGAGCTTTCATCGACAACTGGGTGTCCCGTTTTGGTGCCCCTCTTTATCTACACTCTGATCAAGGCGCTGCTTTCGAGAGTCTTCTTATCTCTCACATCTGCAATGCTTTCGGCATTCGAAAGACCCATACTACGCCTTATCATCCACAAGGGAATGGACTGGTGGAACGCACCAACCGAACCATCAAGCATCTTCTTCGTGCCTTTTTGCACAACGCACCGGAGAACACCTGGGACGATGTCCTGCCTCAATGCTTGCTTGCATACCGCTCCTCCGTGCATTCGTCGACCGGATTTTCCCCGGCTCTACTCTTGTTTGGGCATGAACTTCGCCTTCCTGTTGAGATCCGGACACCGTTGCTACCATACGAGAAGATCGACTGTATTCCCTACGTCCGCAACCTTCGTCACCACCTCGACACAGCCTACAACCTAACACGTCGACATCTGCAGTCTTCTTCGCAGCATCAGAAAAGCAACTATGATCGGTTTGCCCACGGACCAACCTATTCCCCGGGTGACTACGTCTGGCTTCATCGGCCGTCAGTCCCTGCCGGTTCGTGCCCCAAGTTCTACGCCCCCTGGAAAGGTCCATATGAAATCGTACAACACCGACCTCCAACTACATATGTCCTGCGGAACTTGCGACGCCCCCAGGAAAATCTCATCTCAGCACATTACAACCAGCTGAAACCACACTATCCACCAGCTGTCAAAGAACCGTCGACATCTTCGCAACCGCCACCAGCTACGACCTACTTCGAGGTGCCCACTGATGGAGGTAGTGCATACCCTATACCGCCGCCAGGCACTGAGGACAGTGCCTCCAGAGGGGAGGGAGCGATGTAATGATATAAAAACTAACATGACATCACTAAATGAGTCTCCTGTTTCCTCTTTTTCAGATAAGAACGCTGGCCTGGCCGTGCTGGAACAGGTGGAGGACTGTTTGTCTAACCTTGTTATAAATGACAATGATTAGCTTGTACCCGGGCAATTCGAACCCGGCGTGCTGGAAATATAGACCTTCCTCTCGCATCTTCCTCTTCTTCCTTCGCTGATTTTGTCTGTTGCTTCTGGGTGTTACAATATTCTCGTGCTATAGTCTTTCGCTCTGCTCGCAGGATTGTTCCCCCCTTTGTGGTTTAGTGTGGGCTGTTGGGCAGTGTGTTCGCTTTCCTGTTTCTCAGGTGAAGCTGCCTCTGAGCTTCAGTTGTCACAATTTGTCCGATGAGGTCAGTTTCAGTCCGTTCGTCGTATAACATGTATGTATAAGCAAACGCAAGTGTTTAATCAATTAAATTTAACCAATTAAGCACTTGCGTTCACTATGTTTATTCTTTATAAGTTACCGCAATAATATAAGAGGATGAACGCCCATTATTGTCTGTCTTTTATCCCTCTTAGCGAATCTAAGCGCGGAAGGAAATCTATCATGGGTCTTCTAGACCTAACAAACATCATTGATTCCTCACCAGAAAGTGCCGACTCGGGTGGAACTCTCAGAAGGTCCTTGAGATTACGCCGCAAATCCATATCTGCAGCGTCCCATGGTGAACAAACACACCCATCTAAAAGATATAGTCGAAAGTCAGTGATTAATCCGCAAACTCATGTAAGTGCGTCTGCTACGTTGAATAAGTCGCCTATGTTTATTTTTTTCATTCCTTCACAGTCCCAGTGGAACATAGGGCCTCAAGCTTGAGGCTTGAAGTTTCTGTAGCAGCGTTTATTTTTACAGGATGGGGTCCCCAGCAGAATGGCAAGGGTTTAATACTAAACACATGTTCAACGTCAAATTACTTTGGGTGTGCAAGAATGAAAATAAGTCAGCACACCAATATAAGACGACAGCACGTGGGAATACTGAAGACTTTGAATGGAAATTACATACATGTCTTAGATGTTTAATTTTTAAGCTCTTGTTGAAGATAAATGCCTGGAAAGGAAGATAAAGTACGAAATTGCCACTGACACGATCCATACCAAGAATCAGCTTTTCTGCAACCAATGGTACAGACGACTTTAACTTCACAGGCATTTACGTCAAGCCTTCTTATGCTTCGTCTTGCTTACAAATATGTCGTTAATTGCATTTTGAACGCTCCAGTGTCCATGGAGCTCTCCCTTACACAGAATGCATACTTCTAACAGTTTAGAGCTACTATCGTGTGTGACACCATTCAAAAAGTCATAAGATATTCCCTCAGAGAAAATCTCTGATGATTCCTGGATCTGAAATCTTATTTTCCCTACTCAATAAATCATACACGCGCATAAGTCAAGGGGGTTCAAGGTGTCACACTTACTCTTACCTAATGCACCACATTGCTCCCTCACTTGCATTAACCGCCAGACCAATATCCAATGCCCAAAATCGATCTTTACGAGCTATTGTAAGCCAATTTGACTTCTTTGTGTTCGCTCTTTGGTAGTGAAGCAAACTTTCGCGGTCCTCAGGAAGCTCCTTCGCAGTTCGTCCCGCCACTCGACTAATGTAGCCTTGGCTGACTCCCAGAAGATTGGTGGGGAGACTAGTGCGTTGGTGGCACATGGTTAGGAGTCTCGCCGACCATGAACATGGTCCGGGTTCGAGCCCACGCCGGCGCACACCTGATATCTATGGTCGTGCAAAATTTGGGCTACCGATATCCATGCTGAAAATTCCATACTTGTACCAAAAATACAGAGTGGAATCAGCTGTAAATCAAAAGAAATGTAAAAGTAGTTTATGTCGCAGCTGTTATTTTCTGAGTATTAGGTTTACATTCTTATGTCGAATCCCAACTCCTTAGCAGTTGTAATAATGGCTTATCGTGTTAAAGGTGTATGTCGGTTGGGTTTGAAACCCGATGCACATCAGTGGTCGGAGAGCATTCTGCCTCTGTGCTACTAACGGTCTGTGTTTATGTTATCACTATTTAGTAATCTTTGTTCTCAATACTGCTTCATTTCAGATTTCCCAAACTGAAACTTCAGTAAAGAGACAAGGTATTTATTTATCGGATTCACCGTATTGGATATCCATAACACACAACCTTATTGGTCTTGTTTCTCATTCGAATGTAGTCTGTATTGGCATTGTTCACAGTTGGCTGATGGATTTGTTAGCTATATCAAAGTCTACTACGATTATTCGTCACGTTTTCTATGTGCGAATTTTTCAGTGCTTCTGTTTTAAGATGTAACAACTGGTAGTCCTTTTCAACGATAAATCAAAATATTGAAAGTAATGCGGTATAGGTCATGTGATAAAATGGACCACCATGTTATCATTTTAACGTATGCACTGTCTTTGATTGCATAGATGAATTACATGTCTGTTAATTTACGTATATCAGTTCTGATATATATAGATATCCGATTTCAAATAGTTATTCCGTTCGTTAACCGTCGCTAGCTTTCGCGAAATCGCTCACTTCTGTCCACTTTGAGTACCCAGTCGCCTTGTGTGAGAACCAAGCATTTTGATTTAGTTGTCATTGATATAAATAGCCCCTTTCTCCTCATCTCTCCTTGTTCATCAGTCGTACAAATCTATAGTGCACATTTAAGTTGGTTTTCCGTTAGTCTGTGTGACGGTTCGAGCACATGCCCATTTGAAGTTCATTGTCTTGCTCTAAGATATGCTCGGCGTGCACCTCTTGTAGATTGAATTTTGTTGATGTATCATATTGTATTTCAAAAGCCACTATTTTCGTCGTCTTGGTTCTCGAATTAATAGGACGTACAAACTGAATAGCTATTAGCTAGGTACATCAGAGTATGCTTTACATTGCTAGTATCTTCAACTATGTGTAATATATGGTACTAATCCACACTTAAATTAATATTCTTTTTTTGTAGACGAATGCAGTTTATGACGCATCGTGCAATTCTTCTCATTCGCCTGCCCAGAATGAAAATAATATACCATTTACGGATATTCCTGCACAGTCATGCTTTACTGCGTCACCTGATAAGATATCTGTCTTATCGCAAGATAAATTGGAAAATGTCAGACCTCAAAGTCCTCTGCACATACCATCAGACATTGCAAATGTCTATCTTCCTAATAAGTATACTCCCCCAAAACACAGGGGTTTGCCAACTATTTTCGAGAATTCAGTTAAAAAAAATCAACGCTACCATAAGTTATGCAGAAACACTGAACGTTCCCCTTAAGAAGGCAGATATTTACAGGACTAACACTCGAAGAAGCATGCAACCCTACAGGTCTAATTGTTATTTAACTCCTTTAATGCAAATCTACTACTGGCTGAAAAATCCCAAATAGGACGGACGGCACTTCACTTAAATTCGCGAGTCTCGATAAAGATAGGTGACAGATCACCAACCTAATCCATAACAAAACATATCATACATATGAAACATTAAACTGAAGAAAAGCACTGAAATGTTTAAGGCGATATCTGTTGGCAATTCTATGTCCAAGGTAGGATAATAATATAATGATTTGTGAATGCTGATGTAATCATACCTTTGATGTATGGGTAAATTAATGAATCCTACATAGCCATCTTCCACTCAATGGGATATTTAAATACCATGGCTATAAACCTCATAAGTTTGTCTGAACAAAGATTCTTCTTCTTAAGAAATACTATTCATGTCCTTAAAAATTATGAGTTGTTGTCGTAATATTATTAGATAGACATGTGACGAATAAATTTTCTGACATTTATATGACTACGTAAGCAAAATCAAATTGGTTTCAAGTGGTAAAGTGACCAGATAAATAGTATTTACTAGTTCATACAGTATGGGGATTGGAAATAGGTAAGCAGTGTGGCGTGTGCTACTGACAGGATTTATAAGTAGTACATAGATGCATACTTGAATGTGTGTGTCATCTGCAAGAATTTCGACTAGCAGAGAGATGGATTTAAGGAATGATGCTTGTGAAACAACATGGAAAACATGAAACGAAGACAAAGACGCACACTATGGAACATATATACAAATTGTGATTCTAATACATACGTATTTTGCCTATAATTGTGTATCGACTTGCCAATAAATAATTCCGTTATTAAATTCCCTTGTCTTCTGTCGTTACCGTACAACACAGACAATTGTTGGTACGGTTCATGTACATCAGTCTACAGGAGCGAGTGAATACGTGTCCAAGTTGTCAACAGTGAGATCTTGTCTTTGACGTCTTGATTAGTAACAGGATTTGTGGAAGAGATACAAATAACGTTCTCCGATTTAACCGAGCGCTGTGCTTAGCCAATGTGCAAAAAGTAAAAAAAATGGCACATGTTGAAAAAAGGCTCATTATCAGAAAGTTCGAATTCAGGCAGGTGCACATTTCGAGACAAGATTTCACCACAGTTCGTTTAGGATATCTAAATTATTCTGACCACACATGGTGACCTAAATTAAACCATAAGTGGCAATCAAATACTCGCCGATGTCATTGGCTGGCGCTATATATCTCAAATTGACAGAGGTCCATCATTCACCTTTATACCGACTATCGCATACTCCGAGAAGACGAACATTCAGTTGCAGTGTGAGTCAACTACAATAGTGAATAATGCTTTGAGTTACTACAGCTGTCACGTGGTTATTTTTTCTCAGATTGTGAAGTTACTTCTCAATGACTTAAATCAAAACTTGCTAAGATATGCCTGAAATGTTTTCTTTTTGTTAACAATTAAATGGTAAATACACAAACAATTGGGAATGAGTCACCTAATGTCTTCTTACAACACGCATTACAAGGGATGAAAATATTGGAGTAATTTCTTTGCACTAGAAAAACGACAGTTAGTATTTGGTCACTACTCTTATTGCCTGTATGAAATAAGGATTAGAAGCAATACTTTAGGAAATTTCTGTTGTATTTTACTGATTAGTAATACCCAACTTCTAAGATTAAAAGTTAATACAATTTCGACACTTTCTTAGTTGACTTTATCAAAATAAGTAAGAAATATCCACAAATTGTAATTCACAGAAAATTATTGACTGGACTGAAACCTGAGTAGGGAAGTGAACAGAGCTATTTATAAGAATGCCTACATTATGAAAAGCTGAACGAAGATCGTTGCAATCAAAACGTTCGTAGAGCCAAAAATGTATAAACAAATTAAGATATCTACCACTTGATGAATAGAAGGAAATTACGCTAGCAAAACGACATGAGTGGAGCTCATAGTAATGCCGAGTAGGGAACAAAGAGAACAATTAATTATGAAATATATTCACAAAAAGCACTACTAAAAAGGAAAAAAATTACCATATTAGGAAAAGATTGGCAACACAAACCAGTAAAACGAGAAATCTAAGTTGAACTGCACATTAACTCATGCCATTAACTTCAATGCTCAAGGTATTTATATCAATACCTAGACAACTTTACCATATGCTGATCAAACATTCATAAAAATTCTGCAGTTTTCAATTATGGGGTCAGTACTTTCCTGTTATGTTGAAGTATTTGGTCCTCATATTCTCATACTGCAACTACTTCAATTCATTATCAGTTTCTTTAAAACAGAAAATCAACTAATATCATTTTATCATGATCCGATTGTTGTTTCACCTTAACATAATTAAAAAAGCAGACGTATAATGTAAGCAAGACCAGATCTTTTAAATGACAATGTTTAACAACGACAAGTCACTATGTAACTTTAAGAAAGTCACTTAAGCTTTACTGCGAACAATTGCAGATATTTTCTCAATTTTCAAATGTCCAAACAACCCTTATGTTATTTGGATCTTTTCGCGTAGATTCTAATGTTCAGTTTTGGAAGAGGGAGATTGCTCAACAACCACTTGCATTTAATTACACACGTTCATTAGTTACATCCAAGGGTTGGTTCTGTTCGAGTTCACACACCAGTGGCTGAAATCCAAGCACCTTAATCAATTAGCCGTAGGTCTAAACGGCAAAAGTGAGAAGCAAATATTTCGGTTAAAACAAGGTTTAGTTTACTGTATCAATCAAGTGTTTACTGTACAATAGGAAGTTAAAAACAGTTAAAGTTAATGGTACATAAATATAAAATCTTTCCACAAACAGTAAAATGCCATAGATGTTCAGGAACAAAGCGGTAAATATACATTTAAAAAACCTAATACAATATATTTTATTGAAAGACGCAGTAGGGAGTGAAACAGACTCTTACACAGAGGAGTCTACGAAAGTTTTCTCCACTCAATCAGAAGTCGAACTACTTTGAGAAGAATTTAAAGCTGATTCTAAAACGAATTTGCTGAAGCTTTTCTCAGTTTTTTTGGATATGGTAATGCCTTTAAATCCTAACTTCTTGGCAAGCTTTCGGCGCTTTGCGATACGCTTGCGTGTTGTTGATAAGACAAGATCTGGATCCAGAGGGGCGACGCCGGGACCTGTAGGGTTGCATGCTTCTTCGAGTGTTAGTCCTGTAAATATCTGCCTTCTTAAGGGGGAACGTTCAGTGTTTCTGCATAACTTATGGTAGCGTTGATTTTTTTCAACTGAATTTTCGAAAATAGTTGGCAAACCCCTGTGTTTTGGGGGAGTATACTTATTAGGAAGATAGACATTTGCAATGTCTGATGGTATGTGCAGAGGACTTTGAGGTCTGACATTTTCCAATTTATCTTGCGATAAGACAGATATCTTATCAGGTGACGCAGTAAAGCATGACTGTGCAGAAATATCCGTAAATGGTATATTATTTTCATTCTGGGCAGGCGAATGAGAAGAATTGCACGATGCGTCATAAACTGCATTCGTCTACAAAAAAAGAATATTAATTTAAGTGTGGATTAGTACCATATATTACACATAGTTGAAGATACTAGCAATGTAAAGCATACTCTGATGTACCTAGCTAATAGCTATTCAGTTTGTACGTCCTATTAATTCGAGAACCAAGACGACGAAAATAGTGGCTTTTGAAATACAATATGATACATCAACAAAATTCAATCTACAAGAGGTGCACGCCGAGCATATCTTAGAGCAAGACAATGAACTTCAAATGGGCATGTGCTCGAACCGTCACACAGACTAACGGAAAACCAACTTAAATGTGCACTATAGATTTGTACGACTGATGAACAAGGAGAGATGAGGAGAAAGGGGCTATTTATATCAATGACAACTAAATCAAAATGCTTGGTTCTCACACAAGGCGACTGGGTACTCAAAGTGGACAGAAGTGAGCGATTTCGCGAAAGCTAGCGACGGTTAACGAATGGAATAACTATTTGAAATCGGATATCTATATATATCAGAACTGATATACGTAAATTAACAGACATGTAATTCATCTATGCAATCAAAGACAGTGCATACGTTAAAATGATAACATGGTGGTCCATTTTATCACATGACCTATACCGCATTACTTTCAATATTTTGATTTATCGTTGAAAAGGACTACCAGTTGTTACATCTTAAAACAGAAGCACTGAAAAATTCGCACATAGAAAACGTGACGAATAATCGTAGTAGACTTTGATATAGCTAACAAATCCATCAGCCAACTGTGAACAATGCCAACACAGACTACATTCGAATGAGAAACAAGACCAATAAGGTTGTGTGTTATGGATATCCAATACGGTGAATCCGATAAATAAATACCTTGTCTTTTTACTGAAGTTTCAGTTTGGGAAATCTGAAATGAAGCAGTATTGAGAACAAAGATTACTAAATAGTGATAACATAAACACAGACCGTTAGTAGCACAGAGGCAGAATGCTCTCCGACCACTGATGTGCATCGGGTTTCAAACCCAACCGACATACACCTTTAACACGATAAGCCATTATTACAACTGCTAAGGAGTTAGGATTCGACATAAGAATGGTAAACCTAATACTCAGAAAATAACAGCTGCGACATAAACTAGTCTCCCCACCAATCTTCTGGGAGTCAGCCAAGGCTACATTAGTCGAGTGGCGGGACGAACTGCGAAGGAGCTTCCTGAGGACCGCGAAAGTTTGCTTCACTACCAAAAAGCGAACACAAAGAAGTCAAATTGGCTTACAATAGCTCGTAAAGATCGATTTTGGGCATTGGATATTGGTCTGGCGGTTAATGCAAGTGAGGGAGCAATGTGGTGCATTAGGTAAGAGTAAGTGTGACACCTTGAACCCCCTTGACTTATGCGCATGTATGATTTATTGAGTAGGGAAAATAAGATTTCAGATCCAGGAATCATCAGAGATTTTCTCTGAGGGAATATCTTATGACTTTTTGAATGGTGTCACACACGATAGTAGCTCTAAACTGTTAGAAGTATGCATTCTGTGTAAGGGAGAGCTCCATGGACACTGGAGCGTTCAAAATGCAATTAACGACATATTTGTAAGCAAGACGAAGCATAAGAAGGCTTGACGTAAATGCCTGTGAAGTTAAAGTCGTCTGTACCATTGGTTGCAGAAAAGCTGATTCTTGGTATGGATCGTGTCAGTGGCAATTTCGTACTTTATCTTCCTTTCCAGGCATTTATCTTCAACAAGAGCTTAAAAATTAAACATCTAAGACTTGTATGTAATTTCCATTCAAAGTCTTCAGTATTCCCACGTGCTGTCGTCTTATATTGGTGTGCTGACTTATTTTCATTCTTGCACACCCAAAGTAATTTGACGTTGAACATGTGTTTAGTATTAAACCCTTGCCATTCTGCTGGGGACCCCATCCTGTAAAAATAAACGCTGCTACAGAAACTTCAAGCCTCAAGCTTGAGGCCCTATGTTCCACTGGGACTGTGAAGGAATGAAAAAAATAAACATAGGCGACTTATTCAACGTAGCAGACGCACTTACATGAGTTTGCGGATTAATCACTGACTTTCGACTATATCTTTTAGATGGGTGTGTTTGTTCACCATGGGACGCTGCAGATATGGATTTGCGGCGTAATCTCAAGGACCTTCTGAGAGTTCCACCCGAGTCGGCACTTTCTGGTGAGGAATCAATGATGTTTGTTAGGTCTAGAAGACCCATGATAGATTTCCTTCCGCGCTTAGATTCGCTAAGAGGGATAAAAGACAGACAATAATGGGCGTTCATCCTCTTATATTATTGCGGTAACTTATAAAGAATAAACATAGTGAACGCAAGTGCTTAATTAGTTAAATTTAATTGATTAAACACTTGCGTTTGCTTATATATACATGTTATACAACGAACGGACTGAAACTGACCTCATCGGACAAATTGTGACAACTGAAGCTCGGAGGCAGCTTCACCTGAAAAACAGGAAAGCGAACACACTGCCCAACAGCCCACACTAAACCACAAAGGGGGGAACAATCCTGCGAGCAGAGCGAAAGACTATAGCAACGAGAAAAGTTTGTGGAGTACGTAACAAGTTGACTTAGGCGCGAAGACTCAAGGTTCATTGCTTGGCATCATTCGATAAGTGGTCCACTACATTCAGATTGCAAGTATTTTCGATATTGGATAGAAAAATATTGTTATATCGTGGCAAAGTTGATGGATAGTGTTCCAAAGGGACGGACGCACCAGAGACCTTGAAAGTAACAGCCGAAATCAGAGGGTTAATTTAGGTCTTTTATTCAACCCTAACCAGAATATATCACTGAATAACCTTAATCCGGCGTCTACGCCTTTCTCATCTAACTGTGGCTCACATCTTTCCTTAATTTACCACAATCCAGCCTCAAACAATCCTAATATTCCTACAACTTAACCCCAACAATTTCTCAGCTTGACCCTAACTCTGATGTTATCATAAGCATCAACTAACAGCTTCAGTGAGTGACAGACTGATGAGTAAAGTGAATTTTCGGACGGACTAGTTACCGTCACAGCCCTGGTCCTGTTTGTCTTTAAGAATCTGGATGCAAACCAAAGTTTCACACTCTTTGCTTCTGGATTCCATCTGTAGATGCTTATTCATTTGTAAGATGATAGGTTATTTGACTCTGATTATTACCCCTTAAAATGAATGCGATGATATTTTTATCCGATCGAAGCACCGGAGTTGTTGACGGTGAGAATTCTGGTTTCTTAGTGAAACTAATATTTGAATGCAAATTTGTTATGGTGAGTCTTCATGATAAGTGCCTATGATTTAATATTCGCCTTTCGAATTCGTCAAGTGTGTTCATCAGTTTTGCATTAGTGCAGGTTACCAAGGTTGAGCCTGAGTTTTTGGACGGGCTTAGTCTCGAAGTAAGTACAGGGTCCTAGTTTGTAATCGTTCAGTAGACTCGTTTCTAACATTTCATTGTTCCACTTCATCAGAGACTTTTCATTCCTCAGCATTCCAACAAGGTTTTGGACAAACCTTCTTCAAAATTGCTAATTTTGGTGTCACAGATTTTTGTGGGTTGGACTTATTTCCAAGATGCCTGAAGTGTTGCATATAGAACACCAGTCTGAACAGAATGCTTTTCGGTCGCAACAGACAATGCATATATTTACGTGTTCACGATAACTTTGTAGTTCACCTATACTGTGAGCTCTGAGTTCAGTTTTTTGATTTTTTTTAACGTAGGTGTAATAAAATTGTGAGAAATTTATGAAGCATAATCTGTTTGTGATGTCTGTCAATTATTTATAATTGTTGGTTATATAAGTCTGAATTACTTTTAAGATGAAAAATCTGCTTGTTTTGTGTGTGAACCGCTAGGTTTTTAGGGGGCAGTTTTTTATGACCTGTAACAGCATAGCGTTCGTTGATCTGATACTAATCTGGATTTAAAGAAGGACTGGTGTGGATTCTGAATGTTCATTACTTCGTAGATCTATATGACCGCAGTTGGTCTGACAGTGAAAAACTGAGGAACTTGCTAAAATTATCTCCTTGCTGAACTACCTGTTATTCCCTTTCTTGTTTTAACACCCCTGGCGTTCAGATTGCAAATAGTACCGTGTTCTGTATTTGGAGGCAACTTTACTAAACATCTGGCCCGAAAACGCATAACGGAAACTTAAGTTGACGTAAGCTTTTAGGTAAGAATTAGTGGGTAAGAGAAGCTAAGGAAATGGGATGGACATCGTTAACCGGTAGTAGTCAACCACTTCAGTTCATCTAGTTGATCAGCTTTGGAAAAGGTATTCTAAGTGGAATGACCCTTCAATGAGATAATACTTAATTAACTTCCAAAATTGAGACTTCGAACAGAAAGCTGCTAAGGGAAGTTGGACTGGCTAGGTATATGGTACGACGTTCTGCGCTGATAGACCTAGGTCTGTTACTTGTCTGGTTTATGGTATTTATTTTGAGTAGTTCACATGATTGATTGACTCCCGCTACATTATCTTCCCATTTATATCATTTGTGTTATAAATCATAAAAGATTGTTTCTCATGTTTGAACGTAGGTTTTTAATGAATTATATTAATAATAATAATAATGTATATTCTCATATAAACATAAAAATTTACATGAAAATGCATGCCATTTTTACAGGCACGGTCAAGTTTGATATAATATCAAATCGTAGATCGTCTACAAGTTAATAATGTCTCAACCGTTAAATATTTGATATATATATAAATACACATTGTCTGAACTAGGCTGTATAGTTATTGAATTGTACAATTGTCCTCCAGGTTGAGCGGGAAAATCGACTTCGTTTCGTTTTCATCCCGTGGTTGTCGGCATACGATAACCAACCAATATTGAGGTAAGTACAACGTTTACAAGGGATTCAAAGCTGTTTTAGAAAAGTAAAAGTGCTGAGGTGAATCATTAAATTGTAATGAAATAGGTAAGTGCAAGTATCATTAATAAATGCATTAAAAAAAGAAAACTCCCTAGGCTGACAACGTTCATTTGCAATGTATAATGCTACACGTATATCTCGTACTATCATGATGTCCACTTTTGGTTTTAATACATTTATCCTCAGTTGTGCCAGTTGTTTTTGTTTTATACCTTTTTGTGCATTTAATGTACAACCGTACCCTTCAGAGAGTAGGAATATAATAAGTCATAAAGAGCTGTAAAATGTTAGGTTTAATGGAATATAATGAGGATCAAGTAAAGACGTTATTGGAAAATGAATGAGATAAGACATTGTGAAGTGGTACTTAAAGATCCGACAATGGACAGCAAGCTAGTTTATAAGGTGCCCCATAAATCTGTGCAGATCCCGCGTGGTCGCGTCTCAGCAATAGGCTGAGCGAATGGTATATATTTAAAGGTAGAAGCATGATCTGTCAAGGCGTTCATCATTATCTTTTTCAAGATAAAGATCTAAGCCCTCATAAAAATCAGAAATATCTCGAGCCTTTAATTTGTATATTTCTGTTCCTGCAGAGTAGGGCGATTCACCTTAGTGACCCCCACCATATCTACTGATCAGCTAACGCCACCCTTCCTCCTTTTTTGATGTTAAGCTCTGAGACTATGATTATTATGGCTACCGCAAATATATTGCTTGGTACCAGACATGTTCGTACCTCATATTCCATCTCCCTAGCTTTCTTAATGAGTGCTTCGTATAGGTCTCCACGCACATCTTTATGAACATTATATATGTATGCATGCATCCTAATGAACAGATTACTTTTCAAGATGTTAAAACCTTAAAGAATAAAAAGATTAGGTTTTGTGAATAGTGAAGCAAGATTCAGCAGAACAATATAGTTAGGGATCAATATAGGTAGTATGAACTGAAGGTAAGGTCGGTTGGCAGGACTTAGTGTACTAAATTATCATGACAGTCTTATATATAGTCAACATTTGACATTGCAAAGTAACCTGTCTACATGTACTATAAAAAGATATTAACAGAACCAACAAAATTTCAGCATTTGTTTAACAATACTACAGAAGGGTAGTTAGTACTACAGGTAGTCGTGAAGTAAATCAATCTATGTATAATAAGAGCATAGTCAGTGTCATAATTCGTATTATCAAAGAATACATTAGGCTCAATAACTGAGTGTTATAAGGGAAATAAGAGCGGTAAACCAAGAGAACATTTGCCGCATAAGTATTTTAACCATTTTAGGTATTTTAATGACAATCTAATTTCAAGTATTGAACCTACATAATTATTAAGTATTATTATGTTAGTCTGGGAACTAGTGTACTTTCTGTAGTTAAATATTGAAATGCCATTGTCTCTCCACTCTACCAGCAGTTGAGATCTTTGAGGCGGGCTAGGGTGGACATGTTTATATGTTTTTCTAGGCTCCTTTTGAAACTGTCAGGCCTTTCACAGGATCTTATCTCAGAGGGTAGTTGGTTCCAAAGTTTGCAATATTTAATAGTGAAGAAGTTAGCTCTAGTGGTGAGTTTATGGGTGTTAACCTTGAGAAGGTAGTTGTGGTTGCGTAGTCCATACGATTTAGGATTAGCCCAGGTTATGGACGAGTTACTGTTACAGTGCTTTCTTATAACTTTGAATAAGAGAAATAAACTGCACTTCACTCTCCTTAACCATAAGGGCTCTAAGTCCAGTCGAATACATCTGTCAAGGTATTCTATTTGCTGACCATAGCCTAATATGCGTTTCGTGAGGAATCTTTGTACACTTTCAACTTTTTTTCTGTCTGCTGATTTAAAGCTACTGTATAAGTGGGCACAGTATTCAAGTTTGGGGCGAATGCATATCTTATATATGGCTAATCTGGCTTCTGGAGTGTAAAAGTTGCGTAGCACAAAGCCGGTTAGACGTTTACAATCAGATACCACCTTATTTGCATGTTCAGTAAAGGTAAGATCTGAGTATGTTATCCCGAGATCTGTGACTGTGTTCGTGTTTGAGACAAAGTCACCGTACTAATACTCCCGGCCCAGATGGAATGTCTTCCGTCCTCTTAAAAAATGGTGGAAATGACATGAATCTACTTCTTCTCAAGATATTTTCAACTTCGATAAGGAGTGGAACATATCCAAATAGCTGGAAGAAATCCTACGTTGTACCCATTCACAAAACCGGACCTACAGCGGACATAGATAATTACCGCCCCATCAACATTACTTCCGTAGTTTCACGTGTGATGGAAAAGATTGTAAAGAAGCAAATTGTTCAGTATTTGCTCTCGAATGACTTAATATCCCCTTTCCAATACGGTTTCCTAAATAGAAGATCGTGCATTACGTGCCAGTTAGATTATTTCGACCACATTACTGAATGTGTAGACAAAGGTCGTTCGGCAGCAACATTATTTCTAGATGTTAGGAAAGCTTTTGATAAAGTCCCACATAACAGACTCATACTGAAACTCCTATCTTATGGAATAAGTGGAAGGCTTCTTGAGTGGATAACTTCCTTTCTTACAGGAAGAGAACAGTTAGTTAAAGTCAACCATCACTTATCAACATCCAAACCGATAACCAGCGGCGTGATACAAGGTAGTGTTCTTGGCCCTACCCTATTCATTGTATTCATAAATGATATTGTCTCTATGATCAAGTATGGCAAGCCATACCTCTTTGCAGATGACCTCAAAGTTGTCTATGATTTTGACTATAATGATATGAATATTGTTAGTAAAATCCAAGAAGACCTAAATAGTCTATGTAATTGGAGTGAAAAGTGGCAGTTAACGTTCAATCCAGCTAAATCTGGGATAACATACTTCGGACGTTGGAAACCTAGCATGTGTCTATACATGTACGGTGACCTTGTCTCAAACACGAACACAGTCACAGATCTCGGGATAACATACTCAGATCTTACCTTTACTGAACATGCAAATAAGGTGGTATCTGATTGTAAACGTCTAACCGGCTTTGTGCTACGCAACTTTTACACTCCAGAAGCCAGATTAGCCATATATAAGATATGCATTCGCCCCAAACTTGAATACTGTGCCCACTTATACAGTAGCTTTAAATCAGCAGACAGAAAAAAAGTTGAAAGTGTCCAAAGATTCCTCACGAAACGCATATTAGGCTATGGTCAGCAAATAGAATACCTTGACAGATGTATTCGACTGGACTTAGAGCCCTTATGGTTAAGGAGAGTGAAGTGCAATTTATTTCTCTTATTCAAAGTTATAAGAAAGCACTGTAACAGTAACTCGTCCATAACCTGGGCTAATCCTAAATCGTATGGACTACGCAACCACAACTACCTTCTCAAGGTTAACACCCATAAACTCACCACTAGAGCTAACTTCTTCACCATTAAATATTGCAAACTTTGGAACCAACTACCCTCTGAGATAAGATCCTGTGAAAGGCCTGACAGTTTCAAAAGGAGCCTAGAAAAACATATAAACATGTCCACCCTAGCCCGCCTCAAAGATCTCAACTGCTGGTAGAGTGGAGAGACAATGGCATTTCAATATTTAACTACAGAAAGTACACTAGTTCCCAGACTAACATAATAATACTTAGTAATTATGTAGGTTCAATACTTGAAATTAGATTGTCATTAAAATACCTAAAATGATTAAAATACTTATGCGGCAAATGTTCTCTTGGTTTACCGCTCTTATTTCCCTTATAACACTCAGTTATTGAGCCTAATGTATTCTTTGATAATACGAATTATGACACTGACTATGCTCTTATTATACATAGATTGATTTACTTCACGACTACCTGTAGTACTAACTACCCTTCTGTAGTATTGTTAAACAAATGCTGAAATTTTGTTGGTTCTGTTAATATCTTTTTATAGTACATGTAGACAGGTTACTTTGCAATGTCAAATGTTGACTATATATAAGACTGTCATGATAATTTAGTACACTAAGTCCTGCCAACCGACCTTACCTTCAGTTCATACTACCTATATTGATCCCTAACTATATTGTTCTGCTGAATCTTGCTTCACTATTCACAAAACCTAATCTTTTTATTCTTTAAGGTTTTAACATCTTGAAAAGTAATCTGTTCATTAGGATGCATGCATACATATATAATGTTCATAAAGATGTGCGTGGAGACCTATACGAAGCACTCATTAAGAAAGCTAGGGAGATGGAATATGAGGTACGAACATGTCTGGTACCAAGCAATATATTTGCGGTAGCCATAATAATCATAGTCTCAGAGCTTAACATCAAAAAAGGAGGAAGGGTGGCGTTAGCTGATCAGTAGATATGGTGGGGGTCACTAAGGTGAATCGCCCTACTCTGCAGGAACAGAAATATACAAATTAAAGGCTCGAGATATTTCTGATTTTTATGAGGGCTTAGATCTTTATCTTGAAAAAGATAATGATGAACGCCTTGACAGATCATGCTTCTACCTTTAAATATATACCATTCGCTCAGCCTATTGCTGAGACGCGACCACGCGGGATCTGCACAGATTTATGGGGCACCTTATAAACTAGCTTGCTGTCCATTGTCGGATCTTTAAGTACCACTTCACAATGTCTTATCTCATTCATTTTCCAATAACGTCTTTACTTGATCCTCATTATATTCCATTAAACCTAACATTTTACAGCTCTTTATGACTTATTATATTCCTACTCTCTGAAGGGTACGGTTGTACATTAAATGCACAAAAAGGTATAAAACAAAAACAACTGGCACAACTGAGGATAAATGTATTAAAACCAAAAGTGGACATCATGATAGTACGAGATATACGTGTAGCATTATACATTGCAAATGAACGTTGTCAGCCTAGGGAGTTTTCTTTTTTTAATGCATTTATTAATGATACTTGCACTTACCTATTTCATTACAATTTAATGATTCACCTCAGCACTTTTACTTTTCTAAAACAGCTTTGAATCCCTTGTAAACGTTGTACTTACCTCAATTTTGGTTGGTTATCGTATGCCGACAACCACGGGATGAAAACGAAACGAAGTCGATTTTCCCGCTCAACCTGGAGGACAATTGTACAATTCAATAACTATACAGCCTAGTTCAGACAATGTGTATTTATATATATATCAAATATTTAACGGTTGAGACATTATTAACTTGTAGACGATCTACGATTTGATATTATATCAAACTTGACCGTGCCTGTAAAAATGGCATGCATTTTCATGTAAATTTTTATGTTTATATGAGAATATACATTATTATTATTATTAATATAATTCATTAAAAACCTACGTTCAAACATGAGAAACAATCTTTTATGATTTATAACACAAATGATATAAATGGGAAGATAATGTAGCGGGAGTCAATCAATCATGTGAACTACTCAAAATAAATACCATAAACCAGACAAGTAACAGACCTAGGTCTATCAGCGCAGAACGTCGTACCATATACCTAGCCAGTCCAACTTCCCTTAGCAGCTTTCTGTTCGAAGTCTCAATTTTGGAAGTTAATTAAGTATTATCTCATTGAAGGGTCATTCCACTTAGAATACCTTTTCCAAAGCTGATCAACTAGATGAACTGAAGTGGTTGACTACTACCGGTTAACGATGTCCATCCCATTTCCTTAGCTTCTCTTACCCACTAATTCTTACCTAAAAGCTTACGTCAACTTAAGTTTCCGTTATGCGTTTTCGGGCCAGATGTTTAGTAAAGTTGCCTCCAAATACAGAACACGGTACTATTTGCAATCTGAACGCCAGGGGTGTTAAAACAAGAAAGGGAATAACAGGTAGTTCAGCAAGGAGATAATTTTAGCAAGTTCCTCAGTTTTTCACTGTCAGACCAACTGCGGTCATATAGATCTACGAAGTAATGAACATTCAGAATCCACACCAGTCCTTCTTTAAATCCAGATTAGTATCAGATCAACGAACGCTATGCTGTTACAGGTCATAAAAAACTGCCCCCTAAAAACCTAGCGGTTCACACACAAAACAAGCAGATTTTTCATCTTAAAAGTAATTCAGACTTATATAACCAACAATTATAAATAATTGACAGACATCACAAACAGATTATGCTTCATAAATTTCTCACAATTTTATTACACCTACGTTAAAAAAATCAAAAAACTGAACTCAGAGCTCACAGTATAGGTGAACTACAAAGTTATCGTGAACACGTAAATATATGCATTGTCTGTTGCGACCGAAAAGCATTCTGTTCAGACTGGTGTTCTATATGCAACACTTCAGGCATCTTGGAAATAAGTCCAACCCACAAAATTCTGTGACACCAAAATTAGCAATTTTGAAGAAGGTTTGTCCAAAACCCTGTTGGAATGCTGAGGAATGAAAAGTCTCTGATGAAGTGGAACAATGAAATGTTAGAAACGAGTCTACTGAACGATTACAAACTAGGACCCCGTACTTACTTCGAGACTAAGCCCGTCCAAAAACTCAGGCTCAACCTTGGTAACCTGCATTAATGCAAAACTGATGAACACACTTGACGAATTCGAAAGGCGAATATTAAATCATAGGCACTTATCATGAAGACTCACCATAACAAATTTGCATTCAAATATTAGTTTCACTAAGAAACCAGAATTCTCACCGTCAACAACTCCGGTGCTTCGATCGGATAAAAATATCATCGCATTCATTTTAAGGGGTAATAATCAGAGTCACATAACCTATCATCTTACAAATGAATAAGCATCTACAGATGGAATCCAGAAGCAAAGAGTGTGAAACTTTGGTTTGCATCCAGATTCTTAAAGACAAACAGGACCAGGGCTGTGACGGTAACTAGTCCGTCCGAAAATTCACTTTACTCATCAGTCCGTCACTCACTGAAGCTGTTAGTTGATGCTTATGATAACATCAGAGTTAGGGTCAAGCTGAGAAATTGTTGGGGTTAAGTTGTTGGAATATTAGGATTGTTTGAGGCTGGATTGTGGTAAATTAAGGAAAGGTGTGAGCCACAGTTAGATGAGAAAGGCGTAGACGCCGGATTAAGGTTATTCAGTGATATATTCTGGTTAGGGTTGAATAAAAGACCTAAATTAACCCTCTGATTTCGGCTGTTACTTTCAAGGTCTCTGGTGCGTCCGTCCCTTTGGAACACTATCCATCAACTTTGCCACGATATAACAATATTTTTCTATCCAATATCGAAAATACTTGCAATCTGAATGTAGTGGACCACTTATCGAATGATGCCAAGCAATGAACCTTGAGTCTTCGCGCCTAAGTCAACTTGTTACGTACTCCACAAACTTTTCTCGTTGCTATAGTCTTTCGCTCTGCTCGCAGGATTGTTCCCCCCTTTGTGGTTTAGTGTGGGCTGTTGGGCAGTGTGTTCGCTTTCCTGTTTTTCAGGTGAAGCTGCCTCCGAGCTTCAGTTGTCACAATTTGTCCGATGAGGTCAGTTTCAGTCCGTTCGTTGTATAACATGTATATATAAGCAAACGCAAGTGTTTAATCAATTAAATTTAACTAATTAAGCACTTGCGTTCACTATGTTTATTCTTTATAAGTTACCGCAATAATATAAGAGGATGAACGCCCATTATTGTCTGTCTTTTATCCCTCTTAGCGAATCTAAGCGCGGAAGGAAATCTATCATGGGTCTTCTAGACCTAACAAACATCATTGATTCCTCACCAGAAAGTGCCGACTCGGGTGGAACTCTCAGAAGGTCCTTGAGATTACGCCGCAAATCCATATCTGCAGCGTCCCATGGTGAACAAACACACCCATCTAAAAGATATAGTCGAAAGTCAGTGATTAATCCGCAAACTCATGTAAGTGCGTCTGCTACGTTGAATAAGTCGCCTATGTTTATTTTTTTCATTCCTTCACAGTCCCAGTGGAACATAGGGCCTCAAGCTTGAGGCTTGAAGTTTCTGTAGCAGCGTTTATTTTTACAGGATGGGGTCCCCAGCAGAATGGCAAGGGTTTAATACTAAACACATGTTCAACGTCAAATTACTTTGGGTGTGCAAGAATGAAAATAAGTCAGCACACCAATATAAGACGACAGCACGTGGGAATACTGAAGACTTTGAATGGAAATTACATACATGTCTTAGATGTTTAATTTTTAAGCTCTTGTTGAAGATAAATGCCTGGAAAGGAAGATAAAGTACGAAATTGCCACTGACACGATCCATACCAAGAATCAGCTTTTCTGCAACCAATGGTACAGACGACTTTAACTTCACAGGCATTTACGTCAAGCCTTCTTATGCTTCGTCTTGCTTACAAATATGTCGTTAATTGCATTTTGAACGCTCCAGTGTCCATGGAGCTCTCCCTTACACAGAATGCATACTTCTAACAGTTTAGAGCTACTATCGTGTGTGACACCATTCAAAAAGTCATAAGATATTCCCTCAGAGAAAATCTCTGATGATTCCTGGATCTGAAATCTTATTTTCCCTACTCAATAAATCATACATGCGCATAAGTCAAGGGGGTTCAAGGTGTCACACTTACTCTTACCTAATGCACCACATTGCTCCCTCACTTGCATTAACCGCCAGACCAATATCCAATGCCCAAAATCGATCTTTACGAGCTATTGTAAGCCAATTTGACTTCTTTGTGTTCGCTCTTTGGTAGTGAAGCAAACTTTCGCGGTCCTCAGAAAGCTCCTTCGCAGTTCGTCCTGCCACTCGACTAATGTAGCCTTGGCTGACTCCCAGAAGATTGGTGGGGAGACTAGTTTATGTCGCAGCTGTTATTTTCTGAGTATTAGGTTTACCGTTCTTATGTCGAATCCTAACTCCTTAGCAGTTGTAATAATGGTTTATCGTGTTAAATGTGTATGTCGGTTGGGTTTGAAACCCGATGCACATCAGTGGTCGGAGAGCATTCTGCCTCTGTGCTACTAACGGTCTGTGTTTATGTTATCACTATTTAGTAATCTTTGTTCTCAATACTGCTTCATTTCAGATTTCCCAAACTGAAACTTCAGTATTTTTTTTTTTTTTTTTTTTTTTTTTTTTTTTTTTTTTTTTTTTTTTTTTTTTTTTTTTTTTTTTTTTTTTTTTTTTTTTTTTTTTTTTTTTTTTTGGCATTGTTCACAGTTGGCTGATGGATTTGTTAGCTATATCAAAGTCTACTACGATTATTCGTCACGTTTTGTATGTGCGAATTTTTCAGTGCTTATGTTTTAAGATGTAACAACTGGTAGTCCTTTTCAACGATAAATCAAAATATTGAAAGTAATGCGGTATAGGTCATGTGATAAAATGGACCACCATGTTATCATTTTAACGTATGCACTGTCTTTGATTGCATAGATGAATTACATGTCTGTTAATTTACGTATATCAGTTCTGATATATATAGATATCCGATTTCAAATAGTTATTCCGTTCGTTAACCGTCGCTAGCTTTCGCGAAATCGCTCACTTCTGTCCACTTTGAGTACCCAGTCGCCTTGTGTGAGAACCAAGCATTTTGATTTAGTTGTCATTGATATAAATAGCCCCTTTCTCCTCATCTCTCCTTGTTCATCAGTCGTACAAATCTATAGTGCACATTTAAGTTGGTTTTCCGTTAGTCTGTGTGACGGTTCGAGCACATGCCCATTTGAAGTTCATTGTCTTGCTCTAAGATATGCTCGGCGTGCACCTCTTGTAGATTGAATTTTGTTGATGTATCATATTGTATTTCAAAAGCCACTATTTTCGTCGTCTTGGTTCTCGAATTAATAGGACGTACAAACTGAATAGCTATTAGCTAGGTACATCAGAGTATGCTTTACATTGCTAGTATCTTCAACTATGTGTAATATATGGTACTAATCCACACTTAAATTAATATTCATTTTTTGTAGACGAATGCAGTTTATGACGCATCGTGCAATTCTTCTCATTCGCCTGCCCAGAATGAAAATAATATACCATTTACGGATATTTCTGCACAGTCAAGCTTTACTGCGTCACCTGATAAGATATCTGTCTTATCGCAAGATAAATTGGAAAATGTCAGACCTCAAAGTCCTCTGCACATGCCATCAGACATTGCAAATGTCTATCTTCCTAATAAGTATACTCCCCCAAAACACAGGGGTTTGCCAACTATTTTCGAGAATTCAGTTAAAAAAAATCAACGCTACCATAAGTTATGCAGAAACACTGAACGTTCCCCCTTAAGAAGGCAGATATTTACAGGACTAACACTCGAAGAAGCATGCAACCCTACAGGTCCCGGCGTCGCCCCTCTGGATCCAGATCTTGTCTTATCAACAACACGCAAGCGTATCGCAAAGCGCCGAAAGCTTGCCAAGAAGTTAGGATTTAAAGGCATTACCATATCCAAGAAAACTGAGAAAAGCTTCAGCAAATTCGTTTTAGAATCAGCTTTAAATTCTTCTCAAAGTAGTTCGACTTCTGATTGAGTGGAGAAAACTTTCGTAGACTCCTCTGTGTAAGAGTCTGTTTCACTCCCTACTGCGTCTTCCAATAAAATATATTGTATTAGGTTTTTTAAATGTATATTTACCGCTTTGTTCCTGAACATCTATGGCATTTTACTGTTTGTGGAAAGATTTTATATTTATGTACCATTAACTTTAACTGTTTTTAACTTCCTATTGTACAGTAAACACTTGATTGATACAGTAAACTAAACCTTGTTTTAACCGAAATATTTGCTTCTCACTTTTGCCGTTTAGACCTACGGCTAATTGATTAAGGTGCTTGGATTTCAGCCACTGGTGTGTGAACTCGAACAGAACCAACCCTTGGATGTAACTAATGAACGTGTGTAATTAAATGCAAGTGGTTGTTGAGCAATCTCCCTCTTCCAAAACTGAACATTAGAATCTACGCGAAAAGATCCAAATAACATAAGGGTTGTTTGAACATTTGAAAATTGAGAAAATATCTGCAATTGTCCGCAGTAAAGCTTAAGTGACTTTCTTAAAGTTACATAGTGACTTGTCGTTGTTAAACATTGTCATTTGAAAGATCTGGTCTTGCTTACATTATACGTCTGCTTTTTTAATTATGTTAAGGTGAAACAACAATCGGATCATGATAAAATGATATTAGTTGATTTTCTGTTTTAAAGAAACTGATAATGAATTGAAGTAGTTGCAGTATGAGAATATGAGGACCAAATACTTCAACATAACAGGAAAGTACTGACCCCATAATTGAAAACTGCAGAATTTTTATGAATGTTTGATCAGCATATGGTAAAGTTGTCTAGGTATTGATATAAATACCTTGAGCATTGAAGTTAATGGCATGAGTTAATGTGCAGTTCAACTTAGATTTCTCGTTTTACTGGTTTGTGTTGCCAATCTTTTCCTAATATGGTAATTTTTTCCTTTTTAGTAGTGCTTTTTGTGAATATATTTCATAATTAATTGTTCTCTTTGTTCCCTACTCGGCATTACTATGAGCTCCACTCATGTCGTTTTGCTAGCGTAATTTCCTTCTATTCATCAAGTGGTAGATATCTTAATTTGTTTATACATTTTTGGCTCTACGAACGTTTTGATTGCAACGATCTTCGTTCAGCTTTTCATAATGTAGGCATTCTTATAAATAGCTCTGTTCACTTCCCTACTCAGGTTTCAGTCAAGTTCAATAATTTTCTGTGAATTACAATTTGTGGATATTTCTTACTTATTTTGATAAAGTCAACTAAGAAAGTGTCGAAATTGTATTAACTTTTAATCTTAGAAGTTGGGTATTACTAATCAGTAAAATACAACAGAAATTTCTTAAAGTATTGCTTCTAATCCTTATTTCATACAGGCAATAAGAGTAGTGACCAAATACTAACTGTCGTTTTTCTAGTGCAAAGAAATTACTCCAATATTTGCATCCCTTGTAATGCGTGTTGTAAGAAGACATTAGGTGACTCATTCCCAATTGTTTGTGTATTTACCATTTACTTGTTAACAAAAAGAAAACATTTCAGGCATATCTTAGCAAGTTTTGATTTAAGTCATTGAGAAGTAACTTCACAGTCTGGAAAAAATAATCACGTGACAGCTGTAGTAACTCAAAGCATTATTCACTATTGTAGTTGACTCACACTGCAGCTGAATGTTCGTCTTCTCGGAGTATGCGATAGTCGGTATAAAGGTGAATGATGGACCTCTGTCAATTTGAGATATATAGCGCCAGCCAATGACATCGGCGAGTATTTGATTGCCACTTATGGTTTAATTTAGGTCACCATGTGTGGTCAGAATAATTTAGATATCCTAAACGAACTGTGGTGAAATCTTGTCTCGAAATGTGCACCTGCCTGAATTCTAACTTTCTGATAATGAGCCTTTTTTCAACATGTGCCATTTTTTTACTTTTTGCACATTAGTTTAAATATCCGAAATATTGGAAAGAATGTGAGTAACTACACTGGATTTAAATCGAATAACTCATAAGAGAATAGTTTATTTCTAACTTTTAAACTATTTAATGGTTTCCTTGCTCATATCTCTGTAGTATGGATTCCGAAAGCGCACAAATGGAACTCATACGGTGATTGCTGGATGCATCTTTCCTTGTTAGTAGACTTTTTTCATGAGTAAAAACATGGAAAGGGTCAGCGGAATATCCACACCTCTCAAACTTCTTTTTTTACATGTTGTGAATTACAGATTTGGAGGAGAGGTTACAACTTTAAAGCTGTGCTCCATGGTTAGAAATAAGCGCCTTCATTTGTTGTAAGACCACTTTTAAATTCTTGGGACAGTTTTCAACTTTTTACCTGAAGTCAGCTGATACATTAGTCACCCTTTATGTGACGGCTTGCATTAAAGCAAACAAAAGCATCTGAATATCTCGCTTTTTATCAGTAGACCGAAAATAGATAAAATACCCGTTACTTGTAACCATCGATGAACTTAAGGAGAGCTAGTTAATTGCGTACTATAACAAGTCCCAGATTCTCTAAATTGCTCAAAATTTCTCATAAATTTTACCCTATCTACATCCTTCTGATTTCCTCAAGGACTGACTTGATGGATACGTGCAAAGTGTCAATAAGCAAACAGAATCAGCAGGGCCTAAATGGATATTTTGGATAAACTAAGCCACACGATAATGTCAAAAGACCAGCAGATATTTACTGTGGTAATACGTAGATTAAATGTTGAAGGGCATCAGCCAACTCTCATAAACTGTCAATGTCCAGCTCTTACTACGCTGGACTTCACGCTGTCCCTCGAAGACTTTCAGAAACAATTTGTAACAACTACCGCGAAAAACCTGAACACAGATTGGCGACTCGAGAATCCTTTATTCTTACGCCAATATGTAACCAACAAAAGGTTATTACACACAAGGTCTAAGAATAAATGTTATAACAATAAATCACGATAATTCTTCTGATAGGTTTTTATCTTCCACTGAACAGCGAACGATGAGACGATGACTGCTGGATTGATGACTTCTGCGAAAAATATGGAGGAGTTGGGTTTGAGCAAACAACCATGAATTGATCGTTCAACCTTCAGCTACATTGACAAAGGGTGATAAGAGTATGCCATCTATTCATACACTTCCCTTCTTATTTTGGTAGGAAATACTACTGAACCTAACATATTTTAGGCGGATGAAGCATATTGATTGAGGAACATCAGAATGTCAACCAACACATGGCATTACACTGAAAATTTAGCTGGCTACAGTCGTATTTTTAAAAAGACACGACGATGCCACACGCGCAAATCCTTCGGCAATTGCTGTCAAACGACCTACTTTCCCCATCCCACTACGGTTTCGTTGGTAGAAGTTCGTGCACTACTTACCACTTAGATTGTTTTGACTACATTACACATATGCGTTCAGCAACAACATTATTTCTCGACGTTAGCAAGGCCTTTGATAAAGTCCCACATATCAGACTCCTAAAAACTCCAGTCCTACAGAACAACTGGAAAACTTCTCAAATGGATAAATTCTTTTCTGCTAGGAAGAGAGCAATTAGTCAAAATCAACCACCAGCTGTCTTCGTCAAACCCGGTAACTAGTGGTGTAATACAGGGTAGCGTTCTTAGCCCTATTTATTTGTCTTATTCATAAATGATACAGTCTCTGTGATCAATTATGACAAGCCATACCTCTTTGCAGATGGCTTTTCCTTGGCGGTACGTTCGAAATTGGTGACATTTTTGCACGTGTTTGCTCTGAAATTTATTTACTGCTTATTGTCATATAATTCTTGAAATTATGGTCCAAATCTCTAAAAAACGTGTTCGTAGAAACACAATTGTTTTAGATAGTGGCTTAAATTCGGTTATAACTGCATTACCGCCTGGTAATACAGTATCAACTACTAGCTCTCAAAATGGTTTGAGTGCAGATCTCACTCCTGTGATACAGGTGAAAGATGTTCTGTTAGAGAACTCTGAGTTCTGTAAACTAAACCTCCTTTTGAAAGATATGCAGAGGCAAGTAAGTGAAATTCAGAAAAAATTAGATCAGTTTGATAGTATGTCACTGCCAATCTCAAATACCACGGAGAGCCGTTCTGATATTGGCCAGGTTAAGTGTTTACTGGATGTAACTCAAAATAAGCTTTTGAATTTAGACCCAATAGCCTGTCTTTTAGAAAGGCATCCTAAAATATCTCCAGACAACCTAAATAAAGCTGAAAATCTGATTGACTGCTTGGCTACGGAGGTGATGAAGCGTATAACCTCTTCTCACCAAGCTATAGTTTACAACGTCCCAGACTCTCTGCCCCTGAAAACTGTAAGACACAAAATCCTGATTTGTTGCGGCATGGCTAGTGTTCCATGTGAATGCAAACGACTTCGTAAAAAGTCTAACCAGGCTAATTGCCCAATCATTTTTAAATTCAGTAATTCCCTTGATGCTAGTAAGTTTACTAAATGTCAGGATCACTTAAGACTGAATAGCAGTTATAAGTCTATAACCGTAGCTCAGGATAAAACACCGTGTCAGCGCAGAATAATGCGTAGTAATAACCTGGTCACCTCCTCTAGCTCTAGCTTTGATTTACCAAATAAGGATCGTGCACAGCAACAGACACCTAGTGCTGAAACTAGCATTCAGCAAACTACACAACAACCACACCTGCCAATGGAACTAGGAACTGATTTAGATACCAGTACCCCTGTAAACAAAGCCTCATCGAAAGATGTTAAAATGACTAGAACTTCTGCAAGTTGTTCTAAGAAATTTCCCCCCAAACGTAGTAACCTCACCACGATGAACAAATTTCGCAGGGTTGAGACTAATGATGGGGAAGAATACTTTGTATTCAATAAGCCTGCTGAGAGTAAGAATGCCAACAAACCATCACTTGTTACGAAAAACTCCTCTCGAAACATAAGTATATCTGGAGGTGTTCCGCATGCTCCACCTTATAGAAAGTCAGGCTCCAAGACTCCTAAAGTCTTGCAGCCAAAGCACCTTCCTTCACAATTCCCTTTAAGTTATAAAAACAACCCGAAGGTGTATACCGGTATGACGAATAGCAGTTGGATGGGTAGACCTTCTGATGCTATGCCTTTTAACCGTCAACCTAGGCCCAACCTGTACTACCCTTATATCCAGGAACACATGGTAAATTTTCCAGGTGTCCTGAATCACTGGTACGACCCATGGCACCTAGGACCACCTCATTGCACACCAACTCCGATGTGCAGACACCCAGTCCGACCTCCTTTTCATTCATAAATTCTTGCGGTGCTGACGCACAAATAGATTTAGGTTATGGTGACATTTTAAGCCAGTTTGTAGTATCCCGTGACTTATTCACGATATTGCTAATTAATGCACGCTCCTTAATCAATAAGATATCTGAACTAAGGACATTATTATTAGTCGCCAAGCCTACTGTAGCTCTGATTACTGAGTCATGGTGCTCATCCTCAGTACTTGATGTGCATATAGGTATCGATGATTACACTGTACACCGTGCAAACAGAGATTGCAAGCGTGGTGGAGGATGTCTCATATATATACATAACTCATTTGTAGTCAGTAAGGTGGAAGATGAAACAATGAATAATGTACCTGACTCACTCTGGGTTGTCTTACATGGAGATAAGTACAAACTTCTCATAGGCTGTGTTTATCGAGCACCAAGCGCAACAAAAGAAACTGATGCGTTATTAGCTAAATCGTTTGCACATGCATCCTCGTTTAGTGCTAATTACAAAATAATTGCAGGGGACTTCAATCTTCCAGAAGTCAATTGGCTAACTAGTTCCGGCCCCCAACGCTTCGACGAATTACTTGCCACTATAGACTGTTATGGATGGCAACAACACGTCCAGACACCTACTCGTGGGGACAACATTTTGGACCTTGTTTTTTGTCATGACACAATCCCAGTATCCACTTATGTTGGTAATAGATTTTCCAGTAGTGACCATAGAATGGTACTCTGCTCTCTGCCTTTCTCACCACTAAATACAGGAAACAAACAAGACTCAGGAAGCACAATATGTCGTAGTTACAAATATACAGACTGGGGATTAGTCCAAGAACTTATTCGACTCTGTCAATGGGATGACTATTTTACCACTGACTCCCTGGAGGCCTTAGTAACCCTGTTTTACAGGAATGTTACCCTTTGTCTAGATACAGTTGCCCCAAATAAAATAGTGAAATTAAGTAGACACCGAACTGAATATATTCCAAGGGCACACCGTAATAAGTTAAGGAAACTGAAGAAACAGTACTATTCCACTAAGGACATATCACTATTGCTCTCAATCCACGAGTCTCTTGAATCTATCAAGCGCCTACGTTCTCAAAAGGACCTCGACGAAGAGTTAACGGCACTTGAAAGTACCTCCAAAGTTTATAACTTAACGGCACTTCTTAAAAAACGAATGCAGTCAGCGAGGGAAATCCCATACTTACTTCACGACAAAGTAATCTACAATGAACCTGCCACTATCTGTGAACTTTCAGTGATTGGTTTGCAAACTTTAGTTTAGAAACACATATGCCTGGTGAAACCGCTCCCCTTACTATCTCTTCCCTTGAAAGCATTGTGTTCACTAATCAACTAATAGTACAAGCAATTAAAAGCCTTAAACCTTCCACTAGTACGGGACCGGATGGCCTCGCTTCGATAATTTTCAAAAACAGTGGGTGTGATATACCCCTGTTACTTCTTAAATTCTTCTCAATATCTATGGACACTGGCACTTACCCTAGTGAGTGGAAAACTAGCTTCATAATTCCACATTACAAATCTGGTGATAGGGCAAACGTCCGCAATTACAGACCCATAAATATAACCCCAGTTATCTCACGAATCATGGAGAAAGTTGTAAAGGATCAATTGTCAGACTACCTAATTAGGGAAGATCTTGTTACAAGGTCTCAACACGGATTTCTCAAAAATAGATCCTGCGTTACTTGCCACTTCGACTTTTTCAACTGCATCACTAGTAGTCGCGAAGCACGTAAGCTAGTCGTTGTTCTCTACTTCGATATATCTAGGGCATTTGACATGGTATCTCACAGTATTCTCTTTGAGAAGCTGTACTCTTGTGGAATTCGCAACCCATTACTGAACTGGTTAAAATCATTTCTAAGCAACAGGGTACAAATAACCAAAGTTGGATCTGTATTGTCTCACCCTAGGCAGATCTCAAGTGGGGTCGTGCAAGGTAGTGTCCTAGGTCCACTTTTATTCACAGTTTACATTAACAGCATTTGCAAGTGCTTCACCTCAGGTAAACCATTCCTATATGCTGACGACCTCAAAGTCGTCTACTCCTGCTACACTCATGAATTAAGCGATATGGTAGATAAAATACATCTTGAACTAAGTAGCCTTGCAACGTGGTGTGCTGAATCCTGCCTAAATTTTAACATTGACAAATGCGGCTGGATTTGTATCGGCAACAGTAAGCTTGATCTAACCCTTGAAATAAATGGGCGAAAACTAGCTAAGCTCAATTCAGTCGTAGATCTCGGTATTAGATACTCTAGTAACCTAACGTTCGCTGAACAGACTGATTATGCCAGACGTAAAACGCGTAGGCTGATAGGATGCATAACACGCAATTTCTTTTGTTGTGAAACTAGGGTTTTATTATACAAAGTATGTGTCCGACCTATCTTAGAATACTGCCCGTTTATTCTTAGCGGACTAAGACAAAATGACAAGCTTAAATTAGAGGGAGTGCAACGGCAGTTTACCTCAAGAACTCTTGGTTTAGAAAGTAGTCTGGAATACCATGAGAGATGCGTAAGACTAAGATTAGAACCCCTCTGGAAAAGACGCCTTAAGCTAAACCTAATCTTTTACTATAAGCTAACTAATCTTCTCTTGCATTCCTCCGAGCCAATAACTAAACCTACCGCTGTCGTCAGTTACAATCTTAGAAATCATCACAACCTAGCTGCTATAGAGCACTGTCAGACTTACGTGCGGTACAACTTCTTCTTAAATAAGTTTTCAGTCATTTGGAATAGACTACCAGCTAATGTGCGCGATGCAAACACACTTCCAGTGTTCATCTCCTCAGTCACCAGACTGCTCAAAGATGACAATGCACTTATACGTCTGACTCTTACACCCTCTTTTTCACCCTACATAGATATTTTAAGTTGTTTAAACGTGTAGTTACAGCAAACTACAATTATAAATTTTAATATTATTGGAACTAGATGATTAACATTTCTACACAGGACAGTAATATTAGTTCACACATAATATAAAAGTTAGCATAACGGGACTAGTTAGTTTGTGTACCAAAATAACCACAGTTACTAAAGAGAATATATATGTATATATTTATTAATCACTCCTTAAGGACTCCCGTTGCTTTCTTTTGCGTTGCTGTTGTTTGTCTTCTTTTTTCTCTCACCATTTCAGCTTCCATTTGACTTTTTGAATGAGAATGAATAATGTGGATATTTGACCATTTACAATGACAAATGATCTGCAAACATTATTGGTCCCGTATCTTTCAGTTGCCTGGTTAATAACGAATTAACTTTCTCCACGACGCAACCTGGATTACATTTGTGGAATATACTCTTATACCAATGGAAAAGTATCAATTTGTAATACAACTTCACGATTGTAGCTTATAACATAACTGATCGTATCTGTAAAAATAGCTTCCTTATTACCCAATTTGGATATAAATCAAATCAAAAATGAGATTCGGATTTGTACACACCCAGGTTATATTGAGGAATTACTTCAAGCTTTATTTTTTCCCAAGTATTTTTAATCCATCCAAAACTTACTTGGGTTTTTTTGTTAATGCGAAGACAACATTCCTATATTTCATGATGTGCTCCATTGAATGACTTGTTATATTGTGGAATAACTTCAAGCTTTATTTTTTCCCAAGTATTTTTAATCCATCCGAAACTTACTTGGGTTTTTTTGTTAATGCGAAGTCAATATTCCTATATTTCATGATGTGCTCCATTGAATGACTGGTTATCATATTGTTCCCACAGACCTAAAAAAATGGCATGCATTTTCATGTAAATTTATATGTTTATATGAGAATATACATTATTATAATTATTATTAAAACAAAAACGCCAGCAACCATGTAACTTAACCATAAACCGAATTTATGAAATTTAATTTATGCTTATCCATGCCTGTATATTTGGTGTGTCCTACACAAGTAGGAAAAAATGTGTACTTTATTAAAACATTATTATTAATTATGATTGCTAATCGTATATGTAATTTATCATATTGATGATGCCTGTAAACTGGCGTCTCTCATGTACAAAATGAGAATATACTATTATTTATTTATTTATTTATTAATAAATGCATTAAAAAAAGAAAACTCCCTAGGCTGACAACGTTCATTTGCAATGTATAATGCTACACGTATATCTCGTACTATCATGATGTCCACTTTTGGTTTTAATACATTTATCCTCATTGTGCCAGTTGTTTTTGTTTTATACCTTTTTGTGCATTTAATGTACAACCGTACCCTTCAGAGAGTAGGAATATAATAAGTCATAAAGAGCTGTAAAATGTTAGGTTTAATGGAATATAATGAGGATCAAGTAAAGACGTTATTGGAAAATGAATGAGATAAGACATTGTGAAGTGGTACTTAAAGATCCGACAATGGACAGCAAGCTAGTTTATAAGGTGCCCCATAAATCTGTGCAGATCCCGCGTGGTCGCGTCTCAGCAATAGGCTGAGCGAATGGTATATATTTAAAGGTAGAAGCATGATCTGTCAAGGCGTTCATCATTATCTTTTTCAAGATAAAGATCTAAGCCCTCATAAAAATCAGAAATATCTCGAGCCTTTAATTTGTATATTTCTGTTCCTGCAGAGTAGGGCGATTCACCTTAGTGACCCCCACCATATCTACTGATCAGCTAACGCCACCCTTCCTCCTTTTTTGATGTTAAGCTCTGAGACTATGATTATTATGGCTACCGCAAATATATTGCTTGGTACCAGACATGTTCGTACCTCATATTCCATCTCCCTAGCTTTCTTAATGAGTGCTTCGTATAGGTCTCCACGCACATCTTTATGAACATTATATATGTATGCATGCATCCTAATGAACAGATTACTTTTCAAGATGTTAAAACCTTAAAGAATAAAAAGATTAGGTTTTGTGAATAGTGAAGCAAGATTCAGCAGAACAATATAGTTAGGGATCAATATAGGTAGTATGAACTGAAGGTAAGGTCGGTTGGCAGGACTTAGTGTACTAAATTATCATGACAGTCTTATATATAGTCAACATTTGACATTGCAAAGTAACCTGTCTACATGTACTATAAAAAGATATTAACAGAACCAACAAAATTTCAGCATTTGTTTAACAATACTACAGAAGGGTAGTTAGTACTACAGGTAGTCGTGAAGTAAATCAATCTATGTATAATAAGAGCATAGTCAGTGTCATAATTCGTATTATCAAAGAATACATTAGGCTCAATAACTGAGTGTTATAAGGGAAATAAGAGCGGTAAACCAAGAGAACATTTGCCGCATAAGTATTTTAATCATTTTAGGTATTTTAATGACAATCTAATTTCAAGTATTGAACCTACATAATTATTAAGTATTATTATGTTAGTCTGGGAACTAGTGTACTTTCTGTAGTTAAATATTGAAATGCCATTGTCTCTCCACTCTACCAGCAGTTGAGATCTTTGAGGCGGGCTAGGGTGGACATGTTTATATGTTTTTCTAGGCTCCTTTTGAAACTGTCAGGCCTTTCACAGGATCTTATCTCAGAGGGTAGTTGGTTCCAAAGTTTGCAATATTTAATAGTGAAGAAGTTAGCTCTAGTGGTGAGTTTATGGGTGTTAACCTTGAGAAGGTAGTTGTGGTTGCGTAGTCCATACGATTTAGGATTAGCCCAGGTTATGGACGAGTTACTGTTACAGTGCTTTCTTATAACTTTGAATAAGAGAAATAAACTGCACTTCACTCTCCTTAACCATAAGGGCTCTAAGTCCAGTCGAATACATCTGTCAAGGTATTCTATTTGCTGACCATAGCCTAATATGCGTTTCGTGAGGAATCTTTGTACACTTTCAACTTTTTTTCTGTCTGCTGATTTAAAGCTACTGTATAAGTGGGCACAGTATTCAAGTTTGGGGCGAATGCATATCTTATATATGGCTAATCTGGCTTCTGGAGTGTAAAAGTTGCGTAGCACAAAGCCGGTTAGACGTTTACAATCAGATACCACCTTATTTGCATGTTCAGTAAAGGTAAGATCTGAGTATGTTATCCCGAGATCTGTGACTGTGTTCGTGTTTGAGACAAAGTCACCGTACATGTATAGACACATGCTAGGTTTCCAACGTCCGAAGTATGTTATCCCAGATTTAGCTGGATAGAACGTTAACTGCCACTTTTCACTCCAATCACATAGACTATTTAGGTCTTCTTGGATTTTACTAACAATATTCATATCATTATAGTCGAAATCATAGACAACTTTGAGGTCATCTGCAAAGAGGTATGGCTTGCCATACTTGATCATAGAGACAATATCATTTATGAATACAATGAATAGGGTAGGGCCAAGAACACTACCTTGTATCACGCCGCTGGTTATCGGTTTGGATGTTGATAAGTGATGGTTGACTTTAACTAACTGTTCTCTTCCTGTAAGAAAGGAAGTTATCCACTCAAGAAGCCTTCCACTTATTCCATAAGATAAGAGTTTCAGTATGAGTCTGTTATGTGGGACTTTATCAAAAGCTTTCCTAACATCTAGAAATAATGTTGCTGCCGAACGACCTTTGTCTACACATTCAGTAATGTGGTCGAAATAATCTAACTGGCACGTAATGCACGATCTTCTATTTAGGAAACCGTATTGGAAAGGGGATATTAAGTCATTCGAGAGCAAATACTGAACAATTTGCTACTTTACAATCTTTTCCATCACACGTGAAACTACGGAAGTAATGTTGATGGGGCGGTAATTATCTATGTCCGCTGTAGGTCCGGTTTTGTGAATGGGTACAACGTAGGATTTCTTCCAGCTATTTGGATATGTTCCACTCCTTATCGAAGTTGAAAATATCTTGAGAAGAAGTAGATTCATGTCATTTCCACCATTTTTTAAGAGGACGGAAGACATTCCATCTGGGCCGGGAGTATTAGTACGGTGACTTTGTCTCAAACACGAACACAGTCACAGATCTCGGGATAACATACTCAGATCTTACCTTTACTGAACATGCAAATAAGGTGGTATCTGATTGTAAACGTCTAACCGGCTTTGTGCTACGCAACTTTTACACTCCAGAAGCCAGATTAGCCATATATAAGATATGCATTCGCCCCAAACTTGAATACTGTGCCCACTTATACAGTAGCTTTAAATCAGCAGACAGAAAAAAAGTTGAAAGTGTACAAAGATTCCTCACGAAACGCATATTAGGCTATGGTCAGCAAATAGAATACCTTGACAGATGTATTCGACTGGACTTAGAGCCCTTATGGTTAAGGAGAGTGAAGTGCAGTTTATTTCTCTTATTCAAAGTTATAAGAAAGCACTGTAACAGTAACTCGTCCATAACCTGGGCTAATCCTAAATCGTATGGACTACGCAACCACAACTACCTTCTCAAGGTTAACACCCATAAACTCACCACTAGAGCTAACTTCTTCACTATTAAATATTGCAAACTTTGGAACCAACTACCCTCTGAGATAAGATCCTGTGAAAGGCCTGACAGTTTCAAAAGGAGCCTAGAAAAACATATAAACATGTCCACCCTAGCCCGCCTCAAAGATCTCAACTGCTGGTAGAGTGGAGAGACAATGGCATTTCAATATTTAACTACAGAAAGTACACTAGTTCCCAGACTAACATAATAATACTTAATAATTATGTAGGTTCAATACTTGAAATTAGATTGTCATTAAAATACCTAAAATGGTTAAAATACTTATGCGGCAAATGTTCTCTTGGTTTACCGCTCTTATTTCCCTTATAACACTCAGTTATTGAGCCTAATGTATTCTTTGATAATACGAATTATGACACTGACTATGCTCTTATTATACATAGATTGATTTACTTCACGACTACCTGTAGTACTAACTACCCTTCTGTAGTATTGTTAAACAAATGCTGAAATTTTGTTGGTTCTGTTAATATCTTTTTATAGTACATGTAGACAGGTTACTTTGCAATGTCAAATGTTGACTATATATAAGACTGTCATGATAATTTAGTACACTAAGTCCTGCCAACCGACCTTACCTTCAGTTCATACTACCTATATTGATCCCTAACTATATTGTTCTGCTGAATCTTGCTTCACTATTCACAAAACCTAATCTTTTTATTCTTTAAGGTTTTAACATCTTGAAAAGTAATCTGTTCATTAGGATGCATGCATACATATATAATGTTCATAAAGATGTGCGTGGAGACCTATACGAAGCACTCATTAAGAAAGCTAGGGAGATGGAATATGAGGTACGAACATGTCTGGTACCAAGCAATATATTTGCGGTAGCCATAATAATCATAGTCTCAGAGCTTAACATCAAAAAAGGAGGAAGGGTGGCGTTAGCTGATCAGTAGATATGGTGGGGGTCACTAAGGTGAATCGCCCTACTCTGCAGGAACAGAAATATACAAATTAAAGGCTCGAGATATTTCTGATTTTTATGAGGGCTTAGATCTTTATCTTGAAAAAGATAATGATGAACGCCTTGACAGATCATGCTTCTACCTTTAAATATATACCATTCGCTCAGCCTATTGCTGAGACGCGACCACGCGGGATCTGCACAGATTTATGGGGCACCTTATAAACTAGCTTGCTGTCCATTGTCGGATCTTTAAGTACCACTTCACAATGTCTTATCTCATTCATTTTCCAATAACGTCTTTACTTGATCCTCATTATATTCCATTAAACCTAACATTTTACAGCTCTTTATGACTTATTATATTCCTACTCTCTGAAGGGTACGGTTGTACATTAAATGCACAAAAAGGTATAAAACAAAAACAACTGGCACAACTGAGGATAAATGTATTAAAACCAAAAGTGGACATCATGATAGTACGAGATATACGTGTAGCATTATACATTGCAAATGAACGTTGTCAGCCTAGGGAGTTTTCTTTTTTTAATGCATTTATTAATGATACTTGCACTTACCTATTTCATTACAATTTAATGATTCACCTCAGCACTTTTACTTTTCTAAAACAGCTTTGAATCCCTTGTAAACGTTGTACTTACCTCAATATTGGTTGGTTATCGTATGCCGACAACCACGGGATGAAAACGAAACGAAGTCGATTTTCCCGCTCAACCTGGAGGACAATTGTACAATTCAATAACTATACAGCCTAGTTCAGACAATGTGTATTTATATATATATCAAATATTTAACGGTTGAGACATTATTAACTTGTAGACGATCTACGATTTGATATTATATCAAACTTGACCGTGCCTGTAAAAATGGCATGCATTTTCATGTAAATTTTTATGTTTATATGAGAATATACATTATTATTATTATTAATATAATTCATTAAAAACCTACGTTCAAACATGAGAAACAATCTTTTATGATTTATAACACAAATGATATAAATGGGAAGATAATGTAGCGGGAGTCAATCAATCATGTGAACTACTCAAAATAAATACCATAAACCAGACAAGTAACAGACCTAGGTCTATCAGCGCAGAACGTCGTACCATATACCTAGCCAGTCCAACTTCCCTTAGCAGCTTTCTGTTCGAAGTCTCAATTTTGGAAGTTAATTAAGTATTATCTCATTGAAGGGTCATTCCACTTAGAATACCTTTTCCAAAGCTGATCAACTAGATGAACTGAAGTGGTTGACTACTACCGGTTAACGATGTCCATCCCATTTCCTTAGCTTCTCTTACCCACTAATTCTTACCTAAAAGCTTACGTCAACTTAAGTTTCCGTTATGCGTTTTCGGGCCAGATGTTTAGTAAAGTTGCCTCCAAATACAGAACACGGTACTATTTGCAATCTGAACGCCAGGGGTGTTAAAACAAGAAAGGGAATAACAGGTAGTTCAGCAAGGAGATAATTTTAGCAAGTTCCTCAGTTTTTCACTGTCAGACCAACTGCGGTCATATAGATCTACGAAGTAATGAACATTCAGAATCCACACCAGTCCTTCTTTAAATCCAGATTAGTATCAGATCAACGAACGCTATGCTGTTACAGGTCATAAAAAACTGCCCCCTAAAAACCTAGCGGTTCACACACAAAACAAGCAGATTTTTCATCTTAAAAGTAATTCAGACTTATATAACCAACAATTATAAATAATTGACAGACATCACAAACAGATTATGCTTCATAAATTTCTCACAATTTTATTACACCTACGTTAAAAAAAATCAAAAAACTGAACTCAGAGCTCACAGTATAGGTGAACTACAAAGTTATCGTGAACACGTAAATATATGCATTGTCTGTTGCGACCGAAAAGCATTCTGTTCAGACTGGTGTTCTATATGCAACACTTCAGGCATCTTGGAAATAAGTCCAACCCACAAAAATCTGTGACACCAAAATTAGCAATTTTGAAGAAGGTTTGTCCAAAACCCTGTTGGAATGCTGAGGAATGAAAAGTCTCTGATGAAGTGGAACAATGAAATGTTAGAAACGAGTCTACTGAACGATTACAAACTAGGACCCTGTACTTACTTCGAGACTAAGCCCGTCCAAAAACTCAGGCTCAACCTTGGTAACCTGCACTAATGCAAAACTGATGAACACACTTGACGAATTCGAAAGGCGAATATTAAATCATAGGCACTTATCATGAAGACTCACCATAACAAATTTGCATTCAAATATTAGTTTCACTAAGAAACCAGAATTCTCACCGTCAACAACTCCGGTGCTTCGATCGGATAAAAATATCATCGCATTCATTTTAAGGGGTAATAATCAGAGTCACATAACCTATCATCTTACAAATGAATAAGCATCTACAGATGGAATCCAGAAGCAAAGAGTGTGAAACTTTGGTTTGCATCCAGATTCTTAAAGACAAACAGGACCAGGGCTGTGACGGTAACTAGTCCGTCCGAAAATTCACTTTACTCATCAGTCTGTCACTCACTGAAGCTGTTAGTTGATGCTTATGATAACATCAGAGTTAGGGTCAAGCTGAGAAATTGTTGGGGTTAAGTTGTAGGAATATTAGGATTGTTTGAGGCTGGATTGTGGTAAATTAAGGAAAGATGTGAGCCACAGTTAGATGAGAAAGGCGTAGACGCCGGATTAAGGTTATTCAGTGATATATTCTGGTTAGGGTTGAATAAAAGACCTAAATTAACCCTCTGATTTCGGCTGTTACTTTCAAGGTCTCTGGTGCGTCCGTCCCTTTGGAACACTATCCATCAACTTTGCCACGATATAACAATATTTTTCTATCCAATATCGAAAATACTTGCAATCTGAATGTAGTGGACCACTTATCGAATGATGCCAAGCAATGAACCTTGAGTCTTCGCGCCTAAGTCAACTTGTTACGTACTCCACAAACTTTTCTCGTTGCTATAGTCTTTCGCTCTGCTCGCAGGATTGTTCCCCCCTTTGTGGTTTAGTGTGGGCTGTTGGGCAGTGTGTTCGCTTTCCTGTTTTTCAGGTGAAGCTGCCTCCGAGCTTCAGTTGTCACAATTTGTCCGATGAGGTCAGTTTCAGTCCGTTCGTTGTATAACATGTATATATAAGCAAACGCAAGTGTTTAATCAATTAAATTTAACTAATTAAGCACTTGCGTTCACTATGTTTATTCTTTATAAGTTACCGCAATAATATAAGAGGATGAACGCCCATTATTGTCTGTCTTTTATCCCTCTTAGCGAATCTAAGCGCGGAAGGAAATCTATCATGGGTCTTCTAGACCTAACAAACATCATTGATTCCTCACCAGAAAGTGCCGACTCGGGTGGAACTCTCAGAAGGTCCTTGAGATTACGCCGCAAATCCATATCTGCAGCGTCCCATGGTGAACAAACACACCCATCTAAAAGATATAGTCGAAAGTCAGTGATTAATCCGCAAACTCATGTAAGTGCGTCTGCTACGTTGAATAAGTCGCCTATGTTTATTTTTTTCATTCCTTCACAGTCCCAGTGGAACATAGGGCCTCAAGCTTGAGGCTTGAAGTTTCTGTAGCAGCGTTTATTTTTACAGGATGGGGTCCCCAGCAGAATGGCAAGGGTTTAATACTAAACACATGTTCAACGTCAAATTACTTTGGGTGTGCAAGAATGAAAATAAGTCAGCACACCAATATAAGACGACAGCACGTGGGAATACTGAAGACTTTGAATGGAAATTACATACAAGTCTTAGATGTTTAATTTTTAAGCTCTTGTTGAAGATAAATGCCTGGAAAGGAAGATAAAGTACGAAATTGCCACTGACACGATCCATACCAAGAATCAGCTTTTCTGCAACCAATGGTACAGACGACTTTAACTTCACAGGCATTTACGTCAAGCCTTCTTATGCTTCGTCTTGCTTACAAATATGTCGTTAATTGCATTTTGAACGCTCCAGTGTCCATGGAGCTCTCCCTTACACAGAATGCATACTTCTAACAGTTTAGAGCTACTATCGTGTGTGACACCATTCAAAAAGTCATAAGATATTCCCTCAGAGAAAATCTCTGATGATTCCTGGATCTGAAATCTTATTTTCCCTACTCAATAAATCATACATGCGCATAAGTCAAGGGGGTTCAAGGTGTCACACTTACTCTTACCTAATGCACCACATTGCTCCCTCACTTGCATTAACCGCCAGACCAATATCCAATGCCCAAAATCGATCTTTACGAGCTATTGTAAGCCAATTTGACTTCTTTGTGTTCGCTCTTTGGTAGTGAAGCAAACTTTCGCGGTCCTCAGAAAGCTCCTTCGCAGTTCGTCCCGCCACTCGACTAATGTAGCCTTGGCTGACTCCCAGAAGATTGGTGGGGAGACTAGTTTATGTCGCAGCTGTTATTTTCTGAGTATTAGGTTTACCGTTCTTATGTCGAATCCTAACTCCTTAGCAGTTGTAATAATGGCTTATCGTGTTAAATGTGTATGTCGGTTGGGTTTGAAACCCGATGCACATCAGTGGTCGGAGAGCATTCTGCCTCTGTGCTACTAACGGTCTGTGTTTATGTTATCACTATTTAGTAATCTTTGTTCTCAATACTGCTTCATTTCAGATTTCCCAAACTGAAACTTCAGTAAAAAAAAAAAGGTTTTTTTTTTTCGGATTCCCCGTTTTGGAATTCCAAAAACACCACCTTATTGGTCTTGTTTCTCATTCGAATGTAGTCTGTGTTGGCATTGTTCACAGTTGGCTGATGGATTTGTTAGCTATATCAAAGTCTACTACGATTATTCGTCACGTTTTGTATGTGCGAATTTTTCAGTGCTTCTGTTTTAAGATGTAACAACTGGTAGTCCTTTTCAACGATAAATCAAAATATTGAAAGTAATGCGGTATAGGTCATGTGATAAAATGGACCACCATGTTATCATTTTAACGTATGCACTGTCTTTGATTGCATAGATGAATTACATGTCTGTTAATTTACGTATATCAGTTCTGATATATATAGATATCCGATTTCAAATAGTTATTCCATTCGTTAACCGTCGCTAGCTTTCGCGAAATCGCTCACTTCTGTCCACTTTGAGTACCCAGTCGCCTTGTGTGAGAACCAAGCATTTTGATTTAGTTGTCATTGATATAAATAGCCCCTTTCTCCTCATCTCTCCTTGTTCATCAGTCGTACAAATCTATAGTGCACATTTAAGTTGGTTTTCCGTTAGTCTGTGTGACGGTTCGAGCACATGCCCATTTGAAGTTCATTGTCTTGCTCTAAGATATGCTCGGCGTGCACCTCTTGTAGATTGAATTTTGTTGATGTATCATATTGTATTTCAAAAGCCACTATTTTCGTCGTCTTGGTTCTCGAATTAATAGGACGTACAAACTGAATAGCTATTAGCTAGGTACATCAGAGTATGCTTTACATTGCTAGTATCTTCAACTATGTGTAATATATGGTACTAATCCACACTTAAATTAATATTCTTTTTTTGTAGACGAATGCAGTTTATGACGCATCGTGCAATTCTTCTCATTCGCCTGCCCAGAATGAAAATAATATACCATTTACGGATATTTCTGCACAGTCATGCTTTACTGCGTCACCTGATAAGATATCTGTCTTATCGCAAGATAAATTGGAAAATGTCAGACCTCAAAGTCCTCTGCACATACCATCAGACATTGCAAATGTCTATCTTCCTAATAAGTATACTCCCCCAAAACACAGGGGTTTGCCAACTATTTTCGAAAATTCAGTTAAAAAAAATCAACGCTACCATAAGTTATGCAGAAACACTGAACGTTCCCCCTTAAGAAGGCAGATATTTACAGGACTAACACTCGAAGAAGCATGCAACCCTACAGGTCCCGGCGTCGCCCCTCTGGATCCAGATCTTGTCTTATCAACAACACGCAAGCGTATCGCAAAGCGCCGAAAGCTTGCCAAGAAGTTAGGATTTAAAGGCATTACCATATCCAAAAAAACTGAGAAAAGCTTCAGCAAATTCGTTTTAGAATCAGCTTTAAATTCTTCTCAAAGTAGTTCGACTTCTGATTGAGTGGAGAAAACTTTCGTAGACTCCTCTGTGTAAGAGTCTGTTTCACTCCCTACTGCGTCTTTCAATAAAATATATTGTATTAGGTTTTTTAAATGTATATTTACCGCTTTGTTCCTGAACATCTATGGCATTTTACTGTTTGTGGAAAGATTTTATATTTATGTACCATTAACTTTAACTGTTTTTAACTTCCTATTGTACAGTAAACACTTGATTGATACAGTAAACTAAACCTTGTTTTAACCGAAATATTTGCTTCTCACTTTTGCCGTTTAGACCTACGGCTAATTGATTAAGGTGCTTGGATTTCAGCCACTGGTGTGTGAACTCGAACAGAACCAACCCTTGGATGTAACTAATGAACGTGTGTAATTAAATGCAAGTGGTTGTTGAGCAATCTCCCTCTTCCAAAACTGAACATTAGAATCTACGCGAAAAGATCCAAATAACATAAGGGTTGTTTGGACATTTGAAAATTGAGAAAATATCTGCAATTGTCCGCAGTAAAGCTTAAGTGACTTTCTTAAAGTTACATAGTGACTTGTCGTTGTTAAACATTGTCATTTAAAAGATCTGGTCTTGCTTACATTATACGTCTGCTTTTTTAATTATGTTAAGGTGAAACAACAATCGGATCATGATAAAATGATATTAGTTGATTTTCTGTTTTAAAGAAACTGATAATGAATTGAAGTAGTTGCAGTATGAGAATATGAGGACCAAATACTTCAACATAACAGGAAAGTACTGACCCCATAATTGAAAACTGCAGAATTTTTATGAATGTTTGATCAGCATATGGTAAAGTTGTCTAGGTATTGATATAAATACCTTGAGCATTGAAGTTAATGGCATGAGTTAATGTGCAGTTCAACTTAGATTTCTCGTTTTACTGGTTTGTGTTGCCAATCTTTTCCTAATATGGTAATTTTTTCCTTTTTAGTAGTGCTTTTTGTGAATATATTTCATAATTAATTGTTCTCTTTGTTCCCTACTCGGCATTACTATGAGCTCCACTCATGTCGTTTTGCTAGCGTAATTTCCTTCTATTCATCAAGTGGTAGATATCTTAATTTGTTTATACATTTTTGGCTCTACGAACGTTTTGATTGCAACGATCTTCGTTCAGCTTTTCATAATGTAGGCATTCTTATAAATAGCTCTGTTCACTTCCCTACTCAGGTTTCAGTCAAGAATAATTTTCTGTGAATTACAATTTGTGGATATTTCTTACTTATTTTGATAAAGTCAACTAAGAAAGTGTCGAAATTGTATTAACTTTTAATCTTAGAAGTTGGGTATTACTAATCAGTAAAATACAACAGAAATTTCTTAAAGTATTGCTTCTAATCCTTATTTCATACAGGCAATAAGAGTAGTGACCAAATACTAACTGTCGTTTTTCTAGTGCAAAGAAATTACTCCAATATTTGCATCCCTTGTAATGCGTGTTGTAAGAAGACATTAGGTGACTCATTCCCAATTGTTTGTGTATTTACCATTTACTTGTTAACAAAAAGAAAACATTTCAGGCATATCTTAGCAAGTTTTGATTTAAGTCATTGAGAAGTAACTTCACAGTCTGGAAAAAATAATCACGTGACAGCTGTAGTAACTCAAAGCATTATTCACTATTGTAGTTGACTCACACTGCAACTGAATGTTCGTCTTCTCGGAGTATGCGATAGTCGGTATAAAGGTGAATGATGGACCTCTGTCAATTTGAGATATATAGCGCCAGCCAATGACATCGGCGAGTATTTGATTGCCACTTATGGTTTAATTTAGGTCACCATGTGTGGTCAGAATAATTTAGATATCCTAAACGAACTGTGGTGAAATCTTGTCTCGAAATGTGCACCTGCCTGAATTCGAACTTTCTGATAATGAGCCTTTTTTCAACATGTGCCATTTTTTTACTTTTTGCACATTGGCTAAGCACAGCGCTCGGTTAAATCGGAGAACGTTATTTGTATCTCTTCCACAAATCCTGTTACTAATCAAGACAAGATCTCACTGTTGACAACTTGGACACGTATTCACTCGCTCCTGTAGACTAATGTACATGAACCGTACCAACAATTGTCTGTGTTGTACGGTAACGACAGAAGACAAGGGAATTTAATAACAGAATTATTTATTGGCAAGTCGATACACAATTATAGGCAAAATACGTATGTATTAGAATCACAATTTGTATATATGTTCCATAGTGTGCGTCTTTGTCTTCGTTTCATGTTTTCCATGTTGTTTCACAAGCATCATTCCTTAAATCCATCTCTCTGCTAGTCGAAATTCTTGCAGATGACACACACATTCAAGTATGCATCTATGTACTACTTATAAATCCTGTCAGTAGCACACGCCACACTGCTTACCTATTTCCAATCCCCATACTGTATGAACTAGTAAATACTATTTATCTGGTCACTTTACCACTTGAAACCAATTTGATTTTACTTACGTAGTCATATAAATGTCAGAAAATTTATTCGTCACATGCCTGTCTAATAATATTACGACAACAACTCATAATTTTTAAGGACATGAATAGTATTTCTTAAGAAGAATAATCTTTGTTCAGACAAACTTATGAGGTTTATAGCCATGGTATTTAAATATCCCATTGAGTGGAAGATGGCTATGTAGGATTCATTAATTTACCCATACATCAAAGGTATGATTACATCAGCATTCACAAATCATTATATTATTATCCTACCTTGGACATAGAATTGCCAACAGATATCGCCTTAAACATTTCAGTGCTTTTCTTCAGTTTAATGTTTCATATGTATGATATGTTTTGTTATGGATTAGGTTGGTGATCTGTCACCTATCTTTATCGAGACTCGCGAATTTAAGTGAAGTGCCGTCCGTCCTATTTGGGATTTTTCAGCCAGTAGTAGATTTGCATTAAAGGAGTTAAATAACTATTAGATTTACGTGATAAGATGAATAAGGTTTGCGTTGAAACCGAAGTGATCTAAATGTGGGGTTTTTACTCGTTTTGGTCAACCTCATCAGTGCTTTACCCGATTCGGTGGCCGACCATGCACATGGTCCGAGGTTCGATCCCCCGCCGACGCACAACTGATATCTATGGTCGGCTTGCGAAATTTGGGCTACCGATATCCATGCTGGAAATTCCATACTTGCACCAAAAATACAGTGTCGAATCAAGCTGTAATCAAAAATAAAAAGGTACATTTGAGATTTTAGGCCTTACCCCTCCAGATTACCAAAGTTGAGTGTAGGTTAAATTAGTTAAGACTGTGTCAGCTCTATAATTCAGATCCACAACAGGACAGAAATTTGACGTCGCAATACTCTTATAAACTTTAAGAGAGCCATGTAAGAAACTTTACTTAATTATCGTTAGTGCATCTCAAAGGCTCAGTAGCTTAGTGAATGTCACTCTGACGTTTAAAACTATGAATGCTGTGCTCGAGACCCAGTGGGAACATTTCCATTCACTGTGAGCAAAGTCAATACGCTTTCGTCTTCTTTGCATTGTTGAGGCCTTAGTCATTCAAGTAGAAAACACTGGAGCCATGCGTACAAAATACAATCATTCAACCACTTCTACTATTATGCTAACAGCCTTGTTGGTTTCTACTGTCTTGAGTTTTGTTTGTTTTTTTAACTCCTTATAACTCGTGTATTTCTTTAGAAGTCTTAGATAATTCCATATTTTCCTTTGTTCTTATGTGCATTCTGATTACAATTCGTTCGTTAAATTATTCATCTTATCACGTAAATCTAATAGTTATTTAACTCCTTTAATGCAAATCTACTACTGGCTGAAAAATCCCAAATAGGACGGACGGCACTTCACTTAAATTCGCGAGTCTCGATAAAGATAGGTGACAGATCACCAACCTAATCCATAACAAAACATATCATACATATGAAACATTAAACTGAAGAAAAGCACTGAAATGTTTAAGGCGATATCTGTTGGCAATTCTATGTCCAAGGTAGGATAATAATATAATGATTTGTGAATGCTGATGTAATCATACCTTTGATGTATGGGTAAATTAATGAATCCTACATAGCCATCTTCCACTCAATGGGATATTTAAATACCATGGCTATAAACCTCATAAGTTTGTCTGAACAAAGATTATTCTTCTTAAGAAATACTATTCATGTCCTTAAAAATTATGAGTTGTTGTCGTAATATTATTAGACAGGCATGTGACGAATAAATTTTCTGACATTTATATGACTACGTAAGTAAAATCAAATTGGTTTCAAGTGGTAAAGTGACCAGATAAATAGTATTTACTAGTTCATACAGTATGGGGATTGGAAATAGGTAAGCAGTGTGGCGTGTGCTACTGACAGGATTTATAAGTAGTACATAGATGCATACTTGAATGTGTGTGTCATCTGCAAGAATTTCGACTAGCAGAGAGATGGATTTAAGGAATGATGCTTGTGAAACAACATGGAAAACATGAAACGAAGACAAAGACGCACACTATGGAACATATATACAAATTGTGATTCTAATACATACGTATTTTGCCTATAATTGTGTATCGACTTGCCAATAAATAATTCTGTTATTAAATTCCCTTGTCTTCTGTCGTTACCGTACAACACAGACAATTGTTGGTACGGTTCATGTACATTAGTCTACAGGAGCGAGTGAATACGTGTCCAAGTTGTCAACAGTGAGATCTTGTCTTTTTTTTGATGATTAGTAACAGGATTTGTGGAAGAGATACAAATAACGTTCTCCGATTTAACCGAGCGCTGTGCTTAGCCAATGTGCAAAAAGTAAAAAAAATGGCACATGTTGAAAAAAGGCTCATTATCAGAAAGTTCGAATTCAGGCAGGTGCACATTTCGAGACAAGATTTCACCACAGTTCGTTTAGGATATCTAAATTATTCTGACCACACATGGTGACCTAAATTAAACCATAAGTGGCAATCAAATACTCGCCGATGTCATTGGCTGGCGCTATATATCTCAAATTGACAGAGGTCCATCATTCACCTTTATACCGACTATCGCATACTCCGAGAAGACGAACATTCAGTTGCAGTGTGAGTCAACTACAATAGTGAATAATGCTTTGAGTTACTACAGCTGTCACGTGATTATTTTTTCTCAGACTGTGAAGTTACTTCTCAATGACTTAAATCAAAACTTGCTAAGATATGCCTGAAATGTTTTCTTTTTGTTAACAAGTAAATGGTAAATACACAAACAATTGGGAATGAGTCACCTAATGTCTTCTTACAACACGCATTACAAGGGATGCAAATATTGGAGTAATTTCTTTGCACTAGAAAAACGACAGTTAGTATTTGGTCACTACTCTTATTGCCTGTATGAAATAAGGATTAGAAGCAATACTTTAAGAAATTTCTGTTGTATTTTACTGATTAGTAATACCCAACTTCTAAGATTAAAAGTTAATACAATTTCGACACTTTCTTAGTTGACTTTATCAAAATAAGTAAGAAATATCCACAAATTGTAATTCACAGAAAATTATTGACTGGACTGAAACCTGAGTAGGGAAGTGAACAGAGCTATTTATAAGAATGCCTACATTATGAAAAGCTGAACGAAGATCGTTGCAATCAAAACGTTCGTAGAGCCAAAAATGTATAAACAAATTAAGATATCTACCACTTGATGAATAGAAGGAAATTACGCTAGCAAAACGACATGAGTGGAGCTCATAGTAATGCCGAGTAGGGAACAAAGAGAACAATTAATTATGAAATATATTCACAAAAAGCACTACTAAAAAGGAAAAAAATTACCATATTAGGAAAAGATTGGCAACACAAACCAGTAAAACGAGAAATCTAAGTTGAACTGCACATTAACTCATGCCATTAACTTCAATGCTCAAGGTATTTATATCAATACCTAGACAACTTTACCATATGCTGATCAAACATTCATAAAAATTCTGCAGTTTTTAATTATGGGGTCAGTACTTTCCTGTTATGTTGAAGTATTTGGTCCTCATATTCTCATACTGCAACTACTTCAATTCATTATCAGTTTCTTTAAAACAGAAAATCAACTAATATCATTTTATCATGATCCGATTGTTGTTTCACCTTAACATAATTAAAAAAGCAGACGTATAATGTAAGCAAGACCAGATCTTTTAAATGACAATGTTTAACAACGACAAGTCACTATGTAACTTTAAGAAAGTCACTTAAGCTTTACTGCGAACAATTGCAGATATTTTCTCAATTTTCAAATGTCCAAACAACCCTTATGTTATTTGGATCTTTTCGCGTAGATTCTAATGTTCAGTTTTGGAAGAGGGAGATTGCTCAACAACCACTTGCATTTAATTACACACGTTCATTAGTTACATCCAAGGGTTGGTTCTGTTCGAGTTCACACACCAGTGGCTGAAATCCAAGCACCTTAATCAATTAGCCGTAGGTCTAAACGGCAAAAGTGAGAAGCAAATATTTCGGTTAAAACAAGGTTTAGTTTACTGTATCAATCAAGTGTTTACTGTACAATAGGAAGTTAAAAACAGTTAAAGTTAATGGTACATAAATATAAAATCTTTCCACAAACAGTAAAATGCCATAGATGTTCAGGAACAAAGCGGTAAATATACATTTAAAAAACCTAATACAATATATTTTATTGAAAGACGCAGTAGGGAGTGAAACAGACTCTTACACAGAGGAGTCTACGAAAGTTTTCTCCACTCAATCAGAAGTCGAACTACTTTGAGAAGAATTTAAAGCTGATTCTAAAACGAATTTGCTGAAGCTTTTCTCAGTTTTTTTGGATATGGTAATGCCTTTAAATCCTAACTTCTTGGCAAGCTTTCGGCGCTTTGCGATACGCTTGCGTGTTGTTGATAAGACAAGATCTGGATCCAGAGGGGCGACGCCGGGACCTGTAGGGTTGCATGCTTCTTCGAGTGTTAGTCCTGTAAATATCTGCCTTCTTAAGGGGGAACGTTCAGTGTTTCTGCATAACTTATGGTAGCGTTGATTTTTTTCAACTGAATTTTCGAAAATAGTTGGCAAACCCCTGTGTTTTGGGGGAGTATACTTATTAGGAAGATAGACATTTGCAATGTCTGATGGTATGTGCAGAGGACTTTGAGGTCTGACATTTTCCAATTTATCTTGCGATAAGACAGATATCTTATCAGGTGACGCAGTAAAGCATGACTGTGCAGAAATATCCGTAAATGGTATATTATTTTCATTCTGGGCAGGCGAATGAGAAGAATTGCACGATGCGTCATAAACTGCATTCGTCTACAAAAAAAGAATATTAATTTAAGTGTGGATTAGTACCATATATTACACATAGTTGAAGATACTAGCAATGTAAAGCATACTCTGATGTACCTAGCTAATAGCTATTCAGTTTGTACGTCCTATTAATTCGAGAACCAAGACGACGAAAATAGTGGCTTTTGAAATACAATATGATACATCAACAAAATTCAATCTACAAGAGGTGCACGCCGAGCATATCTTAGAGCAAGACAATGAACTTCAAATGGGCATGTGCTCGAACCGTCACACAGACTAACGGAAAACCAACTTAAATGTGCACTATAGATTTGTACGACTGATGAACAAGGAGAGATGAGGAGAAAGGGGCTATTTATATCAATGACAACTAAATCAAAATGCTTGGTTCTCACACAAGGCGACTGGGTACTCAAAGTGGACAGAAGTGAGCGATTTCGCGAAAGCTAGCGACGGTTAACGAATGGAATAACTATTTGAAATCGGATATCTATATATATCAGAACTGATATACGTAAATTAACAGACATGTAATTCATCTATGCAATCAAAGACAGTGCATACGTTAAAATGATAACATGGTGGTCCATTTTATCACATGACCTATACCGCATTACTTTCAATATTTTGATTTATCGTTGAAAAGGACTACCAGTTGTTACATCTTAAAACAGAAGCACTGAAAAATTCGCACATAGAAAACGTGACGAATAATCGTAGTAGACTTTGATATAGCTAACAAATCCATCAGCCAACTGTGAACAATGCCAACACAGACTACATTCGAATGAGAAACAAGACCAATAAGGTAGTGTGTTATGGATATCCAATACGGTGAATCCGATAAATAAATACCTTGTCTTTTTACTGAAGTTTCAGTTTGGGAAATCTGAAATGAAGCAGTATTGAGAACAAAGATTACTAAATAGTGATAACATAAACACAGACCGTTAGTAGCACAGAGGCAGAATGCTCTCCGACCACTGATGTGCATCGGGTTTCAAACCCAACCGACATACACATTTAACACGATAAACCATTATTACAACTGCTAAGGAGTTAGGATTCGACATAAGAACGGTAAACCTAATACTCAGAAAATAACAGCTGCGACATAAACTAGTCTCCCCACCAATCTTCTGGGAGTCAGCCAAGGCTACATTAGTCGAGTGGCAGGACGAACTGCGAAGGAGCTTTCTGAGGACCGCGAAAGTTTGCTTCACTACCAAAGAGCGAACACAAAGAAGTCAAATTGGCTTACAATAGCTCGTAAAGATCGATTTTGGGCATTGGATATTGGTCTGGCGGTTAATGCAAGTGAGGGAGCAATGTGGTGCATTAGGTAAGAGTAAGTGTGACACCTTGAACCCCCTTGACTTATGCGCATGTATGATTTATTGAGTAGGGAAAATAAGATTTCAGATCCAGGAATCATCAGAGATTTTCTCTGAGGGAATATCTTATGACTTTTTGAATGGTGTCACACACGATAGTAGCTCTAAACTGTTAGAAGTATGCATTCTGTGTAAGGGAGAGCTCCATGGACACTGGAGCGTTCAAAATGCAATTAACGACATATTTGTAAGCAAGACGAAGCATAAGAAGGCTTGACGTAAATGCCTGTGAAGTTAAAGTCGTCTGTACCATTGGTTGCAGAAAAGCTGATTCTTGGTATGGATCGTGTCAGTGGCAATTTCGTACTTTATCTTCCTTTCCAGGCATTTATCTTCAACAAGAGCTTAAAAATTAAACATCTAAGACATGTATGTAATTTCCATTCAAAGTCTTCAGTATTCCCACGTGCTGTCGTCTTATATTGGTGTGCTGACTTATTTTCATTCTTGCACACCCAAAGTAATTTGACGTTGAACATGTGTTTAGTATTAAACCCTTGCCATTCTGCTGGGGACCCCATCCTGTAAAAATAAACGCTGCTACAGAAACTTCAAGCCTCAAGCTTGAGGCCCTATGTTCCACTGGGACTGTGAAGGAATGAAAAAAATAAACATAGGCGACTTATTCAACGTAGCAGACGCACTTACATGAGTTTGCGGATTAATCACTGACTTTCGACTATATCTTTTAGATGGGTGTGTTTGTTCACCATGGGACGCTGCAGATATGGATTTGCGGCGTAATCTCAAGGACCTTCTGAGAGTTCCACCCGAGTCGGCACTTTCTGGTGAGGAATCAATGATGTTTGTTAGGTCTAGAAGACCCATGATAGATTTCCTTCCGCGCTTAGATTCGCTAAGAGGGATAAAAGACAGACAATAATGGGCGTTCATCCTCTTATATTATTGCGGTAACTTATAAAGAATAAACATAGTGAACGCAAGTGCTTAATTAGTTAAATTTAATTGATTAAACACTTGCGTTTGCTTATATATACATGTTATACAACGAACGGACTGAAACTGACCTCATCGGACAAATTGTGACAACTGAAGCTCGGAGGCAGCTTCACCTGAAAAACAGGAAAGCGAACACACTGCCCAACAGCCCACACTAAACCACAAAGGGGGGAACAATCCTGCGAGCAGAGCGAAAGACTATAGCAACGAGAAAAGTTTGTGGAGTACGTAACAAGTTGACTTAGGCGCGAAGACTCAAGGTTCATTGCTTGGCATCATTCGATAAGTGGTCCACTACATTCAGATTGCAAGTATTTTCGATATTGGATAGAAAAATATTGTTATATCGTGGCAAAGTTGATGGATAGTGTTCCAAAGGGACGGACGCACCAGAGACCTTGAAAGTAACAGCCGAAATCAGAGGGTTAAATTAGGTCTTTTATTCAACCCTAACCAGAATATATCACTGAATAACCTTAGTCCGGCGTCTACGCCTTTCTCATCTAACTGTGGCTCACATCTTTCCTTAATTTACCACAATCCAGCCTCAAACAATCCTAATATTCCTACAACTTAACCCCAACAATTTCTCAGCTTGACCCTAACTCTGATGTTATCATAAGCATCAACTAACAGCTTCAGTGAGTGACAGACTGATGAGTAAAGTGAATTTTCGGACGGACTAGTTACCGTCACAGCCCTGGTCCTGTTTGTCTTTAAGAATCTGGATGCAAACCAAAGTTTCACACTCTTTGCTTCTGGATTCCATCTGTAGATGCTTATTCATTTGTAAGATGATAGGTTATTTGACTCTGATTATTACCCCTTAAAATGAATGCGATGATATTTTTATCCGATCGAAGCACCGGAGTTGTTGACGGTGAGAATTCTGGTTTCTTAGTGAAACTAATATTTGAATGCGAATTTGTTATGGTGAGTCTTCATGATAAGTGCCTATGATTTAATATTCGCCTTTCGAATTCGTCAAGTGTGTTCATCAGTTTTGCATTAGTGCAGGTTACCAAGGTTGAGCCTGAGTTTTTGGACGGGCTTAGTCTCGAAGTAAGTACAGGGTCCTAGTTTGTAATCGTTCAGTAGACTCGTTTCTAACATTTCATTGTTCCACTTCATCAGAGACTTTTCATTCCTCAGCATTCCAACAGGGTTTTGGACAAACCTTCTTCAAAATTGCTAATTTTGGTGTCACAGATTTTTGTGGGTTGGACTTATTTCCAAGATGCCTGAAGTGTTGCATATAGAACACCAGTCTGAACAGAATGCTTTTCGGTCGCAACAGACAATGCATATATTTACGTGTTCACGGTAACTTTGTAGTTCACCTATACTGTGAGCTCTGAGTTCAGTTTTTTGATTTTTTTTAACGTAGGTGTAATAAAATTGTGAGAAATTTATGAAGCATAATCTGTTTGTGATGTCTGTCAATTATTTATAATTGTTGGTTATATAAGTCTGAATTACTTTTAAGATGAAAAATCTGCTTGTTTTGTGTGTGAACCGCTAGGTTTTTAGGGGGCAGTTTTTTATGACCTGTAACAGCATAGCGTTCGTTGATCTGATACTAATCTGGATTTAAAGAAGGACTGGTGTGGATTCTGAATGTTCATTACTTCGTAGATCTATATGACCGCGGTTGGTCTGACAGTGAAAAAATGAGGAACTTGCTAAAATTATCTCCTTGCTGAACTACCTGTTATTCCCTTTCTTGTTTTAACACCCCTGGCGTTCAGCTTGCAAATAGTACCGTGTTCTGTATTTGGAGGCAACTTTACTAAACATCTGGCCCGAAAACGCATAACGGAAACTTAAGTTGACGTAAGCTTTTAGGTAAGAATTAGTGGGTAAGAGAAGCTAAGGAAATGGGATGGACATCGTTAACCGGTAGTAGTCAACCACTTCAGTTCATCTAGTTGATCAGCTTTGGAAAAGGTATTCTAAGTGGAATGACCCTTCAATGAGATAATACTTAATTAACTTCCAAAATTGAGACTTCGAACAGAAAGCTGCTAAGGGAAGTTGGACTGGCTAGGTATATGGTACGACGTTCTGCGCTGATAGACCTAGGTCTGTTACTTGTCTGGTTTATGGTATTTATTTTGAGTAGTTCACATGATTGATTGACTCCCGCTACATTATCTTCCCATTTATATCATTTGTGTTATAAATCATAAAAGTTTGTTTCTCATGTTTGAACGTAGGTTTTTAATGAATTAGTAGGATCATGACGCTTAAGTGCATCTTGCTTTAATATCAGATGACTAAAATTGTCATGCATAATAAATGAGTGGCCTTTTGATTTCTTTTCTAGGTTTTTATTCGAATATACACCTTTAAGTACTTTCATGATGGCAAATGTGAAGTGGATCTAACTTATTACGAAGGATTTGTAAAATATTGAATCATAATTTTATTTTTAATGAATTAAGATGTAAAGATGGCCACTGATTGTGCAGAAGAAAGTACTGAAGGTATCCAACACCCTATGGATCCTGACTCTATTTCCGTCGACATCACAAAAATCTTTTTTTCTGCATGGTAGTAATAGTAACAGTAAACTCCCTTACTGTTGCTGCATTTTTCACAAATTTATCAGTAAAGACTGGATTTTTTTCACATGTTAAACAGTTTTGGCGAATATGTCACTCATTTTCTCAATTATTTATAAATTAATAATTTCCGTAGAATGTTTAACATCTTTCAGTAAATGCATTACAATACAAAAGCTTAGATTACCACATTCATTATATGTAAATAATAAGTCACCTTATTTCCAAGAGCTCTTTCTCGTAAATTTGCAGAGAGTTTTCTAAAACATTGTTGTACTGTTTCCAAGCATTGCATCCATATTCGGCCATTAATTCGAGATTTTCAATTCTTGTTGCTTGATGTTCTAACTGTGCCTATTCGAAGAGTCACTTAACAATATAAAATACATTACTTCAGCATTCTCCATTGCGTCTTGCCAAGCTTTCACGTCGGTCATTTTTCCAGCAGGGGGCGGCGGCAACTCGTAACGTTTCATACTTAACATTTCCATTGGTAGACGGTTGGAGAGCCTGTCAAACTCAGCTTTCATCACCTCAGTTTCGAACTTCATTTGAATCGGTCCCGATAAAGAGGGAAGATGTTCCAAATAGTTTTTTGTCGGCCTGTATCGTTTCATCTCCTCTTCGACTAGAAGAGCTGCAGCTTCTCTTATTCCAGGATCATCATATCCTTTATCGAAGTATGGAAGCGCGTCAACAACCCCTAAGTGTTCGGACGTCATTTAATGGAAACCTGATAAAGATTTCATGAAACAAGAATGAGTTAATCAATAAGGAATATATTAACCAATATTTTCAATTGAAGATTATGAAATCAAACAAAAACAATTCTTGTGACCATATACGCAAAAGTTTATAAATTTTTTCTGCTTACGTTGAATATTAATCAGATGCCAGGTCTCGAAACCAGTTGGTGAATGTCGACTCTAAGTAAACTTATTATTCCTTCATCTTTTTTACCCGCTGCTAACAGTTAAATGTGACACGATATCATATTGCTTTGCTATATGCGTATTACGAATGTCAGTACATCAATAGAACAAGTTATAACATTAGCTATTGTACAGATGAAATAAATTATAAGTTAATGCAAAAGTATGTATGAATGTGTCAGTAAAACTGACCGGCTATACCGAGTATTCAATCATAAATCTGTCCCCCGTGTCCTAGCCGAAGAAATTAAACTTTGCAGACAAGTACTATTATTTACTGATGTTACTAATTACTGCAAATTCTGGAAGTATATGTGTCAAGATTCCCTCGCATATGCCAGTTTAATAACTTCTATTAATGTATTATTCCCACAGCATTTAAACACTGGAAATTCCTGGATTTCATTACACAGATACAGAAAATTAAGGTATAATTTGATTTGGCTAAGCAAGACAAGCTTTCATTACTCTCAAGTCTGTGTGAAGGTCAACAGCACTCACCATCAAAAATAACATCTGGATTTTCAACTCCAATGTGAAGTCAGTGCTACTATACGGATCAGAGACTTGGCGCGTCATAAAGAGCATCTCAAACAAAATTCAGAACTTCATTAACAGTTGTCTTCGCTCAATACCCGGCCGATAACTGCTACCTTGTCGTGGTGGTCGGGCTTGAATACCGCAATGACCCAACAAGCTGAACTGACTGGGACTCTGTCTCCACAGGTCCTACCATGTCAGGAAGGTTTTCTGGATAGCGGTTAAACTAAAAGCAGTTACCATGGGGTACATGGGCTCCAGTTTCCAATCGGATCAAATGGCGTATGAACCCACATGGGTCACCGGCAACCATGGGAATGCAGCTCCTGACGCTGCTCCGCTGCCTTGCGGATTAGACTCCAAGTCAAAGGCTCGGGGGTGGTCCCTTAATAAAGCCACCTGCTTCGGTCTGGGCGCCCGGGCAGTATCTCAGCCCGCACACAATGAATGAATTAAAGCAACGAACTCCCATTGAAACTCAACGCGCTAGTTAAAATGATTCCAAGCAATATTGATCCCTCAGGGAACTTATTTCCTTCTTACCCTACTTTTATTTTTATACATAGTTTCCTGTGTTGTACCTTTTCTAACCTTGGCTTCTTAACCTTCGACAGCCTTTCGCCTTTGTCGAGATTCCCAGCCTATCCGTGTCGTTTCGAGATGTTAGTGAGTAGTCCTCAAAATGGTTGTTCCCAATGTGACATCTAACACGGATATCCTGAAACCGCATGCTGCGTTCAAGCTGGCTACCTACAATGTTCGGACGCTGATGCAAATCGGACAACAGGCAGGGTTGGCAAGAACTTTGGAAAGCCTCGCTATCGATGTCTGCTGCATTTCGGAGACCCGCATTCAAGATCCCAGTGAAGTGCTTCGACTATCCTCTCCATCTGGAAGTTCTAGTAGTATGTACCACCTGCGCTTATCCGGGGACCCTGTGGCGTCGGCATCCGGCGTAGCTGGTGTCGGTGTCGCACTGAGCGCTAGAGCCGAAGCTGCACTGCTCGACTGGATTCCCATTAACAGTCGTTTATGTGCTGTGAGGCTGGAAGGTTACACGAAAGTAAACAGTAGTAGGCCAGATAGGCGGTGTCTATTTGTTGTCTCTGCCTATGCACCGACGGATTGCAGCCCGGATGCAATGAAGGATGAGTTTTACTACCAACTGAGCGATCTCTTGAAACAGGCGGGTCGGAGGGATATCGTAGTGCTGGCTGGGGACTTGAATGCACAGGTGGGGCGTCTAAGCTCAGAGGAGAATCGTCTAGGTGGTCAGTGGGGACTACATGGTCGCAGGTCAGATAATGGGAACCGTCTTCTGCAGCTTTGCGCGGATCACAACCTATTTCTAGCTAGCACCAACTTCCGGCACAGCCATCGCCGTAGCTCTACCTGGCGTCCTCCCACTGCGAAGCAAGCTTGGACTCAGATTGATCATATCGCGGTCAGTTTCCGGTGGCGGGGATGCATACAAGACTGTCGCTCCTTCTGGAGCACATGCCTGGACTCCGATCATGCGTTAGTGTGTGCCAAGTTCGTCTTGCGATTTGGTGGGGTTCGTAAAAGCCGTAGTCTAAGCGTTGATGTGAGCAAACTAGTAGCACCTGCTACTTCTTTGAAATATCAGAATGAGTTAAAAACAATGCTTGCCAGCAACCCCCCAAGTAGTATAGATGAACATTGGCTTCATGTGCAAGGTGCCATGCAAAAGGCGAGTGTAGCCGCTTGCGGCTTGAAAGAATGCTCCGCTAACAACCACTGGGTTTCTGCGAGTTCCTTGCAACTCATGGATGAACGCCGGTCCATTCCGGCTGGCAGCGAATACAACAATCAGCGAAAGGCGCTCACGCGCAAGATTAGACAGTGTTTACGTAAGGACCGCGAAGCCTGGTGGTCAGAACGTGCGTGTGAGATGGAGTCAGCTGCTGCATCTGGCAACAGTCGGAAGCTGTTCCAACTCATACGAGCCACCGGCAGCAAGAAACAAGGTGTCAGCGAGACGGTCTGTGAGGCAGATGGCACTCCAATTACCAGCCTGAAAAGACGCCTGGAACGCTGGGCAGAGCACTTCGGGAAGCAGTTCAGCTGGCCACCAGCTTCAGTGTCTACTATCATTAGCCCGAGTGCTCCTTGGTCGGTTAGTACCGACCCACCCACCGAAGCGGAGGTCCGTAAGGAACTCCAAGTTCTGAAACGCCATAAGGCGCCCGGCCCAGACAAATTACCCCCGGCTCTTTTTAAAGATGGTGGCGAGACTCTCACAATGGCTCTAACTGGGTTGTTCAGGAAGGTGTGGGAGACAGAGAGTGTACCATCAATGTGGAACGAAGCCATTATCGTCCCCATCTTTAAAAAGGGTCGACGTAATTCGTGTGACAATCATAGGGGTATCAGTCTGTTACCAGTCGCGTCTAAAATACTGGCTGCTGTCTTGCTTCGCAGACTGTGCAAAATACGTGAAGGATTGATTCGCGAAGAGCAGGCTGGGTTTCGTTCAGGTCGTGGATGCATTGATCAGGTGTTCACCCTTCGTCAGTTGTTGGAACACCGCCACACGTATTGCAGGCCAACGATCGTTGTGTTTCTTGATATTAGGGCTGCCTTCGATTCGTTGGACAGAACTGTGCTCTGGAACTGTCTGTTAGAGAGAGGTGTACCTGAGAAATTTGTTAACATCCTGAAAGCCCTATACAGAAACACCTCAGGTAGAGTGAGGGCATACAACCAACTATCACCACTGTTCCCAACCAACAGTGGGGTTAGACAGGGTTGCCCAATCTCTCCGTTTCTCTTTAACTTTGCCATCGATGACATTCTGGAGTCAGCTCTGAAGGATGTGCGTGAAGGTGGTGTAGATCTGCTACCTGGAGATAGACTTTTCGACCTCGAGTATGCAGACGATATCGTCTTACTGTGCGATAGCATGCAGGCTGCCCAAATCGCACTTAATCAGTTGGCGATCAGTGTCTGTAAGTATGGTATGTGCTTTGCGCCGTCTAAGTGCAAAGTACTGTTACAAGATTGGCAGGAGCCTGTACCTGCACTCACTCTTGCGGGTGAACCGCTTGAAGTTGTTGATAAGTTTGTGTACCTGGGTAGTTGTGTGAGTGCTGGCGGAGGGGTGACGGATGAGATTTCCAACCGTATAATGAAGGCTAGGGTGGCATACATCAACTTGAGCCACCTCTGGCGCCGTCGCGACGTTAGCCTGGCTGTCAAAGGTCGGGTATACAATGCTTCGGTGCGAGCTGTCCTGCTCTACGCCTGTGAAACCTGGCCTCTCCGAGCTGAGGATGTGCGGCGACTCTGCGTGTTCGATCACCGCTGTCTCCGCAGGATTGCTTGCGTTCGATGGCATCATCGCGTGAGTAATTCTGAGGTTCGGCGGCGTGTGTTTGAACAAAGTGGAGATCACTATTCCTTGAATGTCGTCATCTGGAAACACCGGCTCCGGTGGCTTGGACATGTGCTCCGAATGTCACCCCAGAGGCTTCCGTACAGGTCTCTGTTCGCTAGCCCTGGGACGGGATGGAAAAGGCGGAGAGGTGGTCAGTCCATGACGTGGCGTCGTGGGATGAAGGATTTTTGTGCTAGATTAGCATCGGTTGGTGTGTCACGACTCCCTGGTTGGGGTCCGAGAGATAGCTCAAATCGATGGCTCGAAACGTTATCGGATATGGCCAAGAATCGTAATCAGTGGCGAATGTGTTGTGATTTCCTTCTTTCTTCCCTTCCCGATGATAGCTAACGAACACTGTTTGAACTTGTTAAGCATGACTGTTTTCCTTCCAGATGAAGTTCTTTATCCGTTTTCTACTTATATATATTTTTTCTTTTCCTTCCTTCCTTTTTTTTGATCTATGTTGTTTTATTATTATTGTGTGGCGCATCTTTCTTGGTGCCATATTGTACCAAGTTTTTTATGCGTTTAAATAAATAAATAAATACTCAAGATCAGATGGCCGGTCAGAAAAGATCAGCAACAGAGATCTCTGGGAGCGAATCAACTCAGCAGAAACCGATTGTGAAACAAATAGGCAGAAAGAAATGGAGATGGACTGGCCATAGGCTGAGAAAGCCATCAAGTGACATCACTAGACAAGCCATCGCTCGAGTGGAACCCGAAAGAGAAGCGGGCGGCGAGTTGGTCGTCAGTGCAAGGGTGACTTGGAGGAGGTTATGTGAAGAGGAGATGAGAGCATGTGGGCAGACTTGGAGCGGGGTAAAAAAGTTGGCAGAAAACCGAAGGCAATTGAGATGCGCAGCTGAAGCCCTATGTTCCTCTAGGAATTAAAGGATATAATCATAATAAATAATAATACCACCTACAACTCTAAATGGTCGTTGAAGGGCGTAAATAAGAGAGAGAGAGAGTATAGCCTAACTTTACCCAATGACTAGTTTCATCAGGCTTGCTTAGGAGCTGGAATGAGTTTTTAGTCTAACTAGACTGAATTTGACCTTTATAACGCCTTACTTCAGAGCTTAACTAACATAATCCAAAGACCAGCACAATGTTCCAGAGTGATAATATATTTTGAAGGAGAACGAATACAAAATAAAACCCTAGTGAAAAAATGTGCTTATATGAACGGGGGAATACAGCGACTACTGATGCAGATGAGTGATAACTGAAGTTCTTATAAGTGCTACTGTTTCATGTGATAACATATTTGCGGATATGGTGTGATGACTATTTTGAGGCCCAAACAACGATAACCCCATTCATTTATAATTAAATCACAAAGAAAAACATTCGGAAAATAGATTTAGGCAGATTTTGATTGGCTGTGGGCTAGCTGGCTTCCTATTGGTCCAAAATATAAGTTAAAGCTGCAATCTTTTTATTTTGACTCGGAAATTTACAGTCAGTATAATTAAAGGCTTACCTTACCATTATATAATGGCGTGTTAATTATTTTGGTGTTAGTGTAGTGTGACAGTCAGACGCTATTTGGATGCATTGGTGGTGTTTAAACTACACTAAGATGTATGAGAATGTCTAGTAAGTGAATATAAACCAACAATAATTTCGATGCATTCATTTTAAGTCCAAAATAGGATGTATGCATTTTTGATTACTAAGCAAATATAATTTAACTACAATTTCTAAAAATTTAACGCGTCCTTAATTAGTAAATATAGACAAATGTATGTATTAACTAATCTACTTTTTTAAGTTTTCAATTCAATGACCTGTGGGATTTGTGCATACTAGGTCAGCATAAGTCAAATGGCTGATTAATACGATTTATCACTTAGACCGCAGCACCACCAAGCTTAAAACAATTCTAAATTTATTCTAACCTATTCCTTAATAATGCCTTTTTATGGTAACTGAAGATCATATTTACCCACTATGTTCTGAAATGAAACAGGTCGTGCTTAAAAATACAGTTGCGTGCTGAATCAAAACTTCCCGCTCTGTAAGAACGCTAGTCCATGCTTAATATGTCCTGTGAGGGCTGTAATAACGTTGATAAACAAACCCAGTGGGTTCGATTTAGTGACACTCATGCTAAAAAGCCATTGTTTGACAGTGAAACTACAATTGCAGTTGTCTTCTTAATAACTCCTATGACCCAATGTGTATATTCCGAAATTTGTGAAACTAAATAAAGCTGATCTTTTTCAAAGTGGGACTCTGTACAAAAGTGCAGTAGTTTATTTCGTCACATTTCGTAAAGCACACTGTAAGAGACACAAAAATAAGAGGAAACTATAATAAGTGATTTTTAGCCGTGTTACCAATAGTCTAAAATCATTAGTTCTTAACGTTTCAAGGGTCTTTGCCACCCTACTTGGCTCAGTCATATATTCAAAGTCTTCATGGGCTGATATAATCTCAACCTCTAAGACTTCCAATCCGTTCCTTTATTAGATAACATTAGTCGGCGAGGAAGGCAGTGTATTGGTTTACGTAGAATGCATCCTAGCCATCTCTCTGAATACAGCTTCACAACCTCATAAATTCATTCTCTCTAAGGCACAGGATATTTATAGTAACTTGTTGTTGAAGGTTGAAAGATATCAAACAGGTTCTTCTGTGTTGTAGAAGAACAATTTTGTCGTACGATACCTCAACTGGAGTTAAGTAACGGATGAAAAGCGAAAAGAAGCGTGATCACTAAAGTGTTTGTGAAAATAATTGTCGCATCAGCTTTTACTGACTCTTCATGTTATTTACTATAAAAGCGAAAAATAACTTCTAATCAAGATTAGCCCTTCTGTAGAACTTTTGAGTTTAATTGTAAGATTCCCAGTGAAAACATTGAAACTATTGTAGTAAATACAAAAAGACAAAATCTTAGGATGACATTCTTTGAAATGCTACATAAAAAAGTGCAGTTTGATAATAAAATAATGAATAGAGGAAATATGGACAAAGTGGCAAAGGTGAATGAAATGTTTGGACTCACGAAAGTGATAATACGGGATAAATTCATTTGGCTGTCGTAAGTTTTTAGCCACATTGCGAATATAGCCATCTACTTCACGGTTAGAAATTTCATGGCATTTCATGAATGTCACGGAAAAAATTTATAATTATTCCCTCAAGTTCCGAGTGTAACTTCCGGCTTCAACAGTGCGTCTCAGTTTCACCCTGTTTCTTACAGTCCTTTTTGCCTAACTCCACGATTGCCCTTAAGCTCCCATCTTCCCACATGATCTCTGCCATGTCATTCTTGGACGACCGATTCTCTGTTTCTCATTCGGGTTCAACTCGAGGTCCTGGCGCGCAGTACTATTCAATAATCTCCTCAGCGTGTCCAGTATATCTCCGTTTTCTTCGGATTATGTGTTGGGCAATAGGTCCTCAGCTGGTTCGTTTCCAGAGTTCCTTGTCGCTACACCTTTCCAGAGAGCTATACGGTCTTCACTATCTAATCAATGAAGGCAACTATTGATGAAAGTCTGAAGCTTTTTATAAGTGTTTCTCGTGACTCACCAAGTTTCTGAACCATATAGAAGAACTGACGACGGTGACGTTGAAAATACCCATCTTGTTCCTTATGCTGAATGCAGCAGGCTGCCTCACTGACTTTAGAGCAATAAACGTTTATCTTACTTTTCCGACCCTACCTTTTATATCCTCATCTGTGCCGTTTGTAGTTGAAACGGTGATGCCTAGTTAAGTGAAAGAGGTGACCTTTAGATTTCTCCAGTTGATAATGATTGGTGTGTGTTGTTGGTTGGCTATCTTCGTCACCTCTGCATTCCTTGTGTTCAGTTGAAGTTTTGTCTTTGCTACTTCTTCTACCAATTTGTTGATTTTCACTTGTAGTTCTTTGAGTTTTCTTGGCATTAAACATGAATCATCCGTTAGATCCCGGTTTTCTAGAGTCTTCTTGTCGGCACAATGTATTCCTATCTTCTCACTTCTTATAAGCCTGTAGCATAATCCAGTCGATCACAAACAAGAATAGCATCGGTGATAATAAGCACCTTTGTTTTACTTCTGCCTTCACTTTAGAGGCTTTACTGAGTTTTCCGCTGTAAATCACTTGACATGTGGCATCATTATATTGTTGTTGGGTAATTGGATGATGATTATTGTAGCTTTCCAAGTTCTTGAAGACTATAAGAAGTATGTGTGTAACTTGTTATCTCCATTATTTGGCTTTAATATAGTAAGTCCGTGGAAGACATGAAAAGACTAGCTGTCTTTGATCATAGGTGCCTGCGCTCTATTTCCCGTGTAAAGTGGCATAATAAGGTGAGCAACATTGAAGTTAGGCGTCGAGTTCTAGGTAACCAGGGGAAATCAATCGATGAAGTCGTGAAGTTACAAAGACTGAGATGGTTAGGACATGTGTTACGTATGCCAAGTCATCGCCTCCCTCGACGAGCAATGTTAGCGGATATAGGGTCAGGCTGGAAAAAAGCTAGCGGCGGTCAAACGAAAACTTGGCACCAGTCAATGAAATCCACAACAGTTGGTCTAAGCCACGTAGGAAGGTGTAGACTTCCAGGCTGGGGTCCTCGGGACGGTAAAAGTCTATGGTTGGAAACAATTGGTGACATGGCTCAAAATCGTTCTCAATGGCCGGCGCAGATGCATCCACTCCTTGTGACTTATGATCTCCAATGAAACTGTTTTGTTCTTCGTTACTACTATTCCTTTGTCTCACACCTCTGCTCACTGTCTCTATTATGCTTTTCTTGTACTTTCTTCTCTTGCTTCGCGTGCTACACGGAGTGTGGCGACTTGAACTTCCGCACATTTGTGCAAAGTTCTATGTCGAAAACAGACAGACAAACAGACAGTAAGTCCGTAGTTTGAATCCAGCTATATCCACCATCAGAAATAAATTGTAACTCATAGTTTAGCTTACAAACAATGTGTACCGAGTGACCAGTTACATTCTGATTTGCCTATCATTACCTAATGCTGTCTGACTAGGGATTGAGTCAGTTGTGCCATAGTTTTATTGTCCTATTATACGACTTTAACACAGGTACAGCAGACAAATCTCTAAATGCTTAGAATAACTGATAGCTGTTTGTTTCACAGCATTGCATATAGTTTGCAAAGTAACCACAGCAACACACGTGTTGCTCTTAGTGCATTAGGTAAATCAGTGAAGAAAGTTGCCTGTCTAAACTAAATTGTTCTTTTCCTTGTATTCATTTTTGTTTGATGTGATATTCTATTTCTGCATGTTTCTTTTCATGCTCTCACCAGACAGCATTCTACTGCTGGTGATTGATTAGCTTCTCTCTCTTTGTAGTAGACTTTTGTGAATCAAGATTACGTCAACAAATAGCTGCTACTTTTTACAACATTTCATATAATTAATTTAGACACCGATTCACCGATTTGTTTTACGTTTTCATTTGCGAAGTACTTTGATTTACCATTCTGAAGTTCTAATTAGGTAATTTTTTAATCAGGATATCCAGGATTTCAGACACATTTGATTGGATACTGGTGCAACTAGTAGTCTAATGTAAAAAGTCATTTGCGTAATGCTGCAATGTGTTCAGCCTTTCTTAGCATTAAGGACGTGTTATGAAGGCTATATTTACTCACTCATCGCTTTGTAGCCTGCACCGCTGTTGTAATTTATAAAACTTTACAGATGAATTACTGTGCCTCTGAAAATTTCATCTTTTTTTTCAGAATGTTTTCACATACCTATGTATGCTTTAATCTACAGTCATGAACCTATTGTAGAATGTCTTTCTCAGTCATAAATTAATTGGTGGTTGATACAAAGCATGTATTTCCAGTAGGGGATACATTTCAGTGAATGGTAACTTTTCAAAGTTTCTCTCAACCAAAGTTTGTCTTTGTATTAGTTCGTGAAGGACTTGCCAAGTGATAAGTCTACTAAATATGGTTTTGTCTTTAATTTTCTTTTATTAATCTGAGTCATATTGTCCTTTATGTTCTTTTTTAATAAAAAGGCGAAAAATTCAGGAGATAAATTGGCGTCGAAAACAGGAGCAAACGGCTGCTGGTAAACACCTCAAAGAATTAGAAGAGACTTGGGTTAGCTTGGTTGGCAAGAATTATGAAATTGAACAGGCAATATTGGAACTAGAGGAAGCATTGGGTGTATCGCCAGAGGATATGAATAGTGAAGATCAGTAAAATTGTGTGTGATTATACATAGCCATAAATAAAAGATATCTCAGTATTCTAACTGATCGTTTTGGTAACGCACATGATTTATCAAATCTTTTTATTTATTTATTATTTTATTCGTTTACGTTCCCAGTGGAACATAGGGCTTCAAGCCTTGAAGTTATAGTAGCAATGGTGTTTATTTTTGCGGGATGGCGTTGCTAACCTCATGCCCAACCTTTACTCTTTGCCGATTTTATTACCGGCTTAGAGAGGTAAAGGAGTGCGCCGGCCGAGTATCGAACCCCGGACCACATGCATGGTTGGCGCGCATTCTACTGCTGAGCCACCAACGCACATGGCATATCAAAACATATGGAAAATCCCCTTAGTAACCTATTATAAGTACTTTTGTGTGGTAAAAATCAGTCCTGTACCTTATCTTCTATTTATTTATTTCAGTATTTTTGGGAAGTGTGTTTACTGAAGCAATTTTACATAAACAAGAAAACGAGCAGGGACGTTTTTAGCTTGGTGGTACATACTACTGACTAGCGTGAATAGTTGGAAACCACCTGCATAATGCACAAATGCTTGCTAGTGAGATCGAAGTTGTCTACACACTGTACATTTGTTCCACTCGTTCGGCGCCTACCTTATTACCGTCGTACCCACGTTGACTCATCCCAAACAACCGAATTGTGTCTAGCTATTTGAGTTAATTGGTTTGATAGAATCACATTGATCATTTGCAAATAACACAGTTTCAGGTGACAGTTCAGTACAATTTCCTTTTCATATGAGTGTCATGAGGCTACTCATGTCAGTGATGACAGTCTAGGGGAGATGGCTAAACCCTGATTCCAAACCTCCAACGACTGGCGTATGAAGCTCACCGGCAGACTTATGGACAAAGGGCTTATTGGATGCCCTGGATGTCTGGCCCCATTCAAAAAGGCGTATGAACCGGACTCCGGTCACCGGCTGGCTGCCAATGGATAGTGGACTCCCTACTCCACTCCTACTGCCTTGTAGGTCACACTTGGTTGTGTAAAGGCTAGAGCTGCACTCTCAAACAAAAGGCCGAGCTGTGCTGGGGACATCACTCGTACCTAATTCCCATGAAACTTCATGAACTCTCTACAACATCAACCAAATTCCAGTACTGGTCCAACAACGTCGCCTTCGGTGGTTTGGCCATGTTCTGCGCCGACCAGATGACAATCTGGTCAAATCAGTTCTAAATCCCTCACCATTTCCATCTTGGCGATGTCGCAGGGGTGGACAGCTGAAAATATGGCTTGGTACAGTCAAGGCTGATATGGAGTGCTGGGCTGGGGCTACAAACCGTCTACGTACTCCGTCTGTGGAACAAAAATTGGATAACCCTGTCGCAAAACCTTGCATCAGATCGCCACGCCTGGGCAGCGATGATTCGAGATGTCTGTCTGTCTGTCTGGATTCAACATAGAACTTGGCACCGAAGTGCACCAGTTCGAGTTGCCACGTTCCAAATAGCACACACACAGGGGTAGACAAGAAGATGAGTGAAGAGAATCAATAGAGTTTGACAAGTATAAGAGTGAAACAGAATGGGTAATGGTAGAAAGGAATATGAAAGATTACAGAGACTGAATACATCTGCGCCATTGACAACGATTTTGAGCCATGTCACCTATTGTCTCCAGCCATTGATTCCTAGAGTCCCGTGGGCCCCAACCCGGGAGTCTGCATCTCCCTACCTGACCTACTCAGTTTAACTGTCAAGGATTTCATGGATTGATGCCATGTTTTTTGTTTGGCCACCACTGGCTCTTTTCCAACCTGCACCTATATCAGCTAGTAATGCCCGTCGGGGGAGGCGATGGTTAGGCATGTGCAGCACATGACCTACCCATCTCAATCTATGTAACTTTATAGCCTCGTCGATTGATTTTCCCTCTTTGCCCAACACTCTACGCCTAACGTCAACATTACTTACCTTATTAAACCACCTAACGTGAGACAGAGGTCGCAGACATCTATGATCGAAAGCAGTCAACCTTTTCATGTCTTCAACGCGTATTGGCCATGTTTCAGAGCCATAGAGAAGGACGGAGCGAACTGCTGAGCAGTACATACGTCCCTTGGTTGATAACCGGATGTCACGCCTACGCCAGAGATGGTGTAAGTCAGCGAAAGCAGCTCGAGCTTTTCGGATCCATGCTGAGATTTCATCGCCAATCAGTCCGTTGGTGCTAATACAACTAACGAGATGTTCATGAAGCCGGCTCATCCTCCCGTAAGAGATGGCCGAAGTAAAGTAAAGTAAGTGTGTCAGTGAGTGATGTGTATCGTCATGCTATTTTAATGTTTTTCTTGATTGACACTCATAGTGTCAGATGCTGTGATCTGAATATTCTTGAATTCCAAAGGAAATGGTGTTGAATTCTCATCGTGACCTGTATAGTTTGTGAATGAGGAATTGAATGCTATGGATTTTCTGTTGTCATTAGAAACTTAAAAATAACCAAATCAAAATATCTCAGTCCAACTGTTGTGGATTTCATTGACTGGTGCCAAGTTTTCGTTTGACCGCCGCTAGCTTTTTTCCAGCCTGACCCTATATCCGCTAACATTGCTCGTCGAGGGAGGCGATGACTTGGCATACGTAACACATGTCCTAACCATCTCAGTCTTTGTAACTTCACGACTTCATCGATTGATTTCCCCTGGTTACCTAGAACTCGACGCCTAACTTCAATGTTGCTCACCTTATTATGCCACTTTACACGGGAAATAGAGCGCAGGCACCTATGATCAAAGACAGCTAGTCTTTTCATATCTTCCACTCTGAGTGGCCAGGTCTCACAACCATAAAGGAGGACGGAGCGGACTGATGAGCAGTACACCCGCCCTTTGGTCGATAGTCGAACATCTCGTCTACACCAGAGTCGGCGTAAACTGGCAAATGCGAAACGAGCCCCCTGTATGCGTGCTGAGATTTCGTCAGAGATCAACCCTTTGAAGCTGATGGTACTTCTCAAATAAGTGAAGCGGTCAACGTGCTCTACCACTTCACTTCCTATTTTTAAACTAGGCGTCGATGTAGTCCAGTCCTGTAACATCATCTTGCATTTGGCTGGAGCGAATCGCATGCCAAACATTCGTAGATTGCAGCTCAAGGTGTTTAGAAGACTCTGCATTTTGTCAGCGTCTTCGCCTAGAAGGACTATATCGTCTGCATATTCCAAGTCAACGAGATTATTCCCTGGTAGCAAGTCAATCCCTGAGTTGCTGAAGTCACTTAGGGTTAAGTCCATTAGCACATCTATGATGAAGTTGAATAGAAAAGGGGATAATGGGCATCCTTGACGGACACCACTAGTCGTCACCAGTTCAGATGACAGCTCGCCGTAAGCCCTCACCTGGCTGTATGAGTACGAGTAGAGTGCCTTAATCAGTGCAGTGTATTTTCTCGGCATTCCCTTTACAGCCAGGCATCTCCAGAGGACTTCTCGATCGACAGAGTCGAAAGCTGATTTTAGGTCAAGAAATACAATGACTGTTGGACGCCGGTAGGAATGCCTATGTGGATATGCATCAATCAGATGTTTATCGCTACAACAACTGACTTATTGCAGATCAACAATCACTGCATTTCTCGATACTAAAACTGTCTCCGACCCCCCTTGGTCAAACCAACGCTGGACACAAATAGACCACATAGCAATAAGCTATCGTTGGCGTGGGTCGGTAGGAGATTGTCGCTCCTTCTGGAACACGTGTGTAGATACCGACCACGCACTGGTCCGCGCTCGGGTGTGCTTACGACTGAACGGACGTAGGAAACAGCTAGCGGTAAAACCACCACGTCCCCAGCTCGATCAGGAAACTAAATCCCTATTTGAGGAAGAACTAGCTAAACACATATCTGTGTTCGACAGCTGTGCTCACCCTGAAGAAGCTTGGAAGAATATCCAGCCATCCATAGATACAGCTGTAAAAGCTGTGAACAAGGTAAACCCAAAGGTGAGTAAAAACCACTGGATCTCCACCACCTCATCCGAACTGATAGATGCTAGAAGACTTATTCCGGCGAGCTCCGAATTCAATGAGGAGCGAAAGCTGCACAAAAGGAAACTCACGAAAAGTCTCCGCAAGGACCGTGAACAGTGGTGGCTGACAAAAGCGAAAGAGATGGAGAAAGCTTCGAGGATAGGCAACTATTTAGACTCATCAGGGAAACGGGTGGGAGAAGAAAAATCATTAGTGAAACAATCTCGGAAAAAATGGCACTATAATTAGCTCCCAGGATAGACGACTGGATCGTTGGAAAGAGCATTATGAGGAGCAGTTTAATTGGCCCACAGCCACGCTCAACCTTCCGAACATCCAACGCCTCCCTGAATGGGATATAGACACAGGTCCTCCATCCCTAACTGAGGTTACTAAAGCTGTCACAAATCTGAAACTAGGCAAAGCAGAGGGACCTGATGGAATGACTCCAGAGGTATTTAAGTACGGTGGAGACAGTTTACTGTCTGCATTAACTGAGGTTCTAGGCAGCATCGTCCCGCCACTCGACTAATGTAGCCTTGGCTGACTCCCAGGAGATTGGTGGGGAGACTAGTTTATGTCGCAGCTGTTATTTTCTGAGTATTAGGTTTACTATTCTTATGTCGGATCCCAACTCCTTAGCAGTTGTAATAATGGCTTATCGTGTTAAAGGTGTATGTCGGTTGGGTTTGAAACCCGATGCACATCAGTGGTCGGAGAGCATTCTGCCTCTGTGCTACTAACGGTCTGTGTTTATGTTATCACTATTTAGTAATCTTTGTTCTCAATACTGCTTCATTTCAGATTTCCCAAACTGAAACTTCAGTAAAAAGACAAGGTATTTATTTATCGGATTCACCGTATTGGATATCCATAACACACAACCTTATTGGTCTTGTTTCTCATTCGAATGTAGTCTGTATTGGCATTGTTCACAGTTGGCTGATGGATTTGTTAGCTATATCAAAGTCTACTACGATTATTCGTCACGTTTTGTATGTGCGAATTTTTCAGTGCTTCTGTTTTAAGATGTAACAACTGGTAGTCCTTTTCAACGATAAATCAAAATATTGAAAGTAATGCGGTATAGGTCATGTGATAAAATGGACCACCATGTTATCATTTTAACGTATGCACTGTCTTTGATTGCATAGATGAATTACATGTCTGTTAATTTACGTATATCAGTTCTGATATATATAGATATCCGATTTCAAATAGTTATTCCATTCGTTAACCGTCGCTAGCTTTCGCGAAATCGCTCACTTCTGTCCACTTTGAGTACCCAGTCGCCTTGTGTGAGAACCAAGCATTTTGATTTAGTTGTCATTGATATAAATAGCCCCTTTCTCCTCATCTCTCCTTGTTCATCAGTCGTACAAATCTATAGTGCACATTTAAGTTGGTTTTCCGTTAGTCTGTGTGACGGTTCGAGCACATGCCCATTTGAAGTTCATTGTCTTGCTCTAAGATATGCTCGGCGTGCACCTCTTGTAGATTGAATTTTGTTGATGTATCATATTGTATTTCAAAAGCCACTATTTTCGTCGTCTTGGTTCTCGAATTAATAGGACGTACAAACTGAATAGCTATTAGCTAGGTACATCAGAGTATGCTTTACATTGCTAGTATCTTCAACTATGTGTAATATATGGTACTAATCCACACTTAAATTAATATTCTTTTTTTGTAGACGAATGCAGTTTATGACGCATCGTGCAATTCTTCTCATTCGCCTGCCCAGAATGAAAATAATATACCATTTACGGATATTTCTGCACAGTCATGCTTTACTGCGTCACCTGATAAGATATCTGTCTTATCGCAAGATAAATTGGAAAATGTCAGACCTCAAAGTCCTCTGCACATACCATCAGACATTGCAAATGTCTATCTTCCTAATAAGTATACTCCCCCAAAACACAGGGGTTTGCCAACTATTTTCGAGAATTCAGTTAAAAAAAATCAACGCTACCATAAGTTATGCAGAAACACTGAACGTTCCCCCTTAAGAAGGCAGATATTTACAGGACTAACACTCGAAGAAGCATGCAACCCTACAGGTCCCGGCGTCGCCCCTCTGGATCCAGATCTTGTCTTATCAACAACACGCAAGCGTATCGCAAAGCGCCGAAAGCTTGCCAAGAAGTTAGGATTTAAAGGCATTACCATATCCAAAAAAACTGAGAAAAGCTTCAGCAAATTCGTTTTAGAATCAGCTTTAAATTCTTCTCAAAGTAGTTCGACTTCTGATTGAGTGGAGAAAACTTTCGTAGACTCCTCTGTGTAAGAGTCTGTTTCACTCCCTACTGCGTCTTTCAATAAAATATATTGTATTAGGTTTTTTAAATGTATATTTACCGCTTTGTTCCTGAACATCTATGGCATTTTACTGTTTGTGGAAAGATTTTATATTTATGTACCATTAACTTTAACTGTTTTTAACTTCCTATTGTACAGTAAACACTTGATTGATACAGTAAACTAAACCTTGTTTTAACCGAAATATTTGCTTCTCACTTTTGCCGTTTAGACCTACGGCTAATTGATTAAGGTGCTTGGATTTCAGCCACTGGTGTGTGAACTCGAACAGAACCAACCCTTGGATGTAACTAATGAACGTGTGTAATTAAATGCAAGTGGTTGTTGAGCAATCTCCCTCTTCCAAAACTGAACATTAGAATCTACGCGAAAAGATCCAAATAACATAAGGGTTGTTTGGACATTTGAAAATTGAGAAAATATCTGCAATTGTCTGCAGTAAAGCTTAAGTGACTTTCTTAAAGTTACATAGTGACTTGTCGTTGTTAAACATTGTCATTTAAAAGATCTGGTCTTGCTTACATTATACGTCTGCTTTTTTAATTATGTTAAGGTGAAACAACAATCGGATCATGATAAAATGATATTAGTTGATTTTCTGTTTTAAAGAAACTGATAATGAATTGAAGTAGTTGCAGTATGAGAATATGAGGACCAAATACTTCAACATAACAGGAAAGTACTGACCCCATAATTGAAAACTGCAGAATTTTTATGAATGTTTGATCAGCATATGGTAAAGTTGTCTAGGTATTGATATAAATACCTTGAGCATTGAAGTTAATGGCATGAGTTAATGTGCAGTTCAACTTAGATTTCTCGTTTTACTGGTTTGTGTTGCCAATCTTTTCCTAATATGGTAATTTTTTTCCTTTTTAGTAGTGCTTTTTGTGAATATATTTCATAATTAATTGTTCTCTTTGTTCCCTACTCGGCATTACTATGAGCTCCACTCATGTCGTTTTGCTAGCGTAATTTCCTTCTATTCATCAAGTGGTAGATATCTTAATTTGTTTATACATTTTTGGCTCTACGAACGTTTTGATTGCAACGATCTTCGTTCAGCTTTTCATAATGTAGGCATTCTTATAAATAGCTCTGTTCACTTCCCTACTCAGGTTTCAGTCAATAATTTTCTGTGAATTACAATTTGTGGATATTTCTTACTTATTTTGATAAAGTCAACTAAGAAAGTGTCGAAATTGTATTAACTTTTAATCTTAGAAGTTGGGTATTACTAATCAGTAAAATACAACAGAAATTTCTTAAAGTATTGCTTCTAATCCTTATTTCATACAGGCAATAAGAGTAGTGACCAAATACTAACTGTCGTTTTTCTAGTGCAAAGAAATTACTCCAATATTTGCATCCCTTGTAATGCGTGTTGTAAGAAGACATTAGGTGACTCATTCCCAATTGTTTGTGTATTTACCATTTACTTGTTAACAAAAAGAAAACATTTCAGGCATATCTTAGCAAGTTTTGATTTAAGTCATTGAGAAGTAACTTCACAGTCTGGAAAAAATAATCACGTGACAGCTGTAGTAACTCAAAGCATTATTCACTATTGTAGTTGACTCACACTGCAACTGAATGTTCGTCTTCTCGGAGTATGCGATAGTCGGTATAAAGGTGAATGATGGACCTCTGTCAATTTGAGATATATAGCGCCAGCCAATGACATCGGCGAGTATTTGATTGCCACTTATGGTTTAATTTAGGTCACCATGTGTGGTCAGAATAATTTAGATATCCTAAACGAACTGTGGTGAAATCTTGTCTCGAAATGTGCACCTGCCTGAATTCGAACTTTCTGATAATGAGCCTTTTTTCAACATGTGCCATTTTTTTACTTTTTGCACATTGGCTAAGCACAGCGCTCGGTTAAATCGGAGAACGTTATTTGTATCTCTTCCACAAATCCTGTTACTAATCAAGACAAGATCTCACTGTTGACAACTTGGACACGTATTCACTCGCTCCTGTAGACTAATGTACATGAACCGTACCAACAATTGTCTGTGTTGTACGGTAACGACAGAAGACAAGGGAATTTAATAACAGAATTATTTATTGGCAAGTCGATACACAATTATAGGCAAAATACGTATGTATTAGAATCACAATTTGTATATATGTTCCATAGTGTGCGTCTTTGTCTTCGTTTCATGTTTTCCATGTTGTTTCACAAGCATCATTCCTTAAATCCATCTCTCTGCTAGTCGAAATTCTTGCAGATGACACACACATTCAAGTATGCATCTATGTACTACTTATAAATCCTGTCAGTAGCACACGCCACACTGCTTACCTATTTCCAATCCCCATACTGTATGAACTAGTAAATACTATTTATCTGGTCACTTTACCACTTGAAACCAATTTGATTTTACTTACGTAGTCATATAAATGTCAGAAAATTTATTCGTCACATGCCTGTCTAATAATATTACGACAACAACTCATAATTTTTAAGGACATGAATAGTATTTCTTAAGAAGAATAATCTTTGTTCAGACAAACTTATGAGGTTTATAGCCATGGTATTTAAATATCCCATTGAGTGGAAGATGGCTATGTAGGATTCATTAATTTACCCATACATCAAAGGTATGATTACATCAGCATTCACAAATCATTATATTATTATCCTACCTTGGACATAGAATTGCCAACAGATATCGCCTTAAACATTTCAGTGCTTTTCTTCAGTTTAATGTTTCATATGTATGATATGTTTTGTTATGGATTAGGTTGGTGATCTGTCACCTATCTTTATCGAGACTCGCGAATTTAAGTGAAGTGCCGTCCGTCCTATTTGGGATTTTTCAGCCAGTAGTAGATTTGCATTAAAGGAGTTAAATAACTATTAGATTTACGTGATAAGATGAATAAGGTTTGCGTTGAAACCGAAGTGATCTAAATGTGGGGTTTTTACTCGTTTTGGTCAACCTCATCAGTGCTTTACCCGATTCGGTGGCCGAACATGCACATGGTCCGAGGTTCGATCCCCCGCCGACGCACAACTGATATCTATGGTCGGCTTGCGAAATTTGGGCTACCGATATCCATGCTGGAAATTCCATACTTGCACCAAAAATACAGTGTCGAATCAAGCTGTAATCAAAAATAAAAAGGTACATTTGAGATTTTAGGCCTTACCCCTCCAGATTACCAAAGTTGAGTGTAGGTTAAATTAGTTAAGACTGTGTCAGCTCTATAATTCAGATCCACAACAGGACAGAAATTTGACGTCGCAATACTCTTATAAACTTTAAGAGAGCCATGTAAGAAACTTTACTTAATTATCGTTAGTGCATCTCAAAGGCTCAGTAGCTTAGTGAATGTCACTCCGACGTTTAAAACTATGAATGCTGTGCTCGAGACCCAGTGGGAACATTTCCATTCACTGTGAGCAAAGTCAATACGCTTTCGTCTTCTTTGCATTGTTGAGGCCTTAGTCATTCAAGTAGAAAACACTGGAGCCATGCGTACAAAATACAATCATTCAACCACTTCTACTATTATGCTAACAGCCTTGTTGGTTTCTACTGTCTTGAGTTTTGTTTGTTTTTTTAACTCCTTATAACTCGTGTATTTCTTTAGAAGTCTTAGATAATTCCATATTTTCCTTTGTTCTTATGTGCATTCTGATTACAATTCGTTCCTTAAATTATTCATCTTATCACGTAAATCTAATTGTTATTTAACTCCTTTAATGCAAATCTACTACTGGCTGAAAAATCCCAAATAGGACGGACGGCACTTCACTTAAATTCGCGAGTCTCGATAAAGATAGGTGACAGATCACCAACCTAATCCATAACAAAACATATCATACATATGAAACATTAAACTGAAGAAAAGCACTGAAATGTTTAAGGCGATATCTGTTGGCAATTCTATGTCCAAGGTAGGATAATAATATAATGATTTGTGAATGCTGATGTAATCATACCTTTGATGTATGGGTAAATTAATGAATCCTACATAGCCATCTTCCACTCAATGGGATATTTAAATACCATGGCTATAAACCTCATAAGTTTGTCTGAACAAAGATTATTCTTCTTAAGAAATACTATTCATGTCCTTAAAAATTATGAGTTGTTGTCGTAATATTATTAGACAGGCATGTGACGAATAAATTTTCTGACATTTATATGACTACGTAAGTAAAATCAAATTGGTTTCAAGTGGTAAAGTGACCAGATAAATAGTATTTACTAGTTCATACAGTATGGGGATTGGAAATAGGTAAGCAGTGTGGCGTGTGCTACTGACAGGATTTATAAGTAGTACATAGATGCATACTTGAATGTGTGTGTCATCTGCAAGAATTTCGACTAGCAGAGAGATGGATTTAAGGAATGATGCTTGTGAAACAACATGGAAAACATGAAACGAAGACAAAGACGCACACTATGGAACATATATACAAATTGTGATTCTAATACATACGTATTTTGCCTATAATTGTGTATCGACTTGCCAATAAATAATTCTGTTATTAAATTCCCTTGTTATAAGAATAAAACTTGTGCACTGTGGTAGAGTGTAATTCTATTATGGGTAAATTTTAGCTTTAGCGAAATGAAATTGAAAAACTCGAACAGAAACTCAAATGTATGATCAATGACAAAGATTATATAATTGTTGTTGAAACATCCAACAAAGCTAGAGAATCCGCATTAAGAAAATCAAAAATCACGCAAATCGAAAAATTCAACAAACTAATAGAAGAAAAGAACACAACAAATGAAACTGATATCAATGCTTCATCCTGTATCGACGGAACAAAGTGGGTGATCAACCTCTCATCAAGGGAACTAAACTCTAATGAGATAAAAGTACTTGAAAAAGGACTAAACTTCAACGTAACAGTTAATAAATTAAAACCAGAGGACGTCATTCCTAACATAGAAGCAGCACTTAACTCAATAGATAAGACTACAGCAGAAGAGGTTCGAGCACAATGTGCATATACCCTAAAAAATCAAAAGAAAACAAAATCAAACTTAACAAAACCAGAAAGGGAAGCTTTAATTAGTCTTAAACAGGATAAAAACATTGTCATCGCTAAAGCCGACATAGGAAACGCCACCGTAGTTTTGGATAAATCTGACTACATCAAAAAAGTTAATGAACATATTCAAACGGGTCCATATGAGGAAATTAAGAAGCCTGTAGATACAATAATGAATAAGGTTAAGAAATCTACAGCGGAACTAATACGCAGAATGAAGCCATCACTGGGTGCGTCTAAATGGTTTAATTTAATGCCTAAAACTAATAATGCTAGTAGAATATATGGTACTATAAAAATACATAAGCCAGGTTACCCCATAAGACCAATAGTAGATTTTAGAAATACCCCCACGTATGAATTATCAAAACACTTAGCTCTAATACTTTGTCCCATTAGAAATCGTTCAAAATCTAGATTAACTAATTCATATGAGATGAAGAAAAAAATAAATGACATTCAACTAGCGAATGATGAAACAATGGTTAGTTTTGATATATCTAGTCTTTATACTAATATACCAGTTAATATGGCCTTAGAAGCAGTTAAAAAAGAATTAACTGAGGATCCGGAACTCAGTCATAGGACAAAGTTGTCCATCGAAGAAATTATTTTAGGGATTCAGTTATGCCTCACATTTACTATCTTTAAGTACCAAGGCAAAATATATAGACAAACAGAAGGTGTAGCAATGGGATCACCAATATCCCCTATCGTAGCGGACATATTTATGGACAGCTGGGAAAATAGTGCCCTTAATACATTTAACCCTACTCCGAAAATATGGTGGAGATATGTGGATGACACTTTCACAGTGTTAAAAACAGAACACATCTCTAGCTTCTTGACACATATAAACTCACAAGTTGAGGGAATAAAATTCACATTTGAATCAGAAAATGAACAAGGAGAATTAGCTATGTTAGATTGTAAGATAAAAAGAATAGAAGAAGGCAAACTACACACTAGTGTTTATAGAAAACCAACGCATTCTAATAGATATTTAGACTTTAATTCGTCTCATCCTTTAACTGTTAAGGCAGGCTTAGTTAAATGTTTAACAAACCGAGCAGTGGCACTAAGTAGCACAAAAAAAGATCTAAATGATGAATTAAAACAGATAGAAGAAGTGTTGGTGTTGAATAACTATCCTATAAAATTCATTAGGAAGATCATTAAAGGCCAAAAACAAAATAAAAATAATTGTGAAACTAGTAATAATAACATAAATAAGAAAGAATATAAGTCATCCACAGTTATACCATATAAAGAGGGGACATCTGAGACACTACGTAGGATTCTGAATAAAATAGGAATTAGGGTGGCATTTAAACCTACAAACTCACTCAGGGACAACCTCTGTAGGTTAAAGGACCCAGTTGACCCAATCAGACAAAATAATATTATTTACAAAATACCATGCAATGACTGTGAGGTAAACTACATAGGTCAAACTAGTAGGTCACGGGTAGTCAGATTGTCAGAGCATAAAAATTTAGCTAAGGTAAGAATGGTTGACCCCGGGAAGATAAGTAATTTAGAAAAAAGCTCAGCAATTGCAATGCATGCGCTAACACACAACCACACAATAGGGTGGGAGAGGGTTAAAATTCTAAAAAGTAATCTAGGTAGGTGGAGAGAGAGGTTGATTACTGAATCCTTGTTCATCGAGTCTACATCCAACACATGTAATAGGAATGACTCGTCACTCATACCTGAAATATGGAAAATAATATTACCAATCAAATCAAGTGAAAATCAAGAGAAAAACAATGGAACTATATAAATGAATTTAGGAAGTCGTGTGATTACCTTGATATGATTATGAGCAAAAAATTGTGCTCGAAACGTCATCAGTAAACATTACTGTATAACGCTGTGAGACTTTATGAAACAAAATTTTACCCATAATGGAATTAAATTCCCTTGTCTTCTGTCGTTACCGTACAACACAGACAATTGTTGGTACGGTTCATGTACATTAGTCTACAGGAGCGAGTGAATACGTGTCCAAGTTGTCAACAGTGAGATCTTGTCTTGATTAGTAACAGGATTTGTGGAAGAGATACAAATAACGTTCTCCGATTTAACCGAGCGCTGTGCTTAGCCAATGTGCAAAAAGTAAAAAAATGGCACATGTTGAAAAAAGGCTCATTATCAGAAAGTTCGAATTCAGGCAGGTGCACATTTCGAGACAAGATTTCACCACAGTTCGTTTAGGATATCTAAATTATTCTGACCACACATGGTGACCTAAATTAAACCATAAGTGGCAATCAAATACTCGCCGATGTCATTGGCTGGCGCTATATATCTCAAATTGACAGAGGTCCATCATTCACCTTTATACCGACTATCGCATACTCCGAGAAGACGAACATTCAGTTGCAGTGTGAGTCAACTACAATAGTGAATAATGCTTTGAGTTACTACAGCTGTCACGTGATTATTTTTTCCAGACTGTGAAGTTACTTCTCAATGACTTAAATCAAAACTTGCTAAGATATGCCTGAAATGTTTTCTTTTTGTTAACAAGTAAATGGTAAATACACAAACAATTGGGAATGAGTCACCTAATGTCTTCTTACAACACGCATTACAAGGGATGCAAATATTGGAGTAATTTCTTTGCACTAGAAAAACGACAGTTAGTATTTGGTCACTACTCTTATTGCCTGTATGAAATAAGGATTAGAAGCAATACTTTAAGAAATTTCTGTTGTATTTTACTGATTAGTAATACCCAACTTCTAAGATTAAAAGTTAATACAATTTCGACACTTTCTTAGTTGACTTTATCAAAATAAGTAAGAAATATCCACAAATTGTAATTCACAGAAAATTATTGACTGATGTTACTTGACTGAAACCTGAGTAGGGAAGTGAACAGAGCTATTTATAAGAATGCCTACATTATGAAAAGCTGAACGAAGATCGTTGCAATCAAAACGTTCGTAGAGCCAAAAATGTATAAACAAATTAAGATATCTACCACTTGATGAATAGAAGGAAATTACGCTAGCAAAACGACATGAGTGGAGCTCATAGTAATGCCGAGTAGGGAACAAAGAGAACAATTAATTATGAAATATATTCACAAAAAGCACTACTAAAAAGGAAAAAAATTACCATATTAGGAAAAGATTGGCAACACAAACCAGTAAAACGAGAAATCTAAGTTGAACTGCACATTAACTCATGCCATTAACTTCAATGCTCAAGGTATTTATATCAATACCTAGACAACTTTACCATATGCTGATCAAACATTCATAAAAATTCTGCAGTTTTCAATTATGGGGTCAGTACTTTCCTGTTATGTTGAAGTATTTGGTCCTCATATTCTCATACTGCAACTACTTCAATTCATTATCAGTTTCTTTAAAACAGAAAATCAACTAATATCATTTTATCATGATCCGATTGTTGTTTCACCTTAACATAATTAAAAAAGCAGACGTATAATGTAAGCAAGACCAGATCTTTTAAATGACAATGTTTAACAACGACAAGTCACTATGTAACTTTAAGAAAGTCACTTAAGCTTTACTGCGGACAATTGCAGATATTTTCTCAATTTTCAAATGTCCAAACAACCCTTATGTTATTTGGATCTTTTCGCGTAGATTCTAATGTTCAGTTTTGGAAGAGGGAGATTGCTCAACAACCACTTGCATTTAATTACACACGTTCATTAGTTACATCCAAGGGTTGGTTCTGTTCGAGTTCACACACCAGTGGCTGAAATCCAAGCACCTTAATCAATTAGCCGTAGGTCTAAACGGCAAAAGTGAGAAGCAAATATTTCGGTTAAAACAAGGTTTAGTTTACTGTATCAATCAAGTGTTTACTGTACAATAGTAGGAAGTTAAAAACAGTTAAAGTTAATGGTACATAAATATAAAATCTTTCCACAAACAGTAAAATGCCATAGATGTTCAGGAACAAAGCGGTAAATATACATTTAAAAAACCTAATACAATATATTTTATTGAAAGACGCAGTAGGGAGTGAAACAGACTCTTACACAGAGGAGTCTACGAAAGTTTTCTCCACTCAATCAGAAGTCGAACTACTTTGAGAAGAATTTAAAGCTGATTCTAAAACGAATTTGCTGAAGCTTTTCTCAGTTTTCTTGGATATGGTAATGCCTTTAAATCCTAACTTCTTGGCAAGCTTTCGGCGCTTTGCGATACGCTTGCGTGTTGTTGATAAGACAAGATCTGGATCCAGAGGGGCGACGCCGGGACCTGTAGGGTTGCATGCTTCTTCGAGTGTTAGTCCTGTAAATATCTGCCTTCTTAAGGGGGAACGTTCAGTGTTTCTGCATAACTTATGGTAGCGTTGATTTTTTTTAACTGAATTCTCGAAAATAGTTGGCAAACCCCTGTGTTTTGGGGGAGTATACTTATTAGGAAGATAGACATTTGCAATGTCTGATGGTATGTGCAGAGGACTTTGAGGTCTGACATTTTCCAATTTATCTTGCGATAAGACAGATATCTTATCAGGTGACGCAGTAAAGCATGACTGTGCAGAAATATCCGTAATTGGTATATTATTTTCATTCTGGGCAGGCGAATGAGAAGAATTGCACGATGCGTCATAAACTGCATTCGTCTACAAAAAAAGAATATTAATTTAAGTGTGGATTAGTACCATATATTACACATAGTTGAAGATACTAGCAATGTAAAGCATACTCTGATGTACCTAGCTAATAGCTATTCAGTTTGTACGTCCTATTAATTCGAGAACCAAGACGACGAAAATAGTGGCTTTTGAAATACAATATGATACATCAACAAAATTCAATCTACAAGAGGTGCACGCCGAGCATATCTTAGAGCAAGACAATGAACTTCAAATGGGCATGTGCTCGAACCGTCACACAGACTAACGGAAAACCAACTTAAATGTGCACTATAGATTTGTACGACTGATGAACAAGGAGAGATGAGGAGAAAGGGGCTATTTATATCAATGACAACTAAATCAAAATGCTTGGTTCTCACACAAGGCGACTGGGTACTCAAAGTGGACAGAAGTGAGCGATTTCGCGAAAGCTAGCGACGGTTAACGAATGGAATAACTATTTGAAATCGGATATCTATATATATCAGAACTGATATACGTAAATTAACAGACATGTAATTCATCTATGCAATCAAAGACAGTGCATACGTTAAAATGATAACATGGTGGTCCATTTTATCACATGACCTATACCGCATTACTTTCAATATTTTGATTTATCGTTGAAAAGGACTACCAGTTGTTACATCTTAAAACAGAAGCACTGAAAAATTCGCACATACAAAACGTGACGAATAATCGTAGTAGACTTTGATATAGCTAACAAATCCATCAGCCAACTGTGAACAATGCCAATACAGACTACATTCGAATGAGAAACAAGACCAATAAGGTTGTGTGTTATGGATATCCAATACGGTGAATCCGATAAATAAATACCTTGTCTTTTTACTGAAGTTTCAGTTTGGGAAATCTGAAATGAAGCAGTATTGAGAACAAAGATTACTAAATAGTGATAACATAAACACAGACCGTTAGTAGCACAGAGGCAGAATGCTCTCCGACCACTGATGTGCATCGGGTTTCAAACCCAACCGACATACACCTTTAACACGATAAGCCATTATTACAACTGCTAAGGAGTTGGGATCCGACATAAGAATAGTAAACCTAATACTCAGAAAATAACAGCTGCGACATAAACTAGTCTCCCCACCAATCTCCTGGGAGTCAGCCAAGGCTACATTAGTCGAGTGGCGGGACGATGCTGCCTAGAACCTCAGTTAATGCAGACAGTAAACTGTCTCCACCGTACTTAAATACCTCTGGAGTCATTCCATCAGGTCCCTCTGCTTTGCCTAGTTTCAGATTGGTGACAGCTTTAGTAACCTCAGTTAGGGATGGAGGACCTGTGTCTATATCCCATTCAGGGAGGCGTTGGATGTTCGGAAGGTTGAGCGTGGCTGTGGGCCAATTAAACTGCTCCTCATAATGCTCTTTCCAACGATCCAGTCGTCTATCCTGGGAGCTAATTATAGTGCCATTTTTTCCGAGATTGTTTCACTAATGATTTTTCTTCTCCCACCCGTTTCCCTGATGAGTCTAAATAGTTGCCTATCCTCGAAGCTTTCTCCATCTCTTTCGCTTTTGTCAGCCACCACTGTTCACGGTCCTTGCGGAGACTTTTCGTGAGTTTCCTTTTGTGCAGCTTTCGCTCCTCATTGAATTCGGAGCTCGCCGGAATAAGTCTTCTAGCATCTATCAGTTCGGATGAGGTGGTGGAGATCCAGTGGTTTTTACTCACCTTTGGGTTTACCTTGTTCACAGCTTTTACAGCTGTATCTATGGATGGCTGGATATTCTTCCAAGCTTCTTCAGGGTGAGCACAGCTGTCGAACACAGATATGTGTTTAGCTAGTTCTTCCTCAAATAGGGATTTAGTTTCCTGATCGAGCTGGGGACGTGGTGGTTTTACCGCTAGCTGTTTCCTACGTCCGTTCAGTCGTAAGCACACCCGAGCGCGGACCAGTGCGTGGTCGGTATCTACACACGTGTTCCAGAAGGAGCGACAATCTCCTACCGACCCACGCCAACGATAGCTTATTGCTATGTGGTCTATTTGTGTCCAGCGTTGGTTTGACCAAGGGGGGTCGGAGACAGTTTTAGTATCGAGAAATGCAGTGATTGTTGATCTGCAATAAGTCAGTTGTTGTAGCGATAAACATCTGATTGATGCATATCCACATAGGCATTCCTACCGGCGTCCAACAGTCATTGTATTTCTTGACCTAAAATCAGCTTTCGACTCTGTCGATCGAGAAGTCCTCTGGAGATGCCTGGCTGTAAAGGGAATGCCGAGAAAATACACTGCACTGATTAAGGCACTCTACTCGTACTCATACAGCCAGGTGAGGGCTTACGGCGAGCTGTCATCTGAACTGGTGACGACTAGTGGTGTCCGTCAAGGATGCCCATTATCCCCTTTTCTATTCAACTTCATCATAGATGTGCTAATGGACTTAACCCTAAGTGACTTCAGCAACTCAGGGATTGACTTGCTACCAGGGAATAATCTCGTTGACTTGGAATATGCAGACGATATAGTCCTTCTAGGCGAAGACGCTGACAAAATGCAGAGTCTTCTAAACACCTTGAGCTGCAATCTACGAATGTTTGGCATGCGATTCGCTCCAGCCAAATGCAAGATGATGTTACAGGACTGGACTACATCGACGCCTAGTTTAAAAATAGGAAGTGAAGTGGTAGAGCACGTTGACCGCTTCACTTATTTGAGAAGTACCATCAGCTTCAAAGGGTTGATCTCTGACGAAATCTCAGCACGCATACAGGGGGCTCGTTTCGCATTTGCCAGTTTACGCCGACTCTGGTGTAGACGAGATGTTCGACTATCGACCAAAGGGCGGGTGTACTGCTCATCAGTCCGCTCCGTCCTCCTTTATGGTTGTGAGACCTGGCCACTCAGAGTGGAAGATATGAAAAGACTAGCTGTCTTTGATCATAGGTGCCTGCGCTCTATTTCCCGTGTAAAGTGGCATAATAAGGTGAGCAATATTGAAGTTAGGCGTCGAGTTCTAGGTAACCAGGGGAAATCAATCGATGAAGTCGTGAAGTTACAAAGACTGAGATGGTTAGGACATGTGTTACGTATGCCAAGTCATCGCCTCCCTCGACGAGCAATGTTAGCGGATATAGGGTCAGGCTGGAAAAAAGCTAGCGGCGGTCAAACGAAAACTTGGCACCAGTCAATGAAATCCACAACAGCTGGACTGAGATATTTTGATTTGGTTATTTTTAAGTTTCTAATGACAACAGAAAATCCATAGCATTCAATTCCTCATTCACAAACTATACAGGTCACGATGAGAATTCAACACCATTTCCTTTGGAATTCAAGAATATTCAGATCACAGCATCTGACACTATGAGTGTCAATCAAGAAAAACATTAAAATAGCATGACGATACACATCACTCACTGACACACTTACTTTACTTTACTTCGGCCATCTCTTACGGGAGGATGAGCCGGCTTCATGAACATCTCGTTAGTTGTATTAGCACCAACGGACTGATTGGCGATGAAATCTCAGCATGGATCCGAAAAGCTCGAGCTGCTTTCGCTGACTTACACCATCTCTGGCGTAGGCGTGACATCCGGTTATCAACCAAGGGACGTGTGTACTGCTCAGCAGTTCGCTCCGTCCTTCTCTATGGCTCTGAAACATGGCCAATACGCGTTGAAGACATGAAAAGGTTGACTGCTTTCGATCATAGATGTCTGCGACCTCTGTCTCACGTTAGGTGGTTTAATAAGGTAAGTAATGTTGACGTTAGGCGCAGAGTGTTGGGCAAAGAGGGAAAATCAATCGACGAGGCTATAAAGTTACATAGATTGAGATGGGTAGGTCATGTGCTGCACATGCCTAACCATCGCCTCCCCGACGGGCATTACTAGCTGATATAGGTGCAGGTTGGAAAAGAGCCAGTGGTGGCCAAACAAAAAACATGGCATCAATCCATGAAATCCTTGACAGTTAAACTGAGTAGGTCAGGTAGGGAGATGCAGACTCCCGGGTTGGGGCCCACGGGACTCTAGGAATCAATGGCTGGAGACAATAGGTGAAATGGCTCAAAATCGTTGTCAATGGCGCAGATGTATTCAGTCTCTGTAATCTTTCATATTCCTTTCTACCATTACCCATTCTGTTTCACTCTTATACTTGTCAAACTCTATTGATTCTCTTCACTCATCTTCTTGTCTACCCCTGTGTGTGTGCTATTTGGAACGTGGCAACTCGAACTGGTGCACTTCGGTGCCAAGTTCTATGTTGAATCCAGACAGACAGACAGACATCTCGAATCATCGCTGCCCAGGCGTGGCGATCTGATGCAAGGTTTTGCGACAGGGTTATCCAATTTTTGTTCCACAGACGGAGTACGTAGACGGTTTGTAGCCCCAGCCCAAGCACTCCATATCAGCCTTGACTGTACCAAGCCATATTTTCAGCTGTCCACCCCTGCGACATCGCCAAGATGGAAATGGTGAGGGATTTAGAACTGATTTGACCAGATTGTCATCTGGTCGGCGCAGAACATGGCCAAACCACCGAAGGCGACGTTGTTGGACCAGTACTGGAATTTGGTTGATGTTGTAGAGAGTTCATGAAGTTTCATGGGAATTAGGTACGAGTGATGTCCCCAGCATAGCTCGGCCTTTTGTTTGAGAGTGCAGCTCTAGCCTTTACACAACCAAGTGTGACCTACAAGGCAGTAGGAGTGGAGTAGGGAGTCCACTATCCATTGGCAGCCAGCCGGTGACCGGAGTCCGGTTCATACGCCTTTTTGAATGGGGCCAGACATCCAGGGCATCCAATAAGCCCTTTGTCCATAAGTCTGCCGGTGAGCTTCATACGCCAGTCGTTGGAGGTTTGGAATCAGGGTTTAGCCATCTCCCCTAGACTGTCATCACTGACATGAGTAGCCTCATGACACTCATATGAAAAGGAAATTGTACTGAACTGTCACCTGAAACTGTGTTATTTGCAAATGAACAATGTGATTCTATCAAACCAATTAACTCAAATAGCTAGACACAATTCGGTTGTTTGGGATGAGTCAACGTGGGTACGACGGTAATAAGGTAGGCGCCGAACGAGTGGAACAAATGTACAGTGTGTAGACAACTTCGATCTCACTAGCAAGCATTTGTGCATTATGCAGGTGGTTTCCAACTATTCACGCTAGTCAGTAGTATGTACCACCAAGCTAAAAACGTCCCTGCTCGTTTTCTTGTTTATGTAAAATTGCTTCAGTAAACACACTTCCCAAAAATACTGAAATAAAGAAATAGAAGATAAGGTACAGGACTGATTTTTACCACACAAAAGTACTTATAATAGGTTACTAAGGGGATTTTCCATATGTTTTGATATGCCATGTGCGTTGGTGGCTCAGCAGTAGATTGCGCGCCAACCATGCATGTGGTCCGGGGTTCGATACTCGGCCGGCGCACTCCTTTACCTCTCTAAGCCGGTAATAAAATCGGCAAAGAGTAAAGGTTGGGCATGAGGTTAGCAACGCCATCCCGCAAAAATAAACACCATTGCTACTATAACTTCAAGGCTTGAAGCCCTATGTTCCACTGGGAACGTAAACTAATAAAATAATAAATAAATAAAAAGATTTGATAAATCATGTGCGTTACCAAAACGATCAGTTAGAATACTGAGATATCTTTTATTTATGGCTATGTATAATCACACACAATTTTACTGATCTTCACTATTCATATCCTCTGGCGATACGCCCAATGCTTCCTCTAGTTCCAATATTGCCTGTTCACTTTCATAATTCTTGCCAACCAAGCTAACCCAAGTCTCTTCTAATTCTTTGAGGTGTTTACCAGCAGCCGTTTGCTCCTGTTTTCGACGCCAATTTATCTCCTGAATTTTTCGCCTTTTTATTAAAAAAGAACATAAAGGACAATATGACTCAGATTAATAAAAGAAAATTAAAGACAAAACCATATTTAGTAGACTTATCACTTGGCAAGTCCTTCACGAACTAATACAAAGACAAACTTTGGTTGAGAGAAACTTTGAAAAGTTACCATTCACTGAAATGTATCCCCTACTGGAAATGCATGCTTTGTATCAACCACCAATTAATTTATGACTGAGAAAGACATTCTACAATAGGTTCATGACTGTAGATTAAAGCATACATAGGTATGTGAAAACATTCTGAAAAAAATGATGAAATTTTCAGAGGCACAGTAATTCATCTGTAAAGTTTTATAAATTACAACAGCGGTGCAGGCTACAAAGCGATGAGTGAGTAAATATAGCCTTCATAACACGTCCTTAATGCTAAGAAAGGCTGAACACATTGCAGCATTACGCAAATGACTTTTTACATTAGACTACTAGTTGCACCAGTATCCAATCAAATGTGTCTGAAATCCTGGATATCCTGATTAAAAAATTACCTAATTAGAACTTCAGAATGGTAAATCAAAGTACTTCGCAAATGAAAACGTAAAACAAATCGGTGAATCGGTGTCTAAATTAATTATATGAAATGTTGTAAAAAGTAGCAGCTATTTGTTGACGTAATCTTGATTCACAAAAGTCTACTACAAAGAGAGAGAAGCTAATCAATCACCAGCAGTAGAATGCTGTCTGGTGAGAGCATGAAAAGAAACATGCAGAAATAGAATATCACATCAAACAAAAATGAATACAAGGAAAAGAACAATTTAGTTTAGACAGGCAACTTTCTTCACTGATTTACCTAATGCACTAAGAGCAACACGTGTGTTGCTGTGGTTACTTTGCAAACTATATGCAATGCTGTGAAACAAACAGCTATCAGTTATTCTAAGCATTTAGAGATTTGTCTGCTGTACCTGTGTTAAATAGTCTCATTAGGTTTTCTTTTCCTCTCCTCGTTACACTACACTGTTGTTCTCATCTACTACCACACATCAACTTTATATTTCAAATCCTGTGTTGCATTGTTTGAAATGAAATACTCTACGCTGTTTTTTTCTTAATTTTTAATATTTATTTATTTATCTTTGATTTTTAAAAATTTTATATAATTTATGAGGTAATTAGATGCAATATACTGTAATGCACGCTGAAAATTCCATACCTGTACCACAAACACTGTTTGGAATAAAGCTGTTATTATTATTATTATAAAGTCGTATAATAGGACAATAAAACTATGGCACAACTGACTCAATCCCTAGTCAGACAGCATTAGGTAATGATAGGCAAATCAGAATGTAACTGGTCACTCGGTACACATTGTTTGTAAGCTAAACTATGAGTTACAATTTATTTCTGATGGTGGATATAGCTGGATTCAAACTACGGACTTACTGTCTGTTTGTCTGTCTGTTTTCGACATAGAACTTTGCACAAATGTGCGGAAGTTCAAGTCGCCACACTCCGTGTAGCACGCGAAGCAAGAGAAGAAAGTACAAGAAAAGCATAATAGAGACAGTGAGCAGAGGTGTGAGACAAAGGAATAGTAGTAACGAAGAACAAAACAGTTTCATTGGAGATCATAAGTCACAAGGAGTGGATGCATCTGCGCCGGCCATTGAGAACGATTTTGAGCCATGTCACCAATTGTTTCCAACCATAGACTTTTACCGTCCCGAGGACCCCAGCCTGGAAGTCTACACCTTCCTACGTGGCTTAGACCAACTGTTGTGGATTTCATTGACTGGTGCCAAGTTTTCGTTTGACCGCCGCTAGCTTTTTTCCAGCCTGACCCTATATCCGCTAACATTGCTCGTCGAGGGAGGCGATGACTTGGCATACGTAACACATGTCCTAACCATCTCAGTCTTTGTAACTTCACGACTTCATCGATTGATTTCCCCTGGTTACCTAGAACTCGACGCCTAACTTCAATATTGCTCACCTTATTATGCCACTTTACACGGGAAATAGAGCGCAGGCACCTATGATCAAAGACAGCTAGTCTTTTCATGTCTTCCACGGACTTACTATATTAAAGCCAAATAATGGAGATAACAAGTTACACACATACTTCTTATAGTCTTCAAGAACTTGGAAAGCTACAATAATCATCATCCAATTACCCAACAACAATATAATGATGCCACATGTCAAGTGATTTACAGCGGAAAACTCAGTAAAGCCTCTAAGTGAAGGCAGAAGTAAAACAAAGGTGCTTATTATCACCGATGCTATTCTTGTTTGTGATCGACTGGATTATGCTACAGGCTTATAAGAAGTGAGAAGATAGGAATACATTGTGCCGACAAGAAGACTCTAGAAAACCGGGATCTAACGGATGATTCATGTTTAATGCCAAGAAAACTCAAAGAACTACAAGTGAAAATCAACAAATTGGTAGAAGAAGTAGCAAAGACAAAACTTCAACTGAACACAAGGAATGCAGAGGTGACGAAGATAGCCAACCAACAACACACACCAATCATTATCAACTGGAGAAATCTAAAGGTCACCTCTTTCACTTAACTAGGCATCACCGTTTCAACTACAAACGGCACAGATGAGGATATAAAAGGTAGGGTCGGAAAAGTAAGATAAACGTTTATTGCTCTAAAGTCAGTGAGGCAGCCTGCTGCATTCAGCATAAGGAACAAGATGGGTATTTTCAACGTCACCGTCGTCAGTTCTTCTATATGGTTCAGAAACTTGGTGAGTCACGAGAAACACTTATAAAAAGCTTCAGACTTTCATCAATAGTTGCCTTCATTGATTAGATAGTGAAGACCGTATAGCTCTCTGGAAAGGTGTAGCGACAAGGAACTCTGGAAACGAACCAGCTGAGGACCTATTGCCCAACACATAATCCGAAGAAAACGGAGATATACTGGACACGCTGAGGAGATTATTGAATAGTACTGCGCGCCAGGACCTCGAGTTGAACCCGAATGAGAAACAGAGAATCGGTCGTCCAAGAATGACATGGCAGAGATCATGTGGGAAGATGGGAGCTTAAGGGCAATCGTGGAGTTAGGCAAAAAGGACTGTAAGAAACAGGGTGAAACTGAGACGCACTGTTGAAGCCGGAAGTTACACTCGGAACTTGAGGGAATAATTATAAATTTTTTCCGTGACATTCATGAAATGCCATGAAATTTCTAACCGTGAAGTAGATGGCTATATTCGCAATGTGGCTAAAAACTTACGACAGCCAAATGAATTTATCCCGTATTATCACTTTCGTGAGTCCAAACATTTCATTCACCTTTGCCACTTTGTCCATATTTCCTCTATTCATTATTTTATTATCAAACTGCACTTTTTTATGTAGCATTTCAAAGAATGTCATCCTAAGATTTTGTCTTTTTGTATTTACTACAATAGTTTCAATGTTTTCACTGGGAATCTTACAATTAAACTCAAAAGTTCTACAGAAGGGCTAATCTTGATTAGAAGTTATTTTTCGCTTTTATAGTAAATAACATGAAGAGTCAGTAAAAGCTGATGCGACAATTATTTTCACAAACACTTTAGTGATCACGCTTCTTTTCGCTTTTCATCCGTTACTTAACTCCAGTTGAGGTATCGTACGACAAAATTGTTCTTCTACAACACAGAAGAACCTGTTTGATATCTTTCAACCTTCAACAACAAGTTACTATAAATATCCTGTGCCTTAGAGAGAATGAATTTATGAGGTTGTGAAGCTGTATTCAGAGAGATGGCTAGGATGCATTCTACGTAAACCAATACACTGCCTTCCTCGCCGACTAATGTTATCTAATAAAGGAACGGATTGGAAGTCTTAGAGGTTGAGATTATATCAGCCCATGAAGACTTTGAATATATGACTGAGCCAAGTAGGGTGGCAAAGACCCTTGAAACGTTAAGAACTAATGATTTTAGACTATTGGTAACACGGCTAAAAATCACTTATTATAGTTTCATACATTTATTCCCCTTAATGAATTTGAACAAAGCAAGAACTACAGTTTTAGCAGAATAATGTGGTACCATCATTTATTTCGTTGGCTTCTCATCAGCTGCTTACAGCCTAAATAACTTATGAGGTTTAAGTACAGACATGTTTCAACATACTTGCAAATTTTACATGTTGTCAGTTGACAGAAAATTCCACAATTTGTAAACAGTGCTCAGAAGTTTGCGCTTATATAGTTTTCACACAGGCAGTTCAGGTTAAAACAAAATAAATGTATGCAGAAAATGGTAAGAGAGTTACGCAATAAAGATGAGATATGCGTTAGATGCATAGTGACTAGTAAGTTAGGTAACAATGAACTGAGTTGAGCTCTAATCATAGAAACAAGAGACAAACAAAATTACAGATTATAGAAAGGGAGGGTGAGAATAGAGGCAAAGATTACGTAATCAGATGAGAGAAAAAAAGCATCCAGTTACCAAGGCAAGGAAAGACTAATAACTGCTTCTTTCTGAACACATAGATCAGGTTTCATGCGTTTGATAGAAATCGCTTCAGCAAACTTAAGGAGAATTGAGCTCATTTGCCTATTGATAATTTTGAACGACTTTTCGACGTCCACCTCATGACCCGTATATGGTCACAAGAATTGTTTTTGTTTGATTTCATAATCTTCAATTGAAAATATTGGTTAATATATTCCTTATTGATTAACTCATTCTTGTTTCATGAAATCTTTATCAGGTTTCCATTAAATGACGTCCGAACACTTAGGGGTTGTTGACGCGCTTCCATACTTCGATAAAGGATATGATGATCCTGGAATAAGAGAAGCTGCAGCTCTTCTAGTCGAAGAGGAGATGAAACGATACAGGCCGACAAAAAACTATTTGGAACATCTTCCCTCTTTATCGGGACCGATTCAAATGAAGTTCGAAACTGAGGTGATGAAAGCTGAGTTTGACAGGCTCTCCAACCGTCTACCAATGGAAATGTTAAGTATGAAACGTTACGAGTTGCCGCCGCCCCCTGCTGGAAAAATGACCGACGTGAAAGCTTGGCAAGACGCAATGGAGAATGCTGAAGTAATGTATTTTATATTGTTAAGTGACTCTTCGAATAGGCACAGTTAGAACATCAAGCAACAAGAATTGAAAATCTCGAATTAATGGCCGAATATGGATGCAATGCTTGGAAACAGTACAACAATGTTTTAGAAAACTCTCTGCAAATTTACGAGAAAGAGCTCTTGGAAATAAGGTGACTTATTATTTACATATAATGAATGTGGTAATCTAAGCTTTTGTATTGTAATGCATTTACTGAAAGATGTTAAACATTCTACGGAAATTATTAATTTATAAATAATTGAGAAAATGAGTGACATATTCGCCAAAACTGTTTAACATGTGAAAAAAATCCAGTCTTTACTGATAAATTTGTGAAAATGCAGCAACAGTAAGGGAGTTTACTGTTACTATTACTACCATTCAGAAAAAAAGATTTTTGTGATGTCGACGGAAATAGAGTCAGGATCCATAGGGTGTTGGATACCTTCAGTACTTTCTTCTGCACAATCAGTGGCCATCTTTACATCTTAATTCATTAAAAATAAAATTATGATTCAATATTTTACAAATCCTTCGTAATAAGTTAGATCCACTTCACATTTGCCATCATGAAAGTACTTAAAGGTGTATATTCGAATAAAAACCTAGAAAAGAAATCAAAAGGCCACTCATTTATTATGCATGACAATTTTAGTCATCTGATATTAAAGCAAGATGCACTTAAGCGTCATGATCCTACTAATTCATTAAAAACCTACGTTCAAACATGAGAAACAAACTTTTATGATTTATAACACAAATGATATAAATGGGAAGATAATGCAGCGGGAGTCAATCAATCATGTGAACTACTCAAAATAAATACCATAAACCAGACAAGTAACAGACCTAGGTCTATCAGCGCAGAACGTCGTACCATATACCTAGCCAGTCCAACTTCCCTTAGCAGCTTTCTGTTCGAAGTCTCAATTTTGGAAGTTAATTAAGTATTATCTCATTGAAGGGTCATTCCACTTAGAATACCTTTTCCAAAGCTGATCAACTAGATGAACTGAAGTGGTTGACTACTACCGGTTAACGATGTCCATCCCATTTCCTTAGCTTCTCTTACCCACTAATTCTTACCTAAAAGCTTACGTCAACTTAAGTTTCCGTTATGCGTTTTCGGGCCAGATGTTTAGTAAAGTTGCCTCCAAATACAGAACACGGTACTATTTGCAAGCTGAACGCCAGGGGTGTTAAAACAAGAAAGGGAATAACAGGTAGTTCAGCAAGGAGATAATTTTAGCAAGTTCCTCATTTTTTCACTGTCAGACCAACCGCGGTCATATAGATCTACGAAGTAATGAACATTCAGAATCCACACCAGTCCTTCTTTAAATCCAGATTAGTATCAGATCAACGAACGCTATGCTGTTACAGGTCATAAAAAACTGCCCCCTAAAAACCTAGCGGTTCACACACAAAACAAGCAGATTTTTCATCTTAAAAGTAATTCAGACTTATATAACCAACAGTTTTAAATAATTGACAGACATCACAAACAGATGTGTGAGATTGTGCTGTGGGTATGCCTGTGGTGTGTTGGCTTTCCTGTTTGTTTTCCATTTCAGCTCTGTCCGTGTGACCCAGGTTCTCGCAAGGGCATCCAAGTCAACGTGCATTGATCGTGAAGGAAAAAAGGGTTGGATCCCTTTTTTGCCGGGGAGTGTCAATGGAGTTGAAGATTGAACGATCAATTCTTGGTTGTTTGCTCAAAATCAACTTCCTCGATTTTCGCGGAGGCATCAATACGACAGTCATCGTCTCATCGGTCGCTGTTCAGAAAGAAGAGTGAAACATCGTCAGAAGTATTACAGAGATTTATTATTGTAATATTTGTTTTCAGACCTTAGTTTGCTTAGTTCGCTTATTCCTTTTATATGTTGGTGTAACAATAAACAAATATCAAACTGCAGATCGGTGTTTTGGTTTTTGCGTCCGTTATAACTAAGCGTTTCTGAGATATCTTCTAAGAACAGCGTGGGCCCGAGCGTAGCGAGAGCTGGGCATTAACGGTTTATGAGACTTTGCTGACACCAACAATTATAAATAATTGACAGACATCACAAACAGATTATGCTTCATAAATTTCTCAGAATTTTATTACACCTACGTTAAAAAAAATCAAAAAACTGAACTCAGAGCTCACAGTATAGGTGAACTACAAAGTTATCGTGAACACGTAAATATATGCATTGTCTGTTGCGACCGAAAAGCATTCTGTTCAGACTGGTGTTCTATATGCAACACTTCAGGCATCTTGGAAATAAGCCCGACCCACAAAAATCTGTGACACCAAAATTAGCAATTTTGAAGAAGGTTTGTCCAAAACCTTGTTGGAATGCTGAGGAATGAAAAGTCTCTGATGAAGTGGAACAATGAAATGTTAGAAACGAGTCTACTGAACGATTACAAACTAGGACCCTGTACTTACTTCGAGACTAAGCCCGTCCAAAAACTCAGACTCAACCTTGGTAACCTGCACTAATGCAAAACTGATGAACACACTTGACGAATTCGAAAGGCGAATATTAAATCATAGGCACTTATCATGAAGACTCACCATAACAAATTCGCATTCAAATATTAGTTTCACTAAGAAACCAGAATTCTCACCGTCAACAACTCCAGTGCTTCGATCGGATAAAAATATCATCGCATTCATTTTAAGGGGTAATAATCAGAGTCACATAACCTATCATCTTACAAATGAATAAGCATCTACAGATGGAATCCAGAAGCAAAGAGTGTGAAACTTTGGTTTGCATCCAGATTCTTAAAGACAAACAGGACCAGGGCTGTGACGGTAACTAGTCCGTCCGAAAATTCACTTTACTCATCAGTCTGTCACTCACTGAAGCTGTTAGTTGATGCTTATGATAACATCAGAGTTAGGGTCAAGCTGAGAAATTGTTGGGGTTAAGTTGTAGGAATATTAGGATTGTTTGAGGCTGGATTGTGGTAAATTAAGGAAAGATGTGAGCCACAGTTAGATGAGAAAGGCGTAGACGCCGGACTAAGGTTATTCAGTGATATATTCTGGTTAGGGTTGAATAAAAGACCTAAATTAACCCTCTGATTTCGGCTGTTACTTTCAAGGTCTCTGGTGCGTCCGTCCCTTTGGAACACTATCCATCAACTTTGCCACGATATAACAATATTTTTCTATCCAATATCGAAAATACTTGCAATCTGAATGTAGTGGACCACTTATCGAATGATGCCAAGCAATGAACCTTGAGTCTTCGCGCCTAAGTCAACTTGTTACGTACTCCACAAACTTTTCTCGTTGCTATAGTCTTTCGCTCTGCTCGCAGGATTGTTCCCCCCTTTGTGGTTTAGTGTGGGCTGTTGGGCAGTGTGTTCGCTTTCCTGTTTTTCAGGTGAAGCTGCCTCCGAGCTTCAGTTGTCACAATTTGTCCGATGAGGTCAGTTTCAGTCCGTTCGTTGTATAACATGTATATATAAGCGAATGCAAGTGTTTAATCAATTAAATTTAACTAATTAAGCACTTGCGTTCACTATGTCTATTCTTTATAAGTTACCGCAATAATATAAGAGGATGAACGCCCATTATTGTCTGTCTTTTATCCCTCTTAGCGAATCTAAGCGCGGAAGGAAATCTATCATGGGTCTTCTAGACCTAACAAACATCATTGATTCCTCACCAGAAAGTGCCGACTCGGGTGGAACTCTCAGAAGGTCCTTGAGATTACGCCGCAAATCCATATCTGCAGCGTCCCATGGTGAACAAACACACCCATCTAAAAGATATAGTCGAAAGTCAGTGATTAATCCGCAAACTCATGTAAGTGCGTCTGCTACGTTGAGTAAGTCGCCTATGTTTATTTTTTTCATTCCTTCACAGTCCCAGTGGAACATAGGGCCTCAAGCTTGAGGCTTGAAGTTTCTGTAGCAGCGTTTACTTTTACAGGATGGGGTCCCCAGCAGAATGGCAAGGGTTTAATACTAAACACATGTTCAACGTCAAATTACTTTGGGTGTGCAAGAATGAAAATAAGTCAGCACACCAATATAAGACGACAGCACGTGGGAATACTGAAGACTTTGAATGGAAATTACATACAAGTCTTAGATGTTTAATTTTTAAGCTCTTGTTGAAGATAAATGCCTGGAAAGGAAGATAAAGTACGAAATTGCCACTGACACGATCCATATCAAGAATCAGCTTTTCTGCAACCAATGGTACAGACGACTTTAACTTCACAGGCATTTACGTCAAGCCTTCTTATGCTTCGTCTTGCTTACAAATATGTCGTTAATTGCATTTTGAACGCTCCAGTGTCCATGGAGCTCTCCCTTACACAGAATGCATACTTCTAACAGTTTAGAGCTACTATCGTGTGTGACACCATTCAAAAAGTCATAAGATATTCCCTCAGAGAAAATCTCTGATGATTCCTGGATCTGAAATCTTATTTTCCCTACTCAATAAATCATGCATGCGCATAAGTCAAGGGGGTTCAAGGTGTCACACTTACTCTTACCTAATGCACCACATTGCTCCCTCACTTGCATTAACCGCCAGACCAATATCCAATGCCCAAAATCGATCTTTACGAGCTATTGTAAGCCAATTTGACTTCTTTGTGTTCGCTTTTTGGTCATGTCATAAAATGGATCACCATGTTATCATTTTAACGTATGCACTGTCTTTGATTGCATAGATGAATTACATGTCTGTTAATTTACGTATATCAGTTCTGATATATATAGATATCCGATTTCAAATAGTTATTCCATTCGTTAACCGTCGCTAGCTTTCGCGAAATCGCTCACTTCTGTCCACTTTGAGTACCCAGTCGCCTTGTGTGAGAACCAAGCATTTTGATTTAGTTGTCATTGATATAAATAGCCCCTTTCTCCTCATCTCTCCTTGTTCATCAGTCGTACAAATCTATAGTGCACATTTAAGTTGGTTTTCCGTTAGTCTGTGTGACGGTTCGAGCACATGCCCATTTGAAGTTCATTGTCTTGCTCTAAGATATGCTCGGCGTGCACCTCTTGTAGATTGAATTTTGTTGATGTATCATATTGTATTTCAAAAGCCACTATTTTCGTCGTCTTGGTTCTCGAATTAATAGGACGTACAAACTGAATAGCTATTAGCTAGGTACATCAGAGTATGCTTTACATTGCTAGTATCTTCAACTATGTGTAATATATGGTACTAATCCACACTTAAATTAATATTCTTTTTTTGTAGACGAATGCAGTTTATGACGCATCGTGCAATTCTTCTCATTCGCCTGCCCAGAATGAAAATAATATACCAATTACGGATATTTCTGCACAGTCATGCTTTACTGCGTCACCTGATAAGATATCTGTCTTATCGCAAGATAAATTGGAAAATGTCAGACCTCAAAGTCCTCTGCACATACCATCAGACATTGCAAATGTCTATCTTCCTAATAAGTATACTCCCCCAAAACACAGGGGTTTGCCAACTATTTTCGAGAATTCAGTTAAAAAAAATCAACGCTACCATAAGTTATGCAGAAACACTGAACGTTCCCCCTTAAGAAGGCAGATATTTACAGGACTAACACTCGAAGAAGCATGCAACCCTACAGGTCCCGGCGTCGCCCCTCTGGATCCAGATCTTGTCTTATCAACAACACGCAAGCGTATCGCAAAGCGCCGAAAGCTTGCCAAGAAGTTAGGATTTAAAGGCATTACCATATCCAAGAAAACTGAGAAAAGCTTCAGCAAATTCGTTTTAGAATCAGCTTTAAATTCTTCTCAAAGTAGTTCGACTTCTGATTGAGTGGAGAAAACTTTCGTAGACTCCTCTGTGTAAGAGTCTGTTTCACTCCCTACTGCGTCTTTCAATAAAATATATTGTATTAGGTTTTTTAAATGTATATTTACCGCTTTGTTCCTGAACATCTATGGCATTTTACTGTTTGTGGAAAGATTTTATATTTATGTACCATTAACTTTAACTGTTTTTAACTTCCTACTATTGTACAGTAAACACTTGATTGATACAGTAAACTAAACCTTGTTTTAACCGAAATATTTGCTTCTCACTTTTGCCGTTTAGACCTACGGCTAATTGATTAAGGTGCTTGGATTTCAGCCACTGGTGTGTGAACTCGAACAGAACCAACCCTTGGATGTAACTAATGAACGTGTGTAATTAAATGCAAGTGGTTGTTGAGCAATCTCCCTCTTCCAAAACTGAACATTAGAATCTACGCGAAAAGATCCAAATAACATAAGGGTTGTTTGGACATTTGAAAATTGAGAAAATATCTGCAATTGTCTGCAGTAAAGCTTAAGTGACTTTCTTAAAGTTACATAGTGACTTGTCGTTGTTAAACATTGTCATTTAAAAGATCTGGTCTTGCTTACATTATACGTCTGCTTTTTTAATTATGTTAAGGTGAAACAACAATCGGATCATGATAAAATGATATTAGTTGATTTTCTGTTTTAAAGAAACTGATAATGAATTGAAGTAGTTGCAGTATGAGAATATGAGGACCAAATACTTCAACATAACAGGAAAGTACTGACCCCATAATTGAAAACTGCAGAATTTTTATGAATGTTTGATCAGCATATGGTAAAGTTGTCTAGGTATTGATATAAATACCTTGAGCATTGAAGTTAATGGCATGAGTTAATGTGCAGTTCAACTTAGATTTCTCGTTTTACTGGTTTGTGTTGCCAATCTTTTCCTAATATGGTAATTTTTTTCCTTTTTAGTAGTGCTTTTTGTGAATATATTTCATAATTAATTGTTCTCTTTGTTCCCTACTCGGCATTACTATTTGAGCTCCACTCATGTCGTTTTGCTAGCGTAATTTCCTTCTATTCATCAAGTGGTAGATATCTTAATTTGTTTATACATTTTTGGCTCTACGAACGTTTTGATTGCAACGATCTTCGTTCAGCTTTTCATAATGTAGGCATTCTTATAAATAGCTCTGTTCACTTCCCTACTCAGGTTTCAGTCAAGTAACACCAGTCAATAATTTTCTGTGAATTACAATTTGTGGATATTTCTTACTTATTTTGATAAAGTCAACTAAGAAAGTGTCGAAATTGTATTAACTTTTAATCTTAGAAGTTGGGTATTACTAATCAGTAAAATACAACAGAAATTTCTTAAAGTATTGCTTCTAATCCTTATTTCATACAGGCAATAAGAGTAGTGACCAAATACTAACTGTCGTTTTTCTAGTGCAAAGAAATTACTCCAATATTTGCATCCCTTGTAATGCGTGTTGTAAGAAGACATTAGGTGACTCATTCCCAATTGTTTGTGTATTTACCATTTACTTGTTAACAAAAAGAAAACATTTCAGGCATATCTTAGCAAGTTTTGATTTAAGTCATTGAGAAGTAACTTCACAGTCTGGAAAAAATAATCACGTGACAGCTGTAGTAACTCAAAGCATTATTCACTATTGTAGTTGACTCACACTGCAACTGAATGTTCGTCTTCTCGGAGTATGCGATAGTCGGTATAAAGGTGAATGATGGACCTCTGTCAATTTGAGATATATAGCGCCAGCCAATGACATCGGCGAGTATTTGATTGCCACTTATGGTTTAATTTAGGTCACCATGTGTGGTCAGAATAATTTAGATATCCTAAACGAACTGTGGTGAAATCTTGTCTCGAAATGTGCACCTGCCTGAATTCGAACTTTCTGATAATGAGCCTTTTTTCAACATGTGCCATTTTTTTACTTTTTGCACATTGGCTAAGCACAGCGCTCGGTTAAATCGGAGAACGTTATTTGTATCTCTTCCACAAATCCTGTTACTAATCAAGACAAGATCTCACTGTTGACAACTTGGACACGTATTCACTCGCTCCTGTAGACTAATGTACATGAACCGTACCAACAATTGTCTGTGTTGTACGGTAACGACAGAAGACAAGGGAATTTAATGACAGAATTATTTATTGGCAAGTCGATACACAATTATAGGCAAAATACGTATGTTCCATTATAGATAAGATTTTATTTTGATAAATCGCACAGTGTTTACAGTAATGTTTACTGATGACGTTTCGAGCACAATTTATTGCTCATAATCATATCAAGGTAATCACACGACTTCCTAAATTCATTTATATAGTTCCATTGTTTTTCTCTTGATTTTCACTTGATTTGATTGGTAATAGTATTTTCCATATTTCAGGTATGAGTGACGAGTCATTCCTATTGCATGTGTTGGGTGTAGACTCGATGAACAAGGATTCAGTAATCAACCTCTCTCTCCACCTACCTAGATTACTTTTTAGAATTTTAACCCTCTCCCACCCTATTGTGTGGTTGTGTGTTAACGCATGCATTGCGATTGCTGAGCTTTTTTCTAAATTATTTATCTTCACGGGGTCAACCATTCATCGAGTCTACACCCAACACATGCAATAGGAATGACTCGTCACTCATACCTGAAATATGGAAAATACTATTACCAATCAAATCAAGTGAAAATCAAGAGAAAAACAATGGAACTATATAAATGAATTTAGGAAGTCGTGTAATTACCTTGATATGATTATGAGCAATAAATTGTGCTCGAAACGTCATCAGTAAACATTACTGTAAACACTGTGCGATTTATCAAAATAAAATCTTATTTATAATGGAATTATACTCCACCACAGTGCCCAAGTTTTATACTTATATCAAAATACGTATGTATTAGAATCACAATTTGTATATATGTTCCATAGTGTGCGTCTTTGTCTTCGTTTCATGTTTTCCATGTTGTTTCACAAGCATCATTCCTTAAATCCATCTCTCTGCTAGTCGAAATTCTTGCAGATGACACACACATTCAAGTATGCATCTATGTACTACTTATAAATCCTGTCAGTAGCACACGCCACACTGCTTACCTATTTCCAATCCCCATACTGTATGAACTAGTAAATACTATTTATCTGGTCAATTTACCACTTGAAACCAATTTGATTTTACTTACGTAGTCATATAAATGTCAGAAAATTTATTCGTCACATGCCTGTCTAATAATATTACGACAACAACTCATAATTTTTAAGGACATGAATAGTATTTCTTAAGAAGAATAATCTTTGTTCAGACAAACTTATGAGGTTTATAGCCATGGTATTTAAATATCCCATTGAGTGGAAGATGGCTATGTAGGATTCATTAATCTACCCATACATCAAAGGTATGATTACATCAGCATTCACAAATCATTATATTATTATCCTACCTTGGACATAGAATTGCCAACAGATATCGCCTTAAACATTTCAGTGCTTTTCTTCAGTTTAATGTTTCATATGTATGATATGTTTTGTTATGGATTAGGTTGGTGATCTGTCACCTATCTTTATCGAGACTCGCGAATTTAAGTGAAGTGCCGTCCGTCCTATTTGGGATTTTTCAGCCAGTAGTAGATTTGCATTAAAGGAGTTAAATAACTATTAGATTTACGTGATAAGATGAATAAGGTTTGCGTTGAAACCGAAGTGATCTAAATGTGGGGTTTTTACTCGTTTTGGTCAACCTCATCAGTGCTTTACCCGATTCGGTGGCCGACCATGCACATGGTCCGAGGTTCGATCCCCCGCCGACGCACAACTGATATCTATGGTCGGCTTGCGAAATTTGGGCTACCGATATCCATGCTGGAAATTCCATACTTGCACCAAAAATACAGTGTCGAATCAAGCTGTAATCAAAATAAAAAAAGGTACATTTGAGATTTTAGGCCTTACCCCTCCAGATTACCAAAGTTGAGTGTAGGTTAAATTAGTTAAGACTGTGTCAGCTCTATAATTCAGATCCACAACAGGACAGAAATTTGACGTCGCAATACTCTTATAAACTTTAAGAGAGCCATGTAAGAAACTTTACTTAATTATCGTTAGTGCATCTCAAAGGCTCAGTAGCTTAGTGAATGTCACTCTGACGTTTAAAACTATGAATGCTGTGTTCGAGACCCAGTGGGAACATTTCCATTCACTGTGAGCAAAGTCAAAACGCTTTCGTATTCTTTGCATTGTTGAGGCCTTAGTCATTCAAGTAGAAAACACTGGAGCCATGCGTACAAAATACAACCATTCAACCACTTCTACTATTATGGTAACAACCTTCTTGGTTTCTATTGTCTTGAGTTTTGTTTGTTTTTTTAACTCCTTATAACTCGTGTATTTCTTTAGAAATCTTAGATAATTCCATATTTTCCTTTGTTCTTATGTGCATTCTGATTACAATTCGTTCGTTAAATTATTCATCTTATCACGTAAATCTAATAGTTATTTAACTCCTTTAATGCAAATCTACTACTGGCTGAAAAATCCCAAATAGGACGGACGGCACTTCACTTAAATTCGCGAGTCTCGATAAAGATAGGTGACAGATCACCAACCTAATCCATAACAAAACATATCATACATATGAAACATTAAACTGAAGAAAAGCACTGAAATGTTTAAGGCGATATCTGTTGGCAATTCTATGTCCAAGGTAGGATAATAATATAATGATTTGTGAATGCTGATGTAATCATACCTTTGATGTATGGGTAAATTAATGAATCCTACATAGCCATCTTCCACTCAATGGGATATTTAAATACCATGGCTATAAACCTCATAAGTTTGTCTGAACAAAGATTCTTCTTCTTAAAAAATACTATTCATGTCCTTAAAAATTATGAGTTGTTGTCGTAATATTATTAGACAGGCATGTGACGAATAAATTTTCTGACATATATATGACTACGTAAGCAAAATCAAATTGGTTTCAAGTGGTAAAGTGACCAGATAAATAGTATTTACTAGTTCATACAGTATGGGGATTGGAAATAGGTAAGCAGTGTGGCGTGTGCTACTGACAGGATTTATAAGTAGTACATAGATGCATACTTGAATATGTGTGTCATCTGCAAGAATTTCGACTAGCAGAGAGATGGATTTAAGGAATGATGCTTGTGAAACAACATGGAAAACATGAAACGAAGACAAAGACGCACACTATGGAACATATATACAAATTGTGATTCTAATACATACGTATTTTGCCTATAATTGTGTATCGACTTGCCAATAAATAATTCCGTTATTAAATTCCCTTGTCTTCTGTCGTTACCGTACAACACAGACAATTGTTGGTACGGTTCATGTACATCAGTCTACAGGAGCGAGTGAATACGTGTCCAAGTTGTCAACAGTGAGATCTTGTCTTTGACTTGATGATTAGTAACAGGATTTGTGGAAGAGATACAAATAACGTTCTCCGATTTAACCGAGCGCTGTGCTTAGCCAATGTGCAAAAAGTAAAAAAAATGGCACATGTTGAAAAAAGGCTCATTATCAGAAAGTTCGAATTCAGGCAGGTGCACATTTCGAGACAAGATTTCACCACAGTTCGTTTAGGATATCTAAATTATTCTGACCACACATGGTGACCTAAATTAAACCATAAGTGGCAATCAAATACTCGCCGATGTCATTGGCTGGCGCTATATATCTCAAATTGACAGAGGTCCATCATTCACCTTTATACCGACTATCGCATACTCCGAGAAGACGAACATTCAGTTGCAGTGTGAGTCAACTACAATAGTGAATAATGCTTTGAGTTACTACAGCTGTCACGTGGTTATTTTTTTTCAGATTGTGAAGTTACTTCTCAATGACTTAAATCAAAACTTGCTAAGATATGCCTGAAATGTTTTCTTTTTGTTAACAATTAAATGGTAAATACACAAACAATTGGGAATGAGTCACCTAATGTCTTCTTACAACACGCATTACAAGGGATGAAAATATTGGAGTAATTTCTTTGCACTAGAAAAACGACAGTTAGTATTTGGTCACTACTCTTATTGCCTGTATGAAATAAGGATTAGAAGCAATACTTTAGGAAATTTCTGTTGTATTTTACTGATTAGTAATACCCAACTTCTAAGATTAAAAGTTAATACAATTTCGACACTTTCTTAGTTGACTTTATCAAAATAAGTAAGAAATATCCACAAATTGTAATTCACAGAAAATTATTGACTGGACTGAAACCTGAGTAGGGAAGTGAACAGAGCTATTTATAAGAATGCCTACATTATGAAAAGCTGAACGAAGATCGTTGCAATCAAAACGTTCGTAGAGCCAAAAATGTATAAACAAATTAAGATATCTACCACTTGATGAATAGAAGGAAATTACGCTAGCAAAACGACATGAGTGGAGCTCATAGTAATGCCGAGTAGGGAACAAAGAGAACAATTAATTATGAAATATATTCACAAAAAGCACTACTAAAAAGGAAAAAAATTGCCATATTAGGAAAAGATTGGCAACACAAACTAGTAAAACGAGAAATCTAAGTTGAACTGCACATTAACTCATGCCATTAACTTCAATGCTCAAGGTATTTATATCAATACCTAGACAACTTTACCATATGCTGATCAAACATTCATAAAGATTCTGCAGTTTTTAATTATGGGGTCAGTACTTTCCTGTTATGTTGAAGTATTTGGTCCTCATATTCTCATACTGCAACTACTTCAATTCATAATCAGTTTCTTTAAAACAGAAAATCAACTAATATCATTTTATCATGATCCGATTGTTGTTTCACCTTAACATAATTAAAAAAGCAGACGTATAATGTAAGCAAGACCAGATCTTTTAAATGACAATGTTTAACAACGACAAGTCACTATGTAACTTTAAGAAAGTCACTTAAGCTTTACTGCGAACAATTGCAGATATTTTCTCAATTTTCAAATGTCCAAACAACCCTTACGTTATTTGGATCTTTTCGCGTAGATTTTAATGTTCAGTTTTGGAAGAGGGAGATTGCTCAACAACCACTTGCATTTAATTACACACGTTCATTAGTTACATCCAAGGGTTGGTTCGGTTCGAGTTCACACACCAGTGGCTGAAATCCAAGCACCTTAATCAATTAGCCGTAGGTCTAAACGGCAAAAGTGAGAAGCAAATATTTCGGTTAAAACAAGGTTTAGTTTACCGTATCAATCAAGTGTTTACTGTACAATAGGAAGTTAAAAACAGTTAAAGTTAATGGTACATAAATATAAAATCTTTCCACAAACAGTAAAATGCCATAGATGTACAGGAACAAAGCGGTAAATATACATTTAAAAAACCTAATACAATATATTTTATTGAAAGATGCAGTAGGGAGTGAAACAGACTCTTACACAGAGGAGTCTACGAAAGTTTTCTCCACTCAATCAGAAGTCGAACTACTTTGAGAAGAATTTAAAGCTGATTCTAAAACGAATTTGCTGAAGTTTTTCTCAGTTTTTTTGGATATGGTAATGCCTTTAAATCCTAACTTCTTGGCAAGCTTTCGGCGCTGTGCGACACGCTTGCGTGTTGTTGATAAGACAAGATCTCGATCCAGAGGGGCGACGCCGGGACCTGTAGGGTTGCATGCTTCTTCGAGTGTTAGTCCTGTAAATATCTGCCTTCTTAAGGGGGAACGTTCAGTGTTTCTGCATAACTTATGGGAGCGTTGATTTTTTTCAACTGAATTTTCGAAAATAGTTGGCAAACCCCTGTGTTTTGGGGGAGTATACTTATTAGGAAGATAGACATTTGCAATGTCTGATGGTATGTGCAGAGGACTTTGAGGTCTGACATTTTCCAATTTATCTTGCGATAAGACAGATATCTTATCAGGTGACGCAGTAAAGCATGACTGTGCAGAAATATCCGTAAATGGTATATTATTTTCATTTTGGGCAGGCGAATGAGAAGAATTGCACGATGCGTCATAAACTGCATTCGTCTACAAAAAAAGAATATTAATTTAAGTGTGGATTAGTACCATATATTACACATAGTTGAAGATACTAGCAATGTAAAGCATACTCTGATGTACCTAGCTAATAGCTATTCAGTTTGTACGTCCTATTTATTCGAGAACCAAGACGACGAAAATAGTGGCTTTTGAAATACAATATGATACATCAACAAAATTCAATCTACAAGAGGTGCACGCCGAGCATATCTTAGAGCAAGACAATGAAGTTCAAATGGGCATGTGCTCGAACCGTCACACAGACTAACGGAAAACCAACTTAAATGTGCACTATAGATTTGTACGACTGATGAACAAGGAGAGATGAGGAGAAAGGGGCTATTTATATCAATGACAACTAAATCAAAATGCTTGGTTCTCACACAAGGCGACTGGGTACTCAAAGTGGACAGAAGTGAGCGATTTCGCGAAAGCTAGCGACGGTTAACGAATGGAATAACTATTTGAAATCGGATATCTATATATATCAGAACTGATATACGTAAATTAACAGACATGTAATTCATCTATGCAATCAAAGACAGTGCATACGTTAAAATGATAACATGGTGGTCCATTTTATCACATGACCTATACCGCATTACTTTCAATATTTTGATTTATCGTTGAAAAGGACTACCAGTTGTTACATCTTAAAACAGAAGCACTGAAAAATTCGCACATAGAAAACGTGACGAATAATCGTAGTAGACTTTGATATAGCTAACAAATCCATCAGCCAACTGTGAACAATGCCAACACAGACTACATTCGAATGAGAAACAAGACCAATAAGGTTGTGTGTTATGGATATCCAATACGGTGAATCCGATAAATAAATACCTTGTCTTTTTACTGAAGTTTCAGTTTGGGAAATCTGAAATGAAGCAGTATTGAGAACAAAGATTACTAAATAGTGATAACATAAACACAGACCGTTAGTAGCACAGAGGCAGAATGCTCTCCGACCACTGATGTGCATCGGGTTTCAAACCTAACCGACATACACCTTTAACACGATAAGCCATTATTACAACTGCTAAGGAGTTAGGATTGGACATAAGAATAGTAAACCCAATACTCAGAAAATAACAGCTGCGACATAAACTAGTCTCCCCACCAATCTTCTGGGAGTCAGCCAAGGCTACATTAGTCGAGTGGCGGGACGAACTGCGAAGGAGCTTCCTGAGGACCGCGAAAGTTTGCTTCACTACCAAAAAGCGAACACAAAGAAGTCAAATTGGCTTACAATAGCTCGTAAAGATCGATTTTGGGCATTGGATATTGGTCTGGCGGTTAATGCAAGTGAGGGAGCAATGTGGTGCATTAGGTAAGAGTAAGTGTGACACCTTGAACCCCCTTGACTTATGCGCATGTATGATTTATTGAGTAGGGAAAATAAGATTTCAGATCCAGGAATCATCAGAGATTTTCTCTGAGGGAATATCTTATGACTTTTTGAATGGTGTCACACACGATAGTAGCTCTAAACTGTTAGAAGTATGCATTCTGTGTAAGGGAGAGCTCCATGGACACTGGAGCGTTCAAAATGCAATTAACGACATATTTGTAAGCAAGACGAAGCATAAGAAGGCTTGACGTAAATGCCTGTGAAGTTAAAGTCGTCTGTACCATTGGTTGCAGAAAAGCTGATTCTTGGTATGGATCGTGTCAGTGGCAATTTCGTACTTTATCTTCCTTTCCAGGCATTTATCTTCAACAAGAGCTTAAAAATTAAACATCTAAGACTTGTATGTAATTTCCATTCAAAGTCTTCAGTATTCCCACGTGCTGTCGTCTTATATTGGTGTGCTGACTTATTTTCATTCTTGCACACCCAAAGTAATTTGACGTTGAACATGTGTTTAGTATTAAACCCTTGCCATTCTGCTGGGGACCCCATCCTGTAAAAATAAACGCTGCTACAGAAACTTCAAGCCTCAAGCTTGAGGCCCTATGTTCCACTGGGACTGTGAAGGAATGAAAAAAATAAACATAGGCGACTTATTCAACGTAGCAGACGCACTTACATGAGTTTGCGGATTAATCACTGACTTTCGACTATATCTTTTAGATGGGTGTGTTTGTTCACCATGGGACGCTGCAGATATGGATTTGCGGCGTAATCTCAAGGACCTTCTGAGAGTTCCACCCGAGTCGGCACTTTCTGGTGAGGAATCAATGATGTTTGTTAGGTCTAGAAGACCCATGATAGATTTCCTTCCGCGCTTAGATTCGCTAAGAGGGATAAAAGACAGACAATAATGGGCGTTCATCCTCTTATATTATTGCGGTAACTTATAAAGAATAAACATAGTGAACGCAAGTGCTTAATTAGTTAAATTTAATTGATTAAACACTTGCGTTTGCTTATATATACATGTTATACAACGAACGGACTGAAACTGACCTCATCGGACAAATTGTGACAACTGAAGCTCGGAGGCAGCTTCACCTGAAAAACAGGAAAGCGAACACACTGCCCAACAGCCCACACTAAACCACAAAGGGGGAACAATCCTGCGAGCAGAGCGAAAGACTATAGCAACGAGAAAAGTTTGTGGAGTACGTAACAAGTTGACTTAGGCGCGAAGACTCAAGGTTCATTGCTTGGCATCATTCGATAAGTGGTCCACTACATTCAGATTGCAAGTATTTTCGATATTGGATAGAAAAATATTGTTATATCGTGGCAAAGTTGATGGATAGTGTTCCAAAGGGACGGACGCACCAGAGACCTTGAAAGTAACAGCCGAAATCAGAGGGTTAATTTAGGTCTTTTATTCAACCCTAACCAGAATATATCACTGAATAACCTTAGTCCGGCGTCTACGCCTTTCTCATCTAACTGTGGCTCACATCTTTCCTTAATTTACCACAATCCAGCCTCAAACAATCCTAATATTCCTACAACTTAACCCCAACAATTTCTCAGCTTGACCCTAACTCTGATGTTATCATAAGCATCAACTAACAGCTTCAGTGAGTGACAGACTGATGAGTAAAGTGAATTTTCGGACGGACTAGTTACCGTCACAGCCCTGGTCCTGTTTGTCTTTAAGAATCTGGATGCAAACCAAAGTTTCACACTCTTTGCTTCTGGATTCCATCTGTAGATGCTTATTCATTTGTAAGATGATAGGTTATTTGACTCTGATTATTACCCCTTAAAATGAATGCGATGATATTTTTATCCGATCGAAGCACCGGAGTTGTTGACGGTGAGAATTCTGGTTTCTTAGTGAAACTAATATTTGAATGCGAATTTGTTATGGTGAGTCTTCATGATAAGTGCCTATGATTTAATATTCGCCTTTCGAATTCGTCAAGTGTGTTCATCAGTTTTGCATTAGTGCAGGTTACCAAGGTTGAGCCTGAGTTTTTGGACGGGCTTAGTCTCGAAGTAAGTACAGGGTCCTAGTTTGTAATCGTTCAGTAGACTCGTTTCTAACATTTCATTGTTCCACTTCATCAGAGACTTTTCATTCCTCAGCATTCCAACAAGGTTTTGGACAAACCTTCTTCAAAATTGCTAATTTTGGTGTCACAGATTTTTGTGGGTTGGACTTATTTCCAAGATGCCTGAAGTGTTGCATATAGAACACCAGTCTGAACAGAATGCTTTTCGGTCGCAACAGACAATGCATATATTTACGTGTTCACGATAACTTTGTAGTTCACCTATACTGTGAGCTCTGAGTTCAGTTTTTTGATTTTTTTTAACGTAGGTGTAATAAAATTCTGAGAAATTTATGAAGCATAATCTGTTTGTGATGTCTGTCAATTATTTATAATTGTTGGTGTCAGCAAAGTCTCATAAACCGTTAATGCCCAGCTCTCGCTACGCTCGGGCCCACGCTGTTCTTAGAAGATTTCTCAGAAACGCTTAGTTATAACGGACGCAAAAACCAAAACACCGATCTGCAGTTTGATATTTGTTTATTGTTACACCAACATATAAAAGGAATAAGCGAACTAAGCAAACTAAGGTCTGAAAACAAATATTACAATAATAAATCTCTGTATTACTTCTGACGATGTTTCACTCTTCTTTCTGAACAGCGACCGATGAGACGATGACTGTCGTATTGATGCCTCCGCGAAAATCGAGGAAGTTGATTTTGAGCAAACAACCAAGAATTGATCGTTCAATCTTCAACTCCATTGACACTCCCCGGCAAAAAAGGGATCCAACCCTTTTTTCCTTCACGATCAATGCACGTTGACTTGGATGCCATTGCGAGAACCTGGGTCACACGGACAGAGCTGAAATGGAAAACAAACAGGAAAGCCAACACACCACAAGCATACCCACAGCACAATCTCACACATCAATGACGACCTGCGCCTCCAGACAGAGACCTCCTCTTGACATCTTGCAACACAATCGCCACTTACTAGAATGACTCTTGCAGAATGCAACGTGACCATAGCACCAACTCATGATACTCTACGCACATCCTCTTATCTACTCACTACCAATTACCACTGCAATCGCTTGTCACTCATTCTGCCTCAGTTCTAATAGCGGTGACGCATGCGAGCCTCAGTCGTTTACACTCTTTCTCCCCGGCGTGTCGGACCGCAGCTAACAATTATCTCCGTGTGCATTTCATTCTCAGCAATAGCCTAGCCTCCCCGGCGTATACGACCCATCTGCTGTCCTTAACATCAATCAATTCATTCATGGATGTAGAAGACTCGAAACAACTTCAGAAGAAATCACGACGAAAATTTTAACAAAATTACGCAATAACAACAAGACACGAAAACAACAAGTAAACACAATGAATCCAAAAAACACCAATTGATATGACACACCACACGTATGTACAAATAGTACAAACAACCTCGCCGATCATCTCTTGGTGGAATTCCTTTGAAGAATTGCAGGACTTACACCAGTACGCCTACAAACCTTCACAGGTTGACGATTGTAAGTTGTGGAATGTCCAGACACAAACAAGATTAACCAACAATTACATCAATTGGAACTCACACAACTATTTAACACAAACATATGTACAATCAACACATCAAATGTTGTGGATTCTGACACGACAAACTACCCTTGAAGAACCGTAGGACTTACAGCAGTACGCCTACATTCCTTCTCAGGTTGATGATCCAAGTGGAAGTCGTCCGGACACAAACAGAATTACCAACAGCTAGATGACAGATGATATCAATTCAGTATATACAATATGAACATATGTACAAAATCATACACCAAGCACATTGGACTGCTCATTGATGCGCTACCCTTTGAAGAATTGTAGGACTTACAGCAGTACGCCTACAACCCTTCTCAGGTTGACGCCCTAGGTTGGAAAATCGTCGCAGAGTTCATTTGCTAACTTCCTTCTATCAGCTATATCCTCAAATCTGAACGGCAACACGCCCATGTCATTGTATCGTAGAATATAGATGACCAACAAACACACGACATATCTCATCAACCAAGTATAGAAACAGAGTAATTTACACCAAAGATAATAACATTCAAATAGTAACTTGAAACTAGAAATGCCTTTATTCGTGCAAGTCAATTTAACAATAACTCTCTCCTTTACACTTGGCTTATCCACACTAAACTGACCATTGATATTCGTCCTTTCAAACGAACTGATACTACCATAGTCATTGCAGAAGATACTAGAGTTGATGGGTATCTGTTTCATTGTGGATGAAAACACCAACGATGACTGAGTGACACAAGGTGATGAACTTAGCGGTGGATCAGAAGCTGTTCTTTTTCGGCTTTCAGATTGTTGTCCAACTGCAAGATTACCACCACTGCTGTCTTTCACTACTAGTTCGGGTTTAGCACTATCATCTGATGATAGGTGGGCTACATGCTGATCAATTACACTGACTGTCTCACAAGTATGCACACCTTCTGGAACTGCATCTGCGTTCAATTCTACTTCACGTTCAAGTTGTACAGAACCTTTGTTCAACTTAGCAGTAGTAGGCATATCCCTCATCTCATCATGATCAACCAAAGACAAATCTACACTATCATGATCATTACCACAAATATTCAATTTACCGTCAAGTTCATCATTTTCAAACTCTTTAATAACAGAAGTAGACAATTTTGGTTCCTCCTCACAAATCATTAAAGGTTTTATATCTTCACTCTGACTAGATATACTTTGTAAACTTGTGGAGTCAGAACTCCACTCTGAAGCAGTAACTCTATTCTGTGACACTCTATTCAACAACGGCTTACCAGTTGCAACTACAGACTTCTTCACAACACCGTTATCATCACACAATTCGGAGTCAGACCTGGAGTTTACATTTAGCTTATCACTGAACTTGCTCACTGGTTCACAGCTCACCTCTGTATGCACCTCTTGCAAACGAGTACAACACAACCGTGTTTGTCTTGCATCTTGCAACTTATCTGTTGAGGATGTACTACGAAAGCTGTTACACTCACTAGATCTATATGCATTACTAGACATCATCGAGCCTTCTCGATATCCACCTCTCTGAGGCTTATTCGTCATCAATGAGTGCGTTTTACCCTCAGACTGCTCTATTCTATGGGTGAGATCTAACAGACTGGAAAACTTGCTCATAGATTGATTGACACTATTTTTTACCAGTTTCAGGATATCATCAAACTTTGGCTCGATACCCTCATCCTCCATACGGGAGCTCATCTTCACCCACTTCCTTTGCAGTCAAGTAGGCAGACGTCTTGCTATTACTTCTAGTATAAAACTCGAGTTGAGGTCACTCATTCGATTCATCGAAATCATTCCATTCTTGTAAATTAGCAAATTATCCAAAAACTCAGTGAGTGCCTGGGAGTCATCCTGTAATTGACCACCATTACCCTTAACAGCCTCGAATAATTTCCCTGCAATCATCGAAGGTCTTCCAAACCTTTGACGTAATATGCTCATAGCCTCATCGTAGCCCTCCTTTGGCTTCATAAACTTACAACACTGTATAGCTCTTGCAGCATCTCCAGTGCAATATCTCATCAAATACATTAACTTCAATTCATCATTTAATAAAAAACCACTCAACATGATCTCAAACTCCTTTACAAATTGTAAATAATCAGCCGGGTTTCCATCAAAACATCGTGGTTCTAATTTAGGGAGTTTGATGTTCCTATTATCCCTGAACGGCGAAACAGTAACATCAACCATATCATGTTTAACATCAGACACATCGTTACAATTAACAGACAAGTCACCATGACTTACTTTCCTGTTTGCATCCAAGACACTCTGTCCCTTCTTTGACCCAGGCATTGTTGAACTTGACCCAATTCCAAAAAGGTTCCAGATATTGCTTGTTCAAAGAGGACTTGACCGGCACCAGGAAAAATGAACGGCGACTATCCAAACTTTCACCAACTGTTTCAATCCGCCAGATCTGTTTCCATCGTCAGAAACTGTCAGCAAAGTCTCATAAACCGTTAATGCCCAGCTCTCGCTACGCTCGGGCCCACGCTGTTCTTAGAAGATTTCTCAGAAACGCTTAGTTATAACGGACGCAAAAACCAAAACACCGATCTGCCGTTTGATATTTGTTTATTGTTACACCAACATATAAAAGGAATAAGCGAACTAAGCAAACTAAGGTCTGAAAACAAATATTACAATAATAAATCTCTGTATTACTTCTGACGATGTTTCACTCTTCTTTCTGAACAGCGACCGATGAGACGATGACTGTCGTATTGATGCCTCCGCGAAAATCGAGGAAGTTGATTTTGAGCAAACAACCAAGAATTGATCGTTCAATCTTCAACTCCATTGACAGTTGGTTATATAAGTCTGAATTACTTTTAAGATGAAACATCTGCTTGTTTTGTGTGTGAACCGCTAGGTTTTTAGGGGACAGTTTTTTATGACCTGTAACAGCATAGCGTTCGTTGATCTGATACTAATCTGGATTTAAAGAAGGACTGGTGTGGATTCTGAATGTTCATTACTTCGTAGATCTATATGACCGCGGTTGGTCTGACAGTGAAAAAATGAGGAACTTGCTAAAATTATCTCCTTGCTGAACTACCTGTTATTCCCTTTCTTGTTTTAACACCCCTGGCGTTCAGCTTGCAAATAGTACCGTGTTCTGTATTTGGAGGCAACTTTACTAAACATCTGGCCCGAAAACGCATAACGGAAACTTAAGTTGACGTAAGCTTTTAGGTAAGAATTAGTGGGTAAGAGAAGCTAAGGAAATGGGATGGACATCGTTAACCGGTAGTAGTCAACCACTTCAGTTCATCTAGTTGATCAGCTTTGGAAAAGGTATTCTAAGTGGAATGACCCTTCAATGAGATAATACTTAATTAACTTCCAAAATTGAGACTTCGAACAGAAAGCTGCTAAGGGAAGTTGGACTGGCTAGGTATATGGTACGACGTTCTGCGCTGATAGACCTAGGTCTGTTACTTGTCTGGTTTATGGTATTTATTTTGAGTAGTTCACATGATTGATTGACTCCCGCTACATTATCTTCCCATTTATATCATTTGTGTTATAAATCATAAAAGTTTGTTTCTCATGTTTGAACGTAGGTTTTTAATGAATTAGTAGGATCATGACGCTTAAGTGCATCTTGCTTTAATATCAGATGACTAAAACTGTCATGCATAATAAATGAGTGGCCTTTTGATTTCTTTTCTAGGTTTTTATTCGAATATACACCTTTAAGTACTTTCATGATGGCAAATGTGAAGTGGATCTAACTTATTACGAAGGATTTGTAAAATATTGAATCATAATTTTATTTTTAATGAATTAAGATGTAAAGATGGCCACTGATTGTGCAGAAGAAAGTACTGAAGGTATCCAACACCCTATGGATCCTGACTCTATTTCCGTCGACATCACAAAAATCTTTTTTTCTGAATGGTAGTAATAGTAACAGTAAACTCCCTTACTGTTGCTGCATTTTTCACAAATTTATCAGTAAAGACTGGATTTTTTTCACATGTTAAACAGTTTTGGCGAATATGTCACTCATTTTCTCAATTATTTATAAATTAATAATTTCCGTAGAATGTTTAACATCTTTCAGTAAATGCATTACAATACAAAAGCTTAGATTACCACATTCATTATATGTAAATAATAAGTCACCTTATTTCCAAGAGCTCTTTCTCGTAAATTTGCAGAGAGTTTTCTAAAACATTGTTGTACTGTTTCCAAGCATTGCATCCATATTCGGCCATTAATTCGAGATTTTCAATTCTTGTTGCTTGATGTTCTAACTGTGCCTATTCGAAGAGTCACTTAACAATATAAAATACATTACTTCAGCATTCTCCATTGCGTCTTGCCAAGCTTTCACGTCGGTCATTTTTCCAGCAGGGGGCGGCGGCAACTCGTAACGTTTCATACTTAACATTTCCATTGGTAGACGGTTGGAGAGCCTGTCAAACTCAGCTTTCATCACCTCAGTTTCGAACTTCATTTGAATCGGTCCCGATAAAGAGGGAAGATGTTCCAAATAGTTTTTTGTCGGCCTGTATCGTTTCATCTCCTCTTCGACTAGAAGAGCTGCAGCTTCTCTTATTCCAGGATCATCATATCCTTTATCGAAGTATGGAAGCGCGTCAACAACCCCTAAGTGTTCGGACGTCATTTAATGGAAACCTGATAAAGATTTCATGAAACAAGAATGAGTTAATCAATAAGGAATATATTAACCAATATTTTCAATTGAAGATTATGAAATCAAACAAAAACAATTCTTGTGACCATATACGCAAAAGTTTATAAATATTTTCTGGGTTTGAGCAAACAACATTGAATTTATCGTTCAATCTTCAACTACATTTACACGGGTAATGATTTGGATATTTGCATCTGGGAACTGCCAACCAGTTAGAATATAATCCAGTTCCGATGGCTATTCACCAGGGCTCTAACTAGTGTCGTCTCCAGCGTTCTCATTCAGTTTTACATTTCTCGTGGTTCGTAGCAGCTTCCGACCGAATTTTCCCTGACCATAGCTCGACCCGAGTTTAAGAGGTGGGGCATTGAAGTGCTTATCTGTGGTGACTCGGTCATAACCCAAGTTCCGTCTCCCTCTGATGGTGCTAACCAGCAGCTGGTTGTACTCTGCTCCATAGGTAGGTGATCGGTATATGCCCCACAGCAAATGCTTCGTATGGCCAATGGCGAAGAGACACCATATATGGTATGGGAGTTCGGTGAGTGGTGGGTCCATCGCAGGTACGCATTTAAGTTGCTTGTCAGATGATGTGGCAACTCACCCTTCCCTGCAATCACATACCGTAGGAGCTGAATCATTTCCGACTTCCACTACCAGTCCTATGATAAGAAAAAACAATCGTCACATATCTCACCAAACACTTCGAAAACACGAAGTTGCTCAACCCCTCACGAATGCACCCTCAACCATGATGTACAGGAAACATCAGTTTGAGAATACAGACGTTAGTCCAAAAACGCGTATAGTGCCCTGTCATAATTCTCATGCATTCAGTAGGGGTCACATGCCAATTTCAGCACAATGCTCATCATGGCCTAGGAAGTACTCTAATCAGACACAGGGATCTAAGTCATATGCACACAACAACACGCCGATCACACATTTCGGTTATAACTATGCAGATTACACGACACTAGCCAACCCATATGACCAAAATTTTCTCCAGCGACAACTGGCAGAAACGCCTGGGATCATGCACATAGCACGCATGATATCAGACCAATTCCTTGCTGGTATAGCGAACACCTTACAACAGGGAAACTGCTTCTTCCCCGAAAGATAGCAAACATCTTATACACACCTAATACCAATAGTAATACCTTAGATTATCATACTAGTATCTCCCATAGCACGCAATATCTAAACGACCAACTACTCACGAGTGACATTTCACAACCCATCCCTAACTATCAAATTAAAGAAACCGTCTCTAGTGATCAAAATGTTGTAATTAATGAATCCAATAACGACTGCACATATTCAGTTGATAACCATAGAGTATTTTATTATGATATTGCCCATACACTAAAACCACTTCGTCAAAGTCTATCCGTCATCCTCATAAATGCTAGATCAGTTCTTAACAAACATTTAGCATTATGTACGTTAGCCTCTATATGCAATCCGTCGCTGATCATGATCACTGAAGCCTGGTGCTCAAGTGACATTGTGGATGGTAGCTTATCAATTGATAAGTACAATCTTTTTCGAGGGGATAGGGAAACAGGTCGTGGGGGTGGAACACTCATATACGTTAAACAACCCATTTGTGCAACGCATTTTAGTCACCCTATTCTGTCACAACTTAATGATTCGGTGTGGGTCGAAATAAAAGTTCTCAGAAGTAAACCTATCCTTATAGGGTGCGTATACCGACCGCCATCATCCAACCGCGAATACGATAACGTACTCAGCAACATATTTAGTGTTGCATCCAATCTCCCCTTCAGTTATAATATAATTGGAGGTGACTTCAATTTGCCTGATATATCATGGCGTACACTTCGTGGACCCTCGAGGTATGATAATCTTCTTAATTCCATCATTACTGGAGGATGGACGCAACACATAAATGTACCCACTAGGTCCAATAACATTCTTGATCTTATATTCACGATCAACGTAGCACCATCTACAATTCATGTGGGACATGAATTCCCAGGTAGCGATCATAAAATAGTTGCATGTTCGTTTAATATTTCTCCAGAAACTATACACAGAAACGAAGTTAGTCGGACACCTATAAGACCATACACGCGGGTTGATTGGGACTTGTATCAGGACTTGATTAGATACTCTAATTGGGATTCCTACTTTACCAATGACTCCTTAGAGGAAGTCCTTAAAAACTTCTATGACAATATACAGTCGGTTAATGATGTCATAGCGCCTGTGAAACTGATTAAATTCAAAATCCCTCAAGGTGATTTTATTCCAATATCATTAAGAAGAAGTTTGCGGAAGCATTCATTAAGTTACTATAGACATGACGACTTATCGTCGTTAATCGCTATCAAAACAATCCTCATTAGAATCCATGAGTTAAAAAATCTAAGTCTTAGGAATAAAGAAACGCGGGCAATTCAGTCGCCACATAACACTGGAGAAATAGCCAAACTCTTCAAAAGTAGGTTAACTAACTCCAAATCAACATATCCAAAAATAATACACCTAGGCGGCATTACTCACGAAAGTGCTGAGGATATATGTGAGGTGTTTAGCACGCACTTTGCCAAACTGTACACTCTAGAAAATGACCAGGATATAGATTTCCCTCGTAAAACAGAAAAGTGTCTAAGCGATGTAGTCTTAAACGCCCAAGAAATCGATAAAGCTATCACAACTCTTAAGCTTACTAATACTCCCGGCCCAGATGGAATGTCTTCCGTCCTCTTAAAAAATGGTGGAAATGACATGAATCTACTTCTTCTCAAGATATTTTCAACTTCGATAAGGAGTGGAACATATCCAAATAGCTGGAAGAAATCCTACGTTGTACCCATTCACAAAACCGGACCTACAGCGGACATAGATAATTACCGCCCCATCAACATTACTTCCGTAGTTTCACGTGTGATGGAAAAGATTGTAAAGAAGCAAATTGTTCAGTATTTGCTCTCGAATGACTTAATATCCCCTTTCCAATACGGTTTCCTAAATAGAAGATCGTGCATTACGTGCCAGTTAGATTATTTCGACCACATTACTGAATGTGTAGACAAAGGTCGTTCGGCAGCAACATTATTTCTAGATGTTAGGAAAGCTTTTGATAAAGTCCCACATAACAGACTCATACTGAAACTCCTATCTTATGGAATAAGTGGAAGGCTTCTTGAGTGGATAACTTCCTTTCTTACAGGAAGAGAACAGTTAGTTAAAGTCAACCATCACTTATCAACATCCAAACCGATAACCAGCGGCGTGATACAAGGTAGTGTTCTTGGCCCTACCCTATTCATTGTATTCATAAATGATATTGTCTCTATGATCAAGTATGGCAAGCCATACCTCTTTGCAGATGACCTCAAAGTTGTCTATGATTTTGACTATAATGATATGAATATTGTTAGTAAAATCCAAGAAGACCTAAATAGTCTATGTAATTGGAGTGAAAAGTGGCAGTTAACGTTCAATCCAGCTAAATCTGGGATAACATACTTCGGACGTTGGAAACCTAGCATGTGTCTATACATGTACGGTGACCTTGTCTCAAACACAAACACAGTCACAGATCTCGGGATAACATACTCAGATCTTACCTTTACTGAACATGCAAATAAGGTGGTATCTGATTGTAAACGTCTAACCGGCTTTGTGCTACGCAACTTTTACACTCCAGAAGCCAGATTAGCCATATATAAGATATGCATTCGCCCCAAACTTGAATACTGTGCCCACTTATACAGTAGCTTTAAATCAGCAGACAGAAAAAAAGTTGAAAGTGTCCAAAGATTCCTTACGAAACGCATATTAGGCTATGGTCAGCAAATAGAATACCTTGACAGATGTATTCGACTGGACTTAGAGCCCTTATGGTTAAGGAGAGTGAAGTGCAATTTATTTCTCTTATTCAAAGTTATAAGAAAGCACTGTAACAGTAACTCGTCCATAACCTGGGCTAATCCTAAATCGTATGGACTACGCAACCACAACTACCTTCTCAAGGTTAACACCCATAAACTCACCACTAGAGCTAACTTCTTCACCATTAAATATTGCAAACTTTGGAACCAACTACCCTCTGAGATAAGATCCTGTGAAAGGCCTGACAGTTTCAAAAGGAGCCTAGAAAAACATATAAACATGTCCACCCTAGCCCGCCTCAAAGATCTCAACTGCTGGTAGAGTGGAGAGACAATGGCATTTCAATATTTAACTACAGAAAGTACACTAGTTCCCAGACTAACATAATAATACTTAGTAATTATGTAGGTTCAATACTTGAAATTAGATTGTCATTAAAATACTTAAAATGATTAAAATACTTATGCGGCAAATGTTCTCTTGGTTTACCGCTCTTATTTCCCTTATAACACTCAGTTATTGAGCCTAATGTATTCTTTGATAATACGAATTATGACACTGACTATGCTCTTATTATACATAGATTGATTTACTTTACGACTACCTGTAGTACTAACTACCCTTCTGTAGTATTGTTAAACAAATGCTGAAATTTTGTTGGTTCTGTTAATATCTTTTTATAATATATGTAGACAGGTTACTTTGCAATGTCAAATGTTGACTATATATAAGACTGTCATGATAATTTAGTACACTAAGTCCTGCCAACCGACCTTACCTTCAGTTCATACTACCTACATTGATCCCTAACTATATTGTTCTGCTGAATCTTGCTTCACTATTCACAAAACCTATTCTTTTTATTCTTTAAGGTTTTAACTTCTTGTAAAGTAATCTGTTCATTAGGACGCATGCATACATATATAATGTTCATAAAGATGTACGCGGAGACCTATTGGAAGCACTCATTAAGAAAGCTAGGGAGATGGAATATGAGGTACGAACATGTCTGGTACCAAGCAATATATTTGCGGTAGCCATAATAATCATAGTCTCAGAGCTTAACATCAAAAAAGGAGGGAGGGTGGCGTTAGCTGATCAGTAGATATGGTGGGGGTCACTAAGGTGAATCGCCCCATTCTGCAGGAACAGCAATATACAAATTAAAGGCTCGAGATATTTCTGATTTTTATGAGGGCTTAGATCTTTATCTTGAAAAAGATAATAATGAACGCCTTGACAGATCATGCTTCTACCTTTAAATATATACCATTCGCTCAGCCTATTGTTGAGATGCGACCACGTGGGATCTGCACAGATTTATGGGGCATCTTATAAACTAACTTGCTGTCCATTGTCGGATCTTTAAATACCACTTCACAATGTCTTATCTCATTCATTTTCTAATAACGTCTTTACTTGATCCTCATTATATTCCATTAAACCTAACATTTTATAGCTTCTTATGAATTTGATTCGACTTATTCTATTCCTATTCTCTGTAGGGTACGGTTGTGCACTAAATAGACGAAAAAGCATGAAATAAAGACAACTGGCTCGAAAATAATTGTATTAAAGCCAAAAGTGGACATCATGATATTACGAGATATACGTGTAGCATTATACATTGCAAATGAACGTTGTCAGCCTAGGGAGTTTCCTTTATTAATGCATTTATTAGTGATACTTGCACTTACCCATTTCATTACACTTTATTGATTCACCTTAGCACTTTTACTTTTCTAAAACAGCTTTGAATCCCTTGTAAAGGTTGTACTTACCTCAATATTGGTTGGTTATCGAATGCCGACAACCACGGGATGAAAACGAAACGAAGTCGATTTTCCCGCTCAACCTGGAGGACAACTGTACAATTCAATAACTATACAGCCTAGTTCAGACAATGTGTATTTATATATATATATCAAATATTTAACTGTTGAAGCATTATTAACTTGTAGACGATCTACGATTTGATATTATATCATACTTGATCGTGCCTGTAAAAATGGCATGCATTTTCATGTAAATTTATATGTTTATATGAGAATATATATATATTATTATTATTATAACTTTGTAGTTCACCGATGCGTTGTGACACTGAATTACAGACATTTCTATGGGAATCGGCCAACTGGTTCCGATATTAAACACTCTATCAACAACCCACATAGCCTCAACTACCTAACAACACACTGCGGTGGTGAGACTTTCTCTCAGCTGTCTATATAGCAATGTGAGAGGACTGAGGGAAGATGTAGACTTACTCAGAAACCTCCAATCATCCCTATCCTTAAATATAACACTCCTGACTGAACCTGGCTAACCCCCACTATTGGCTACAAGGAAGCCATTATAGGCAATATGGTTCCGGCCAGGTGAGACAGGGATTATAATAATAATAATGTATTTTCTCATATAAACATAGATTTACATGAAAATGCATGCCATTTTTACAGGCACGATCAAGTATGATATAATATCAAATCGTAGATCGTCTACAAGTTAATAATGCTTCAACAGTTAAATATTTGATATATATATATAAATACACATTGTCTGAACTAGGCTGTATAGTTATTGAATTGTACAGTTGTCCTCCAGGTTGAGCGGGAAAATCGACTTCGTTTCGTTTTCATCCCGTGGCTGTCGGCATTCGATAACCAACCAATATTGAGGTAAGTACAACCTCTACAAGGGATTCAAAGCTGTTTTAGAAAAGTAAAAGTGCTAAGGTGAATCAATAAAGTGTAATGAAATGGGTAAGTGCAAGTATCACTAATAAATGCATTAATAAAGGAAACTCCCTAGGCTGACAACGTTCATTTGCAATGCATAATGCTACACGTATATCTCGTAATATCATGATGTCCACTTTTGGCTTTAATACAATTATTTTCGAGCCAGTTGTCTTTATTTCATGCTTTTTCGTCTATTTAGTGCACAACCGTACCCTACAGAGAATAGGAATAGAATAAGTCGAATCAAATTCATAAGAAGCTATAAAATGTTAGGTTTAATGGAATATAATGAGGATCAGGTGAAGACATTATTAGAAAATGAATGAGATAAGACATTGTGAAGTGGTATTTAAAGATCCGACAATGGACAGCAAGTTAGTTTATAAGATGCCCCATAAATCTGTGCAGATCCCGCGTGGTCGCGTCTCAACAATAGGCTGAGCGAATGGTATATATTTAAAGGTAGAAGCATGATCTGTCAAGGCGTTCATCATTATCTTTTTCAAGATAAAGATCTAAGCCCTCATAAAAATCAGAAATATATCGAGCCTTTAATTGGTATATTGCAGTTCCTGCAGAATGGGGCGATTAACCTTAGTGACCCCCACCATATCTACTGATCAGCTAACGCAACACTTCCTACTTGTCGTGAACACGTATATATATGCATTGTCTGTTGCGACCGAAAAGCATTCTGTTCAGACTGGTGTTCTATATGCAACACTTCAGGCATCTTGGAAATAAGCCCAACCCACAAAAATCTGTGACACCAAAATTAGCAATTTTGAAGAAGGTTTGTCCAAAACCTTGTTGGAATGCTGAGGAATGAAAAGTCTCTGATGAAGTGGAACAATGAAATGTTAGAAACGAGTCTACTGAACGATTACAAACTAGGACCCTGTACTTACTTCGAGACTAAGCCCGTCCAAAAACTCAGACTCAACCTTGGTAACCTGCACTAATGCAAAACTGATGAACACACTTGACGAATTCGAAAGGCGAATATTAAATCATAGGCACTTATCATGAAGACTCACCATAACAAATTCGCATTCAAATATTAGTTTCACTAAGAAACCAGAATTCTCACCGTCAACAACTCCAGTGCTTCGATCGGATAAAAATATCATCGCATTCATTTTAAGGGGTAATAATCAGAGTCACATAACCTATCATCTTACAAATGAATAAGCATCTACAGATGGAATCCAGAAGCAAAGAGTGTGAAACTTTGGTTTGCATCCAGATTCTTAAAGACAAACAGGACCAGGGCTGTGACGGTAACTAGTCCGTCCGAAAATTCACTTTACTCATCAGTCTGTCACTCACTGAAGCTGTTAGTTGATGCTTATGATAACATCAGAGTTAGGGTCAAGCTGAGAAATTGTTGGGGTTAAGTTGTAGGAATATTAGGATTGTTTGAGGCTGGATTGTGGTAAATTAAGGAAAGATGTGAGCCACAGTTAGATGAGAAAGGCGTAGACGCCGGACTAAGGTTATTCAGTGATATATTCTGGTTAGGGTTGAATAAAAGACCTAAATTAACCCTCTGATTTCGGCTGTTACTTTCAAGGTCTCTGGTGCGTCCGTCCCTTTGGAACACTATCCATCAACTTTGCCACGATATAACAATATTTTTCTATCCAATATCGAAAATACTTGCAATCTGAATGTAGTGGACCACTTATCGAATGATGCCAAGCAATGAACCTTGAGTCTTCGCGCCTAAGTCAACTTGTTACGTACTCCACAAACTTTTCTCGTTGCTATAGTCTTTCGCTCTGCTCGCAGGATTGTTCCCCCCTTTGTGGTTTAGTGTGGGCTGTTGGGCAGTGTGTTCGCTTTCCTGTTTTTCAGGTGAAGCTGCCTCCGAGCTTCAGTTGTCACAATTTGTCCGATGAGGTCAGTTTCAGTCCGTTCGTTGTATAACATGTATATATAAGCGAATGCAAGTGTTTAATCAATTAAATTTAACTAATTAAGCACTTGCGTTCACTATGTTTATTCTTTATAAGTTACCGCAATAATATAAGAGGATGAACGCCCATTATTGTCTGTCTTTTATCCCTCTTAGCGAATCTAAGCGCGGAAGGAAATCTATCATGGGTCTTCTAGACCTAACAAACATCATTGATTCCTCACCAGAAAGTGCCGACTCGGGTGGAACTCTCAGAAGGTCCTTGAGATTACGCCGCAAATCCATATCTGCAGCGTCCCATGGTGAACAAACACACCCATCTAAAAGATATAGTCGAAAGTCAGTGATTAATCCGCAAACTCATGTAAGTGCGTCTGCTACGTTGAGTAAGTCGCCTATGTTTATTTTTTTCATTCCTTCACAGTCCCAGTGGAACATAGGGCCTCAAGCTTGAGGCTTGAAGTTTCTGTAGCAGCGTTTATTTTTACAGGATGGGGTCCCCAGCAGAATGGCAAGGGTTTAATACTAAACACATGTTCAACGTCAAATTACTTTGGGTGTGCAAGAATGAAAATAAGTCAGCACACCAATATAAGACGACAGCACGTGGGAATACTGAAGACTTTGAATGGAAATTACATACATGTCTTAGATGTTTAATTTTAAAGCTCTTGTTGAAGATAAATGCCTGGAAAGGAAGATAAAGTACGAAATTGCCACTGACACGATCCATATCAAGAATCAGCTTTTCTGCAACCAATGGTACAGACGACTTTAACTTCACAGGCATTTACGTCAAGCCTTCTTATGCTTCGTCTTGCTTACAAATATGTCGTTAATTGCATTTTGAACGCTCCAGTGTCCATGGAGCTCTCCCTTACACAGAATGCATACTTCTAACAGTTTAGAGCTACTATCGTGTGTGACACCATTCAAAAAGTCATAAGATATTCCCTCAGAGAAAATCTCTGATGATTCCTGGATCTGAAATCTTATTTTCCCTACTCAATAAATCATACATGCGCATAAGTCAAGGGGGTTCAAGGTGTCACACTTACTCTTACCTAATGCACCACATTGCTCCCTCACTTGCATTAACCGCCAGACCAATATCCAATGCCCAAAATCGATCTTTACGAGCTATTGTAAGCCAATTTGACTTCTTTGTGTTCGCTTTTTGGTCATGTGATAAAATGGATCACCATGTTATCATTTTAACGTATGCACTGTCTTTGATTGCATAGATGAATTACATGTCTGTTAATTTACGTATATCAGTTCTGATATATATAGATATCCGATTTCAAATAGTTATTCCATTCGTTAACCGTCGCTAGCTTTCGCGAAATCGCTCACTTCTGTCCACTTTGAGTACCCAGTCGCCTTGTGTGAGAACCAAGCATTTTGATTTAGTTGTCATTGATATAAATAGCCCCTTTCTCCTCATCTCTCCTTGTTCATCAGTCGTACAAATCTATAGTGCACATTTAAGTTGGTTTTCCGTTAGTCTGTGTGACGGTTCGAGCACATGCCCATTTGAAGTTCATTGTCTTGCTCTAAGATATGCTCGGCGTGCACCTCTTGTAGATTGAATTTTGTTGATGTATCATATTGTATTTCAAAAGCCACTATTTTCGTCGTCTTGGTTCTCGAATTAATAGGACGTACAAACTGAATAGCTATTAGCTAGGTACATCAGAGTATGCTTTACATTGCTAGTATCTTCAACTATGTGTAATATATGGTACTAATCCACACTTAAATTAATATTCTTTTTTTGTAGACGAATGCAGTTTATGACGCATCGTGCAATTCTTCTCATTCGCCTGCCCAGAATGAAAATAATATACCAATTACGGATATTTCTGCACAGTCATGCTTTACTGGGTCACCTGATAAGATATCTGTCTTATCGCAAGATAAATTGGAAAATGTCAGACCTCAAAGTCCTCTGCACATACCATCAGACATTGCAAATGTCTATCTTCCTAATAAGTATACTCCCCCAAAACACAGGGGTTTGCCAACTATTTTCGAGAATTCAGTTAAAAAAAATCAACGCTACCATAAGTTATGCAGAAACACTGAACGTTCCCCCTTAAGAAGGCAGATATTTACAGGACTAACACTCGAAGAAGCATGCAACCCTACAGGTCCCGGCGTCGCCCCTCTGGATCCAGATCTTGTCTTATCAACAACACGCAAGCGTATCGCAAAGCGCCGAAAGCTTGCCAAGAAGTTAGGATTTAAAGGCATTACCATATCCAAGAAAACTGAGAAAAGCTTCAGCAAATTCGTTTTAGAATCAGCTTTAAATTCTTCTCAAAGTAGTTCGACTTCTGATTGAGTGGAGAAAACTTTCGTAGACTCCTCTGTGTAAGAGTCTGTTTCACTCCCTACTGCGTCTTTCAATAAAATATATTGTATTAGGTTTTTTAAATGTATATTTACCGCTTTGTTCCTGAACATCTATGGCATTTTACTGTTTGTGGAAAGATTTTATATTTATGTACCATTAACTTTAACTGTTTTTAACTTCCTACTATTGTACAGTAAACACTTGATTGATACAGTAAACTAAACCTTGTTTTAACCGAAATATTTGCTTCTCACTTTTGCCGTTTAGACCTACGGCTAATTGATTAAGGTGCTTGGATTTCAGCCACTGGTGTGTGAACTCGAACAGAACCAACCCTTGGATGTAACTAATGAACGTGTGTAATTAAATGCAAGTGGTTGTTGAGCAATCTCCCTCTTCCAAAACTGAACATTAGAATCTACGCGAAAAGATCCAAATAACATAAGGGTTGTTTGGACATTTGAAAATTGAGAAAATATCTGCAATTGTCTGCAGTAAAGCTTAAGTGACTTTCTTAAAGTTACATAGTGACTTGTCGTTGTTAAACATTGTCATTTAAAAGATCTGGTCTTGCTTACATTATACGTCTGCTTTTTTAATTATGTTAAGGTGAAACAACAATCGGATCATGATAAAATGATATTAGTTGATTTTCTGTTTTAAAGAAACTGATAATGAATTGAAGTAGTTGCAGTATGAGAATATGAGGACCAAATACTTCAACATAACAGGAAAGTACTGACCCCATAATTGAAAACTGCAGAATTTTTATGAATGTTTGATCAGCATATGGTAAAGTTGTCTAGGTATTGATATAAATACCTTGAGCATTGAAGTTAATGGCATGAGTTAATGTGCAGTTCAACTTAGATTTCTCGTTTTACTGGTTTGTGTTGCCAATCTTTTCCTAATATGGTAATTTTTTTCCTTTTTAGTAGTGCTTTTTGTGAATATATTTCATAATTAATTGTTCTCTTTGTTCCCTACTCGGCATTACTATTTGAGCTCCACTCATGTCGTTTTGCTAGCGTAATTTCCTTCTATTCATCAAGTGGTAGATATCTTAATTTGTTTATACATTTTTGGCTCTACGAACGTTTTGATTGCAACGATCTTCGTTCAGCTTTTCATAATGTAGGCATTCTTATAAATAGCTCTGTTCACTTCCCTACTCAGGTTTCAGTCAAGTAACACCAGTCAATAATTTTCTGTGAATTACAATTTGTGGATATTTCTTACTTATTTTGATAAAGTCAACTAAGAAAGTGTCGAAATTGTATTAACTTTTAATCTTAGAAGTTGGGTATTACTAATCAGTAAAATACAACAGAAATTTCTTAAAGTATTGCTTCTAATCCTTATTTCATACAGGCAATAAGAGTAGTGACCAAATACTAACTGTCGTTTTTCTAGTGCAAAGAAATTACTCCAATATTTGCATCCCTTGTAATGCGTGTTGTAAGAAGACATTAGGTGACTCATTCCCAATTGTTTGTGTATTTACCATTTACTTGTTAACAAAAAGAAAACATTTCAGGCATATCTTAGCAAGTTTTGATTTAAGTCATTGAGAAGTAACTTCACAGTCTGGAAAAAATAATCACGTGACAGCTGTAGTAACTCAAAGCATTATTCACTATTGTAGTTGACTCACACTGCAACTGAATGTTCGTCTTCTCGGAGTATGCGATAGTCGGTATAAAGGTGAATGATGGACCTCTGTCAATTTGAGATATATAGCGCCAGCCAATGACATCGGCGAGTATTTGATTGCCACTTATGGTTTAATTTAGGTCACCATGTGTGGTCAGAATAATTTAGATATCCTAAACGAACTGTGGTGAAATCTTGTCTCGAAATGTGCACCTGCCTGAATTCGAACTTTCTGATAATGAGCCTTTTTTCAACATGTGCCATTTTTTTACTTTTTGAACATTGGCTAAGCACAGCGCTCGGTTAAATCGGAGAACGTTATTTGTATCTCTTCCACAAATCCTGTTACTAATCAAGACAAGATCTCACTGTTGACAACTTGGACACGTATTCACTCGCTCCTGTAGACTAATGTACATGAACCGTACCAACAATTGTCTGTGTTGTACGGTAACGACAGAAGACAAGGGAATTTAATTCCATTATGGGTAAATTTTGTTTCATAAAGTCTCACAGCGTTATACAGTAATGTTTACTGATGACGTTTCGAGCACAATTTTTTGCTCATAATCATATCAAGGTAATCACACGACTTCCTAAATTCATTTATATAGTTCCATTGTTTTTCTCTTGATTTTCACTTGATTTGATTGGTAATATTATTTTCCATATTTCAGGTATGAGTGACGAGTCATTCCTATTACATATGTAGACTCGATGAACAAGGATTCAGTAATCAACCTCTCTCTCCACCTACCTAGATTACTTTTTAGAATTTTAACCCTCTCCCACCCTATTGTGTGGTTGTGTGTTAGCGCATGCATTGCAATTGCTGAGCTTTTTTCTAAATTACTTATCTTCCCGGGGTCAACCATTCTTACCTTAGCTAAATTTTTATGCTCTGACAATCTGACTACCCGTGACCTACTAGTTTGACCTATGTAGTTTACCTCACAGTCATTGCATGGTATTTTGTAAATAATATTATTTTGTCTGATTGGGTCAACTGGGTCCTTTAACCTACAGAGGTTGTCCCTGAGTGAGTTTGTAGGTTTAAATGCCACCCTAATTCCTATTTTATTCAGAATCCTACGTAGTGTCTCAGATGTCCCCTCTTTATATGGTATAACTGTGGATGACTTATATTCTTTCTTATTTATGTTATTATTACTAGTTTCACAATTATTTTTATTTTGTTTTTGGCCTTTAATGATCTTCCTAATGAATTTTATAGGATAGTTATTCAACACCAACACTTCTTCTATCTGTTTTAATTCATCATTTAGATCTTTTTTTGTGCTACTTAGTGCCACTGCTCGGTTTGTTAAACATTTAACTAAGCCTGCCTTAACAGTTAAAGGATGAGACGAATTAAAGTCGAAATATCTATTAGAATGCGTTGGTTTTCTATAAACACTAGTGTGTAGTTTGCCTTCTTCTATTCTCCTTTAATGCAAATCTACTACTGGCTGAAAAATCCCAAATAGGACGGACGGCACTTCACTTAAATTCGCGAGTCTCGATAAAGATAGGTGACAGATCACCAACCTAATCCATAACAAAACATATCATACATATGAAACATTAAACTGAAGAAAAGCACTGAAATGTTTAAGGCGATATCTGTTGGCAATTCTATGTCCAAGGTAGGATAATAATATAATGATTTGTGAATGCTGATGTAATCATACCTTTGATGTATGGGTAAATTAATGAATCCTACATAGCCATCTTCCACTCAATGGGATATTTAAATACCATGGCTATAAACCTCATAAGTTTGTCTGAACAAAGATTATTCTTCTTAAGAAATACTATTCATGTCCTTAAAAATTATGAGTTGTTGTCGTAATATTATTAGACAGGCATGTGACGAATAAATTTTCTGACATTTATATGACTACGTAAGTAAAATCAAATTGGTTTCAAGTGGTAAAGTGACCAGATAAATAGTATTTACTAGTTCATACAGTATGGGGATTGGAAATAGGTAAGCAGTGTGGCGTGTGCTACTGACAGGATTTATAAGTAGTACATAGATGCATACTTGAATGTGTGTGTCATCTGCAAGAATTTCGACTAGCAGAGAGATGGATTTAAGGAATGATGCTTGTGAAACAACATGGAAAACATGAAACGAAGACAAAGACGCACACTATGGAACATATATACAAATTGTGATTCTAATACATACGTATTTTGCCTATAATTGTGTATCGACTTGCCAATAAATAATTCTGTTATTAAATTCCCTTGTCTTCTGTCGTTACCGTACAACACAGACAATTGTTGGTACGGTTCATGTACATTAGTCTACAGGAGCGAGTGAATACGTGTCCAAGTTGTCAACAGTGAGATCTTGTCTTGATTAGTAACAGGATTTGTGGAAGAGATACAAATAACGTTCTCCGATTTAACCGAGCGCTGTGCTTAGCCAATGTGCAAAAAGTAAAAAAATGGCACATGTTGAAAAAAGGCTCATTATCAGAAAGTTCGAATTCAGGCAGGTGCACATTTCGAGACAAGATTTCACCACAGTTCGTTTAGGATATCTAAATTATTCTGACCACACATGGTGACCTAAATTAAACCATAAGTGGCAATCAAATACTCGCCGATGTCATTGGCTGGCGCTATATATCTCAAATTGACAGAGGTCCATCATTCACCTTTATACCGACTATCGCATACTCCGAGAAGACGAACATTCAGTTGCAGTGTGAGTCAACTACAATAGTGAATAATGCTTTGAGTTACTACAGCTGTCACGTGATTATTTTTTCCAGACTGTGAAGTTACTTCTCAATGACTTAAATCAAAACTTGCTAAGATATGCCTGAAATGTTTTCTTTTTGTTAACAAGTAAATGGTAAATACACAAACAATTGGGAATGAGTCACCTAATGTCTTCTTACAACACGCATTACAAGGGATGCAAATATTGGAGTAATTTCTTTGCACTAGAAAAACGACAGTTAGTATTTGGTCACTACTCTTATTGCCTGTATGAAATAAGGATTAGAAGCAATACTTTAAGAAATTTCTGTTGTATTTTACTGATTAGTAATACCCAACTTCTAAGATTAAAAGTTAATACAATTTCGACACTTTCTTAGTTGACTTTATCAAAATAAGTAAGAAATATCCACAAATTGTAATTCACAGAAAATTATTGACTGACTTGACTGAAACCTGAGTAGGGAAGTGAACAGAGCTATTTATAAGAATGCCTACATTATGAAAAGCTGAACGAAGATCGTTGCAATCAAAACGTTCGTAGAGCCAAAAATGTATAAACAAATTAAGATATCTACCACTTGATGAATAGAAGGAAATTACGCTAGCAAAACGACATGAGTGGAGCTCATAGTAATGCCGAGTAGGGAACAAAGAGAACAATTAATTATGAAATATATTCACAAAAAGCACTACTAAAAAGGAAAAAAATTACCATATTAGGAAAAGATTGGCAACACAAACCAGTAAAACGAGAAATCTAAGTTGAACTGCACATTAACTCATGCCATTAACTTCAATGCTCAAGGTATTTATATCAATACCTAGACAACTTTACCATATGCTGATCAAACATTCATAAAAATTCTGCAGTTTTCAATTATGGGGTCAGTACTTTCCTGTTATGTTGAAGTATTTGGTCCTCATATTCTCATACTGCAACTACTTCAATTCATTATCAGTTTCTTTAAAACAGAAAATCAACTAATATCATTTTATCATGATCCGATTGTTGTTTCACCTTAACATAATTAAAAAAGCAGACGTATAATGTAAGCAAGACCAGATCTTTTAAATGACAATGTTTAACAACGACAAGTCACTATGTAACTTTAAGAAAGTCACTTAAGCTTTACTGCGAACAATTGCAGATATTTTCTCAATTTTCAAATGTCCAAACAACCCTTATGTTATTTGGATCTTTTCGCGTAGATTCTAATGTTCAGTTTTGGAAGAGGGAGATTGCTCAACAACCACTTGCATTTAATTACACACGTTCATTAGTTACATCCAAGGGTTGGTTCTGTTCGAGTTCACACACCAGTGGCTGAAATCCAAGCACCTTAATCAATTAGCCGTAGGTCTAAACGGCAAAAGTGAGAAGCAAATATTTCGGTTAAAACAAGGTTTAGTTTACTGTATCAATCAAGTGTTTACTGTACAATAGTAGGAAGTTAAAAACAGTTAAAGTTAATGGTACATAAATATAAAATCTTTCCACAAACAGTAAAATGCCATAGATGTTCAGGAACAAAGCGGTAAATATACATTTAAAAAACCTAATACAATATATTTTATTGAAAGACGCAGTAGGGAGTGAAACAGACTCTTACACAGAGGAGTCTACGAAAGTTTTCTCCACTCAATCAGAAGTCGAACTACTTTGAGAAGAATTTAAAGCTGATTCTAAAACGAATTTGCTGAAGCTTTTCTCAGTTTTCTTGGATATGGTAATGCCTTTAAATCCTAACTTCTTGGCAAGCTTTCGGCGCTTTGCGATACGCTTGCGTGTTGTTGATAAGACAAGATCTGGATCCAGAGGGGCGACGCCGGGACCTGTAGGGTTGCATGCTTCTTCGAGTGTTAGTCCTGTAAATATCTGCCTTCTTAAGGGGGAACGTTCAGTGTTTCTGCATAACTTATGGTAGCGTTGATTTTTTTTAACTGAATTCTCGAAAATAGTTGGCAAACCCCTGTGTTTTGGGGGAGTATACTTATTAGGAAGATAGACATTTGCAATGTCTGATGGTATGTGCAGAGGACTTTGAGGTCTGACATTTTCCAATTTATCTTGCGATAAGACAGATATCTTATCAGGTGACGCAGTAAAGCATGACTGTGCAGAAATATCCGTAATTGGTATATTATTTTCATTCTGGGCAGGCGAATGAGAAGAATTGCACGATGCGTCATAAACTGCATTCGTCTACAAAAAAAGAATATTAATTTAAGTGTGGATTAGTACCATATATTACACATAGTTGAAGATACTAGCAATGTAAAGCATACTCTGATGTACCTAGCTAATAGCTATTCAGTTTGTACGTCCTATTAATTCGAGAACCAAGACGACGAAAATAGTGGCTTTTGAAATACAATATGATACATCAACAAAATTCAATCTACAAGAGGTGCACGCCGAGCATATCTTAGAGCAAGACAATGAACTTCAAATGGGCATGTGCTCGAACCGTCACACAGACTAACGGAAAACCAACTTAAATGTGCACTATAGATTTGTACGACTGATGAACAAGGAGAGATGAGGAGAAAGGGGCTATTTATATCAATGACAACTAAATCAAAATGCTTGGTTCTCACACAAGGCGACTGGGTACTCAAAGTGGACAGAAGTGAGCGATTTCGCGAAAGCTAGCGACGGTTAACGAATGGAATAACTATTTGAAATCGGATATCTATATATATCAGAACTGATATACGTAAATTAACAGACATGTAATTCATCTATGCAATCAAAGACAGTGCATACGTTAAAATGATAACATGGTGGTCCATTTTATCACATGACCAAAAAGCGAACACAAAGAAGTCAAATTGGCTTACAATAGCTCGTAAAGATCGATTTTGGGCATTGGATATTGGTGTGGCGGTTAATGCAAGTGAGGGAGCAATGTGGTGCATTAGGTAAGAGTAAGTGTGACACCTTGAACCCCCTTGACTTATGCGCATGCATGATTTATTGAGTAGGGAAAATAAGATTTCAGATCCAGGAATCATCAGAGATTTTCTCTGAGGGAATATCTTATGACTTTTTGAATGGTGTCACACACGATAGTAGCTCTAAACTGTTAGAAGTATGCATTCTGTGTAAGGGAGAGCTCCATGGACACTGGAGCGTTCAAAATGCAATTAACGACATATTTGTAAGCAAGACGAAGCATAAGAAGGCTTGACGTAAATGCCTGTGAAGTTAAAGTCGTCTGTACCATTGGTTGCAGAAAAGCTGATTCTTGATATGGATCGTGTCAGTGGCAATTTCGTACTTTATCTTCCTTTCCAGGCATTTATCTTCAACAAGAGCTTTAAAATTAAACATCTAAGACATGTATGTAATTTCCATTCAAAGTCTTCAGTATTCCCACGTGCTGTCGTCTTATATTGGTGTGCTGACTTATTTTCATTCTTGCACACCCAAAGTAATTTGACGTTGAACATGTGTTTAGTATTAAACCCTTGCCATTCTGCTGGGGACCCCATCCTGTAAAAATAAACGCTGCTACAGAAACTTCAAGCCTCAAGCTTGAGGCCCTATGTTCCACTGGGACTGTGAAGGAATGAAAAAAATAAACATAGGCGACTTACTCAACGTAGCAGACGCACTTACATGAGTTTGCGGATTAATCACTGACTTTCGACTATATCTTTTAGATGGGTGTGTTTGTTCACCATGGGACGCTGCAGATATGGATTTGCGGCGTAATCTCAAGGACCTTCTGAGAGTTCCACCCGAGTCGGCACTTTCTGGTGAGGAATCAATGATGTTTGTTAGGTCTAGAAGACCCATGATAGATTTCCTTCCGCGCTTAGATTCGCTAAGAGGGATAAAAGACAGACAATAATGGGCGTTCATCCTCTTATATTATTGCGGTAACTTATAAAGAATAAACATAGTGAACGCAAGTGCTTAATTAGTTAAATTTAATTGATTAAACACTTGCGTTTGCTTATATATACATGTTATACAACGAACGGACTGAAACTGACCTCATCGGACAAATTGTGACAACTGAAGCTCGGAGGCAGCTTCACCTGAAAAACAGGAAAGCGAACACACTGCCCAACAGCCCACACTAAACCACAAAGGGGGGAACAATCCTGCGAGCAGAGCGAAAGACTATAGCAACGAGAAAAGTTTGTGGAGTACGTAACAAGTTGACTTAGGCGCGAAGACTCAAGGTTCATTGCTTGGCATCATTCGATAAGTGGTCCACTACATTCAGATTGCAAGTATTTTCGATATTGGATAGAAAAATATTGTTATATCGTGGCAAAGTTGATGGATAGTGTTCCAAAGGGACGGACGCACCAGAGACCTTGAAAGTAACAGCCGAAATCAGAGGGTTAATTTAGGTCTTTTATTCAACCCTAACCAGAATATATCACTGAATAACCTTAGTCCGGCGTCTACGCCTTTCTCATCTAACTGTGGCTCACATCTTTCCTTAATTTACCACAATCCAGCCTCAAACAATCCTAATATTCCTACAACTTAACCCCAACAATTTCTCAGCTTGACCCTAACTCTGATGTTATCATAAGCATCAACTAACAGCTTCAGTGAGTGACAGACTGATGAGTAAAGTGAATTTTCGGACGGACTAGTTACCGTCACAGCCCTGGTCCTGTTTGTCTTTAAGAATCTGGATGCAAACCAAAGTTTCACACTCTTTGCTTCTGGATTCCATCTGTAGATGCTTATTCATTTGTAAGATGATAGGTTATTTGACTCTGATTATTACCCATTAAAATGAGTGCGATGATATTTTTATCCGATCGAAGCACCGGAGTTGTTGACGGTGAGAATTCTGGTTTCTTAGTGAAACTAATATTTGAATGCGAATTTGTTATGGTGAGTCTTCATGATAAGTGCCTATGATTTAATATTCGCCTTTCGAATTCGTCAAGTGTGTTCATCAGTTTTGCACTAGTGCAGGTTACCAAGGTTGAGCCTGAGTTTTTGGACGGGCTTAGTCTCGAAGTAAGTACAGGGTCCTAGTTTGTAATCGTTCAGTAGACTCGTTTCTAACATTTCATTGTTCCACTTCATCAGAGACTTTTCATTCCTCAGCATTCCAACAGGGTTTTGGACAAACCTTCTTCAAAATTGCTAATTTTGGTGTCACAGATTTTTGTGGGTTGGACTTATTTCCAAGATGCCTGAAGTGTTGCATATAGAACACCAGTCTGAACAGAATGCTTTTCGGTCGCAACAGACAATGCATATATTTACGTGTTCACGGTAACTTTGTAGTTCACCTATACTGTGAGCTCTGAGTTCAGTTTTTTGATTTTTTTTAACGTAGGTGTAATAAAATTGTGAGAAATTTATGAAGCATAATCTGTTTGTGATGTCTGTCAATTATTTATAATTGTTGGTTATATAAGTCTGAATTACTTTTAAGATGAAAAATCTGCTTGTTTTGTGTGTGAACCGCTAGGTTTTTAGGGGGCAGTTTTTTATGACCTGTAACAGCATAGCGTTCGTTGATCTGATACTAATCTGGATTTAAAGAAGGACTGGTGTGGATTCTGAATGTTCATTACTTCGTAGATCTATATGACCGCGGTTGGTCTGACAGTGAAAAAATGAGGAACTTGCTAAAATTATCTCCTTGCTGAACTACCTGTTATTCCCTTTCTTGTTTTAACACCCCTGGCGTTCAGCTTGCAAATAGTACCGTGTTCTGTATTTGGAGGCAACTTTACTAAACATCTGGCCCGAAAACGCATAACGGAAACTTAAGTTGACGTAAGCTTTTAGGTAAGAATTAGTGGGTAAGAGAAGCTAAGGAAATGGGATGGACATCGTTAACCGGTAGTAGTCAACCACTTCAGTTCATCTAGTTGATCAGCTTTGGAAAAGGTATTCTAAGTGGAATGACCCTTCAATGAGATAATACTTAATTAACTTCCAAAATTGAGACTTCGAACAGAAAGCTGCTAAGGGAAGTTGGACTGGCTAGGTATATGGTACGACGTTCTGCGCTGATAGACCTAGGTCTGTTACTTGTCTGGTTTATGGTATTTATTTTGAGTAGTTCACATGATTGATTGACTCCCGCTACATTATCTTCCCATTTATATCATTTGTGTTATAAATCATAAAAGTTTGTTTCTCATGTTTGAACGTAGGTTTTTAATGAATTAGTAGGATCATGACGCTTAAGTGCATCTTGCTTTAATATCAGATGACTAAAATTGTCATGCATAATAAATGAGTGGCCTTTTGATTTCTTTTCTAGGTTTTTATTCGAATATACACCTTTAAGTACTTTCATGATGGCAAATGTGAAGTGGATCTAACTTATTACGAAGGATTTGTAAAATATTGAATCATAATTTTATTTTTAATGAATTAAGATGTAAAGATGGCCACTGATTGTGCAGAAGAAAGTACTGAAGGTATCCAACACCCTATGGATCCTGACTCTATTTCCGTCGACATCACAAAAATCTTTTTTTCTGCATGGTAGTAATAGTAACAGTAAACTCCCTTACTGTTGCTGCATTTTTCACAAATTTATCAGTAAAGACTGGATTTTTTTCACATGTTAAACAGTTTTGGCGAATATGTCACTCATTTTCTCAATTATTTATAAATTAATAATTTCCGTAGAATGTTTAACATCTTTCAGTAAATGCATTACAATACAAAAGCTTAGATTACCACATTCATTATATGTAAATAATAAGTCACCTTATTTCCAAGAGCTCTTTCTCGTAAATTTGCAGAGAGTTTTCTAAAACATTGTTGTACTGTTTCCAAGCATTGCATCCATATTCGGCCATTAATTCGAGATTTTCAATTCTTGTTGCTTGATGTTCTAACTGTGCCTATTCGAAGAGTCACTTAACAATATAAAATACATTACTTCAGCATTCTCCATTGCGTCTTGCCAAGCTTTCACGTCGGTCATTTTTCCAGCAGGGGGCGGCGGCAACTCGTAACGTTTCATACTTAACATTTCCATTGGTAGACGGTTGGAGAGCCTGTCAAACTCAGCTTTCATCACCTCAGTTTCGAACTTCATTTGAATCGGTCCCGATAAAGAGGGAAGATGTTCCAAATAGTTTTTTGTCGGCCTGTATCGTTTCATCTCCTCTTCGACTAGAAGAGCTGCAGCTTCTCTTATTCCAGGATCATCATATCCTTTATCGAAGTATGGAAGCGCGTCAACAACCCCTAAGTGTTCGGACGTCATTTAATGGAAACCTGATAAAGATTTCATGAAACAAGAATGAGTTAATCAATAAGGAATATATTAACCAATATTTTCAATTGAAGATTATGAAATCAAACAAAAACAATTCTTGTGACCATATACGCAAAAGTTTATAAATTTTTTCTGTTTACGTTGAATATTAATCAGATGCCAGGTCTCGAAACCAGTTGGTGAATGTCGACTCTAAGTAAACTTATTATTCCTTCATCTTTTTTACCCGCTGCTAACAGTTAAATGTGACACGATATCATATTGCTTTGCTATATGCGTATTACGAATGTCAGTACATCAATAGAACAAGTTATAACATTAGCTATTGTACAGATGAAATAAATTATAAGGTAATGCAAAAATATGTATGAATGTGTCAGTAAAACTGACCGGCTATACCGAGTATTCAATCATAAATCTGTCCCCCGTGTCCTAGCCGAAGAAATTAAACTTTGCAGACAAGTACTATTATTTACTGATGTTACTAATTACTGCAAATTCTGGAAGTATATGTGTCAAGATTCCCTCGCATATGCCAGTTTAATAACTTCTATTAATGTATTATTCCCACAGCATTTAAACACTGGAAATTCCTGGATTTCATTACACAGATACAGAAACTTAAGGTATAATTTGATTTGGCTAAGCAAGACAAGCTTTCATTACTCTCAAGTCTGTGTGAAGGTCAACAGCACTCACCATCAAAAATAACATCTGGATTTTCAACTCCAATGTGAAGTCAGTGCTACTATACGGATCAGAGACTTGGCGCGTCATAAAGAGCATCTCAAACAAAATTCAGAACTTCATTAACAGTTGTCTTCGCTCAATACCCGGCCGATAACTGCTACCTTGTCGTGGTGGTCGGGCTTGAATACCGCAATGACCCAACAAGCTGAACTGACTGGGACTCTGTCTCCACAGGTCCTACCATGTCAGGAAGGTTTTCTGGATAGCGGTTAAACTAAAAGCAGTTACCATGGGGTACATGGGCTCCAGTTTCCAATCGGATCAAATGGCTTATGAACCCACATGGGTCACCGGCAATCATGGGAATGCAGCTCCTGACGCTGCTCCGCTGCCTTGCGGATTAGACTCCAAGTCAAAGGCTCGGGGGTGGTCCCTTAATAAAGCCACCTGCTTCGGTCTGGGCGCCCGGGCAGTATCTCAGCCCGCACACAATGAATGAATTAAAGCAACGAACTCCCATTGAAACTCAACGCGCCTAGTTAAAATGATTCCAAGCAATATTGATCCCTCAGGGAACTTATTTCCTTCTTATCCTACTTTTATTTTTATACATAGTTTCCTGTGTTGTACCTTTTCTAACCTTGGCTTGTTAACCTTCGACAGCCTTTCGCCTTTGTCGAGATTCCCAGCCTATCCGTGTCGTTTCGAGATGTTAGTGAGTAGTCCTCAAAATGGTTGTTCCCAATGTGACATCTAACACGGATATCCTGAAACCGCATGCTGCGTTCAAGCTGGCTACCTACAATGTTCGGACGCTGATGCAAATCGGACAACAGGCAGGGTTGGCAAGAACTTTGGAAAGCCTCGCTATCGATGTCTGCTGCATTTCGGAGACCCGCATTCAAGATCCCAGTGAAGTGCTTCGACTATCCTCTCCATCTGGAAGTTCTAGTAGTATGTACCACCTGCGCTTATCCGGGGACCCTGTGGCGTCGGCATCCGGCGTAGCTGGTGTCGGTGTCGCACTGAGCGCTAGAGCCGAAGCTGCACTGCTCGACTGGATTCCCATTAACAGTCGTTTATGTGCTGTGAGGCTGGAAGGTTACACGAAAGTAAACAGTAGTAGGTCAGATAGGCGGTGTCTATTTGTTGTCTCTGCCTATGCACCGACGGATTGCAGCCCGGATGCAATGAAGGATGAGTTTTACTGCCAACTGAGCGATCTCTTGAAACAGGCGGGTTGGAGGGATATCGTAGTGCTGGCTGGGGACTTGAATGCACAGGTGGGGCGTCTAAGCTCAGAGGAGAATCGTCTAGGTGGTCAGTGGGGACTACATGGTCGCAGGTCAGATAATGGGAACCGTCTTCTGCAGCTTTGCGCGGATCACAACCTATTTCTAGCTAGCACCAACTTCCGGCACAGCCATCGCCGTAGCTCTACCTGGCGTCCTCCCACTGCGAAGCAAGCTTGGACTCAGATTGATCATATCGCGGTCAGTTTCCGGTGGCGGGGATGCATACAAGACTGTCGCTCCTTCTGGAGCACATGCCTGGACTCCGATCATGCGTTAGTGTGTGCCAAGTTCGTCTTGCGATTTGGTGGGGTTCGTAAAAGCCGTAGTCTAAGCGTTGATGTGAGCAAACTAGTAGCACCTGCTACTTCTTTGAAATATCAGAATGAGTTAAAAACAATGCTTGCCAGCAACCCCCCAAGTAGTATAGATGAACATTGGCTTCATGTGCAAGGTGCCATGCAAAAGGCGAGTGTAGCCGCTTGCGGCTTGAAAGAATGCTCCGCTAACAACCACTGGGTTTCTGCGAGTTCCTTGCAACTCATGGATGAACGCCGGTCCATTCCGGCTGGCAGCGAATACAACAATCAGCGAAAGGCGCTCACGCGCAAGATTAGACAGTGTTTACGTAAGGACCGCGAAGCCTGGTGGTCAGAACGTGCGTGTGAGATGGAGTCAGCTGCTGCATCTGGCAACAGTCGGAAGCTGTTCCAACTCATACGAGCCACCGGCAGCAAGAAACAAGGTGTCAGCGAGACGGTCTGTGAGGCAGATGGCACTCCAATTACCAGCCTGAAAAGACGCCTGGAACGCTGGGCAGAGCACTTCGGGAAGCAGTTCAGCTGGCCACCAGCTTCAGTGTCTACTATCATTAGCCCGAGTGCTCCTTGGTCGGTTAGTACCGACCCACCCACCGAAGCGGAGGTCCGTAAGGAACTCCAAGTTCTGAAACGCCATAAGGCGCCTGGCCCAGACAAATTACCCCCGGCTGTTTTTAAAGATGGTGGCGAGACTCTCACAATGGCTCTAACTGGGTTGTTTAGGAAGGTGTGGGAGGCAGAGAGTGTACCATCAATGTGGAACGAAGCCATTATCGTCCCCATCTTTAAAAAGGGTCGACGTAATTCGTGTGACAATCATAGGGGTATCAGTCTGTTACCAGTCGCGTCTAAAATACTGGCTGCTGTCTTGCTTCGCAGACTGTGCAAAATACGTGAAGGATTGATTCGCGAAGAGCAGGCTGGGTTTCGTTCAGGTCGTGGATGCATTGATCAGGTGTTCACCCTTCGTCAGTTGTTGGAACACCGCCACACGTATTGCAGGCCAACGATCGTTGTGTTTCTTGATATTAGGGCTGCCTTCGATTCGTTGGACAGAACTGTGCTCTGGAACTGTCTGTTAGAGAGAGGTGTACCTGAGAAATTTGTTAACATCCTGAAAGCCCTATACAGAAACACCTCAGGTAGAGTGAGGGCATACAACCAACTATCACCACTGTTCCCAACCAACAGTGGGGTTAGACAGGGTTGCCCAATCTCTCCGTTTCTCTTTAACTTTGCCATCGATGACATTCTGGAGTCAGCTCTGAAGGATGTGCGTGAAGGTGGTGTAGATCTGCTACCTGGAGATAGACTTTTCGACCTCGAGTATGCAGACGATATCGTCTTACTGTGCGATAGCATGCAGGCTGCCCAAATCGCACTTAATCAGTTGGCGATCAGTGTCTGTAAGTATGGTATGTGCTTTGCGCCGTCTAAGTGCAAAGTACTGTTACAAGATTGGGAGGAGCCTGTACCTGCACTCACTCTTGCGGGTGAACCGCTTGAAGTTGCTGATAAGTTTGTGTACTTGGGTAGTTGTGTGAGTGCTGGCGGAGGGGTGACGGATGAGATTTCCAACCGTATAATGAAGGCTAGGGTGGCATACATCAACTTGAGCCACCTCTGGCGCCGTCGCGACGTTAGCCTGGCTGTCAAAGGTCGGGTATACAATGCTTCGGTGCGAGCTGTCCTGCTCTACGCCTGTGAAACCTGGCCTCTCCGAGCTGAGGATGTGCGGCGACTCTGCGTGTTCGATCACCGCTGTCTCCGCAGGATTGCTTGCGTTCGATGGCATCATCGCGTGAGTAATTCTGAGGTTCGGCGGCGTGTGTTTGAACAAAGTGGAGATCACTATTCCTTGAATGTCGTCATCTGGAAACACCGGCTCCGGTGGCTTCGACATGTGCTCCGAATGTCACTCCAGAGGCTTCCGTACAGGTCTCTGTTCGCTAGCCCTGGGACGGGATGGAAAAGGCGGAGAGGTGGTCAGTCCATGACGTGGCGTCGTGGGATGAAGGATTTTTGTGCTAGATTAGCATCGGTTGATGTGTCACGACTCCCTGGATGGGGTCCGAGAGATAGCTCAAATCGATGGCTCGAAACGTTATCGGATATGGCCAAGAATCGTAATCAGTGGCGAATGTGTTGTGATTTCCTTCTTTCTTCCCTTCCCGATGATAGCTAACGAACACTGTTTGAACTTGTTAAGCATGACTGTTTTCCTTCCAGATGAAGTTCTTTATCCGTTTTCTACTTATATATATTTTTTCTTTTCCTTCCTTCCTTTTTTTTGATCTATGTTGTTTTATTATTATTGTGTGGCGCATCTTTCTTGGTGCCATATTGTACCAAGTTTTTTATGCGTTTAAATAAATAAATAAATACTCAAGATCAGATGGCCGGTCAGAAAAGATCAGCAACAGAGATCTCTGGGAGCGAATCAACTCAGCAGAAACCGATTGTGAAACAAATAGGCAGAAAGAAATGGAGATGGACTGGCCATAGGCTGAGAAAGCCATCAAGTGACATCACTAGACAAGCCATCGCTCGAGTGGAACCCGAAAGAGAAGCGGGCGGCGAGTTGGTCGTCAGTGCAAGGGTGACTTGGAGGAGGTTATGTGAAGAGGAGATGAGAGCATGTGGGCAGACTTGGAGCGGGGTAAAAAAGTTGGCAGAAAACCGAAGGCAATTGAGATGCGCAGCTGAAGCCCTATGTTCCTCTAGGAATTAAAGGATATAATCATAATAAATAATAATACCACCTACAACTCTAAATGGTCGTTGAAGGGCGTAAATAAGAGAGAGAGAGAGAGAGTATAGCCTAACTTTACCCAATGACTAGTTTCATCAGGCTTGCTTAGGAGCTGGAATGAGTTTTTAGTCTAACTAGACTGAATTTGACCTTTATAACGCCTTACTTCAGAGCTTAACTAACATAATCCAAAGACCAGCACAATGTTCCAGAGTGATAATATATTTTGAAGGAGAACGAATACAAAATAAAACCCTAGTGAAAAAATGTGCTTATATGAACGGGGGAATACAGCGACTACTGATGCAGATGAGTGATAACTGAAGTTCTTATAAGTGCTACTGTTTCATGTGATAACATATTTGCGGATATGGTGTGATGACTATTTTGAGGCCCAAACAACGATAACCCCATTCATTTATAATTAAATCACAAAGAAAAACATTCGGAAAATAGATTTGGGCAGATTTTGATTGGCTGTGGGCTAGCTGGCTTCCTATTGGTCCAAAATATAAGTTAAAGCTGCAATCTTTTTATTTTGACTCGGAAATTTACAGTCAGTATAATTAAAGGCTTACCTTACCATTATATAATGGCGTGTTAATTATTTTGGTGTTAGTGTAGTGTGACAGTCAGACGCTATTTGGATGCATTGGTGGTGTTTAAATTACACTAAGATGTATGAGAATGTCTAGTAAGTGAATATAAACCAACAATAATTTCGATGCATTCATTTTAAGTCCAAAATAGGATGTATGCATTTTTGATTACTAAGCAAATATAATTTAACTACAATTTCTAAAAATTTAACGTGTCCTTAATTAGTACATATAGACAAATGTATGTATTAACTAATCTACTTTTTTAAGTTTTCAATTCAATGACCTGTGGGATTTGTGCATACTAGGTCAGCATAAGTCAAATGGCTGATTAATACGATTTATCACTTAGACCGCAGCACCACCAAGCTTAAAACAATTCTAAATTTATTCTAACCTATTCCTTAATAATGCCTTTTTATGGTAACTGAAGATCATATTTACCCACTATGTTCTGAAATGAAACAGGTCGTGCTTAAAAATACAGTTGCGTGCTGAATCAAAACTTCCCGCTCTGTAAGAACGCTAGTCCATGCTTAATATGTCCTGTGAGGGCTGTAACAACGTTGATAAACAAACCCAGTGGGTTCGATTTAGTGACACTCATGCTAAAAAGCCATTGTTTGACAGTGAAACTACAATTGCAGTTGTCTTCTTAATAACTCCTATGACCCAATGTGTATATTCCGAAATTTGTGAAACTAAATAAAGCTGATCTTTTTCAAAGTGGGACTCTGTACAAAAGTGCAGTAGTTTATTTCGTCACATTTCGTAAAGCACACTGTAAGAGACACAAAAATAAGAGGAAACTATAATAAGTGATTTTTAGCCGTGTTACCAATAGTCTAAAATCATTAGTTCTTAACGTTTCAAGGGTCTTTGCCACCCTACTTGGCTCAGTCATATATTCAAAGTCTTCATGGGCTGATATAATCTCAACCTCTAAGACTTCCAATCCGTTCCTTTATTAGATAACATTAGTCGGCGAGGAAGGCAGTGTATTGGTTTACGTAGAATGCATCCTAGCCATCTCTCTGAATACAGCTTCACAACCTCATCAATTCATTCTCTCTAAGGCACAGGATATTTATGGTAACTTGTTGTTGAAGGTTGAAAGATATCAAACAGGTTCTTCTGTGTTGTAGAAGAACAATTTTGTCGTACGATACCTCAACTGGAGTTAAGTAACGGATGAAAAGCGAAAAGAAGCGTGATCACTAAAGTGTTTGTGAAAATAATTGTCGCATCAGCTTTTACTGACTCTTCATGTTATTTACTATAAAAGCGAAAAATAACTTCTAATCAAGATTAGCCCTTCTGTAGAACTTTTGAGTTTAATTGTAAGATTCCCAGTGAAAACATTGAAACTATTGTAGTAAATACAAAAAGACAAAATCTTAGGATGACATTCTTTGAAATGCTACATAAAAAAGTGCAGTTTGATAATAAAATAATGAATAGAGGAAATATGGACAAAGTGGCAAAGGTGAATGAAATGTTTGGACTCACGAAAGTGATAATACGGGATAAATTCATTTGGCTGTCGTAAGTTTTTAGCCACATTGCGAATATAGCCATCTACTTCACGGTTAGAAATTTCATGGCATTTCATGAATGTCACGGAAAAAATTTATAATTATTCCCTCAAGTTCCGAGTGTAACTTCCGGCTTCAACAGTGCGTCTCAGTTTCACCCTGTTTCTTACAGTCCTTTTTGCCTAACTCCACGATTGCCCTTAAGCTCCCATCTTCCTACATGATCTCTGCCATGTCATTCTTGGACGACCGATTCTCTGTTTCTCATTCGGGTTCAACTCGAGGTCCTGGCGCGCAGTACTATTCAATAATCTCCTCAGCGTGTCCAGTATATCTCCGTTTTCTTCGGATTATGTGTTGGGCAATAGGTCCTCAGCTGGTTCGTTTCCAGAGTTCCTTGTCGCTACACCTTTCCAGAGAGCTATACGGTCTTCACTATCTAATCAATGAAGGCAACTATTGATGAAAGTCTGAAGCTTTTTATAAGTGTTTCTCGTGACTCACCAAGTTTCTGAACCATATAGAAGAACTGACGACGGTGACGTTGAAAATACCCATCTTGTTCCTTATGCTGAATGCAGTAGGCTGCCTCACTGACTTTAGAGCAATAAACGTTTATCTTACTTTTCCGACCCTACCTTTTATATCCTCATCTGTGCCGTTTGTAGTTGAAACGGTGATGCCTAGTTAAGTGAAAGAGGTGACCTTTAGATTTCTCCAGTTGATAATGATTGGTGTGTGTTGTTGGTTGGCTATCTTCGTCACCTCTGCATTCCTTGTGTTCAGTTGAAGTTTTGTCTTTGCTACTTCTTCTACCAATTTGTTGATTTTCACTTGTAGTTCTTTGAGTTTTCTTGGCATTAAACATGAATCATCCGTTAGATCCCGGTTTTCTAGAGTCTTCTTGTCGGCACAATGTATTCCTATCTTCTCACTTCTCATAAGCCTGTAGCATAATCCAGTCGATCACAAACAAGAATAGCATCGGTGATAATAAGCACCTTTGTTTTACTTCTGCCTTCACTATAGAGGCTTTACTGAGTTTTCCGCTGTAAATCACTTGACATGTGGCATCATTATATTGTTGTTGGGTAATTGGATGATGATTATTGTAGCTTTCCAAGTTCTTGAAGACTATAAGAAGTATGTGTGTAACTTGTTATCTCCATTATTTGGCTTTAATATAGTAAGTCCGTGGAAGACATGAAAAGACTAGCTGTCTTTGATCATAGGTGCCTGCGCTCTATTTCCCGTGTAAAGTGGCATAATAAGGTGAGCAACATTGAAGTTAGGCGTCGAGTTCTAGGTAACCAGGGGAAATCAATCGATGAAGTCGTGAAGTTACAAAGACTGAGATGGTTAGGACATGTGTTACGTATGCCAAGTCATCGCCTCCCTCGACGAGCAATGTTAGCGGATATAGGGTCAGGCTGGAAAAAAGCTAGCGGCGGTCAAACGAAAACTTGGAAGCAGTCAATGAAATCCACAACAGTTGGTCTAAGCCACGTAGGAAGGTGTAGACTTCCAGGCTGGGGTCCTCGGGACGGTAAAAGTCTATGGTTGGAAACAATTGGTGACATGGCTCAAAATCGTTCTCAATGGCCGGCGCAGATGCATCCACTCCTTGTGACTTATGATCTCCAATGAAACTGTTTTGTTCTTCGTTACTACTATTCCTTTGTCTCACACCTCTGCTCACTGTCTCTATTATGCTTTTCTTGTACTTTCTTCTCTTGCTTCGCGTGCTACACGGAGTGTGGCGACTTGAACTTCCGCACATTTGTGCAAAGTTCTATGTCGAAAACAGACAGACAAACAGACAGTAAGTCCGTAGTTTGAATCCAGCTATATCCACCATCAGAAATAAATTGTAACTCATAGTTTAGCTTACAAACAATGTGTACCGAGTGACCAGTTACATTCTGATTTGCCTATCATTACCTAATGCTGTCTGACTAGGGATTGAGTCAGTTGTGCCATAGTTTTATTGTCCTATTATACGACTTTATAATAATAATAATAACAGCTTTATTCCAAACAGTGTTTGTGGTACAGGTATGGAATTTTCAGCGTGCATTACAGTATATTGCATCTAATTACCTCATAAATTATATAAAATTTTAAAAATCAAAGATAAATAAATAAGTTATAAATAAATAAATATTAAAAATTAAGAAAAAAACAGCGTAGAGTATTTCATTTCAAACAATGCAACACAGGATTTGAAATATAAAGTTGATGTGTGGTAGTAGATGAGAACAACAGTGTAGTAGTAACGAGGAGAGGAAAAGAAAACCTAATGAGACTATTTAACACAGGTACAGCAGACAAATCTCTAAATGCTTAGAATAACTGATAGCTGTTTGTTTCACAGCATTGCATATAGTTTGCAAAGTAACCACAGCAACACACGTGTTGCTCTTAGTGCATTAGGTAAATCAGTGAAGAAAGTTGCCTGTCTAAACTAAATTGTTCTTTTCCTTGTATTCATTTTTGTTTGATGTGATATTCTATTTCTGCATGTTTCTTTTCATGCTCTCACCAGACAGCATTCTACTGCTGGTGATTGATTAGCTTCTCTCTCTTTGTAGTAGACTTTTGTGAATCAAGATTACGTCATCAAATAGCTGCTACTTTTTACAACATTTCATATAATTAATTTAGACACCGATTCACCGATTTGTTTTACGTTTTCATTTGCGAAGTACTTTGATTTACCATTCTGAAGTTCTAATTAGGTAATTTTTTAATCAGGATATCCAGGATTTCAGACACATTTGATTGGATACTGGTGCAACTAGTAGTCTAATGTAAAAAGTCATTTGCGTAATGCTGCAATGTGTTCAGCCTTTCTTAGCATTAAGGACGTGTTATGAAGGCTATATTTACTCACTCATCGCTTTGTAGCCTGCACCGCTGTTGTAATTTATAAAACTTTACAGATGAATTACTGTGCCTCTGAAAATTTCATCTTTTTTTTCAGAATGTTTTCACATACCTATGTATACTTTAATCTACAGTCATGAACCTATTGTAGAATGTCTTTCTCAGTCATAAATTAATTGGTGGTTGATACAAAGCATGTATTTCCAGTAGGGGATACATTTCAGTGAATGGTAACTTTTCAAAGTTTCTCTCAACCAAAGTTTGTCTTTGTATTAGTTCGTGAAGGACTTGCCAAGTGATAAGTCTACTAAATATGGTTTTGTCTTTAATTTTCTTTTATTAATCTGAGTCATATTGTCCTTTATGTTCTTTTTTAATAAAAAGGCGAAAAATTCAGGAGATAAATTGGCGTCGAAAACAGGAGCAAACGGCTGCTGGTAAACACCTCAAAGAATTAGAAGAGACTTGGGTTAGCTTGGTTGGCAAGAATTATGAAAGTGAACAGGCAATATTGGAACTAGAGGAAGCATTGGGCGTATCGCCAGAGGATATGAATAGTGAAGATCAGTAAAATTGTGTGTGATTATACATAGCCATAAATAAAAGATATCTCAGTATTCTAACTGATCGTTTTGGTAACGCACATGATTTATCAAATCTTTTTATTTATTTATTATTTTATTCGTTTACGTTCCCAGTGGAACATAGGGCTTCAAGCCTTGAAGTTATAGTAGCAATGGTGTTTATTTTTGCGGGATGGCGTTGCTAACCTCATGCCCAACCTTTACTCTTTGCCGATTTTATTACCGGCTTAGAGAGGTAAAGGAGTGCGCCGGCCGAGTATCGAACCCCGGACCACATGCATGGTTGGCGCGCATTCTACTGCTGAGCCACCAACGCACATGGCATATCAAAACATATGGAAAATCCCCTTAGTAACCTATTATAAGTACTTTTGTGTGGTAAAAATCAGTCCTGTACCTTATCTTCTATTTATTTATTTCAGTATTTTTGGGAAGTGTGTTTACTGAAGCAATTTTACATAAACAAGAAAACGAGCAGGGACGTTTTTAGCTTGGTGGTACATACTACTGACTAGCGTGAATAGTTGGAAACCACCTGCATAATGCACAAATGCTTGCTAGTGAGATCGAAGTTGTCTACACACTGTACATTTGTTCCACTCGTTCGGCGCCTACCTTATTACCGTCGTACCCACGTTGACTCATCCCAAACAACCGAATTGTGTCTAGCTATTTGAGTTAATTGGTTTGATAGAATCACATTGATCATTTGCAAATAACACAGTTTCAGGTGACAGTTCAGTACAATTTCCTTTTCATATGAGTGTCATGAGGCTACTCATGTCAGTGATGACAGTCTAGGGGAGATGGCTAAACCCTGATTCCAAACCTCCAACGACTGGCGTATGAAGCTCACCGGCAGACTTATGGACAAAGGGCTTATTGGATGCCCTGGATGTCTGGCCCCATTCAAAAAGGCGTATGAACCGGACTCCGGTCACCGGCTGGCTGCCAATGGATAGTGGACTCCCTACTCCACTCCTACTGCCTTGTAGGTCACACTTGGTTGTGTAAAGGCTAGAGCTGCACTCTCAAACAAAAGGCCGAGCTATGCTGGGGACATCACTCGTACCTAATTCCCATGAAACTTCATGAACTCTCTACAACATCAACCAAATTCCAGTACTGGTCCAACAACGTCGCCTTCGGTGGTTTGGCCATGTTCTGCGCCGACCAGATGACAATCTGGTCAAATCAGTTCTAAATCCCTCACCATTTCCATCTTGGCGATGTCGCAGGGGTGGACAGCTGAAAATATGGCTTGGTACAGTCAAGGCTGATATGGAGTGCTTGGGCTGGGGCTACAAACCGTCTACGTACTCCGTCTGTGGAACAAAAATTGGATAACCCTGTCGCAAAACCTTGCATCAGATCGCCACGCCTGGGCAGCGATGATTCGAGATGTCTGTCTGTCTGTCTGGATTCAACATAGAACTTGGCACCGAAGTGCAGCAGTTCGAGTTGCCACGTTCCAAATAGCACACACACAGGGGTAGACAAGAAGATGAGTGAAGAGAATCAATAGAGTTTGACAAGTATAAGAGTGAAACAGAATGGGTAATGGTAGAAAGGAATATGAAAGATTACAGAGACTGAATACATCTGCGCCATTGACAACGATTTTGAGCCATTTCACCTATTGTCTCCAGCCATTGATTCCTAGAGTCCCGTGGGCCCCAACCCGCGAGTCTGCATCTCCCTACCTGACCTACTCAGTTTAACTGTCAAGGATTTCATGGATTGATGCCATGTTTTTTGTTTGGCCACCACTGGCTCTTTTCCAACCTGCACCTATATCAGCTAGTAATGCCCGTCGGGGGAGGCGATGGTTAGGCATGTGCAGCACATGACCTACCCATCTCAATCTATGTAACTTTATAGCCTCGTCGATTGATTTTCCCTCTTTGCCCAACACTCTGCGCCTAACGTCAACATTACTTACCTTATTAAACCACCTAACGTGAGACAGAGGTCGCAGACATCTATGATCGAAAGCAGTCAACCTTTTCATGTCTTCAACGCGTATTGGCCATGTTTCAGAGCCATAGAGAAGGACGGAGCGAACTGCTGAGCAGTACACACGTCCCTTGGTTGATAACCGGATGTCACGCCTACGCCAGAGATGGTGTAAGTCAGCGAAAGCAGCTCGAGCTTTTCGGATCCATGCTGAGATTTCATCGCCAATCAGTCCGTTGGTGCTAATACAACTAACGAGATGTTCATGAAGCCGGCTCATCCTCCCGTAAGAGATGGCCGAAGTAAAGTAAAGTAAGTGTGTCAGTGAGTGATGTGTATCGTCATGCTATTTTAATGTTTTTCTTGATTGACACTCATAGTGTCAGATGCTGTGATCTGAATATTCTTGAATTCCAAAGGAAATGGTGTTGAATTCTCATCGTGACCTGTATAGTTTGTGAATGAGGAATTGAATGCTATGGATTTTCTGTTGTCATTAGAAACTTAAAAATAACCAAATCAAAATATCTCAGTCCAACTGTTGTGGATTTCATTGACTGGTGCCAAGTTTTCGTTTGACCGCCGCTAGCTTTTTTCCAGCCTGACCCTATATCCGCTAACATTGCTCGTCGAGGGAGGCGATGACTTGGCATACGTAACACATGTCCTAACCATCTCAGTCTTTGTAACTTCACGACTTCATCGATTGATTTCCCCTGGTTACCTAGAACTCGACGCCTAACTTCAATATTGCTCACCTTATTATGCCACTTTACACGGGAAATAGAGCGCAGGCACCTATGATCAAAGACAGCTAGTCTTTTCATATCTTCCACTCTGAGTGGCCAGGTCTCACAACCATAAAGGAGGACGGAGCGGACTGATGAGCAGTACACCCGCCCTTTGGTCGATAGTCGAACATCTCGTCTACACCAGAGTCGGCGTAAACTGGCAAATGCGAAACGAGCCCCCTGTATGCGTGCTGAGATTTCGTCAGAGATCAACCCTTTGAAGCTGATGGTACTTCTCAAATAAGTGAAGCGGTCAACGTGCTCTACCACTTCACTTCCTATTTTTAAACTAGGCGTCGATGTAGTCCAGTCCTGTAACATCATCTTGCATTTGGCTGGAGCGAATCGCATGCCAAACATTCGTAGATTGCAGCTCAAGGTGTTTAGAAGACTCTGCATTTTGTCAGCGTCTTCGCCTAGAAGGACTATATCGTCTGCATATTCCAAGTCAACGAGATTATTCCCTGGTAGCAAGTCAATCCCTGAGTTGCTGAAGTCACTTAGGGTTAAGTCCATTAGCACATCTATGATGAAGTTGAATAGAAAAGGGGATAATGGGCATCCTTGACGGACACCACTAGTCGTCACCAGTTCAGATGACAGCTCGCCGTAAGCCCTCACCTGGCTGTATGAGTACGAGTAGAGTGCCTTAATCAGTGCAGTGTATTTTCTCGGCATTCCCTTTACAGCCAGGCATCTCCAGAGGACTTCTCGATCGACAGAGTCGAAAGCTGATTTTAGGTCAAGAAATACAATGACTGTTGGACGCCGGTAGGAATGCCTATGTGGATATGCATCAATCAGATGTTTATCGCTACAACAACTAACTTATTGCAGATCAACAATCACTGCATTTCTCGATACTAAAACTGTCTCCGACCCCCCTTGGTCAAACCAACGCTGGACACAAATAGACCACATAGCAATAAGCTATCGTTGGCGTGGGTCGGTAGGAGATTGTCGCTCCTTCTGGAACACGTGTGTAGATACCGACCACGCACTGGTCCGCGCTCGGGTGTGCTTACGACTGAACGGACGTAGGAAACAGCTAGCGGTAAAACCACCACGTCCCCAGCTCGATCAGGAAACTAAATCCCTATTTGAGGAAGAACTAGCTAAACACATATCTGTGTTCGACAGCTGTGCTCACCCTGAAGAAGCTTGGAAGAATATCCAGCCATCCATAGATACAGCTGTAAAAGCTGTGAACAAGGTAAACCCAAAGGTGAGTAAAAACCACTGGATCTCCACCACCTCATCCGAACTGATAGATGCTAGAAGACTTATTCCGGCGAGCTCCGAATTCAATGAGGAGCGAAAGCTGCACAAAAGGAAACTCACGAAAAGTCTCCGCAAGGACCGTGAACAGTGGTGGCTGACAAAAGCGAAAGAGATGGAGAAAGCTTCGAGGATAGGCAACTATTTAGACTCATCAGGGAAACGGGTGGGAGAAGAAAAATCATTAGTGAAACAATCTCGGAAAAAATGGCACTATAATTAGCTCCCAGGATAGACGACTGGATCGTTGGAAAGAGCATTATGAGGAGCAGTTTAATTGGCCCACAGCCACGCTCAACCTTCCGAACATCCAACGCCTCCCTGAATGGGATATAGACACAGGTCCTCCATCCCTAACTGAGGTTACTAAAGCTGTCACCAATCTGAAACTAGGCAAAGCAGAGGGACCTGATGGAATGACTCCAGAGGTATTTAAGTACGGTGGAGACAGTTTACTGTCTGCATTAACTGAGGTTCTAGGCAGCATCTGGGAATCAGAAGAAGTCCCATCGGGTTGGTGTACGTCACTGATTATCCCGATATACAAGAAGGGAGACAAGTCTTCCTGTGATAATCACAGAGGGATTAGCTTGACTAATATAGTATCTAAAGTCTTAGGCCCAATAATCATGCGTAGACTGAGTGGTGCTCGGGAGGCTCAAACACGAGAGAGCCAGGCAGGCTTTAAACCAGGAAGAGGGTGTATTGATCATATCTTCGCCCTCCGACAGACTCTAGAACATAGGCATTCCTACCGACGTCCAACAGTCATTGTGTTTCTTGACCTAAAATCAGCTTTCGACTCTGTCGATCGAGAAGTCCTCTGGAGATGCCTGGCTGTAAAGGGAATGCCGAGAAAATACACTGCACTGATTAAGGCACTCTACTCGTACTCATACAGCCAGGTGAGGGCTTACGGCGAGCTGTCATCTGAACTGGTGACGACTAGCGGTGTCCGTCAAGGATGCCCATTATCCCCTTTTCTATTCAACTTCATCATAGATGTGCTAATGGACTTAACCCTAAGTGACTTCAGCAACTCAGGGATTGACTTGCTACCAGGGAATAATCTCGTTGACTTGGAATATGCAGACGATATAGTCCTTCTAGGCGAAGACGCTGACAAAATGCAGAGTCTTCTAAACACCTTGAGCTGCAATCTACGAATGTTTGGCATGCGATTCGCTCCAGCCAAATGCAACATGATGTTACAGGACTGGACTATATCGACGCCTAGTTTAAAAATAGGAAGTGAAGTGGTAGAGCACGTTGACCGCTTCACTTATTTGAGAAGTACCATCAGCTTCAAAGGGTTGATCTCTGACGAAATCTCAGCACGCATACAGGGGGATCGTTTCGCATTTGCTGATATTTTCTGAGTATTAGGTTTACTATTCTTATGTCGGATCCCAACTCCTTAGCAGTTGTAATAATGGCTTATCGTGTTAAAGGTGTATGTCGGTTGGGTTTGAAACCCGATGCACATCAGTGGTCGGAGAGCATTCTGCCTCTGTGCTACTAACGGTCTGTGTTTATGTTATCACTATTTAGTAATCTTTGTTCTCAATACTGCTTCATTTCAGATTTCCCAAACTGAAACTTCAGTAAAAAGACAAGGTATTTATTTATCGGATTCACCGTATTGGATATCCATAACACACAACCTTATTGGTCTTGTTTCTCATTCGAATGTAGTCTGTATTGGCATTGTTCACAGTTGGCTGATGGATTTGTTAGCTATATCAAAGTCTACTACGATTATTCGTCACGTTTTCTATGTGCGAATTTTTCAGTGCTTCTGTTTTAAGATGTAACAACTGGTAGTCCTTTTCAACGATAAATCAAAATATTGAAAGTAATGCGGTATAGGTCATGTGATAAAATGGACCACCATGTTATCATTTTAACGTATGCACTGTCTTTGATTGCATAGATGAATTACATGTCTGTTAATTTACGTATATCAGTTCTGATATATATAGATATCCGATTTCAAATAGTTATTCCATTCGTTAACCGTCGCTAGCTTTCGCGAAATCGCTCACTTCTGTCCACTTTGAGTACCCAGTCGCCTTGTGTGAGAACCAAGCATTTTGATTTAGTTGTCATTGATATAAATAGCCCCTTTCTCCTCATCTCTCCTTGTTCATCAGTCGTACAAATCTATAGTGCACATTTAAGTTGGTTTTCCGTTAGTCTGTGTGACGGTTCGAGCACATGCCCATTTGAAGTTCATTGTCTTGCTCTAAGATATGCTCGGCGTGCACCTCTTGTAGATTGAATTTTGTTGATGTATCATATTGTATTTCAAAAGCCACTATTTTCGTCGTCTTGGTTCTCGAATTAATAGGACGTACAAACTGAATAGCTATTAGCTAGGTACATCAGAGTATGCTTTACATTGCTAGTATCTTCAACTATGTGTAATATATGGTACTAATCCACACTTAAATTAATATTCTTTTTTTGTAGACGAATGCAGTTTATGACGCATCGTGCAATTCTTCTCATTCGCCTGCCCAGAATGAAAATAATATACCATTTACGGATATTTCTGCACAGTCATGCTTTACTGCGTCACCTGATAAGATATCTGTCTTATCGCAAGATAAATTGGAAAATGTCAGACCTCAAAGTCCTCTGCACATACCATCAGACATTGCAAATGTCTATCTTCCTAATAAGTATACTCCCCCAAAACACAGGGGTTTGCCAACTATTTTCGAAAATTCAGTTGAAAAAAATCAACGCTACCATAAGTTATGCAGAAACACTGAACGTTCCCCCTTAAGAAGGCAGATATTTACAGGACTAACACTCGAAGAAGCATGCAACCCTACAGGTCCCGGCGTCGCCCCTCTGGATCCAGATCTTGTCTTATCAACAACACGCAAGCGTATCGCAAAGCGCCGAAAGCTTGCCAAGAAGTTAGGATTTAAAGGCATTACCATATCCAAAAAAACTGAGAAAAGCTTCAGCAAATTCGTTTTAGAATCAGCTTTAAATTCTTCTCAAAGTAGTTCGACTTCTGATTGAGTGGAGAAAACTTTCGTAGACTCCTCTGTGTAAGAGTCTGTTTCACTCCCTACTGCGTCTTTCAATAAAATATATTGTATTAGGTTTTTTAAATGTATATTTACCGCTTTGTTCCTGAACATCTATGGCATTTTACTGTTTGTGGAAAGATTTTATATTTATGTACCATTAACTTTAACTGTTTTTAACTTCCTATTGTACAGTAAACACTTGATTGATACAGTAAACTAAACCTTGTTTTAACCGAAATATTTGCTTCTCACTTTTGCCGTTTAGACCTACGGCTAATTGATTAAGGTGCTTGGATTTCAGCCACTGGTGTGTGAACTCGAACAGAACCAACCCTTGGATGTAACTAATGAACGTGTGTAATTAAATGCAAGTGGTTGTTGAGCAATCTCCCTCTTCCAAAACTGAACATTAGAATCTACGCGAAAAGATCCAAATAACATAAGGGTTGTTTGGACATTTGAAAATTGAGAAAATATCTGCAATTGTCCGCAGTAAAGCTTAAGTGACTTTCTTAAAGTTACATAGTGACTTGTCGTTGTTAAACATTGTCATTTAAAAGATCTGGTCTTGCTTACATTATACGTCTGCTTTTTTAATTATGTTAAGGTGAAACAACAATCGGATCATGATAAAATGATATTAGTTGATTTTCTGTTTTAAAGAAACTGATAATGAATTGAAGTAGTTGCAGTATGAGAATATGAGGACCAAATACTTCAACATAACAGGAAAGTACTGACCCCATAATTGAAAACTGCAGAATTTTTATGAATGTTTGATCAGCATATGGTAAAGTTGTCTAGGTATTGATATAAATACCTTGAGCATTGAAGTTAATGGCATGAGTTAATGTGCAGTTCAACTTAGATTTCTCGTTTTACTGGTTTGTGTTGCCAATCTTTTCCTAATATGGTAATTTTTTTCTTTTTAGTAGTGCTTTTTGTGAATATATTTCATAATTAATTGTTCTCTTTGTTCCCTACTCGGCATTACTATGAGCTCCACTCATGTCGTTTTGCTAGCGTAATTTCCTTCTATTCATCAAGTGGTAGATATCTTAATTTGTTTATACATTTTTGGCTCTACGAACGTTTTGATTGCAACGATCTTCGTTCAGCTTTTCATAATGTAGGCATTCTTATAAATAGCTCTGTTCACTTCCCTACTCAGGTTTCAGTCAATAATTTTCTGTGAATTACAATTTGTGGATATTTCTTACTTATTTTGATAAAGTCAACTAAGAAAGTGTCGAAATTGTATTAACTTTTAATCTTAGAAGTTGGGTATTACTAATCAGTAAAATACAACAGAAATTTCTTAAAGTATTGCTTCTAATCCTTATTTCATACAGGCAATAAGAGTAGTGACCAAATACTAACTGTCGTTTTTCTAGTGCAAAGAAATTACTCCAATATTTGCATCCCTTGTAATGCGTGTTGTAAGAAGACATTAGGTGACTCATTCCCAATTGTTTGTGTATTTACCATTTAATTGTTAACAAAAAGAAAACATTTCAGGCATATCTTAGCAAGTTTTGATTTAAGTCATTGAGAAGTAACTTCACAGTCTGGAAAAAATAATCACGTGACAGCTGTAGTAACTCAAAGCATTATTCACTATTGTAGTTGACTCACACTGCAACTGAATGTTCGTCTTCTCGGAGTATGCGATAGTCGGTATAAAGGTGAATGATGGACCTCTGTCAATTTGAGATATATAGCGCCAGCCAATGACATCGGCGAGTATTTGATTGCCACTTATGGTTTAATTTAGGTCACCATGTGTGGTCAGAATAATTTAGATATCCTAAACGAACTGTGGTGAAATCTTGTCTCGAAATGTGCACCTGCCTGAATTCGAACTTTCTGATAATGAGCCTTTTTTCAACATGTGCCATTTTTTTACTTTTTGCACATTGGCTAAGCACAGCGCTCGGTTAAATCGGAGAACGTTATTTGTATCTCTTCCACAAATCCTGTTACTAATCAAGACTTTTTTTTTAAGATCTCACTGTTGACAACTTGGACACGTATTCACTCGCTCCTGTAGACTAATGTACATGAACCGTACCAACAATTGTCTGTGTTGTACGGTAACGACAGAAGACAAGGGAATTTAATAACAGAATTATTTATTGGCAAGTCGATACACAATTATAGGCAAAATACGTATGTATTAGAATCACAATTTGTATATATGTTCCATAGTGTGCGTCTTTGTCTTCGTTTCATGTTTTCCATGTTGTTTCACAAGCATCATTCCTTAAATCCATCTCTCTGCTAGTCGAAATTCTTGCAGATGACACACACATTCAAGTATGCATCTATGTACTACTTATAAATCCTGTCAGTAGCACACGCCACACTGCTTACCTATTTCCAATCCCCATACTGTATGAACTAGTAAATACTATTTATCTGGTCACTTTACCACTTGAAACCAATTTGATTTTACTTACGTAGTCATATAAATGTCAGAAAATTTATTCGTCACATGCCTGTCTAATAATATTACGACAACAACTCATAATTTTTAAGGACATGAATAGTATTTCTTAAGAAGAATAATCTTTGTTCAGACAAACTTATGAGGTTTATAGCCATGGTATTTAAATATCCCATTGAGTGGAAGATGGCTATGTAGGATTCATTAATTTACCCATACATCAAAGGTATGATTACATCAGCATTCACAAATCATTATATTATTATCCTACCTTGGACATAGAATTGCCAACAGATATCGCCTTAAACATTTCAGTGCTTTTCTTCAGTTTAATGTTTCATATGTATGATATGTTTTGTTATGGATTAGGTTGGTGATCTGTCACCTATCTTTATCGAGACTCGCGAATTTAAGTGAAGTGCCGTCCGTCCTATTTGGGATTTTTCAGCCAGTAGTAGATTTGCATTAAAGGAGTTAAATAACTATTAGATTTACGTGATAAGATGAATAATTTAACGAACGAATTGTAATCAGAATGCACATAAGAACAAAGGAAAATATGGAATTATCTAAGACTTCTAAAGAAATACACGAGTTATAAGGAGTTAAAAAAACAAACAAAACTCAAGACAATAGAAACCAACAAGGTTGTTAGCATAATAGTAGAAGTGGTTGAATGATTGTATTTTGTACGCATGGCTCCAGTGTTTTCTACTTGAATGACTAAGGCCTCAACAATGCAAAGAAGACGAAAGCGTATTGACTTTGCTCACAGTGAATGGAAATGTTCCCACTGGGTCTCGAGCACAGCATTCATAGTTTTAAACGTCAGAGTGACATTCACTAAGCTACTGAGCCTTTGAGATGCACTAACGATAATTAAGTAAAGTTTCTTACATGGCTCTCTTAAAGTTTATAAGAGTATTGCGACGTCAAATTTCTGTCCTGTTGTGGATCTGAATTATAGAGCTGACACAGTCTTAACTAATTTAACCTACACTCAACTTTGGTAATCTGGAGGGGTAAGGCCTAAAATCTCAAATGTACCTTTTTATTTTTGATTACAGCTTGATTCGACACTGTATTTTTGGTGCAAGTATGGAATTTCCAGCATGGATATCGGTAGCCCAAATTTCGCAAGCCGACCATAGATATCAGTTGTGCGTCGGCGGGGGATCGAACCTCGGACCATGTGCATGGTCGGCCACCGAATCGGGTAAAGCACTGATGAGGTTGACCAAAACGAGTAAAAACCCCACATTTAGATCACTTCGGTTTCAACGCAAACCTTATTCATCTTATCACGTAAATCTAATAGTTATTTAACTCCTTTAATGCAAATCTACTACTGGCTGAAAAATCCCAAATAGGACGGACGGCACTTCACTTAAGTTCGCGAGTCTCGATAAAGATAGGTGACAGATCACCAACCTAATCCATAACAAAACATATCATACATATGAAACATTAAACTGAAGAAAAGCACTGAAATGTTTAAGGCGATATCTGTTGGCAATTCTATGTCCAAGGTAGGATAATAATATAATGATTTGTGAATGCTGATGTAATCATACCTTTGATGTATGGGTAAATTAATGAATCCTACATAGCCATCTTCCACTCAATGGGATATTTAAATACCATGGCTATAAACCTCATAAGTTTGTCTGAACAAAGATTATTCTTCTTAAGAAATACTATTCATGTCCTTAAAAATTATGAGTTGTTGTCGTAATATTATTAGACAGGCATGTGACGAATAAATTTTCTGACATTTATATGACTACGTAAGTAAAATCAAATTGGTTTCAAGTGGTAAAGTGACCAGATAAATAGTATTTACTAGTTCATACAGTATGGGGATTGGAAATAGGTAAGCAGTGTGGCGTGTGCTACTGACAGGATTTATAAGTAGTACATAGATGCATACTTGAATGTGTGTGTCATCTGCAAGAATTTCGACTAGCAGAGAGATGGATTTAAGGAATGATGCTTGTGAAACAACATGGAAAACATGAAACGAAGACAAAGACGCACACTATGGAACATATATACAAATTGTGATTCTAATACATACGTATTTTGCCTATAATTGTGTATCGACTTGCCAATAAATAATTCTGTTATTAAATTCCCTTGTCTTCTGTCGTTACCGTACAACACAGACAATTGTTGGTACGGTTCATGTACATTAGTCTACAGGAGCGAGTGAATACGTGTCCAAGTTGTCAACAGTGAGATCTTGTCTTGATTAGTAACAGGATTTGTGGAAGAGATACAAATAACGTTCTCCGATTTAACCGAGCGCTGTGCTTAGCCAATGTGCAAAAAGTAAAAAAATGGCACATGTTGAAAAAAGGCTCATTATCAGAAAGTTCGAATTCAGGCAGGTGCACATTTCGAGACAAGATTTCACCACAGTTCGTTTAGGATATCTAAATTATTCTGACCACACATGGTGACCTAAATTAAACCATAAGTGGCAATCAAATACTCGCCGATGTCATTGGCTGGCGCTATATATCTCAAATTGACAGAGGTCCATCATTCACCTTTATACCGACTATCGCATACTCCGAGAAGACGAACATTCAGTTGCAGTGTGAGTCAACTACAATAGTGAATAATGCTTTGAGTTACTACAGCTGTCACGTGATTATTTTTTCCAGACTGTGAAGTTACTTCTCAATGACTTAAATCAAAACTTGCTAAGATATGCCTGAAATGTTTTCTTTTTGTTAACAAGTAAATGGTAAATACACAAACAATTGGGAATGAGTCACCTAATGTCTTCTTACAACACGCATTACAAGGGATGCAAATATTGGAGTAATTTCTTTGCACTAGAAAAACGACAGTTAGTATTTGGTCACTACTCTTATTGCCTGTATGAAATAAGGATTAGAAGCAATACTTTAAGAAATTTCTGTTGTATTTTACTGATTAGTAATACCCAACTTCTAAGATTAAAAGTTAATACAATTTCGACACTTTCTTAGTTGACTTTATCAAAATAAGTAAGAAATATCCACAAATTGTAATTCACAGAAAATTATTGACTGACTTGACTGAAACCTGAGTAGGGAAGTGAACAGAGCTATTTATAAGAATGCCTACATTATGAAAAGCTGAACGAAGATCGTTGCAATCAAAACGTTCGTAGAGCCAAAAATGTATAAACAAATTAAGATATCTACCACTTGATGAATAGAAGGAAATTACGCTAGCAAAACGACATGAGTGGAGCTCATAGTAATGCCGAGTAGGGAACAAAGAGAACAATTAATTATGAAATATATTCACAAAAAGCACTACTAAAAAGGAAAAAAATTACCATATTAGGAAAAGATTGGCAACACAAACCAGTAAAACGAGAAATCTAAGTTGAACTGCACATTAACTCATGCCATTAACTTCAATGCTCAAGGTATTTATATCAATACCTAGACAACTTTACCATATGCTGATCAAACATTCATAAAAATTCTGCAGTTTTCAATTATGGGGTCAGTACTTTCCTGTTATGTTGAAGTATTTGGTCCTCATATTCTCATACTGCAACTACTTCAATTCATTATCAGTTTCTTTAAAACAGAAAATCAACTAATATCATTTTATCATGATCCGATTGTTGTTTCACCTTAACATAATTAAAAAAGCAGACGTATAATGTAAGCAAGACCAGATCTTTTAAATGACAATGTTTAACAACGACAAGTCACTATGTAACTTTAAGAAAGTCACTTAAGCTTTACTGCGGACAATTGCAGATATTTTCTCAATTTTCAAATGTCCAAACAACCCTTATGTTATTTGGATCTTTTCGCGTAGATTCTAATGTTCAGTTTTGGAAGAGGGAGATTGCTCAACAACCACTTGCATTTAATTACACACGTTCATTAGTTACATCCAAGGGTTGGTTCTGTTCGAGTTCACACACCAGTGGCTGAAATCCAAGCACCTTAATCAATTAGCCGTAGGTCTAAACGGCAAAAGTGAGAAGCAAATATTTCGGTTAAAACAAGGTTTAGTTTACTGTATCAATCAAGTGTTTACTGTACAATAGTAGGAAGTTAAAAACAGTTAAAGTTAATGGTACATAAATATAAAATCTTTCCACAAACAGTAAAATGCCATAGATGTTCAGGAACAAAGCGGTAAATATACATTTAAAAAACCTAATACAATATATTTTATTGAAAGACGCAGTAGGGAGTGAAACAGACTCTTACACAGAGGAGTCTACGAAAGTTTTCTCCACTCAATCAGAAGTCGAACTACTTTGAGAAGAATTTAAAGCTGATTCTAAAACGAATTTGCTGAAGCTTTTCTCAGTTTTTTTGGATATGGTAATGCCTTTAAATCCTAACTTCTTGGCAAGCTTTCGGCGCTTTGCGATACGCTTGCGTGTTGTTGATAAGACAAGATCTGGATCCAGAGGGGCGACGCCGGGACCTGTAGGGTTGCATGCTTCTTCGAGTGTTAGTCCTGTAAATATCTGCCTTCTTAAGGGGGAACGTTCAGTGTTTCTGCATAACTTATGGTAGCGTTGATTTTTTTCAACTGAATTTTCGAAAATAGTTGGCAAACCCCTGTGTTTTGGGGGAGTATACTTATTAGGAAGATAGACATTTGCAATGTCTGATGGTATGTGCAGAGGACTTTGAGGTCTGACATTTTCCAATTTATCTTGCGATAAGACAGATATCTTATCAGGTGACGCAGTAAAGCATGACTGTGCAGAAATATCCGTAAATGGTATATTATTTTCATTCTGGGCAGGCGAATGAGAAGAATTGCACGATGCGTCATAAACTGCATTCGTCTACAAAAAAAGAATATTAATTTAAGTGTGGATTAGTACCATATATTACACATAGTTGAAGATACTAGCAATGTAAAGCATACTCTGATGTACCTAGCTAATAGCTATTCAGTTTGTACGTCCTATTAATTCGAGAACCAAGACGACGAAAATAGTGGCTTTTGAAATACAATATGATACATCAACAAAATTCAATCTACAAGAGGTGCACGCCGAGCATATCTTAGAGCAAGACAATGAACTTCAAATGTGCATGTGCTCGAACCGTCACACAGACTAACGGAAAACCAACTTAAATGTGCACTATAGATTTGTACGACTGATGAACAAGGAGAGATGAGGAGAAAGGGGCTATTTATATCAATGACAACTAAATCAAAATGCTTGGTTCTCACACAAGGCGACTGGGTACTCAAAGTGGACAGAAGTGAGCGATTTCGCGAAAGCTAGCGACGGTTAACGAATGGAATAACTATTTGAAATCGGATATCTATATATATCAGAACTGATATACGTAAATTAACAGACATGTAATTCATCTATGCAATCAAAGACAGTGCATACGTTAAAATGATAACATGGTGGTCCATTTTATCACATGACCTATACCGCATTACTTTCAATATTTTGATTTATCGTTGAAAAGGACTACCAGTTGTTACATCTTAAAACAGAAGCACTGAAAAATTCGCACATAGAAAACGTGACGAATAATCGTAGTAGACTTTGATATAGCTAACAAATCCATCAGCCAACTGTGAACAATGCCAATACAGACTACATTCGAATGAGAAACAAGACCAATAAGGTTGTGTGTTATGGATATCCAATACGGTGAATCCGATAAATAAATACCTTGTCTTTTTACTGAAGTTTCAGTTTGGGAAATCTGAAATGAAGCAGTATTGAGAACAAAGATTACTAAATAGTGATAACATAAACACAGACCGTTAGTAGCACAGAGGCAGAATGCTCTCCGACCACTGATGTGCATCGGGTTTCAAACCCAACCGACATACACCTTTAACACGATAAGCCATTATTACAACTGCTAAGGAGTTGGGATCCGACATAAGAATAGTAAACCTAATACTCAGAAAATATCAGCAAATGCGAAACGATCCCCCTGTATGCGTGCTGAGATTTCGTCAGAGATCAACCCTTTGAAGCTGATGGTACTTCCCGAATAAGTGAAGCGGTCAACGTGCTCTACCACTTCACTTCCTATTTTTAAACTAGGCGTCGATATAGTCCAGTCCTGTAACATCATGTTGCATTTGGCTGGAGTGAATCGCATGCCAAACATTCGTAGATTGCAGCTCAAGGTGTTTAGAAGACTCTGCATTTTGTCAGCGTCTTCGCCTAGAAGGACTATATCGTCTGCATATTCCAAGTCAACGAGATTATTCCCTGGTAGCAAGTCAATCCCTGAGTTGCTGAAGTCACTTAGGGTTAAGTCCATTAGCACATCTATGATGAAGTTGAATAGAAAAGGGGATAATGGGCATCCTTGACGGACACCGCTAGTCGTCACCAGTTCAGATGACAGCTCGCCGTAAGCCCTCACCTGGCTGTATGAGTACGAGTAGAGTGCCTTAATCAGTGCAGTGTATTTTCTCGGCATTCCCTTTACAGCCAGGCATCTCCAGAGGACTTCTCGATCGACAGAGTCGAAAGCTGATTTTAGGTCAAGAAACACAATGACTGTTGGACGTCGGTAGGAATGCCTATGTTCTAGAGTCTGTCGGAGGGCGAAGATATGATCAATACACCCTCTTCCTGGTTTAAAGCCTGCCTGGCTCTCTCGTGTTTGAGCCTCCCGAGCACCACTCAGTCTACGCATGATTATTGGGCCTAAGACTTTAGATACTATATTAGTCAAGCTAATCCCTCTGTGATTATCACAGGAAGACTTGTCTCCCTTCTTGTATATGGGGATAATCAGTGACGTACACCAACCCGATGGGACTTCTTCTGATTCCCAGATGCTGCCTAGAACCTCAGTTAATGCAGACAGTAAACTGTCTCCACCATACTTAAATACCTCTGGAGTCATTCCATCAGGTGAAACGTGACGAATAATCGTAGTAGACTTTGATATAGCTAACAAATCCATCAGCCAACTGTGAACAATGCCAATACAGACTACATTCGAATGAGAAACAAGACCAATAAGGTTGTGTGTTATGGATATCCAATACGGTGAATCCGATAAATAAATACCTTGTCTTTTTACTGAAGTTTCAGTTTGGGAAATCTGAAATGAAGCAGTATTGAGAACAAAGATTACTAAATAGTGATAACATAAACACAGACCGTTAGTAGCACAGAGGCAGAATGCTCTCCGACCACTGATGTGCATCGGGTTTCAAACCCAACCGACATACACCTTTAACACGATAAGCCATTATTACAACTGCTAAGGAGTTGGGATTCGACATAAGAATAGTAAACCTAATACTCAGAAAATAACACCTGCGACATAAACTAGTCTCTCCACCAATCTTCTGGGAGTCAGCCAAGGCTACGTTAGTCGAGTGGCGGGACGAACTGCGAAGGAGCTTCCTGAGGACCGCGAAAGTCTGCTTCACTACCAAAAAGCGAACACAAAGAAGTCAAATTGGCTTACAATAGCTCGTAAAGATCGATTTTGGGCATTGGATATTGGTCTGGCGGTTAATGCAAGTGAGGGAGCAATGTGGTGCATTAGGTAAGAGTAAGTGTGACACCTTGAACCCCCTTGACTTATGCGCATGCATGATTTATTGAGTAGGGAAAATAAGATTTCAGATCCAGGAATCATCAGAGATTTTCTCTGAGGGAATATCTTATGACTTTTTGAATGGTGTCACACACGATAGTAGCTCTAAACTGTTAGAAGTATGCATTCTGTGTAAGGGAGAGCTCCATGGACACTGGAGCGTTCAAAATGCAATTAACGACATATTTGTAAGCAAGACGAAGCATAAGAAGGCTTGACGTAAATGCCTGTGAAGTTAAAGTCGTCTGTACCATTGGTTGCAGAAAAGCTGATTCTTGATATGGATCGTGTCAGTGGCAATTTCGTACTTTATCTTCCTTTCCAGGCATTTATCTTCAACAAGAGCTTAAAAATTAAACATCTAAGACATGTATGTAATTTCCATTCAAAGTCTTCAGTATTCCCACGTGCTGTCGTCTTATATTGGTGTGCTGACTTATTTTCATTCTTGCACACCCAAAGTAATTTGACGTTGAACATGTGTTTAGTATTAAACCCTTGCCATTCTGCTGGGGACCCCATCCTGTAAAAATAAACGCTGCTACAGAAACTTCAAGCCTCAAGCTTGAGGCCCTATGTTCCACTGGGACTGTGAAGGAATGAAAAAAATAAACATAGGCGACTTACTCAACGTAGCAGACGCACTTACATGAGTTTGCGGATTAATCACTGACTTTCGACTATATCTTTTAGATGGGTGTGTTTGTTCACCATGGGACGCTGCAGATATGGATTTGCGGCGTAATCTCAAGGACCTTCTGAGAGTTCCACCCGAGTCGGCACTTTCTGGTGAGGAATCAATGATGTTTGTTAGGTCTAGAAGACCCATGATAGATTTCCTTCCGCGCTTAGATTCGCTAAGAGGGATAAAAGACAGACAATAATGGGCGTTCATCCTCTTATATTATTGCGGTAACTTATAAAGAATAAACATAGTGAACGCAAGTGCTTAATTAGTTAAATTTAATTGATTAAACACTTGCGTTTGCTTATATATACATGTTATACAACGAACGGACTGAAACTGACCTCATCGGACAAATTGTGACAACTGAAGCTCGGAGGCAGCTTCACCTGAAAAACAGGAAAGCGAACACACTGCCCAACAGCCCACACTAAACCACAAAGGGGGGAACAATCCTGCGAGCAGAGCGAAAGACTATAGCAACGAGAAAAGTTTGTGGAGTACGTAACAAGTTGACTTAGGCGCGAAGACTCAAGGTTCATTGCTTGGCATCATTCGATAAGTGGTCCACTACATTCAGATTGCAAGTATTTTCGATATTGGATAGAAAAATATTGTTATATCGTGGCAAAGTTGATGGATAGTGTTCCAAAGGGACGGACGCACCAGAGACCTTGAAAGTAACAGCCGAAATCAGAGGGTTAAATTAGGTCTTTTATTCAACCCTAACCAGAATATATCACTGAATAACCTTAGTCCGGCGTCTACGCCTTTCTCATCTAACTGTGGCTCACATCTTTCCTTAATTTACCACAATCCAGCCTCAAACAATCCTAATATTCCTACAACTTAACCCCAACAATTTCTCAGCTTGACCCTAACTCTGATGTTATCATAAGCATCAACTAACAGCTTCAGTGAGTGACAGACTGATGAGTAAAGTGAATTTTCGGACGGACTAGTTACCGTCACAGCCCTGGTCCTGTTTGTCTTTAAGAATCTGGATGCAAACCAAAGTTTCACACTCTTTGCTTCTGGATTCCATCTGTAGATGCTTATTCATTTGTAAGATGATAGGTTATTTGACTCTGATTATTACCCATTAAAATGAGTGCGATGATATTTTTATCCGATCGAAGCACCGGAGTTGTTGACGGTGAGAATTCTGGTTTCTTAGTGAAACTAATATTTGAATGCGAATTTGTTATGGTGAGTCTTCATGATAAGTGCCTATGATTTAATATTCGCCTTTCGAATTCGTCAAGTGTGTTCATCAGTTTTGCATTAGTGCAGGTTACCAAGGTTGAGCCTGAGTTTTTGGACGGGCTTAGTCTCGAAGTAAGTACAGGGTCCTAGTTTGTAATCGTTCAGTAGACTCGTTTCTAACATTTCATTGTTCCACTTCATCAGAGACTTTTCATTCCTCAGCATTCCAACAGGGTTTTGGACAAACCTTCTTCAAAATTGCTAATTTTGGTGTCACAGATTTTTGTGGGTTGGACTTATTTCCAAGATGCCTGAAGTGTTGCATATAGAACACCAGTCTGAACAGAATGCTTTTCGGTCGCAACAGACAATGCATATATTTACGTGTTCACGGTAACTTTGTAGTTCACCTATACTGTGAGCTCTGAGTTCAGTTTTTTGATTTTTTTTAACGTAGGTGTAATAAAATTGTGAGAAATTTATGAAGCATAATCTGTTTGTGATGTCTGTCAATTATTTATAATTGTTGGTTATATAAGTCTGAATTACTTTTAAGATGAAAAATCTGCTTGTTTTGTGTGTGAACCGCTAGGTTTTTAGGGGGCAGTTTTTTATGACCTGTAACAGCATAGCGTTCGTTGATCTGATACTAATCTGGATTTAAAGAAGGACTGGTGTGGATTCTGAATGTTCATTACTTCGTAGATCTATATGACCGCGGTTGGTCTGACAGTGAAAAAATGAGGAACTTGCTAAAATTATCTCCTTGCTGAACTACCTGTTATTCCCTTTCTTGTTTTAACACCCCTGGCGTTCAGCTTGCAAATAGTACCGTGTTCTGTATTTGGAGGCAACTTTACTAAACATCTGGCCCGAAAACGCATAACGGAAACTTAAGTTGACGTAAGCTTTTAGGTAAGAATTAGTGGGTAAGAGAAGCTAAGGAAATGGGATGGACATCGTTAACCGGTAGTAGTCAACCACTTCAGTTCATCTAGTTGATCAGCTTTGGAAAAGGTATTCTAAGTGGAATGACCCTTCAATGAGATAATACTTAATTAACTTCCAAAATTGAGACTTCGAACAGAAAGCTGCTAAGGGAAGTTGGACTGGCTAGGTATATGGTACGACGTTCTGCGCTGATAGACCTAGGTCTGTTACTTGTCTGGTTTATGGTATTTATTTTGAGTAGTTCACATGATTGATTGACTCCCGCTACATTATCTTCCCATTTATATCATTTGTGTTATAAATCATAAAAGTTTGTTTCTCATGTTTGAACGTAGGTTTTTAATGAATTAGTAGGATCATGACGCTTAAGTGCATCTTGCTTTAATATCAGATGACTAAAATTGTCATGCATAATAAATGAGTGGCCTTTTGATTTCTTTTCTAGGTTTTTATTCGAATATACACCTTTAAGTACTTTCATGATGGCAAATGTGAAGTGGATCTAACTTATTACGAAGGATTTGTAAAATATTGAATCATAATTTTATTTTTAATGAATTAAGATGTAAAGATGGCCACTGATTGTGCAGAAGAAAGTACTGAAGGTATCCAACACCCTATGGATCCTGACTCTATTTCCGTCGACATCACAAAAATCTTTTTTTCTGCATGGTAGTAATAGTAACAGTAAACTCCCTTACTGTTGCTGCATTTTTCACAAATTTATCAGTAAAGACTGGATTTTTTTCACATGTTAAACAGTTTTGGCGAATATGTCACTCATTTTCTCAATTATTTATAAATTAATAATTTCCGTAGAATGTTTAACATCTTTCAGTAAATGCATTACAATACAAAAGCTTAGATTACCACATTCATTATATGTAAATAATAAGTCACCTTATTTCCAAGAGCTCTTTCTCGTAAATTTGCAGAGAGTTTTCTAAAACATTGTTGTACTGTTTCCAAGCATTGCATCCATATTCGGCCATTAATTCGAGATTTTCAATTCTTGTTGCTTGATGTTCTAACTGTGCCTATTCGAAGAGTCACTTAACAATATAAAATACATTACTTCAGCATTCTCCATTGCGTCTTGCCAAGCTTTCACGTCGGTCATTTTTCCAGCAGGGGGCGGCGGCAACTCGTAACGTTTCATACTTAACATTTCCATTGGTAGACGGTTGGAGAGCCTGTCAAACTCAGCTTTCATCACCTCAGTTTCGAACTTCATTTGAATCGGTCCCGATAAAGAGGGAAGATGTTCCAAATAGTTTTTTGTCGGCCTGTATCGTTTCATCTCCTCTTCGACTAGAAGAGCTGCAGCTTCTCTTATTCCAGGATCATCATATCCTTTATCGAAGTATGGAAGCGCGTCAACAACCCCTAAGTGTTCGGACGTCATTTAATGGAAACCTGATAAAGATTTCATGAAACAAGAATGAGTTAATCAATAAGGAATATATTAACCAATATTTTCAATTGAAGATTATGAAATCAAACAAAAACAATTCTTGTGACCATATACGCAAAAGTTTATAAATTTTTTCTGTTTACGTTGAATATTAATCAGATGCCAGGTCTCGAAACCAGTTGGTGAATGTCGACTCTAAGTAAACTTATTATTCCTTCATCTTTTTTACCCGCTGCTAACAGTTAAATGTGACACGATATCATATTGCTTTGCTATATGCGTATTACGAATGTCAGTACATCAATAGAACAAGTTATAACATTAGCTATTGTACAGATGAAATAAATTATCAGGTAATATGCAAAAATATGTATGAATGTGTCAGTAAAACTGACCGGCTATACCGAGTATTCAATCATAAATCTGTCCCCCGTGTCCTAGCCGAAGAAATTAAACTTTGCAGACAAGTACTATTATTTACTGATGTTACTAATTACTGCAAATTCTGGAAGTATATGTGTCAAGATTCCCTCGCATATGCCAGTTTAATAACTTCTATTAATGTATTATTCCCACAGCATTTAAACACTGGAAATTCCTGGATTTCATTACACAGATACAGAAACTTAAGGTATAATTTGATTTGGCTAAGCAAGACAAGCTTTCATTACTCTCAAGTCTGCGTGAAGGTCAACAGCACTCACCATCAAAAATAACATCTGGATTTTCAACTCCAATGTGAAGTCAGTGCTACTATACGGATCAGAGACTTGGCGCGTCATAAAGAGCATCTCAAACAAAATTCAGAACTTCATTAACAGTTGTCTTCGCTCAATACTCAAGATCAGATGGCCGGTCAGAAAAGATCAGCAACAGAGATCTCTGGGAGCGAATCAACTCAGCAGAAACCGATTGTGAAACAAATAGGCAGAAAGAAATGGAGATGGACTGGCCATAGGCTGAGAAAACCATCAAGTGACATCACTAGACAAGCCATCGCTCGAGTGGAACCCGAAAGAGAAGCGGGCGGCGAGTTGGTCGTCAGTGCAAGGGTGACTTGGAGGAGGTTATGTGAAGAGGAGATGAGAGCATGTGGGCAGACTTGGAGCGGGGTGAAAAAGTTGGCAGAAAACCGAAGGCAATTGAGATGCGCAGCTGAAGCCCTATGTTCCTCTAGGAATTAAAGGATATAATAATAATAAATAATAATACCACCTACAACTCTAAATGGTCGTTGAAGGGCGTAAATAAGAGAGAGAGAGAGAGAGTATAGCCTAACTTTACCCAATGACTAGTTTCATCAGGCTTGCTTAGGAGCTGGAATGAGTTTTTAGTCTAACTAGACTGAATTTGACCTTTATAACGCCTTACTTCAGAGCTTAACTAACATAATCCAAAGACCAGCACAATGTTCCAGAGTGATAATATATTTTGAAGGAGAACGAATACAAAATAAAACCCTAGTGAAAAAATGTGCTTATATGAACGGGGGAATACAGCGACTACTGATGCAGATGAGTGATAACTGAAGTTCTTATAAGTGCTACTGTTTCATGTGATAACATATTTGCGGATATGGTGTGATGACTATTTTGAGGCCCAAACAACGATAACCCCATTCATTTATAATTAAATCACAAAGAAAAACATTCGGAAAATAGATTTAGGCAGATTTTGATTGGCTGTGGGCTAGCTGGCTTCCTATTGGTCCAAAATATAAGTTAAAGCTGCAATCTTTTTATTTTGACTCGGAAATTTACAGTCAGTATAATTAAAGGCTTACCTTACCATTATATAATGGCGTGTTAATTTTTTTGGTGTTAGTGTAGTGTGACAGTCAGACGCTATTTGGATGCATTGGTGGTGTTTAAATTACACTAAGATGTATGAGAATGTCTAGTAAGTGAATATAAACCAACAATAATTTCGATGCATTCATTTTAAGTCCAAAATAGGATGTATGCATTTTTGATTACTAAGCAAATATAATTTAACTACAATTTCTAAAAATTTAACGCGTCCTTAATTAGTAAATATAGACAAATGTATGTATTAACTAATCTACTTTTTTAAGTTTTCAATTCAATGACCTGTGGGATTTGTGCATACTAGGTCAGCATAAGTCAAATGGCTGATTAATACGATTTATCACTTAGACCGCAGCACCACCAAGCTTAAAACAATTCTAAATTTATTCTAACCTATTCCTTAATAATGCCTTTTTATGGTAACTGAAGATCATATTTACCCACTATGTTCTGAAATGAAACAGGTCGTGCTTAAAAATACAGTTGCGTGCTGAATCAAAACTTCCCGCTCTGTAAGAACGCTAGTCCATGCTTAATATGTCCTGTGAGGGCTGTAATAACGTTGATAAACAAACCCAGTGGGTTCGATTTAGTGACACTCATGCTAAAAAGCCATTGTTTGACAGTGAAACTACAATTGCAGTTGTCTTCTTAATAACTCCTATGACCCAATGTGTATATTCCGAAATTTGTGAAACTAAATAAAGCTGATCTTTTTCAAAGTGGGACTCTGTACAAAAGTGCAGTAGTTTATTTCGTCACATTTCGTAAAGCACACTGTAAGAGACACAAAAATAAGAGGAAACTATAATAAGTGATTTTTAGCCGTGTTACCAATAGTCTAAAATCATTAGTTCTTAACGTTTCAAGGGTCTTTGCCACCCTACTTGGCTCAGTCATATATTCAAAGTCTTCATGGGCTGATATAATCTCAACCTCTAAGACTTCCAATCCGTTCCTTTATTAGATAACATTAGTCGGCGAGGAAGGCAGTGTATTGGTTTACGTAGAATGCATCCTAGCCATCTCTCTGAATACAGCTTCACAACCTCATAAATTCATTCTCTCTAAGGCACAGGATATTTATAGTAACTTGTTGTTGAAGGTTGAAAGATATCAAACAGGTTCTTCTGTGTTGTAGAAGAACAATTTTGTCGTACGATACCTCAACTGGAGTTAAGTAACGGATGAAAAGCGAAAAGAAGCGTGATCACTAAAGTGTTTGTGAAAATAATTGTCGCATCAGCTTTTACTGACTCTTCATGTTATTTACTATAAAAGCGAAAAATAACTTCTAATCAAGATTAGCCCTTCTGTAGAACTTTTGAGTTTAATTGTAAGATTCCCAGTGAAAACATTGAAACTATTGTAGTAAATACAAAAAGACAAAATCTTAGGATGACATTCTTTGAAATGCTACATAAAAAAGTGCAGTTTGATAATAAAATAATGAATAGAGGAAATATGGACAAAGTGGCAAAGGTGAATGAAATGTTTGGACTCACGAAAGTGATAATACGGGATAAATTCATTTGGCTGTCGTAAGTTTTTAGCCACATTGCGAATATAGCCATCTACTTCACGGTTAGAAATTTCATGGCATTTCATGAATGTCACGGAAAAAATTTATAATTATTCCCTCAAGTTCCGAGTGTAACTTCCGGCTTCAACAGTGCGTCTCAGTTTCACCCTGTTTCTTACAGTCCTTTTTGCCTAACTCCACGATTGCCCTTAAGCTCCCATCTTCCTACATGATCTCTGCCATGTCATTCTTGGACGACCGATTCTCTGTTTCTCATTCGGGTTCAACTCGAGGTCCTGGCGCGCAGTACTATTCAATAATCTCCTCAGCGTGTCCAGTATATCTCCGTTTTCTTCGGATTATGTGTTGGGCAATAGGTCCTCAGCTGGTTCGTTTCCAGAGTTCCTTGTCGCTACACCTTTCCAGAGAGCTATACGGTCTTCACTATCTAATCAATGAAGGCAACTATTGATGAAAGTCTGAAGCTTTTTATAAGTGTTTCTCGTGACTCACCAAGTTTCTGAACCATATAGAAGAACTGACGACGGTGACGTTGAAAATACCCATCTTGTTCCTTATGCTGAATGCAGTAGGCTGCCTCACTGACTTTAGAGCAATAAACGTTTATCTTACTTTTCCGACCCTACCTTTTATATCCTCATCTGTGCCGTTTGTAGTTGAAACGGTGATGCCTAGTTAAGTGAAAGAGGTGACCTTTAGATTTCTCCAGTTGATAATGATTGGTGTGTGTTGTTGGTTGGCTATCTTCGTCACCTCTGCATTCCTTGTGTTCAGTTGAAGTTTTGTCTTTGCTACTTCTTCTACCAATTTGTTGATTTTCACTTGTAGTTCTTTGAGTTTTCTTGGCATTAAACATGAATCATCCGTTAGATCCCGGTTTTCTAGAGTCTTCTTGTCGGCACAATGTATTCCTATCTTCTCACTTCTCATAAGCCTGTAGCATAATCCAGTCGATCACAAACAAGAATAGCATCGGTGATAATAAGCACCTTTGTTTTACTTCTGCCTTCACTTTAGAGGCTTTACTGAGTTTTCCGCTGTAAATCACTTGACATGTGGCATCATTATATTGTTGTTGGGTAATTGGATGATGATTATTGTAGCTTTCCAAGTTCTTGAAGACTATAAGAAGTATGTGTGTAACTTGTTATCTCCATTATTTGGCTTTAATATAGTAAGTCCGTGGAAGACATGAAAAGACTAGCTGTCTTTGATCATAGGTGCCTGCGCTCTATTTCCCGTGTAAAGTGGCATAATAAGGTGAGCAACATTGAAGTTAGGCGTCGAGTTCTAGGTAACCAGGGGAAATCAATCGATGAAGTCGTGAAGTTACAAAGACTGAGATGGTTAGGACATGTGTTACGTATGCCAAGCCATCGCCTCCCTCGACGAGCAATGTTAGCGGATATAGGGTCAGGCTGGAAAAAAGCTAGCGGCGGTCAAACGAAAACTTGGCACCAGTCAATGAAATCCACAACAGTTGGTCTAAGCCACGTAGGAAGGTGTAGACTTCCAGGCTGGGGTCCTCGGGACGGTAAAAGTCTATGGTTGGAAACAATTGGTGACATGGCTCAAAATCGTTCTCAATGGCCGGCGCAGATGCATCCACTCCTTGTGACTTATGATCTCCAATGAAACTGTTTTGTTCTTCGTTACTACTATTCCTTTGTCTCACACCTCTGCTCACTGTCTCTATTATGCTTTTCTTGTACTTTCTTCTCTTGCTTCGCGTGCTACACGGAGTGTGGCGACTTGAACTTCCGCACATTTGTGCAAAGTTCTATGTCGAAAACAGACAGACAAACAGACAGTAAGTCCGTAGTTTGAATCCAGCTATATCCACCATCAGAAATAAATTGTAACTCATAGTTTAGCTTACAAACAATGTGTACCGAGTGACCAGTTACATTCTGATTTGCCTATCATTACCTAATGCTGTCTGACTAGGGATTGAGTCAGTTGTGCCATAGTTTTATTGTCCTATTATACGACTTTATAATAATAATAATAACAGCTTTATTCCAAACAGTGTTTGTGGTACAGGTATGGAATTTTCAGCGTGCATTACAGTATATTGCATCTAATTACCTCATAAATTATATAAAATTTTAAAAAATCAAAGATAAATAAATAAGTTATAAATAAATAAATATTAAAAATTAAGAAAAAAACAGCGTAGAGTATTTCATTTCAAACAATGCAACACAGGATTTGAAATATAAAGTTGATGTGTGGTAGTAGATGAGAACAACAGTGTAGTAGTAACGAGGAGAGGAAAAGAAAACCTAATGAGACTATTTAACACAGGTACAGCAGACAAATCTCTAAATGCTTAGAATAACTGATAGCTGTTTGTTTCACAGCATTGCATATAGTTTGCAAAGTAACCACAGCAACACACGTGTTGCTCTTAGTGCATTAGGTAAATCAGTGAAGAAAGTTGCCTGTCTAAACTAAATTGTTCTTTTCCTTGTATTCATTTTTGTTTGATGTGATATTCTATTTCTGCATGTTTCTTTTCATGCTCTCACCAGACAGCATTCTACTGCTGGTGATTGATTAGCTTCTCTCTCTTTGTAGTAGACTTTTGTGAATCAAGATTACGTCACAAATAGCTGCTACTTTTTACAACATTTCATATAATTAATTTAGACACCGATTCACCGATTTGTTTTACGTTTTCATTTGCGAAGTACTTTGATTTACCATTCTGAAGTTCTAATTAGGTAATTTTTTAATCAGGATATCCAGGATTTCAGACACATTTGATTGGATACTGGTGCAACTAGTAGTCTAATGTAAAAAGTCATTTGCGTAATGCTGCAATGTGTTCAGCCTTTCTTAGCATTAAGGACGTGTTATGAAGGCTATATTTACTCACTCATCGCTTTGTAGCCTGCACCGCTGTTGTAATTTATAAAACTTTACAGATGAATTACTGTGCCTCTGAAAATTTCATCTTTTTTTCAGAATGTTTTCACATACCTATGTATACTTTAATCTACAGTCATGAACCTATTGTAGAATGTCTTTCTCAGTCATAAATTAATTGGTGGTTGATACAAAGCATGCATTTCCAGTAGGGGATACATTTCAGTGAATGGTAACTTTTCAAAGTTTCTCTCAACCAAAGTTTGTCTTTGTATTAGTTCGTGAAGGACTTGCCAAGTGATAAGTCTACTAAATATGGTTTTGTCTTTAATTTTCTTTTATTAATCTGAGTCATATTGTCCTTTATGTTCTTTTTTAATAAAAAGGCGAAAAATTCAGGAGATAAATTGGCGTCGAAAACAGGAGCAAACGGCTGCTGGTAAACACCTCAAAGAAAGTAGTACACTTAACATGCCTGAGACTCTATGGGTTAATGTACACTTAAATAACGTAACAGCACTAATTGGATGCTCCTACAGAGCACCTGGCACCTTTAGTAATTACGAGACCCAACTCATTAATACTCTGGAGCAATTAACCGACTTACAATACGATCATAAGATCCTATGTGGGGACTTTAACTTACCTGAAATCAACTGGGATATACCCACAGGTCCAACTAAATTTGACAAGTTCTTAGACACACTGGATATACTTGGCTGGAAACAAACTGTCACTACTCCCACAAGAGGTAACAACGTACTAGACTTAATCTTCTGCCACAATATAAGCCCCCTTTCAACGCTAGTAGGTTCTGAGTTCCCAGGGAGCGACCACAAAACAGTAATGTGTGCACTGCCAATTCCGCTGAGTAGCAATGCATCTCATACCTCCACTTCACAACAAGTAATATATAGGAACTATAGTAAGGCAAACTGGGCCTTAGTTGAATCGATGCTAAGATCCTCCAAATGGGATGAATACTTCACTACTGATGACCTATCGAGAGCCCTAACCATCTTCTACCATAACTCAAACATATGCTTAGATGCTGTCATTCCACTCCAAACACTAAAGGTTTCCCCACACAGAAAGTCATACATAAAACCAAAGGATCGTAAGAAACTGAAGAAACTCTCAACAAGTTACTTCAAACACCACGACTTTGGCACTCTAGGTCTAATACTTAAAACCCTTAGCTCCATCACACAAGCTCAAGATTTCCGTATGAGAAAGGAAGAACGCATCGCAGTAGCCAGTCCTGCTAGAGCGTATGCACTCACAGAAATCTTAAGGAAGCGAATGAATCGCAAAAATCACAGCATTCCTCTCCTCATAGACAAAGGCAGGCTATGCACTAACTCTGCAGACATATGTGAACTATTCAACAAAACGTTTGCAGGTAACTACCTTAAGCCCTCAGTCCAGCTACTCGATATACACCCTATTACTAAAATGGCACCAACTCCACTGACACCAAACCAAATTAGCACTGTTCAATTCACTTACGCTGACATTAACCAAACTATAAGAACCCTCAAAAGTTCAAAAGGTTTCGGTACCGACGGTATATCATCTTACTTCTATAAATATGGTGGCCCTGACATTCCTCTACTACTGCTTAAAATATTCACAATGTCCCTAGAAACCCAAACTTACCCTGACATATGGAAGACTACATTCATTATGCCTAAACACAAATCTGGCTCGAAAACTGAAGTCAGTAACTACCGGCCAATCAATATCACACCTATAGCATCTAGAATCATGGAGAGACTAGTCAAAAATAACCTAATCAAACACATGCTTAGCTGCAACATCATAAGTCCGAACCAACATGGATTCCTGAAATCCAGATCATGTTTAACATGTCACCTAGACTTCTTCAATTTTGTAACCAGCAGTCGTGACAGACGGCAACTAGTACTTGTCATCTACTTTGACATTTCTAAGGCATTTGACCGTGTTGACCATTTACTGCTAACAAATAAGCTGAACTCCTTAGGAATACGTGACCCATTATTAGGATGGCTTAAATCATTCCTTAACAATAGGTCCCAAATAGTTAAACTCGGGTCTGCAACCTCCAAACCTAGCCCTATCACTTCTGGTGTAGTACAAGGTAGTGTCATTGGACCCCTCCTATTTACACTATACATCAATGACATATGCGCTTGCTTCACGCACGGGAAACCATTCATCTTTGCAGATGACCTAAAAGTAGCTTATACATTCCAACGTGATGACTTAGGGAACTTCGAGAATGTAGTACAGAAGGAATTAGATAAAATGGCTGCTTGGTCGTCCCTATGGAATCTCCAATTTAATCTGAACAAATGTGGCTGGATCTGCTTCGGTGCACCCTCAATCGACCTGAAATTAACGCTCCAATCTGCTAACCTAACAAGACTCCGAAATGTCGTTGACCTAGGCCTGAGGTACTCTAGTGACTTGACATTCTCAGAGCAAGTAGCATCACAGACTAGAAAATCGAGGATGCTCTTAGGATGCATACTCAGGAACTTTCACGACAATGAAGCCAAGCTAATTCTGTACAAAACATGTGTCAGACCACTACTAGAATACTGTCCATTTATTATAAGCAGCACTCGCACACGTGACAAGCTAAGGATGGAAAGTATCCAACGATATTTTACCTCAAAACTGCTTGGCTACGATTGTAAGGAAGACTACATCTCACGGTGCATGATCCTAAAACTCGACCCACTTTGGACAAGGCGACTTATTATAAACCTAATATTCTTCTTTAAGGTCCTTCACAAAATATCTTTCTCAGGTAACAGGGACATACAATTCGCACAGGAAGGTTCTTACGATCTGCGTAACCAAACTTCCACAGTGACAACTCATTCTTTTAGGTCAACACTCCGTGAAAACTTCTTCACAGTCATGTATTCTAAAATATAGAATAGCCTACCCCTAGATGTCAGAACTTGCTCTTCGGTTACAAGCTTCAAACGCTCTCTATACAGACTGTTTCACTCTACAGATTATATTAATAAACTATTTACTCCTAGAACGAATCAAGCACTAATCTACTATAGCACCTAAAAGACGCACTTCAACACCCTTAGCAATCTTTAAACTATAAATAAACTAGCAGCATGGATGCATAAAGACATAGTACCGAACATACAGGATTAGTTTACCCTTAGAAACAGGACCTATCCCTGATTGTAACCTTCAAACGCTTGCTATATAAACTGTTTTGTCCCAATGATTATCCCTACAAGAACCCATCACTTATTTCTAAAACGCATCAGTCATTAGAACACTAAAAAAGCTCAGACTTATTAATACACATTATGACATTAAATAAACTCTAAGACTTCGCATAAATACGTGAAAACGAAATACAATATAGAAAAAAGTTTACTTAAGTATAATTAAGATAAACATTTATAAATGCATAAAATATTAATGTCCTTTTCATGTTCACATACTTTCTCTTTCTGGTATTTTGCTGCTCCTATTCATCTTCTGGTCGAGGTCGAACAACCCTGCATCTAAACTGAAATGAGGATTAATTCCAAACAGTCTATCTCATAACCACTCAAATTCCATGAACGATCCAATTCTACCATTTGAAGACGCTGGTGAACATGCTGTAAATGAGTATTCATGATCTGAAATGAAGAAGCAACTGGTTTTCAAACAGTTTTAAACATTTTACTGAACTTACGAATTCAGTCCGCCATGCAGACACAAATGGAGCAAATGGAGAAATCTGGAATCGACCTCGGCACCAATTGATGCAGTAAAACAACTTAATATGACTGTCAATGGAGTTGAAGATTGAACGATCAATTCTTGGTTGTTTGCTCAAAATCAACTTCCTCGATTTTCGCGGAGGCATCAATACGACAGTCATCGTCTCATCGGTCGCTGTTCAGAAAGAAGAGTGAAACATCGTCAGAAGTAACATAACGATTTATTATTGTAATATTTGTTTACAGACCTTAGTTTTCTTAGTTTGCTTAGTGATACTTGATTTATATGTTGGTGTAACAATACATAATAATCAAGTCGGCAATCGGTGTTTTGGTTTTTCGTCCGTTATAACTAAGCGTTTCGAAAATCTTCTAAGAACAGCGTGGGCCCGAGCGTAGCGAGAGCTGGGCATTAACGGTTTATGAGACGGGAGCTGACAGTTTCTGACGATGGAAACAGATCTGGCGGATTGAAACAGTTGGTGAAAGTTTGGATAGTCGCCGTTCATTTTTCCTGGTGCCGGTCAAGTCCTCTTTGAACAAGCAATATCTGGAACTTTTTTGGAATTGGGTCAAGTTCAACAATGCCTGGGTCAAAGAAGGGACAGAGTGTCTTGGATGCAAACAGGAAAGTAAGTCATGGTGACTTGTCTGTTAATTGTAACGATGTGTCTGATGTTAAACATGATATGGTTGATGTTACTGTTTCGCCGTTCAGGGATAATAGGAACATCAAACTCCCTAAATTTGAACCACGATGTTTTGATGGAAACCCGGCTGATTATTTACAATTTGTAAAGGAGTTTGAGATCATGTTGAGTGGTTTTTTATTAAATGATGAATTGAAATTGATGTATTTGATGAGATATTGCACTGGAGATGCTGCAAGAGCTATACAGTGCTGTAAGTTTATGAAGCCAAAGGAGGGCTACGATGAGGCTATGAGCATATTACGCCAAAGGTTTGGAAGACCCTCGATGATTGCAGGGAAATTATTCGAGGCTGTTGAGGGTAATGGTGGTCAATTACAGGATGACTCCCAGGCACTCACTGAGTTTTTAGATAATTTGCTAATTTACAAGAATGGAATGATTTCGATGAATCGAATGAGTGACCTCAACTCGAGTTTTATACTAGAAGTAATAGCAAGACGTCTACCTACTCGACTGCAAAGGAAGTGGGTGAAGATAAGCTCCCGTATGGAGGATGAGGGTATCGAGCCAAAGTTTGATGATATCCTGAAACTGGTAAATACTAGTGTCAATCAATCTATGAGCAAGTTCGCCAGTCTGTTAGATCTCACCCATAGAATAGAGCAGTCTGAGGGTAAAACGCACTCATTGATGACGAATAAGCCTCAGAGAGGTGGATATCGAGAAGGCTCCATGATGTCTAGTAATGCATATAGACCTAGTGAGTGTAACAGGTTTCGTAGTACATCCTCAACAGATAAGTTACAAGATGCAAGACAAACACGGTTTTGTTGTACACGTGTGCAAGAGGTGCATACAAAGGTGAACTGTGAACCAGTGAGCAAGTTCAGTGATAAGCTAAATGTAAACTCCAGGTCTGACTCCGAATTGTGTGACGATAACGGTGTTGTGAAGAAGTCTGTAGTTGCAACTGGTAAGCCGTTGTTGAATAGAGTGTCACAGAATAGAGTTACTGCTTCAGAGTGCAGTTCTGACTCCACAAGTTTACAAGGTATAACTAGTCAGAGTGAAGATATAAAACCTTTAATGATTTGTGAGGAGGAACCAAAATTGTCTACTTCTGTTATTAAAGAGTTTGAAAATGATGAACTTGACGGTAAATTGAATATTTGTGGTAATGATCATGATAGTGCAGATTTGTCTTTGGTTGATCATTATGAGATGAGGGATATGCCTACTACTGCTAAGTTAAATAAAGGTTCTGTACAACTACAACGTGAAGTAGAATTGAACGCAGATGCAGTTCCAGAAGGTGTGCATACTTGTGAGACAGTCAGTGTAATTGATCAGCGTGTAGCCCACCTATCATCAGATGATAGTGCTAAACCCGAACTAGTAGTGAAAGACAGCAGTGGTGGTAATCTTGCAGTTGGACAACTATCTGAGAGCCGAACAAGAACAGCTTCTGATCCACCACTAAGTTCATCACCTTGTGTCACTCAGTCATCGTTGGTGCTTTCATCCACAATGAAACAGATGCCCATCAACTCAAGTATCTTGTGCAATGACTATGGTAGTATCAGTTCGTTTGAAAGGACGAATATCAATGGTCAGTTTAGTGTGGATAAGCCAAGTGTAAAGGAGAGAGTTATTGTTAAATTGACTTGCACGAATAAAGGCATTTCTAGTTTCAAGTTACTATTTGAATGTTATTATCTTTGGTGTAAATTACTCTGTTTCTACACTTGGTTGATGAGATATGTCGTGTGTTTGTTGGTCATCTATATTCTACGATACAATGACATGGGCGTGTTGCCGTTCAGATTTGAGGATATAGCTGATAGAAGGAAGTTAGCAAATGAACTCTGCGACGATTTTCCAACCTAGGGCGTCAACCTGAGAAGGGTTGTAGGCGTACTGCTGTAAGTCCTACAATTCTTCAAAGGGTAGCGCATCAATGAGCAGTCCAATGTGCTTGGTGTATGATTTTGTACATATGTTCATATTGTATATACTGAATTGATATCATCTGTCATCTAGCTGTTGGTAATTCTGTTTGTGTCCGGACGACTTCCACTTGGATCATCAACCTGAGAAGGAATGTAGGCGTACTGCTGTAAGTCCTACAGTTCTTCAAGGGTAGTTTGTCGTGTCAGAATCCACAACATTTGATGTGTTGATTGTACATATGTTTGTGTTAAATAGTTGTGTGAGTTCCAATTGATGTAATTGTTGGTTAATCTTGTTTGTGTCTGGACATTCCACAACTTACAATCGTCAACCTGTGAAGGGTTGTAGGCGTACTGGTGTAAGTCCTGCAATTCTTCAAAGGAATTCCACCAAGACATGATCGGCGAGGTTGTTTGTACTGTTTGTATATACGTGTGGTGTGTCATATCAATTGGTGTTTTTGGATTCATTGTGTTTACTTGTTGTTTTCGTATCTTGTTGTTATTGCGTAATTTTGTTAAAATTTTCGTCGTGATTATTTCTGAAGTTGTTTCGAGTCTTCTACATCCATGAATGAATTGATTGATGTTAAGGACAGCAGATGGGTCGTATACGCCGGGGAGGCTAGGCTATTGCTGAGAATGAAATGCACACGGAGATAATTGTTAGCTGCGGTCCGACACGCCGGGGAGAAAGAGTGTAAACGACTGAGGCTCGCATGCGTCACCGCTACTAGAACTGAGGCAGAATGAGTGACAAGCGATTTCAGTGGTAATTGGTAGTGAGTAGATAAGAGGATGTGCGTAGAGTATCGTGAGGTGCTGCCATGGTCACTTTGCATTCTGCAAGAGTCATTCTAGCAAGTGGAGACTGTGTTGCAAGATGTCAAGAGGAGGTCTCTATCTGGAGGCGCAGGTCGTCATTGATGTGTGAGATTGTGCTGTGGGTATGCTTGTGGTGTGTTGGCTTTTCTGTTTGTTTTCCATTTCAGCTCTGTCCGTGTGACCCAGGTTCTCGCAATGGCATCCAAGTCAACGTGCATTGGTCGTGAAGGAAAAAAGGGTTGGATCCCTTTTTTGCCGGGGAGTGTCAATGGAGTTGAAGATTGAACGATCAATTCTTGGTTGTTTGCTCAAAATCAACTTCCTCGATTTTCGCGGAGGCATCAATACGACAGTCATCGTCTCATCGGTCGCTGTTCAGAAAGAAGAGTGAAACATCGTCAGAAGTAACATAACGATTTATTATTGTAATATTTGTTTACAGACCTTAGTTTTCTTAGTTTGCTTAGTGATACTTGATTTATATGTTGGTGTAACAATACATAATACTCAAGTCGGCAATCGGTGTTTTGGTTTTTCGTCCGTTATAACTAAGCGTTTCGAAAATCTTCTAAGAACAGCGTGGGCCCGAGCGTAGCGAGAGCTGGGCATTAACGGTTTATGAGACGTTAGCTGACAATGACCTTATCTAGTTTTCGCCTCCACGATCAAATTTCTTTCCTGTTATAAAACTACGATAAGACTACTGAAAAAATGGAATAAATATATCACTGATCTCAACATAATACATCAATAATCTTTAAGCCAAAGGTGTTGTTCACAACAAAGTTATATAGGAGAATTGACTTCAAGCTTTATTTTTCCCAGATATTTGTATTACATTCATCTGATGTCTGGTTTTTTGTTAATGCGAAGACAATATTTCTATATCTCTTTATGTGCTACACAAACAAACTTTATAGCAGACTGTTCCGACTGACTTTGATGTCAGAAAGAACAACCAAACTGTAAATTCACTATACATCAAATTTTGTGTAATTTATATAATAACATATCCATGCCTGTACAATTGGTATGTTCCTGCATAAACAGGAAGAAATATATATATACTAAATTAGAAGAGACTTGGGTCAGCTTGGTTGGCAAGAATTATGAAAGTGAACAGGCAATATTGGAACTAGAGGAAGCATTGGGCGTATCGCCAGAGGATATGAATAGTGAAGATCAGTAAAATTGTGTGTGATTATACATAGCCATAAATAAAAGATATCTCAGTATTCTAACTGATCGTTTTGGTAACGCACATGATTTATCAAATCTTTTTATTTATTTATTATTTTATTGTTTACGTTCCCAGTGGAACATAGGGCTTCAAGCCTTGAAGTTATAGTAGCAATGGTGTTTATTTTTGCGGGATGGCGTTGCTAACCTCATGCCCAACCTTTACTCTTCGCCGATTTTATTACCGGCTTAGAGAGGTAAAGGAGTGCGCCGGCCGAGTATCGAACCCCGGACCACATGCATGGTTGGCGCGCATCTACTGCTGAGCCACCAACGCACATGGCATATCAAAACATATGGAAAATCCCCTTAGTAACCTATTATAAGTACTTTTGTGTGGTAAAAATCAGTCCTGTACCTTATCTTCTATTTATTTATTTCAGTATTTTGGGAAGTGTGTTTACTGAAGCAATTTTACATAAACAAGAAAACGAGCAGGGACATTTTTAGCTTGGTGGTACATACTACTGACTAGCGTGAATAGTTGGAAACCACCTGCATAATGCACAAATGCTTGCTAGTGAGATCGAAGTTGTCTACACACCCAAAATTTGTTCCACTCACGTGCTATCGTCTTATATTGGTGTGCTGACTTATTTTCATTCTTGCACACCCAAAGTAATTTGACGTTGAACATGTGTTTAGTATTAAACCCGTGCCATTCTGCTGGGGACCCCATCCTGTAAAAATAAACGCTGCTACAGAAACTTCAAGCCTCAAGCTTGAGGCCCTATGTTCCACTGGGACTGTGAAGGAATGAAAAAAATAAACATAGGCGACTAATTCAACGTAGCAGACGCACTTACATGAGTTTGCGGATTAATCACTGACTTTCGACTATATCTTTTAGATGGGTGTGTTTGTTCACCATGGGACGCTGCAGATATGGATTTGCGGCGTAATCTCAAGGACCTTCTGAGAGTTCCACCCGAGTCGGCACTTTCTGGTGAGGAATCAATGATGTTTGTTAGGTCTAGAAGACCCATGATAGATTTCCTTCCGCGCTTAGATTCGCTAAGAGGGATAAAAGACAGACAATAATGGGCGTTCATCCTCTTATATTATTGCGGTAACTTATAAAGAATAAACATAGTGAACGCAAGTGCTTAATTAGTTAAATTTAATTGATTAAACACTTGCGTTTGCTTATATATACATGTTATACAACGAACGGACTGAAACTGACCTCATCGGACAAATTGTGACAACTGAAGCTCGGAGGCAGCTTCACCTGAAAAACAGGAAAGCGAACACACTGCCCAACAGCCCACACTAAACCACAAAGGGGGGAACAATCCTGCGAGCAGAGCGAAAGACTATAGCAACGAGAAAAGTTTGTGGAGTACGTAACAAGTTGACTTAGGCGCGAAGACTCAAGGTTCATTGCTTGGCATCATTCGATAAGTGGTCCACTACATTCAGATTGCAAGTATTTTCGATATTGGATAGAAAAATATTGTTATATCGTGGCAAAGTTGATGGATAGTGTTCCAAAGGGACGGACGCACCAGAGACCTTGAAAGTAACAGCCGAAATCAGAGGGTTAATTTAGGTCTTTTATTCAACCCTAACCAGAATATATCACTGAATAACCTTAGTCCGGCGTCTACGCCTTTCTCATCTAACTGTGGCTCACATCTTTCCTTAATTTACCACAATCCAGCCTCAAACAATCCTAATATTCCTACAACTTAACCCCAACAATTTCTCAGCTTGACCCTAACTCTGATGTTATCATAAGCATCAACTAACAGCTTCAGTGAGTGACAGACTGATGAGTAAAGTGAATTTTCGGACGGACTAGTTACCGTCACAGCCCTGGTCCTGTTTGTCTTTAAGAATCTGGATGCAAACCAAAGTTTCACACTCTTTGCTTCTGGATTCCATCTGTAGATGCTTATTCATTTGTAAGATGATAGGTTATTTGACTCTGATTATTACCCATTAAAATGAGTGCGATGATATTTTTATCCGATCGAAGCACCGGAGTTGTTGACGGTGAGAATTCTGGTTTCTTAGTGAAACTAATATTTGAATGCAAATTTGTTATGGTGAGTCTTCATGATAAGTGCCTATGATTTAATATTCGCCTTTCGAATTCGTCAAGTGTGTTCATCAGTTTTGCACTAGTGCAGGTTACCAAGGTTGAGCCTGAGTTTTTGGACGGGCTTAGTCTCGAAGTAAGTACAGGGTCCTAGTTTGTAATCGTTCAGTAGACTCGTTTCTAACATTTCATTGTTCCACTTCATCAGAGACTTTTCATTCCTCAGCATTCCAACAGGGTTTTGGACAAACCTTCTTCAAAATTGCTAATTTTGGTGTCACAGATTTTTGTGGGTTGGACTTATTTCCAAGATGCCTGAAGTGTTGCATATAGAACACCAGTCTGAACAGAATGCTTTTCGGTCGCAACAGACAATGCATATATTTACGTGTTCACGATAACTTTGTAGTTCACCGATGCGTTGTGACACTGAATTACAGACATTTCTATGGGAATCGGCCAACTGGTTCCGATATTAAACACTCTATCAACAACCCACATAGCCTCAACTACCTAACAACACACTGCGGTGGTGAGACTTTCTCTCAGCTGTCTATATAGCAATGTGAGAGGACTGAGGGAAGATGTAGACTTACTCAGAAACCTCCAATTATCCCTATCCTCAAATATAACACTCCTGACTGAAACCTGGCTAACCCCCACTATTGGCTACAAGGAAACCATTATAGGCAATATGGTTCCGGCCAGGTGAGACAGGGATTGCAGGGAAGGGTGAGTTGCCACATCATCTGACAAGCAACTTAAATGCGTACCTGCGATGGACCCACCACTCACCGAACTCCCATACCATATATGGTGTCTCTTCGCCATTGGCCATACGAAGCATTTGCTGTGGGGCATATACCGATCACCTACCTATGGAGCAGAGTACAACCAGCTGCTGGTTAGCACCATCAGAGGGAGACGGAACTTGGGTTATGACCGAGTCACTACAGATAAGCACTTCAATGCCCCACCTCTTAAACTCGGGTCGAGCTATGGTCAGGGAAAATTCGGTCGGAAGCTGCTACGAACCACGAGAAATGTAAAACTGAATGAGAACGCTGGAGACGACACTAGTTAGAGCCCTGGTGAATAGCCATCGGAACTGGATTATATTCTAACTGGTTGGCAGTTCCCAGATGCAAATATCCAAATCATTACCCCTGTAAATGTAGTTGAAGATTGAACGATCAATTCAATGTTGTTTGCTCAGACCCAACTCCTCTATAATTTTCGCGGAGTCATCAATCCAGCGGTCATAGTCTCATCGTTCGCTGTTCAGTGGAAGATAAAAAACTATCAGAAGTATTATGGTGATTTATTGTTATAACATTTATTCTTAGACCTTGTGTGTAATAACCTTTTGTTGGTTACATATTGGCGTAAGAATAAAGGATTCTCGAGTCGCCAATCTGAGTTTAGGTTTTCGCGTTGGTTAATACAAAGTGTTTCTGAAAGTCTTCGAGGGACAGTGTGAGGTCCAGCGTAGTAAGAGCTGGACATTGACAGTTTCTGAGAGTTGGCTGACAACGCCTATAAAGTGTAGTGGCCAGTTCTTTTAGTGTTCGGTCTCGTTCTTCGTGAGCCTTCTCAGTGGGACGCTACAGCAAGTTTGACGATGCCAAAATGCGGAGGCCTTTGTCCGGTGCAATATGGGAATTGGTATAAAGATTATTCACACATCAATCTCAGATGCCATCCTCCTAGTCGCGAAGCAGGCGAAGAAGAGATCCTCATTGCTGAGGAGAGGCATGCAAGGTGTCTCGAAAGCAAAGCGGAAGGCCTGTTGTACTTGGCGAATCTTCGAGAGTCAAACCAACCACGACGCATTCCTGGAGCCCAGAAACCGGTGCAACACAAGGGTTGGGTGTGACAGCGGGTCATTTTAGGCAAATTTTGACAGAAGACCCCTGGAGAACCTCAAAATCCTGTACCGATCCATATCAGAGAGGAGACTTTCCAACCAGAGGGGAATGCACCCTGGTAGGTCCGAACGGTCAGTATTTTACTGGTTTGTAAATGACTGAAGCATTCAGTCCAGTGTTTGACAGGCGGCTAAACAGCAATGTGGGTATTACGGGTATAGGTCAAACGGGTGGAACTGCTATCTTACCGAAGGAAAACCTACGGCCTGCGCTCCAAATAGAGCCTGAGATGCTATTAGAGAAGGTACAGAGGCTCACATCTGGAAAGTCCACAGGTGGTGATGAAGTCAGGTCATCTGTCCTGAAACTGCGTGCTGAAGCTTTTTGTAGGCCATCACGAGGCATGTTCCAACACAGCGGATGCTGAGAAACTGTCGAAGGGGTGGAGAGGAGTTATCCGTCCTCCCATTTTCAAGAGTGAGGATGGGCAAGATGCCACTAGTCATATATCGGTAGCATTACTCTCAGTGGTATCAAAAATACTGGTAAGTGTGATTGGCGATCACACCAGGGAACACCTTGGCAGGACTGATTGACTGTATGAAGCACACAAAGGTTTTCGCAGAGGCAGAACCTGGGTATCAAACCTACTATCAGCTTGGAACGACTGTACGTCATGGTGGGATATAAATATTCAGGTTTATGTGGTCTTCCTAGACTTCAAGAAGGCATTTGACACACTTCACTTTGACCTTCTACCGCACGAAATAAATCAGGAGGGAATATGTGGGCTGCTTCCGTCGTGGTTGGAGAACTACCTAGATGAGAGGAAATTCTAAACTAAGGTCAATCGTGTCCGATCATCGGGGCACAGTTCGTCACCAGAAGCATCGCGGGATTCTATACTAGAGCTGTTGATATTATTTTATCTAAGCAAACTGGCTCTTCTTCACACTGACATCGTAACGATTTGGAGAGCAATTAAAGTGTTCGAAAGACTCAGGCAGGCTTCAGGTGGACCCGAATCTTCTGGAAGACCGGGCGATGGTGAGTGGTATGACTTTCAATCTGAAAGAGTGCAGAGTAGTGCAACTACGCACCCGTAGACTGTAGAATGTAAGTTACACTCCGTACAACGTCGGAGCGTGACTTGGGTGCAGTTCTAGTGGAAAAAGTGGACACAAGCGTTAATTACGCGGCCGATGTAGTGAGGGTATGTGTGGTACCACACCTCACACAGTTAGATGCTCTCACTCCTGAGCCCTTTCTGAGGTCGTACAAAACATAAACCAAACCACACGTTGAAGTGCACAGAAACACGGCTGCTCAGAATAGAATACGACCTATTGGAAAGAGTGCAAATACAAGCGTCCAAATGGGTGATGTGTCTCCGGAACAAAGCATAAGGTGAATGGCTGAAGAAATTGGATATTTTCACTCCCGAATGCCGTCGGCTTACTAGAGCTTAATTTCTGCCTATTGGATTATGAATGACTAGAATCAACCAGACGAAGGTATCCTGCCATTTTGTCCGTATGGGCTTGTGGGAATCCAGGATAAATAGCTCACCAGAGAGGGAAAACTCAAGTGCTGTCCCATATCTTTCCACTTTGTGTTTGTCGTTCCTGGGACTCTGTAGATGTGGCTAAAGCCCATTCAATGGAAAGTCATGCATCCGCACAAGGACCGATTCATAACGGCCCATCCACTTAAAATCTCACACACTGTGAGTGGGGGGGCGACTATATTCATCGTTTCGCTTCTTCACACTCTCTCCGTACCTACTCTTCCGACTACTCAGAATATAACGTCCCTTACACCACTATTCTTACCGATATATATGCGTATATACAAATTTACTATATATATATATATATGTTAATGTCAATTTCAAACTTCACAAGCGGTCTGTTTTTAGTATTTCTTTCTGTTTTTTAATCTACATAACCTACACTGGTTACATCTGTTAGCATTATCTCTTTTTTAACAACACCGAACAGCCAACAGGTGAAACGATCAACTCAAATAACATTAGCAACATGGTATTAACACACCGCACAACACATTCAATATATAACTAGTCTCCGCACCAATCTTCTGGGAGTCAGCCAAGGCTACATTAGTCGAGTGGCGGGACGAACTGCGAAGGAGCTTCCTGAGGACCGCGAAAGTTTGCTTCACTACCAAAAAGCGAACACAAAGAAGTCAAATTGGCTTACAATAGCTCGTAAAGATCGATTTTGGGCATTGGATATTGGTCTGGCGGTTAATGCAAGTGAGGGAGCAATGTGGTGCATTAGGTAAGAGTAAGTGTGACACCTTGAACCCCCTTGACTTATGCGCATGTATGATTTATTGAGTAGGGAAAATAAGATTTCAGATCCAGGAATCATCAGAGATTTTCTCTGAGGGAATATCTTATGACTTTTTGAATGGTGTCACACACGATAGTAGCTCTAAACTGTTAGAAGTATGCATTCTGTGTAAGGGAGAGCTCCATGGACACTGGAGCGTTCAAAATGCAATTAACGACATATTTGTAAGCAAGACGAAGCATAAGAAGGCTTGACGTAAATGCCTGTGAAGTTGAAGTCGTCTGTACCATTGGTTGCAGAAAAGCTGATTCTTGGTATGGATCGTGTCAGTGGCAATTTCGTACTTTATCTTCCTTTCCAGGCATTTATCTTCAACAAGAGCTTAAAAATTAAACATCTAAGACTTGTATGTAATTTCCATTCAAAGTCTTCAGTATTCCCACGTGCTGTCGTCTTATATTGGTGTGCTGACTTATTTTCATTCTTGCACACCCAAAGTAATTTGACGTTGAACATGTGTTTAGTATTAAACCCTTGCCATTCTGCTGGGGACCCCATCCTGTAAAAATAAACGCTGCTACAGAAACTTCAAGCCTCAAGCTTGAGGCCCTATGTTCCACTGGGACTGTGAAGGAATGAAAAAAATAAACATAGGCGACTTATTCAACGTAGCAGACGCACTTACATGAGTTTGCGGATTAATCACTGACTTTCGACTATATCTTTTAGATGGGTGTGTTTGTTCACCATGGGACGCTGCAGATATGGATTTGCGGCGTAATCTCAAGGACCTTCTGAGAGTTCCACCCGAGTCGGCACTTTCTGGTGAGGAATCAATGATGTTTGTTAGGTCTAGAAGACCCATGATAGATTTCCTTCCGCGCTTAGATTCGCTAAGAGGGATAAAAGACAGACAATAATGGGCGTTCATCCTCTTATATTATTGCGGTAACTTATAAAGAATAAACATAGTGAACGCAAGTGCTTAATTAGTTAAATTTAATTGATTAAACACTTGCGTTTGCTTATATATACATGTTATACAACGAACGGACTGAAACTGACCTCATCGGACAAATTGTGACAACTGAAGCTCGGAGGCAGCTTCACCTGAAAAACAGGAAAGCGAACACACTGTCCAACAGCCCACACTAAACCACAAAGGGGGGAACAATCCTGCGAGCAGAGCGAAAGACTATAGCAACGAGAAAAGTTTGTGGAGTACGTAACAAGTTGACTTAGGCGCGAAGACTCAAGGTTCATTGCTTTGCATCATTCGATAAGTGGTCCACTACATTCAGATTGCAAGTATTTTCGATATTGGATAGAAAAATATTGTTATATCGTGGCAAAGTTGATGGATAGTGTTCCAAAGGGACGGACGCACCAGAGACCTTGAAAGTAACAGCCGAAATCAGAGGGTTAATTTAGGTCTTTTATTCAACCCTAACCAGAATATATCACTGAATAACCTTAATCCGGCGTCTACGCCTTTCTCATCTAACTGTGGCTCACATCTTTCCTTAATTTACCACAATCCAGCCTCAAACAATCCTAATATTCCTACAACTTAACCCCAACAATTTCTCAGCTTGACCCTAACTCTGATGTTATCATAAGCATCAACTAACAGCTTCAGTGAGTGACAGACTGATGAGTAAAGTGAATTTTCGGACGGACTAGTTACCGTCACAGCCCTGGTCCTGTTTGTCTTTAAGAATCTGGATGCAAACCAAAGTTTCACACTCTTTGCTTCTGGATTCCATCTGTAGATGCTTATTCATTTGTAAGATGATAGGTTATTTGACTCTGATTATTACCCATTAAAATGAGTGCGATGATATTTTTATCCGATCGAAGCACCGGAGTTGTTGACGGTGAGAATTCTGGTTTCTTAGTGAAACTAATATTTGAATGCAAATTTGTTATGGTGAGTCTTCATGATAAGTGCCTATGATTTAATATTCGCCTTTCGAATTCGTCAAGTGTGTTCATCAGTTTTGCATTAGTGCAGGTTACCAAGGTTGAGCCTGAGTTTTTGGACGGGCTTAGTCTCGAAGTAAGTACAGGGTCCTAGTTTGTAATCGTTCAGTAGACTCGTTTCTAACATTTCATTGTTCCACTTCATCAGAGACTTTTCATTCCTCAGCATTCCAACAAGGTTTTGGACAAACCTTCTTCAAAATTGCTAATTTTGGTGTCACAGATTTTTGTGGGTTGGACTTATTTCCAAGATGCCTGAAGTGTTGCATATAGAACACCAGTCTGAACAGAATGCTTATCGGTCGCAACAGACAATGCATATATTTACGTGTTCACGATAACTTTGTAGTTCACCGATGCGTTGTGACACTGAATTACAGACATTTCTATGGGAATCGGCCAACTGGTTCCGATATTAAACACTCTATCAACAACCCACATAGCCCCAACTACCTAACAACACACTGCGGTGGTGAGACTTTCTCTCAGCTGTCTATATAGCAATGTGAGAGGACTGAGGGAAGATGTAGACTTACTCAGAAACCTCCAATCATCCCTATCCTTAAATATAACACTCCTGACTGAAACCTGGCTAACCCCCACTATTGGCTACAAGGAAACCATTATAGGCAATATGGTTCCGGCCAGGTGAGACAGGGATTGCAGGGAAGGGTGAGTTGCCACATCATCTGACAAGCAACTTAAGTGCGTACCTGCGATGGACCCACCACTCACCGAACTCCCATACCATATATGGTGTCTCTTCGCCATTGGCCATACGAAGCATTTGCTGTGGGGCATATACCGATCACCTACCTATGGAGCAGAGTACAACCAGCTGCTGGTTAGCACCATCAGAGGGAGACGGAACTTGGGTTATGACCGAGTCACTACAGATAAGCACTTCAATGCCCCACCTCTTAAACTCGGGTCGAGCTATGGTCAGGGAAAATTCGGTCGGAAGCTGCTACGAACCACGAGAAATGTAAAACTGAATGAGAACGCTGGAGACGACACTAGTTAGAGCCCTGGTGAATAGCCATCGGAACTGGATTATATTCTAACTGGTTGGCAGTTCCCAGATGCAAATATCCAAATCATTACCCCTGTAAATGTAGTTGGAGATTGAACGATCAATTCAATGTTGTTTGCTCAAACCCAACTCCTCCATATTTTTCGCGGAGTCATCAATCCAGCAGTCATAGTCTCATCGTTCGCTGTTCAGTGGAAGATAAAAAACTATCAGAAGTATTATGGTGATTTATTGTTATAACATTTATTCTTAGACCTTGTGTGTAATAACCTTTTGTTGGTTACATATTGGCGTAAGAATAAAGGATTCTCGAGTCGCCAATCTGAGTTTAGGTTTTCGCGTTGGTTAATACAAAGTGTTTCTGAAAGTCTTCGAGGGACAGCGTGAGGTCCAGCGTAGTAAGAGCTGGACATTGACAGTTTCTGAGAGTTGGCTGACAACGCCTATAAAGTGTAGTGGCCAGTTCTTTTAGTGTTCGGTCTCGTTCTTCGTGAGCCTTCTCAGTGGGACGCTACAGCAAGTTTGACGATGCCAAAATGCGAAGGCCTTTGTCCGGTGCAATATGGGAATTGGTATAAAGATTATTCACACATCAATCTCAGATGCCATCCTCCTAGTCGCGAAGCAAGCGAAGAAGAGATCCTCATTGCTGAGGAGAGGCATGCAAGGTGTCTCGAAAGCAAAGCGGAAGGCCTGTTGTACTTGGCGAATCTTCGAGAGTCAAACCAACCACGACGCATTCCTGGAGCCCAGAAACCGGTGCAACACAAGGGTTGGGTGTGACAGCGGGTCATTTTAGGCAAATTTTGACAGAAGACCCCTGGAGAACCTCAAAATCCTGTACCGATCCATATCAGAGAGGAGACTTTCCAACCAGAGGGGAATGCACCCTGGTAGGTCCGAACGGTCAGTATTTTACTGGTTTGTAAATGACTGAAGCATTCAGTTCAGTGTTTGACAGGCGGCTAAACAGCAATGTGGGTATTACGGGTATAGGTCAAACGGGTGGAACTGCTATCTTACCGAAGGAAAACCTACGGCCTGCGCTCCAAATAGAGCCTGCGATGCTATTAGAGAAGGTACAGAGGCTCACATCTGGAAAGTCCACAGGTGGTGATGAAGTCAGGTCATCTGTCCTGAAACTGCGTGCTGAAGCTTTTTGTAGGCCATCACGAGGCATGTTCCAACACAGCGGATGCTGAGAAACTGTCAAAGGGGTGGAGAGGAGTTATCCGTCCTCCCATTTTCAAGAGTGAGGATGGGCAAGATGCCACTAGTCATATATCGGTAGCATTACTCTCAGTGGTATCAAAAATACTGGTAAGTGTGATTGGCGATCACACCAGGGAACACCTTGGCAGGACTGATTGACTGTATGAAGCACACAAAGGTTTTCGCAGAGGCAGAACCTGGGTATCAAACCTACTATCAGCTTGGAACGACTGTACGTCATGGTGGGATATAAATATTCAGGTTTATGTGGTCTTCCTAGACTTCAAGAAGGCATTTGACACACTTCACTTTGACCTTCTACCGCACGAAATAAATCAGGAGGGAATATGTGGGCTGCTTCCGTCGTGGTTGGAGAACTACCTAGATGAGAGGAAATTCTAAACTAAGGTCAATCGTGTCCGATCATCGGGGCACAGTTCGTCACCAGAAGCATCGCGGGATTCTATACTAGAGCTGTTGATATTATTTTATCTAAGCAAACTGGCTCTTCTTCACACTGACATCGTAACGATTTGGAGAGCAATTAAAGTGTTCGAAAGACTCAGGCAGGCTTCAGGTGGACCCGAATCTTCTGGAAGACCGGGCGATGGTGAGTGGTATGACTTTCAATCTGAAAGAGTGCAGAGTAGTGCAACTACGCACCCGTAGACTGTAGAATGTAAGTTACACTCCGTACAACGTCGGAGCGTGACTTGGGTGCAGTTCTAGTGGAAAAAGTGGACACAAGCGTTAATTACGCGGCCGATGTAGTGAGGGTATGTGTGGTACCACACCTCACACAGTTAGATGCTCTCACTCCTGAGCCCTTTCTGAGGTCGTACAAAACATAAACCAAACCACACGTTGAAGTGCACAGAAACACGGCTGCTCAGAATAGAATACGACCTATTGGAAAGAGTGCAAATACAAGCGTCCAAATGGGTGATGTGTCTCCGGAACAAAGCATAAGGTGAATGGCTGAAGAAATTGGATATTTTCACTCCCGAATGCCGTCGGCTTACTAGAGCTTAATTTCTGCCTATTGGATTATGAATGACTAGAATCAACCAGACGAAGGTATCCTGCCATTTTGTCCGTATGGGCTTGTGGGAATCCAGGATAAATAGCTCACCAGAGAGGGAAAACTCAAGTGCTGTCCCATATCTTTCCACTTTGTGTTTGTCGTTCCTGGGACTCTGTAGATGTGGCTAAAGCCCATTCAATGGAAAGTCATGCATCCGCACAAGGACCGATTCATAACGGCCCATCCACTTAAAATCTCACACACTGTTAGTGGGGGGGCGACTATATTCATCGTTTCGCTTCTTCACACTCTCTCCGTACCTACTCTTCCGACTACTCAGAATATAACGTCCCTTACACCACTATTCTTACCGATATATATGCGTATATACAAATTTACTATATATATATATATATGTTAATGTCAATTTCAAACTTCACAAGCGGTCTGTTTTTAGTATTTCTTTCTGTTTTTTAATCTACATAACCTACACTGGTTACATCTGTTAGCATTATCTCTTTTTTAACAACACCGGACAGCCAACAGGTGAAACGATCAACTCAAATAACATTAGCAACATGGTATTAACACACCGCACAACACATTCAATATATAACTAGTCTCCGCACCAATCTTCTGGGAGTCAGCCAAGGCTACATTAGTCGAGTGGCGGGACGAACTGCGAAGGAGCTTCCTGAGGACCGCGAAAGTTTGCTTCACTACCAAAAAGCGAACACAAAGAAGTCAAATTGGCTTACAATAGCTCGTAAAGATCGATTTTGGGCATTGGATATTGGTCTGGCGGTTAATGCAAGTGAGGGAGCAATGTGGTGCATTAGGTAAGAGTAAGTGTGACACCTTGAACCCCCTTGACTTATGCGCATGTATGATTTATTGAGTAGGGAAAATAAGATTTCAGATCCAGGAATCATCAGAGATTTTCTCTGAGGGAATATCTTATGACTTTTTGAATGGTGTCACACACGATAGTAGCTCTAAACTGTTAGAAGTATGCATTCTGTGTAAGGGAGAGCTCCATGGACACTGGAGCGTTCAAAATGCAATTAACGACATATTTGTAAGCAAGACGAAGCATAAGAAGGCTTGACGTAAATGCCTGTGAAGTTGAAGTCGTCTGTACCATTGGTTGCAGAAAAGCTGATTCTTGGTATGGATCGTGTCAGTGGCAATTTCGTACTTTATCTTCCTTTCCAGGCATTTATCTTCAACAAGAGCTTAAAAATTAAACATCTAAGACTTGTATGTAATTTCCATTCAAAGTCTTCAGTATTCCCACGTGCTGTCGTCTTATATTGGTGTGCTGACTTATTTTCATTCTTGCACACCCAAAGTAATTTGACGTTGAACATGTGTTTAGTATTAAACCCTTGCCATTCTGCTGGGGACCCCATCCTGTAAAAATAAACGCTGCTACAGAAACTTCAAGCCTCAAGCTTGAGGCCCTATGTTCCACTGGGACTGTGAAGGAATGAAAAAAATAAACATAGGCGACTTATTCAACGTAGCAGACGCACTTACATGAGTTTGCGGATTAATCACTGACTTTCGACTATATCTTTTAGATGGGTGTGTTTGTTCACCATGGGACGCTGCAGATATGGATTTGCGGCGTAATCTCAAGGACCTTCTGAGAGTTCCACCCGAGTCGGCACTTTCTGGTGAGGAATCAATGATGTTTGTTAGGTCTAGAAGACCCATGATAGATTTCCTTCCGCGCTTAGATTCGCTAAGAGGGATAAAAGACAGACAATAATGGGCGTTCATCCTCTTATATTATTGCGGTAACTTATAAAGAATAAACATAGTGAACGCAAGTGCTTAATTAGTTAAATTTAATTGATTAAACACTTGCGTTTGCTTATATATACATGTTATACAACGAACGGACTGAAACTGACCTCATCGGACAAATTGTGACAACTGAAGCTCGGAGGCAGCTTCACCTGAAAAACAGGAAAGCGAACACACTGCCCAACAGCCCACACTAAACCACAAAGGGGGGAACAATCCTGCGAGCAGAGCGAAAGACTATAGCAACGAGAAAAGTTTGTGGAGTACGTAACAAGTTGACTTAGGCGCGAAGACTCAAGGTTCATTGCTTGGCATCATTCGATAAGTGGTCCACTACATTCAGATTGCAAGTATTTTCGATATTGGATAGAAAAATATTGTTATATCGTGGCAAAGTTGATGGATAGTGTTCCAAAGGGACGGACGCACCAGAGACCTTGAAAGTAACAGCCGAAATCAGAGGGTTAATTTAGGTCTTTTATTCAACCCTAACCAGAATATATCACTGAATAACCTTAGTCCGGCGTCTACGCCTTTCTCATCTAACTGTGGCTCACATCTTTCCTTAATTTACCACAATCCAGCCTCAAACAATCCTAATATTCCTACAACTTAACCCCAACAATTTCTCAGCTTGACCCTAACTCTGATGTTATCATAAGCATCAACTAACAGCTTCAGTGAGTGACAGACTGATGAGTAAAGTGAATTTTCGGACGGACTAGTTACCGTCACAGCCCTGGTCCTGTTTGTCTTTAAGAATCTGGATGCAAACCAAAGTTTCACACTCTTTGCTTCTGGATTCCATCTGTAGATGCTTATTCATTTGTAAGATGATAGGTTATTTGACTCTGATTATTACCCATTAAAATGAATGCGATGATATTTTTATCCGATCGAAGCACCGGAGTTGTTGACGGTGAGAATTCTGGTTTCTTAGTGAAACTAATATTTGAATGCAAATTTGTTATGGTGAGTCTTCATGATAAGTGCCTATGATTTAATATTCGCCTTTCGAATTCGTCAAGTGTGTTCATCAGTTTTGCATTAGTGCAGGTTACCAAGGTTGAGCCTGAGTTTTTGGACGGGCTTAGTCTCGAAGTAAGTACAGGGTCCTAGTTTGTAATCGTTCAGTAGACTCGTTTCTAACATTTCATTGTTCCACTTCATCAGAGACTTTTCATTCCTCAGCATTCCAACAGGGTTTTGGACAAACCTTCTTCAAAATTGCTAATTTTGGTGTCACAGATTTTTGTGGGTTGGACTTATTTCCAAGATGCCTGAAGTGTTGCATATAGAACACCAGTCTGAACAGAATGCTTTTCGGTCGCAACAGACAATGCATATATTTACGTGTTCACGGTAACTTTGTAGTTCACCTATACTGTGAGCTCTGAGTTCAGTTTTTTGATTTTTTTTAACGTAGGTGTAATAAAATTGTGAGAAATTTATGAAGCATAATCTGTTTGTGATGTCTGTCAATTATTTATAATTGTTGGTTATATAAGTCTGAATTACTTTTAAGATGAAAAATCTGCTTGTTTTGTGTGTGAACCGCTAGGTTTTTAGGGGGCAGTTTTTTATGACCTGTAACAGCATAGCGTTCGTTGATCTGATACTAATCTGGATTTAAAGAAGGACTGGTGTGGATTCTGAATGTTCATTACTTCGTAGATCTATATGACCGCGGTTGGTCTGACAGTGAAAAAATGAGGAACTTGCTAAAATTATCTCCTTGCTGAACTACCTGTTATTCCCTTTCTTGTTTTAACACCCCTGGCGTTCAGCTTGCAAATAGTACCGTGTTCTGTATTTGGAGGCAACTTTACTAAACATCTGGCCCGAAAACGCATAACGGAAACTTAAGTTGACGTAAGCTTTTAGGTAAGAATTAGTGGGTAAGAGAAGCTAAGGAAATGGGATGGACATCGTTAACCGGTAGTAGTCAACCACTTCAGTTCATCTAGTTGATCAGCTTTGGAAAAGGTATTCTAAGTGGAATGACCCTTCAATGAGATAATACTTAATTAACTTCCAAAATTGAGACTTCGAACAGAAAGCTGCTAAGGGAAGTTGGACTGGCTAGGTATATGGTACGACGTTCTGCGCTGATAGACCTAGGTCTGTTACTTGTCTGGTTTATGGTATTTATTTTGAGTAGTTCACATGATTGATTGACTCCCGCTACATTATCTTCCCATTTATATCATTTGTGTTATAAATCATAAAAGTTTGTTTCTCATGTTTGAACGTAGGTTTTTAATGAATTAGTAGGATCATGACGCTTAAGTGCATCTTGCTTTAATATCAGATGACTAAAATTGTCATGCATAATAAATGAGTGGCCTTTTGATTTCTTTTCTAGGTTTTTATTCGAATATACACCTTTAAGTACTTTCATGATGGCAAATGTGAAGTGGATCTAACTTATTACGAAGGATTTGTAAAATATTGAATCATAATTTTATTTTTAATGAATTAAGATGTAAAGATGGCCACTGATTGTGCAGAAGAAAGTACTGAAGGTATCCAACACCCTATGGATCCTGACTCTATTTCCGTCGACATCACAAAAATCTTTTTTTCTGCATGTGGAGTAGGCCTAGAACCAGGTGAACTACTACATGCAAGTTGGTTCGACTTGCAGTATTCCATGTCGGCTATTGAAATTATGGATCCCAAAATGGATGCTCGGATTCAAGGAGGCAGGAGAGTTTTGAGAATACCTGAGGCATTATCCACTAACCAGCTACCTCTAGGTCCTTTCACATCTCTTTCTCTACTTGTGGGTATCATGGATGAGCTGCTGTCTGCATTTTCAAACTGGTTAACGGGAGATTCCCTAGCTCAAAGCATTTTTATATGTATGTACATGCACTGCACACCATTAGTTCACGACAAATATCTAGTTGCATTTTGTGAGTCGCTTCGCCGAATAGTTTTTCAGTTGCGTCATATAATCATCGCTGTCGGTGTTTTTGACGAGGAAGACCATTATACGTTTATTCATGGTATGCCTATTGAAGAAGCCCACCCAGTCTATTATTATTATGGCTGTATGTCTACCGAAAATAATGGCTGCGTGTGCAAAATGCGGTCTATCGATCTAATTACTCATGTGAATGATTTATACACAAATCTGGAAAATAATTCCAGTGTATTTAGTGATAGAGAAGAAAATCTTCTTGCGGGACTACGTAGCCGTCTACAATTTGTGCAGTGTTTATTACTGTTCACAAATCTCTTTTTTGAGCGCGTTATTCCAGCTATACGGGAATTTCAGCCGGATGATTTCGAAGGATATACAAAGATAGATTTTGATGCTGGAGAAACTGCATCTCTTTCGAAAGTATCTGAAATTCAAGACAATGCTATGACCCCATGGGACTCTTTTATCTGCTTTTGCCGCGGAATATCACAGCATATTAGTGGTCTAAAATCGTTGAGTAATACATTATTGGAAACTGCATATATCGGCGAAAAAGCTGGTGAAGGGAAGCATAGACCTAAGGATGCAATCTATGGTCTCCCAGGTTTTGAAGTTTTTCTTAATCAAACTAGTGTACCTTCATACATGCCTAAGGTAGTAGATATTCATGATCGTCACAAATCGTTTGCTTATTTTTCTAATCTTTTTACAAAACTGGAACATATTTTATGCACATATGAAACATTTTCTGAGTGGCATAAGTTATATCCTGATCCGTTACGTCTTCAGAGTTTGTGGGCATTCATTCAGAAGTCTGGTCAAATATCCTGTTCTTATGTCAAAGCTCTCCTGTTACACGATAATTCTAGCGAAGTAAATGAACCAACATTGAGTACTTGTGTTTTGTCAAGGACTATTACTTATATGCTTTATTTCATTCTCATGTCCCAGGAAGACATCTTTGATTTTAAACCTCAGTCTTTCTCTCCAGTGAATTTACACTGCTTCCTGAGTTCGTGGAGCCAGATAGAATGTACTGCATATCGTCCACTAATCAAAGATATCATTTCTAAAACTCCTGAATTGACGAGTTTTCTTACGACACTTTCAACCATTTCGCTCACGTAAGTCCAAGGTCTTTGATTTAACTTTTTTTTATATTGTTTAGGGAATATGAATTCAGAAATTTTGTCCCACTTTGCTGTTTGGCCACTTGAAGACTGAATAGCAACTGATTACAAAATGTCGTCCCACTAGATATTTGAAGTTAAGAAACTAACATACTAAGTACGTGCTGAGAAGTCAGAGTGTAAGATACGTAGATAAGAGCATCTATGAAATGGAATCGAGATTTTCATAGATGGTTTCAAAGTATCCACTCATTAAATTAATTAAATTAAAAAATAGCTGAGTAGAGAATGTACGAAAAGCTAAGGCTAAACCGCACTTTAAGACGTTGAAGCGTCATGAATTTTAGCAGATTGTGTATCGGTGGTTGTTCGTATCACGAGGAATAAGTTTGTAATCTTCAACGAAAGGCCACGCGTTATTCGACGCCAGGCTAGCAGATCTTATTTACAGTGTGCTCAGACACGTGAAAATCGGACTCAGATCTCTTGATACTACAGAAATGTTATTCAGCTACTCCTTGCAATGAAGATTGTTTAATAATTAATATTTATGTCTTCACCTGGACTTCGCAGAAGGTGTCAAGTGTTTTGGAAGATAAGTGAAGTACTTAAGTACTTACGTTGTAACCACCAGCCCTGATAGACTAATTGCTGTCAAAGGCTCGTGTGGCATTTGTGAACTTACGTCATCTTTAGTTCAGAAGCAATATTTATCTACCCTTCAAATAACGCATGTAGTGTTCCACCTCTCCTTGTTTACTGCTGCGGGACATGGCCTTTGAAATTAAAAACTATGAGGCGATTAACTATCTTAACTAAGCACGGTTTCTATCTCTTGGGGTAGATTGTGCAATATGGTGGGTAATAATGAGGTTAGGTGTAGTGTTAAGTAAGGACGGAAAATTAATCAGTTCAGATCTAATGTGTGTCGACTTTTTGTTATATAAGCTGAAATAAAGTAAAAACTGACAAGGGATTTAAATTAGAGAAACAATTTATGCATATATTAATCCACATCGATTCAGTTAAGTAGAACGCATGTTGCGTTTATCAAACCACTTTTTCCGAGCAATGTGAGCAGATGTAGGAATAGGTTGGAAAAGACTGAAGGGTTGTCGAATCAGTCACCAATCCTTGAATTGTCTGACTGGTTGGAACTGTGTTTGCTGGTATCATATCGCTTGCTGAGGTCCTCGGGATGCTAAAAACAAATGGGTATTTTACGTGGCTCAAAATCGTTATCAATGTCAGAGATTTATTCATTGCTGGTGATCTCCCCGATTCTCATTTTCCTCATCAGCCTTCATCTACATATTTTTTCTGTCCCATACATCTTCATCCATTATCGTTTCATTATGTCCTTCCTCCTACTATTGTGTGCTCTACTTAACTGATGAGGTTCCCTGCGAAGTCCTACGTTGGTGATTCATCTCAGCTCATTAGCTTGCCCTCAACTAATGTACTAGACTGAATTACGATTGGAACGTGGAGATGTGGCTCATGGACTTAAGCACTTGACTTTTAGTCAGTGTCATTGGTTTGAAGCTCGGTCTTACTACTTCAGCTCGGCCTATAGTTTAGTATCGTTGGTCCTCACACAGTAAATTTAGCTCATAACCGGGTACATAAAGCCTGTTTTTGGTAAATAAATCCCAACAACAGTCCTCGTTCTAGGTACTATGATCTCAAGAACAATTTAATTCCTTAACAAAGCGAACGAATGTGTTGTTAGCTATTATGTTGAATAGCTATCTCTGAATAATGTCCTTTGTGTATCATTCGGCAAACTTACTTCCGTGTATGTTGTAGATTGCAAGGATTGCACAAAAAAAAACTCGTTTGTTTTTGATTTTTCTAAGTATTAAATAGCTGCACTATCTTTACAGTATACTATAATTACTACCAGTTCGGGTACTTGACTGCGGCAGCAAACGCAAGTAGGACACTTGCCAACGTTGCAGTACTCATTGATGAATAAATGAAGAAGACTTTCCGTAGCTAAACCAAATATTTGAGTAATATTGTCTCTAACACAGTTCCAAATGTTTTTGTTTCGTTGTATATTGGTTTCTGAAAAATAACAAACAGGTTGTATAGAGTGTAATTTTAGGCTTCCTGTAAGTCATCTACCGTCATTCAGGACAAGTATACAAGTCACTATAACTGCTATTTACTTTTTCCTCCTCTTTAACAAGGGAAATCCATAATTATTTTAACAGTAAACGAGTAACAACAATCCAGTAGAAAACTGCCCGACTTAATATGGATCCTTTACTTCTGCGAAAAAATGACTGCTAGTCTGAAGGACAATCAAAGATAATTTTAATCGAACTACCTTTAAGTTTTGGCATCTGGTACCTTATCCTATTTAATTTTGGCTGTAAGCATAGAAAGAATAGCTTGTAGCCAAATTAATGAACATTATTTAAGTCACGGAATATACACATTTGATCGTAGGGAATAAAAAGACAGTTGCAGCGAATGTAACTTTTTTTTGACGAAATCATCAACTAGGCTGTATATTCGTGTATTTATAATAAATGGGTAGGAAAGTTCCGGAAAAATTTCCGGTCAAGGTTGAGATTAATAAAATTACAATTAGGAATTAAAATGCCATAATAAACAGGGTGATGCTTTCGTCCAGTATCCTTCTAGGAGTACGTCACCGCTCCTCTTGTAGCTTCTTAAAACTACATAAGGCTTTTTAACTCTTTAGTAACTGTTTTATCAGACTGATTACCCTACTATGTTAACTCTGAATATTGTCATAACAGTTATCTTACTAGTTTTCTTTTAGATATTTTTATCTTTTCAGCACAAAAGTGGATGGTCAGTCGCTTCTAGTTAGTGTTGTTAAGTTAATACATCACTCTTATGTCACTGAATTATTTCCTTGTCTTAGCCTGAAGCACTCATCAATATTGTCAATTGCTTTGGCAATGCTTAGTGGTAAAAGAGGTGTCAAGAAAGTATATTACAGTAATCAGTGCACTCCACCAGAACTCACGCAGCCATGTAACAGCTTACGGGAATTGATGCAAACCAGTGGTGTCAGTCACTGATGCCCACTGTCCGCACTTTTGTTTAGCTTCTTCATAGTTGTACCAATGGAATTGACCCTAACTGACTACTCCACTTACTTGGGAAGTTACAGCTGCCCTAATAAATTTATTGCTGAGGAAATGTCGTCACGGATACAAAACATTCGTGTGGCATTCGCTAAGTTTAAGTCATCTCTAGCGTAAATGTGATATCTGCATAAGGGTGTGTGTATTGCACAGCAGTTCGCTCCTAGTGACTCCTAGTTTAGAAATAGGAAGTGAAGTGGTAGAGCACGTTGACCGCTTCACTTATTTGGGAAGTACCATCAGCCGCAACGAGTTGATCTCCGACGAAATCTCAGCACGGATACAGAGGGCTAGTTTTGCATATGCCAGTTTACGCCGTCTGTGGCATAGACGTGATATCTGGCTATCAACCAAAGGGAGGCTGAATTGCTCAGCGGTCCTCTCTATCCTCCTTTATGGCTGTGTGACCTGGCCATTAAGAGTGGAGGCATGAAAAGATTAGCTGTCTTTGATCATAGGTGCCTGCGCTCTATCTCCCATGTAAAGTGGTATAATAAAGTGAGCAATAGTGAGGTTAGGCGTCGAGTTCTAGGTAAGGAGGGAAATCAATCGACGACGCTGTGAAATTACATCGACTGAGATGGTTAGGACATGTGTCACGCATGCCTGGTCATCGCCTTCCTCGACGGGCAATGTTAGCTGATATAGGGTCAGGCTGGTAAAGAGCTAGCGGCGGTCAAACCAAAACAGGCATCAGTCAATGAAATCTACAACAGTTAGTCGAAGCCACGTAGGAAGGTGTAGACTTCCTTGTTGGGGTCCTCGGGATGGTAAAAACCAATAGTTGGAAACAATTGGTGACATGGCTCAAAATCGTTCTCAATGGCCGGCCAGATGCATCCACTCCTTGTGACTTATGATTTCCAATGAAACGTTTTTGTTCTTCGTTATTACTCCTTTGTCTCACACCTCTGCTCACTGTCTCTATTATGCTTATCTTGTACTTTCTTCTCTTGCTTCGCGTGCTACACGGAGTGTGGCGACTTGAACTTCCGCACATTTGTACAAAGTTCTATGTCGAAAACAGACAGACAGACAGTCTAGTGTGTTCCACAGAACTTAATTTTCATATCAGTTTATTTAGTAAGTTTAAGACATTACATAGCTTAAGTTACATAGTCTAAAATCATTTTGCGTTGTTTGGAACAGTACAGTACACTGTTTTATGATTATTCACTTCACAAATATAAGAATGCTATTGCATAAATAAACAGTCGTTTTTAATTACCATTTATATGTGTAACACAGATCATGTAACACCATTCTACATATGACACAGACAAAACGCGTGTCCAACCTATGCAGTTTCCTCCTTGATTTCTTCATAAAACTCCCCTTTTCCTCACCGCTCCCACTCAATAGAATTATATCATCCATGTGCTTCAATGCCGACCAGTCGTTCACTTGGTAGCAAGTCACGCACTAGTATGGGTATTTTAAGTGTGACAGAGAATATTTATCCAGGCACTACTGATAGTCATCACTTCAGGTAAAATCCCTGTAGTTGTATGAGTTTGAACAGAATGCCCTGATGAGCATAAGATACTTTCTTAGTACTCCCTTTCGCAGTGAAGCATTACCACAGCACCTGTCATTGACGAAGTCAAACACTCTCTTTAGGTCATAAACTATGGTGATTATCGTATAGTTTTGAGTAGGATTGTGTTCTAGAAATCGTCAAGGGATGAAGAATTCAATGTGTGCACCTTTATTTGGTTTAAAACACGCGTGGTTTTTCCAGACTTGTTTTCACGAAGTTTCATTGTGAAATTATAACTCAACGTGTTTACATGGCATATTATGCAGACGAGGGAAGTAATTTGTTAGTATTCATCTTTTCTTTGAGACATTTCGTATGTATTGTATTTTCCGTTATAATCATCTCTATGTACGGAACTCACTAATTTTATTTTGATTGTGTTCGTCTTCTTTTACTAAATGGGCGTAGATTCCTGCAATTTACTGTTTAAATCGTTCACGTCAACGTTCAGCTCTTGCACCATGGTTGCAGCGTCTTCCAGATTTACTCGACGAATGTGTACGTGCAGAATTTGTAATTGGTATTGAATTGGGAAATGTTCTATCAAACAACACAAATGCTAAATTGTTTAAATCACAGGGAGAGTTTGGCATTCCTTCATCACAGTTTTCTGTTCCAGTAGAAATTCATCTATCGCACTTTGTTACATATGTGTACTATTACCTTGCCTGGGATTATGTTATATCTGGCTTTCAATTGGATTTATACTCTCCAAATGAATGGTTATTCATTTATGCATTTATGATACATTTGTTCCGGAATATAAGTGATCTAATCAATCGTCTAGCCGAAAATCATACTTTTTTGACATCTGTGAAAGCAGTTGACTTAGGAAACAAATCTACTGAAAAGGAAACCACTAAATATGATCCTGTAAATGGAGCTGAGATTGTTGATATCCGTAAGAGAAAAAAGAAAAAGAAACACAAAGAAAAAGGTAACACTTCTGCTATGAACACTAACAGCATAGAAACACCACACATGAATTCTAATTGTACAATTAAACCCATACCACCAATGATACATGAAATTGGTTCAGTTTTCGAAGTGAGTATATCAAAGGCTAAACAATACTTCTTTTACAGTATAATGTTCATTAGATTTTTTGGTATTAGTGCTGTATACAGCTATGAAAGTTTTAAAAAGAAGACTTGTAATACATAGGAAAAGCTACGAAAGTATGCTGTTTCTTATAATTAAGCTGAAGTAATATGGGACTCCATTCAATTTTTCCCACCTTTCAGGGGCATAGTACAAAACACAACAAGGATAGAATATTGGGGGTAAAATAGGTTTTATCACACTTATATTGTTGGAGATTTTTAACTTGGACAGAATAAGTTTTTTTTCCCTTCCCTTTCTCCAGTGGAACATAGGAGGGCTTCAAGCTTGTGGCTTGAAGTTTCTGTAGCAGTGTTTATTTTACAGGATGGGGTTTCTAGCCTCATGCCCAACCTTTCCTCTTTACCAGCATTATTTCTGGCTTAGTGAGGTAAAGGAGTGCGTCTGTGGCCGGGGATCGAACTCCGGACCATGTGCATGGTCGGCAAGCGTCCTAACCGCAATGCCACCGACGCGCAGATTAAGTATTTATTACTTATTGTCGACTGAATTACTTGATGTCTACAATAATTGATTTTGGTCGTCTTTCGGAAATAGCATTTTTAAGACTATTAAGTAAGACATATCCTAAAGTTCATAATTAAACAGTCTTTGAACCTGTAGTGTCTACTTCCAAAGTGTTACTGTATTTAGTATTTACAATTGGTTGTTTACAACGAATAGCATATATATTTACACAATTTCTGAATTTTCCTATTATTAATTCATTATTGTAAATTGATTGAATTTCGTTTGCATATGCTTTCGTTTAACATACATCCTGATGTTTTCTGCAGGGAAATCTTGCTTATTTGTAGTGTATAGTACTGAGTTATTCTTTGTGTGGAGACGTGGTTCACTGGTTTGATCACTCTATTTTCAATCAGTGGGTCACAGGTTCGAATTCCACTCAACCTCATTCAGCCTGGACAGCTGGTTAGCATCAACAACCGTGGGGCATAAAAGGTCTATTTCGGAAACTAAGTTCAAGTATAAAATCATATTTTTGCTGATAGATTGGTCGTTATATCGAGATTGGTAACTATAAGTTTGAAATGATATGATATAAAGTGATATTATTTCCGAAATAATTGCATGAGATGACATTGAATGAGATTCACTCGACTAGTTCCTACAATATCGTCATTAGTGGTTCACACGGATAGGTTGTAAACATTTATTTCCTTTTATATGCAGACTGGTCATTTTACATTACAAATCATGACTGATTTTTGAGTTGTAAATTTTTATTCCCTTTGAAACGGTATTTAGGGAATTTTACGCACACAATTTATAGTGCTATTTTATTAATATCCCCTTCACTTATTCTAGTTGGTAATTTCAAGTGTGTACAGTGTATAACCGAAGTTAAGTTATAATTACGTGTTCGAAAGGTGCAAGCTCAAACTCAGTGAAAGGTCCACACTGAATAGTCAGTTATGTATATTGCCGAATTAATGAAGATAATCTCACTACACAGGTGAACGACTGAAATAAAGTGTGTGGAAATACTAATCGTTTATGCTCGAAGGAATTCAAAGATATATTTTACCTTCGTTATGATCAATCTTCGGATACTTTTACAAGCATTTTATGAAGAAATGTCAAGTTGCTTTGAGTTTTTGTGGTCAGCTGGATTTCGTAGGAAAATTATTAAGGTTAATTGGTGAATATAGTTTTATTGTCAAATCACTCTTACATGAAAGCTTTTATATTCAACATAAATACTGATTTTTCATTTGTTTTACTTCAAACCTTTTCAGGCTTACGTAATTAATATACATCAGTATATAAATACAGCAAGTTTGTATGTTATCCGTGCTCTTCAGCGTGATAGTGGGATCGAAATAAATGAAAACGTTCAAAATTCAAATTCTTCGGACAATACACTGCCGCATAGTTTTATGAATAGAACTACATGTCTTGAATCATATGCCAGAAGGCTTGGAATCTTTCTCATTCCGCAAAACTCCCCTCTGACCGAGCTAGGCGGTGTTTCAGGGTCTTACGACTCATGGAAATCATTAATTTCCAGTAGTCTCATTGATGGTCTCCCGATAAATGAGCTATATTTAATGGCGTCAAGAACCTTTGGTCAGGCACAAAATTTAATTCAAAAAACATTAGATTTACGTCCATCAGGTGAAGAAAATTTACGTAGGCTTATGCAGTCTGATATAGCTGTATTCTTATTTAGTGAAACATTAGGACCCCCTGATCGACTCTCTGATCTTCACCAGTTGGCTAAACATAATTCTATTGCTTGTCGAGTCCTTGGCGTTTGTGAGGATCGACGACCAATTGTAAATAAATCATCAGTCGACCACAAGATGTCATTTTTATGTTCATCTAGTCCAGTAAAATTAGACTACAACTTTTTGGAAAGCAGGTCTTATCCACTTATTCGTCTTGCTAGTCAGTCTGAGAAACGGTAGTAAATTTGGTACACTTTTCGCTCTGATCTACTCTCCCACTAACTTTGAAGTATTTTGATATATTAATAAAAAAAAATAGTCTTTGTTAATATTATTTTGTATTTAATTGATATTTACTGTATTTATTACCTTTGGATAGAAAAACATATAGCCCTTGTTTATCAATATTAATTTTAATCCTGTATTCTCTTCCTTTGGTTTTCTGCAGAAGTAAAAAACACCATTCAAGATATTCTTTCGCTTTTTTTATCCGATGCAGTTTAAATTCTTCATTTTGTTGATTCGCATAAATATTCTTGCAGTATAAGTTGATTGTGTACATATGTTGAAAATTAGTATGGAAAAATATATTTCCTTGAATTCTTCGCTTAACGTGAATTTGATATCAATATACAATAATTCCTCAAAAGTTATGTGCATAATTATCATCCATTCAAGCAGGGAATTGCAGATGTCGTAGGACACCTGATAAATATGGCATTGTCCGCCATCTAATAAATCACAGTGGGCTTGTGTAGGGGTTTTGAAATTGTGTTTATGACTAATTTCAAGTTTTAGAGCTTAAATGAATGAAATACAGCGTTTTACTTCAGTTAATTAGAGATTATTACGAAACTTATGAAAAAGATTCTGTTAGCATTCGAGAATGGGGTATAGTGGTTGATTTATATAAATACTGTCGAATTGAGTAACAGACTACTTTGATGATTTATGCGTAGATGTTATATGACAGCAGCAGTGAATTCCACTCAGAATGTCTATCATTTTTGGCTGATTTATTCTGTCTGCATATCATAAATTTGCGCACTGCAATATCAGCCAATCCAATTTACAATTAGTAGCAGCACCTGGAATCTAATAGAAGAGAGGAGGATGGTGAAAAAACAAGACTCAATACAAAGATGGACTTTTGAATCGAACATCACCTGTAATTCGCCCAGAAATACCACTAACAGCACGCACAGAACTGTCAGTGGACATCAATCCTCCAACAAAGGCGGAAATCTTGAGTGCAATCGGGCTACTGAAATCTGATAAGGTGGCAGGATCAGACGGAATTCTCCCCGAAACACTGAAAACTGACCCAGACGCACTGACATTGTTATTGCAAGCAGTTTGGAAAGAAGGAAAGGTACCTACCGATTCGAAGAAATGCTACTTTGTCAAGGTGGTAAAGAAGGGCGACTTAGGCGTCTGCATGAACTGGCATGGAATAATGCTCTTATCCACATCAAGTAAAATGCTGAGTCACATCATCCTGGAGAGAATGAAAGATGCATGGGGTACAGAACTGCGCCAACCAGAACAAGCTGGATTCAGGAAAGGCAAATCATCATGTGCTTGACCAAATTACAGCTGTATGCATTGTGATCATCGAACAAAGCATAGAACGGTAGTCAAACCTCTACTTCAACTTTGTTGACTTCAAAAGGCTTTCAACACAGTTCACCGAGAAAGTAATTTGGAAACTGCCTCAACAGAACGGCGTGCAGTGCTCCAAATCTTTATCAACATGTGGCTATGTGGCAGTGCCAGGTGTCCCACTATGAAAAACTCAGCGAAGGTTTTGGAGCCAATATAGGAGTAAGGCAAGACTGCCTATTATCACCGATGATATTCCTAGATGTGGTGGATTCAATTATACGTTAGACTGATGGGAGCGAGAAGGCAGGAATACGCTGGGCTACCGGTAAGAAGACTCTAGAAGATCTGGATTTTGCAGATAATTCATGCTAAATGTCACACATACTCGAAGACTTTCCGGTGAAAACCGGCTGAAGAAGCAGCGAAAACAGGACTCCATAGAGCACATAGAGGAGACAGAGGTGATGAAGATAACCATCCAACCAACAACAATAAAAATCAGCACCATTAACCATCAATGCGTCGGTGGCATAGCGGTTAGGACGCTCGCCGACCATGCATATGGTCAGGGGTTCGGTTCCCTGCCGAAGCACTCCTTTACCTCACTAAGACAGAAATAAAAGCTGGCAAAGAGGAAAAGGTTGGACATAAGGCTAGCAACCACATCCTGTAAAAATAAACGCTGCTACAGAAACTTCCAGGTTCTGGGTTTAAGCTCTATGTTCCACTGGGAACGTGAAGGATTAAAAAAATAATCATCAACGGGAGAAATTTGACAGAAGTTAGTTCCTTCATCTATCTAGGAAGCATCGTTTCAACTACAGGCGGAACGGATGAAGATGTTAAATCCAGCCAGCCAAAATCGGAAAGGTAAGATGCACCTTCATCAACCTTAAACGAGTTTGGAAGTCTCCTACACTCAGCCAGCATAAAGAACAAGATTCGTATTTTCAACACCAATGTGGAGTCGGTTCTTCTATACGCGTCAGAAACTTAACTAGCGTGTCATGAAAAGGATTTCCAACAGGTTGCAGGCTTTTATCAACAGTTGCATTCGCTCGGTATTGAAGACCAAATGGCTAGAAAGAATTAGCAAGAAGAAACTGGTAGCAAACCAACCAAGAATCGATTGCACAACACATGGAGAAAATGGCAATGGGTCGAGAACACACTGAGGAAGCCCTCGAATGACATCGCGCCCCAGACCACGGCTCGGGTGAATTCCTAATGGGAAACGACGAGTGAGTCGTCGGTGCGAGGGTGGTGTGTAGGAGATCGAGCGAGTAGGATGTGAGAGATTATGGGCAATCGTGGATCCAGCAGAAAATAAATGAAAGTGGAGATGTGCTGTTGAAACCATATGTTCCACTTAAAACCCAAGGGAATAATAATAATAGTGGAAATTAAGAATGACAACTCACTTTCCATATGATAGGCTGTGACCTGCATTTGTGAAGAATCAAAATGTTACTCAAGTTCGTCCGTTTAGGTGCTTGACTTGTAACCGCAGGTTCGAACCACACTCCATCTTCAGAGGTTTGTATGGTGTCAATAACCCTCACATATGCTTAGAGATGCAAATATCTGTTAAGTAACGTTGAAAGCAGCAGGGCTCGAGCCGCAAACCATTAGATAAAAGTCAAATTCCGTCACGTGATTTGGCTATCAAACCGTAAATATGACACCCAGTTAATAATAATGAACTGTATATTTTCTTAAAATACAGTTCCATATTAATAGTTTTGAAGAGTACAGAGTTTCCAGCAGACTATATGGCTGATACTCGGAAATTAAGTTCTAAGCTTGTGCCACTCTTAAAATGTGGGTACTAATACAAAGTAACATACATGTTTCCTGCTCATGCCTGATCAAGTGCATGTTTAGATCAAATAAAAAGGAGACATAAAAATCAATATCTTGACATAGAAGTTTGTTCTCAAAAACCATTAGCAGAAAAGGTATTAGGATTCGGCAGTAATTAAGGACATCAAAAAGAATAGCACAAAGGTGACTTTTTACTAATCCCAGAGTCAGAATAAAGACACAGCAATAGTTCAGTCACCTCAGCTCACGTTTTCTTTTTTACCTGTCCGCCTATTCCTATAAGAGGTGAGGCGACAGTTGCGAAATATCGGAAATTGACATTGCCTTTAGGAGTTTATAAAATAGTTGTTAGAAATTTTAGATTTTGTTAGAAATTGTAGGTCGGTTAGGTAACCTAGAAAATATCTTGATAGGCAGGTCCTAAACATTGGTCATTTTGGTATATTAGAAGGACGACAAGTTGGGCGTACTGGGATAACGTAGGTAAGATTATGTGTAGAGGAAATGGAACCAGTTGTAAGTTGTGGTAGAGTACTGATTGCAATGGATTTGTACCGCAGAATCCCTATGTTCCGCTTGAAACGCAAGGAATGAATCCTGATAATCTTGCACTTTGTGACGGAACATTCTTCAAACAGTAGTGATAATATTTTGTTTTATAATCGTGCCACTACGCTTCCGTTTCGCCTTCCTGAAGTGAGGCCCTGTGTGAAGCTGTATATTGATTTATCACTCCGTAGGCTTTTCTAAACGATCATAAAAATCTATTTCTGTTTGACAAGAAACAGTGAATGTAATTTATGAGATGCGAGTACGCTTGTTTAACTTCATTAGGCAGAATATCCTTTACATAGCTATTCTGTCAAGTTCTATCTGGATTTTTCAAACAAGATTTCACACCGGACTTGTATATTGTCTCCATAGAACGCGGAGATTGCCAGGATTGTAATAGTGGGTAACTTCTTGCAGCCTTTTTACATTTAAAGATTAAGTCCCGCAAACACAGATTACTTCATACGCAGCAGACACAGCTCGTAATGGATAGTCATGAATTTACGCGAATACCAAATTAGTGAAAGGCATTGCCATAAGTTTTCTCTATCCACTGACTGGAGCCCATTGAATCGAAAAACAGTGACTTTGTTCCACAAAAAAGATAAACACACTGTCTTAGTTGGTTTCTCATTTCTCAGCTACGTTCAGGCTCTGCATTATTCTTAAATTTGGGATTTTAGAAGCCCTAGAGGTCAAGCTGATTTTTCTAGGAGGATTTTCTTTTCCATAAAAGTGAGACAATCAGTGTATGAGACTAGCAAAAGAGAATCATCTTTGATCCCCATATATCAGCTAACATTTCAATAAGTTCAGCTAATATCCCAGTTCATTAGACCACCCTGTGGTCCTTTGATCAAGATCATCTGCGCCTTACTGTATCTATGTAAGCTCAGTGTTCCATTGAGGCTACAACAAAATAATGATCAAATAGGGAGCAGTTGTATGTCAGCCCCCTTCATCAGAATGAAAGTCACTTATTGCTGCTACTATCTCTATTCGTTCAGCCTTCACTACCCTTCACTATTCACAACAAAGATGGAAACTATTTTTAAGCTACCTTCATACTTTAGTTTGTTCTGGGTCTGCAGGGATACCTTTTTGTACGTCGTCTATTTCTAAATAAATTCTTGAGATCAACTGATCTCTTTTAAATGCTTCTGAAGATTAGAAACAGCATATGTCTGCCTTTTTTGTAGCAGAATCACGATCATGACATGCTTCTCCATGATGAGTAATATTGTTATATTTCAACTCATAGGCCGTCTTCATTGAAATGTTATCTGCGCAAACTTATCATTGAGCTGAGCTTCGAAAGGTTTCACATTTACCTTAATGTGTAGATTTGGATCTAAACAATTCTATTTTAGAACGATACTCAATCTTCTACTGAAACACTTTAGTGATAATTGATGAAAATATGGCGTGTATGAGCCACAAATGAAGGTCGATATGTCAGGAACTGTTACTGACTAGAAATGAGTCTTTTCTAGGGTAGATTTGTTCAGAGTACAAATTGGCTCAAATGTGCTCACGGTGCAAGAAGTTAGTGAAAGCCAGGAATCCGTTGTGATCTAGCTCAAGGGAGATAAACTCACCAACGACTAATTTCTCTAAAAAGGACCATTTGGGTCAACAAGTTAACCTAACCCTAATTTATTCCTAGACAGTCCTAATCTTTACCTAAAATTAAGTCTAACTTACTCCTACTTTTATCTTAATCTTCCCTTAGCTTTATCAAGCAGATATCCTGTTTAGTATTTATACACTTATGTGATTTTACTAACTGGTTTTAAGGATTAAAAGTATTTTTAATTGTTGGCTTGTAGGAATTTGATTTGAAACGTACTCGATCTAACTGCAATGATGTCAACTACTACTTCTTGACGCTTTAAAGGCATCAAATGTTGCGATTCACCAATAGGTACAACGAAAAGCCTAATATTTAGGAATGTGTCATCAGAGTAATAAAATTTAAAAAGGCATCATCACAACAGACTATGTAATGAACCGATCCATAATAAAAACAGACATTCAGTTACAAACTTTAATTTAATCACAAAAGTAAATAATGGACTGAGTCACTACTGATTGGTTTAAAAGTAGACTTCATCACTAACAACAGTTAAAGAACAAATAAAATCCAGTCAGCACTCTGCAGATATTTTGTGTTAGTTTGAAAGTGCTCAGCAATGCACATATATGACCGCACTAACGATCCAACTTATAACCTTCTGGTTACGAGTCAAGTACATTACCATTCAGCCACTGTGTGTGTGTAAAGAGATGGTTGAGTACTGCTGAAGGGTACAAAACAGTTGTTGAGTGCTCGCTGGTTTTCATACTTCCTTAAATGGTGTCTGCTGGTTAGGAAATCTACATTGAAATTAATCGAACGCTTTTTTTCCCTTCACGTTCCCAGTGGAGCATAGGAGGGCTTCAAGCTTACGGCTTGAAGTTTGTGAAGCTGTGTTTATTTTCACAAGATGGGGTTGCTAACCTCATGCTCAACCTTTCCTCTTTACCAGCATTATTTCTGGCTTAGCGAGGTAAAGGAGTGCGTCCAGTGGCCGGGGATCGAACCATGGACCATGTGCATGGTCGGAGAGCGTCCTAACTGCTATGCCACCGACGCTATTCGAACGCTCCACAAGCCGAAAAATTCGAACTAAACATAACAACAAAAGGTAGGCAAGATTCTGACTGCGAAGCAATTTTGCGGAAGTTTATGCCTCTAAAATAATTTTCCACAATCCCTTTCATCATCATTAGAACGGTTAAGTTACCGTATTCTCCATCTTAATACTCACATAATCTTGTAATATAACTGTGATAATAGAGAGTTTACAACTAGGAATGAGGATGGAAATTGCTCAATGAAATTGCTGACCTTAACTTTGTATTGAAACGCTTGCATTAACTAAAAGGCTGTGAGTATATCAAAACACTTACATAAAGTTATGTGCTTTGCTTATCCCTTCAGTATCACACCCATATTCATATCAGTTAGTTTTAAACAGTAATAAGACCAGTAAGTTTCGTTGTTTTTCAATACTAGAAGATTTGTTTATTTGATTGTCTTTTATATTGCATTGACCCTTTTTTTCTGTTTAAAAATGAGTACCAATGGACTGAAATTCTGTCTTCCTATGTATAATAAAAGCAATATTGAATTTTTTTAAAAAAGGACGATTTTCAGAAAAGCAATCTACAAAGAAATTTACATGAAGATCTTAGAATAATAGTTTGGATGATGGAAATCAAAGGTTTCAGAAAGAAAGAAAAAGAAATATGAAAGCAGTAAAATAAGGAATTTACAAATATGATGATTCAAGGCATAATTAAAGTTGTTCTCGATCCAATCGGTGCACGACTCAAAGCATTTTTCGATGTCTGTCCACTAACGAGTTTCTCCCTTTAATTGAAGAAAGAAAGAACGAAAGAAATTGATAGACTAAGATACAGTATTTGTGATGACTGTAACTTTGTGCAAAATATTACCTCACTTATAGGTTTCCAAAATCTGAATAAACCTGATGAAGAGGCTGTGGCTTACACGGCGAAACGTTCAGAAAAATCTTGTTTTGATTTTCTTAACAGGCTGGATTAATTTAAATAATTTATAATGTGTTTCCTCACTTATTTGCTCATAATTGTTTTATGTAATTATTCAATTGCAGACTCCGTACGCCATTGGCACCAAAAATCTTACCACTCAACATAATTAAACAACATAGTCGTTTGATAGTTTATGCGATGTCTTTAATATTGGCGAGACAAAGCAGCTGCTTGTCTTAAGATATCAAACATAGGCATGGGGGAAAATTAACGTCAGGGATTGCATTCTCATGAGTGCCAGTGACCTTACAAGGTTTGCATCTTAGTCTCTCCTTTTCAACTCTTGACTTCATATACCCTAATATTTAGAATATGGACCTTCTAAACTCCTGTAATGAACTCATTGTATTCACCAAATTAGCAGGGAGCACCGGACATTCGTGTTAGCCCCTCTACTTTTATAGGAACATTCATTAATACCTCAAAGCAGAGTATATGAGTTAACTGGTTGACATGAAGGCTATGAACACATGATCATTTGAGAGAATTTTGTGGGGAAGACCTAAATTTAACCAGCCTTGAGCATATTAAGTGACTTGTCAGGCTGTTAACAGTTAGACAGATATTATCAAGGAAACAATTTGGGACACTCCTGATTCTATAGACTGGCCTTATTACAAAGAGATGCAATCTGAAGTCGAAATGTGAATGTGAGTCACAGAGGCTAATATGCGATTGATTTAAATTATACTGAAAATCAATTTTTGTCTGATATTTATTACTAATTCCTTTGTAATCCAAAACCAAGCGAAAAGTTAATTATTTCAAAATTCAAGTTGCAATACTACCAAAAAGTGTGTGTGTGTGTATGTATAATATCTGTATGTCTAAGGATTTCCATTTCCTAAATCTCTTACTTGATATCACAGAAAATGTTGACTGTTTATTTTGTTCAGATATTATATGAACTGTTTCTACAATACCAACTGATACAGATATAGATAATGTTTACAACCAGTTAATATGCTATTTTATCTAGTTCTTACGTGATAACGTGTCTGACTGTAGTAGTGGATGACACGGGTTCGAATATTCAACTGGACATTAGTTCCTTCAAGGCAGTAGATACACTTAACTGATGGGTATCAATAAGGACGAAACCTGGATCATGGGGCTCTTTCTTACTGCTTCCTATCAGTTGAGATCCATTCAAAGTGAATTACGATGGTGAGTCCCCTAGCGTAGTGACTGCACCAGAAGCTTGACTGGAAGAATTAGTCAAAGCTAGAGACTAAGCAGTCTAAGAGTAGTTACACTTTAGTGACCACTTAAGCCATCATTGCTCTTGTATAACACCAGTTGACTGTTACTATATTTTCACTAGATTTCTCCCACAATTAGATATCTGTAAGTCATTTAAGAATTGTAAATTATTGTCAACTAGTGTCATTAAATGTTTGAAATCATGTTTTCATTTTAATTAATATCCATCTTTTATTTAGGAATTCATATCACTGTTAGAAACAAATGGTGAGCACGAAAATAACTACAAATTAATATGCTAAAATCCATTCAACAGTAAGGTAGGGAATCGGATGCTTAATCTCCTAGCCTTTATTAATTAGTCATTTAATTTTGTAAATTATCATGAATTATATTCATCCCATAAAACATTCGTAGATGAAGACTAATTTTCTCACTACCCAATTTTCCAGATTTTATCAAAATATAAATTCAAGCATTGATAGACACAAAGTGAGTTTTAACACTTAACAATTTATCTAAAAACACTTAAATGTTAATTATTGACCTTCCATTGTCATATATATATATATATCAGATGAAGCCAGTTGTAATGTTCAAAGTCTTTAAATCCTCTGTTTTTGATATTCCTATATCCGAGCATGTCAAAGGTGAGAATACATTTAATTACAGACAAACATCAATAGAAGAACTATTGGAAGAGTGCACTCAGTATACTATACCTAATCGAGATCAGAACTGTCAAATCCCAATTCCATGGTGTGGGCAATCGAAAAGCAATAACCTCTCACATACTTCTATAAGTACATAGGGGCTTCCTAATCACCACCTACCTTCATCTGCTCGCTTCCCCACTTACTGTTAATACTAGTCCGCAGGTAGGTCCTCTATCTTTTCCTAAATCTGCAGTCATTAATGGACACTAGGTCTGGCGAAACAATACTGACAGTTTCTTAAAGCCATGCTACCGACTTCATTTTGAACAATTCAACGTCAAGGCACTTTCCCAAGTTGGACAACAGGTCTCATCAGCCAGCACTCTGGTATAAATGTATGCTATGTTTCGGAGACACACATACAAGACAAAGGTGTAACTGTTCACTTAACCCATCCTGGTCAACATGATGAATCTGATTATTTCAACTAAGAGGTGTCAGGGGATTCTCCAACTAGTTCAAAAGCAACTGCGGGTGTAGGAATAGCATTGAGTGTTACGGCAGGAAAATCCTTAATCTACTGAATTTCACTGTATAGTCACACAGCTGAATGAAAGTCATCGCAAACACCATGAATCATAGTGGACAAGAAATCCAAATTGATGGGAAAAGTATAGACTATAGGTATCAACAGACTCATTAATGAAACGCGTTGTAAAAATCCGAACAATTTCTGAAAAGGGTGGTGCTTTAATTACCTCTCAGGATAGACAACTGGAACGTTGGAGGGAACACTTTGTGGAGCAGCTCGGCTGGTGTACAGTCGAGCTAAATTCCCCACCATCCAACATCTATCTACATGGAATGTAGTCATCAGTTTTCAAACCAGGATTAAAGATGCGAAAACTATCTCTAATCTGAAGCGAGGTAGTGTGGCGAGATCTGATGTTATAACTCCAAAATCGTTTAAAGATGGTGGTGATAAAATGTCGTCTGCGTTAACTACGACATTACATAGTGTGTGGTAATCGGAAATATCCCTGTTTGAGGCTGGTATAAATCATTGATTGTCCCAGTTTATAAGAATGAAGAGAAGTCTTCCTGTGATACTCACAAGAATATTAGCTTGGCGAACATGGTATCTAAAGTTCTAGGTTAGGCAACAATGCTTCGATTAGAGGCCCTCAAGAGAATAAAACCTTGGAACATCAGTCAGGCTTTAAGACAGAAAGAGGAAGTGTTGGTGATATCTTCACACCTTGAAAAATTCCAGATTGTAGGCATACTTACTGGCTATGAAACGTGGCCATTGAAAGTGGCCAACTTCAACAGACTATCTGTCTTCCGTCAGAGATGTTTTGCATTATATCTCCCTTTTTAAGTGGCATAATACGTCGAGTAATATTGAATTACGGCATGGAGTGCTAGGTTTGGAATGGAGGTCAGTTGATGTAGTTGTGAGGCTACATCGATTGCAATGGCTAGGATGCGTGTCACTTATTCTGAACCATCGCTTACTTCATCGACCAATATTAGCTGAAATAAGATGAGGTTGCGAAAATGTCACGGGTGGCCAAACCAACACAAATATTGGTGTAGACTGTGTGATTGGGATCTTCGCAGTGCTAAGAACCGATGTTTTGAGACTGTTGTCAATGTGACTAAAAGTTGTTTTCAATAGTGTAGATGTATTCAATATTTTTTTATTTCCAAATTAACTAAATTACCATTATTACCCATAACAATTTCTTTCTCTCTCTCGCACACTTCTGTTCATTGTAGTTTCTCTGAGTACTTGGTCGTTACTTTTGTGTACTACACAGACTGTGGTCACTTGAACTTCTGGACTCCATTGTCAAGTTCCACGATGAAAACTTAGTCAATCAGCGTGCGTCAGTGAAAAAGTTCACTATTTAGAAGATAATTTGAAAATACTGTGAAGGGTTTTGAACTACCACTCAGTTATCAAATCCCACGACAAGTAAATTACACTGGATAAAGGTTTCTAAACACTTCTAACTAGTGTTAGTTGAATATCATACAAGGAAGGTATACGTTTGACAGGCAAAAAGACCTCAGAAGATGTGAATTTTTCGGATAACTTATGCCTTGCGTCTCGCGAAATCAAAAGGTTTACAAGCGAAAACCAACTGAGTTATCTAAAGAGGTAGCAAAGACGGGAATTCAGGTGAACATAGAAGAGAAAGAGATGAAGATACCCAGCCAAAAACAACAAGCAATATCCATCATCAGCTGGAAAAATCTAAGTGAAGTCGTCTCTATCACTTACCTGGTAAACAACGTTTCAAATACAGGTGGCACAAATGAGGATGTAAAATCCAATCCGTAGAGAAAAGTGTGACAGACTTTCATTCATTTGAAATCAGCGTGGAGATCTGCATCATTTAGCACATGGAGCACTATCCTAATCTTCAAAACTAATGCCGTCAGTTCCTCTCTATGCTTTATAGACTTGGCGTGCATTACTGAAAGCATTTCAAACAGCCAGCTGCAGGATTTCACTAACCAGTAACATGGCTAGATGCGGAAGATCAGTTATCCTTTCAGAAAGGACTGGTGACTAAGAATTCTATCAGCCAATCAGCCATTATTATTACTATCAACAACTTTTACCCAAAAGATATCTAGAAGAAAATGGAGATGGATTGGATATTCCCCTGAGGAGACAGTTCAGTGGCATCAAATGCCAGGCCGTAGCACGGGATTCGAATGAGAATCGATAAAGTGGGACTCCAAAATTGACATTGAGGAGATCATATGAAACGGGAATAGAATGAGCATTCTTGGGGCTTTATAAAAAGACGACAGAGAACAGAATACAGTGGCTCTGTTTTGCTGAAGCCATATGTTCGACTGAGATCCGAAGAAACAAATGATGGTGATGATAATAATAAGTTGAATACAACAAACCACTGGCAACTGCTGTCTGCGGCACGTAGCAGTTTTAGATTTAATTTTTGAATGCAGTGCCGCGTATACACTACTAAAAATTTTCAAAAAGATGAGCAATTTATTTTTCTCTTTAAATTTACTACTTTAAAGCCTAAATAATTCTCACAAACTTCCTAAGTTTCTTTTTTGTTGATTATGTTATAATTAATTTCAGAAGTATAAAGCAATTAATATAAAACAAGTTGGCAGAAGAAGCATCCAGCGAAGATAGGACTCCAGGTGAACATAGAGAAAACAGAGGCGATGAAGATTCCTGGCCAACACCAGCAGCAACAACAACAGACAACAATCAGCCCGCATCAGTGGGAGGAACCTGAAAGACACAACCTCCTTTACCTACCTAAATGGAAAGCATCGTTTCAACTACAAGCCGAACTAACGAGGATATCAAAGCAAGAATCGGAAAAACAAGACAAGCTTTCAATACTCTCAAGTCTTTGTGGAGGTCAACAGCACTCACCATCAAAAATAAGTTCCGGATTTCCAACTCCAATGTGAAGTCAGTGCTACCATACGGATCACGGACTTGGCCAGCTTGTCATAAAGAGCACCTCAAACAAACTACAGACCTTCATCAACAGCTGTCTTCGCTCAATACTACTCAAGATCAGATGGCCGGCCAGAAACGATCAGCAACAGGGATCTCTGGTAGTGAGTGAACCAACCTAGCAGGAACCGATTGTGAAATAAACAGGTAGGAAGAAATGGAGATGGATTGGCTGGCCATACTCTGAGGAAACCATCAAGTGACATCACTAGACAAGCCATTGCTCGAGTGGAACCCGAAAGGGAAGCAGCAAGTTGGTCGTCAGTGTGAGGGTGACTTGGAAGAGGTCATGTAAAGAGGAGATGAAAGCATGTGGGCAGACTTGGAGTGGGGTGAAAAAGTTGGCGGAAAACCGAAGGCGATGGAGACGCGCGGCTGAAGCCCTATGATCTTCTAGGAATTAAAGGATATAATAATAATAAAACAATTAATATAGAACATTTGTACTTACTCTGGATCCGCAGCCCGCTGACTTACTGTAGTGACTGTTACAGTAGAAGGACTTGCTGCTTTATACTGTAGAGATATAAAAAAGCATATAGTATTACAGTACAGTTAATACGACACAGTTCAATAAAATGAAATAAATAAATAAATGTATTGAATTAGTGGATGGTGACTAGCAGTGGAATTCAAGATGCACATTTCGTCCTATTTCTGACTCGTCAGCTGGATGTAACTGCATTTCTCAGTGAGTGAGGATGTTACCACCGAGGCTTGAACCCGGTGCCCATAGTTTCAAACGCCAAAGCGTTATCCATTAGACCACTTGGGCCACGAGAGCCGCCTCTTGTGCAACGGGTCATATCAATTTAATTGAATTCTAGATTTTCCCGTAGATTGATTGGAATGAAGTGCTCGGTCTCAGGTTGACATGTCGGCTTCTTGTGCAGATGCTTCGATGATGTTTGGGCATTTAGTTAGTATTTAATTGGTGGATGGTGACTAGCAGTGTAATCCAGGATGCGCATTTTGTCCTAGTGTTCTAGTGGATAACGCTTTGGCGTTTGAAACTATGGGCACCGGGTTCGAGTTTCGGTGGGAACATCCTAACTCACTGAGAAATGCAGGTACATCCAGATGACGAGTCCCAAATAAGACTAAATGCGCATCCTGGATTCCACTGCTAGTCACCATCCACCAATTAAATACTAACTAAATGCCCAAACATCATCGAAGCATCTGCACAAGAAGCTGACATGTCAACCTGAGACCGAGCGTTTCAGTCAAATGAATCGACGGGAAAATCTAGAATTCAGTTTAAATAAATAAATGGTTACAATTTTAGAATAAGAATCATCATTTTCAAGGTATACACTTCGAGGCAAAACTCTACCAAAGTTTCTTTAGGAAACGCTAAATATTCACATCACCTAGATCTGAGGTGAGCTGTCGTTAACCATTTACTCTAATCAGTAGTACATAACATCTAACTTTAAATGTTTATTGATGGAACTGGTTAACAGTAAAAGTATTTTTTATTTACTGTATGCATATCATTAAATGAATAATTGTTCTTGTGCATTAATTTTGTTTTTTAAATCAGCGAAGTAATCAATAAAATAGTGCATATGAGAAAAATACTATTGATTAAATAAATGTTAAACAACTATCTTGAATCATTGTGAGACAGACTCTTTTACTGCACGTGCCAATGAACCCTATTCAGTCTATGAACTCTTAAACACACCTACGTTTAAGAATATATTGCACTTTTTTAAAATCCATTCTCAGATTATATATATATATATATATATATATATATATAAGCGTAAATACCAAATGGATCGCAGTGGAACTGCTTCTTTAGATCGTAAAATACCTTCAAACTCTAATGAAAATTCCTTTTATTTTGATCACAACTTCTTGACCTCTCGAATTAAAAATAAAAGTGAATTTAAATCTTATCTGGTTGACTAATTAGTGTTTTTTTTATTCAAGAAGACCAATCTTCTGTTAATGTATTGCTTTCTTGCAACTCCACCTCATAACATAACAGTTACTGATGAGTTGAAACTAGGATCAGATTATTTATCATATCTGTTGAATTGTACACTAATGAGAAATAATTTTCAACTTAGTATGAAAATTATTTCATTGGACATTTACAATTGTGTTATCCTTTCTATTGCCCATTTATGACTGTGAGTTCAAAAAATACAAGTTTAAATTCTACTGAATGAAGAACATTAATTAAACCAGAAAATTATCAATAAAGTATCTATTTAAGATTGTATCATTCATATAGTGTTTTGGTACTATGGTCTTTTTCATTTTTCTTGTTCTTTACAGTAGACACTATGTTTACCTATGTATGATTCAGCTTATGCTTAGTAAGTGTTTTCGTCAATGCTTAAACATTCAGCTAAACTGGTTGGCGTTGCTTATAACTAAACTTGTTGAAATCAAGTTATCTCACGCTGATGAATAAATAAAGCTAGTGTTTTTTACAAGTTTGACCACGGATTGATATCAGTTAGATAACCATTGAAAAAACATTAGTGAGTACTGGACATCTGTTTCATCTTAGTATGGGAATCATCAGCTGTACGTACCCAGAATAAGTTAGAATTCATAGGCCATTGAATCGAGTCCCAGTGGCTGAATGGTCTGCAAACTTGCCTTGTAACCGGAAGGTCCTGGTTTCGAACCCCAATGGGTGCCTACTGATGATGATTCCCAAACTAGGACGGAGGAAGCAGATCTCCAGTACTCCCTGGTTTTCAGTGGTTCTCTAACTGATATCAATCTGCGGTGAAACTCGTAAAAAAATCTAATTCTTACAAACCAACTCTTGAAAAGCTAGTGTTTGTTAGGCATCTTTTATTTTTGGTTGAATCTTATTTAGCATTACACTCATCCATGACAAGTTTCACTTCTTAACCACCCCACTCCCATAGTTTCGTTTTATTTGAATTGCTTCAAACTGTCATCTGAGTATATTATAACTGAATAAACACTTTTTTAACTGATTAAAAATGCCCATTTAAATTTTCAAAAAAATGGATACTGAACAAAGAGTACTCTTTTCGATAACTTCATCATCAGGCTCTGTCTGTCTGGATTCAACATAAAACTTGGCACCGAAGTGTGCCAGTTCGAGTTGCCACGTTCCAAATAGCACACACACAAAGGTAGACAAGAAGATGAGTGAAGAGAATCAATGGAGTTTGACAAGTATAAGAGTGAAACAGAATGGGTAATGGTAGAAAGGAATATGACTGAATACATCTGCGCCATTGACAACGATTTTGAGCCATGTCACCTATTGTTTCCAGCCATTCATTCCTGGGGTCCCGAGGGCCCCAACCCGGGAGTCTGCATCTCCCTACCTGTCTGTCTGTCTGTTTTCGACATAGAACTTTGCACAAATGTGCGGAAGTTCAAGTCGCCACATTCCGTGTAGCACGCGAAGCAAGAGAAGAAAGTACAAGAAAAGCATAATAGAAACAGTGAGCAGAGGTGTGAGACAAAGGAGTAATTAAGAAATATAAAACAGTTTCATTGAAGATCATAAGTCACAGGGAGTGGATGCATCTGCGCCACTGAGAACGATTTTGAGCCATGTCACCAATTGTTTCCAACCATAGACTTTTACCATCCCGAGGACCCCAGCCTGGAAGTCTACACCTTTCTACGTGGCTTAGACCAACTGTTGTGGATTTCATTGACTGATGCCAAGTTTTTGTTTGGCCACCACTTACTCTTCCAAATCATCAGGCTCTACAGTTATGTATATATTATAGTGAATGAATGAATTAGTGTTATTATTATTATTCCCTTGGGTTCCTAGTGGAACATAGGTCTTCAAGCGCACGTCTCCACTTGCTTCTGTCTTCTGCTGTACTTTTCACCTGCATCCATGTTATTCCATACTCTTTCAACTCCTCTTCACACGATCTCCCCCATGTCACCCTTGGACGTCCCACTCGCCTCTTCCCTTTTGGGTTCCACTCGAGCAATGGCCTGACGCACGGCGAGTATCCAGTCCATCTCCACATTCTCCTGCATATTTGTTGGGCGATTGGTTCTTGTTTTGTTTGTTCCCATAGTTTTTTGTTGGTGTTATGAACAACATTAATGTTTAAATAACACCGAATCAATAATATTGATCGATTACAGCTCAATAGCATCAACATAAAATAAGCTGAATGTCAGAAAAATTAGAAAAGATAATATTACAAATTCATGAATTTATAGTCTCTACTGAAGGCCAGGGCAGTAGTAGGGGCCGGACTTGCTTCTTTTGAACACAGAGCACTGGTTGTTTGAGACAAATTGCAATAGCCCCTGCTGTTTAGAGAATGCAGTACTTCGATGATTTTGACAGTTTATTAGGCACCCAGTAGATTATAGACAAGGATTCTTCCACGCTGGCTTTGTGGCTGGTTTGCAATAGATGGTCCAATATGGAATTGTTTAACTTTTAACTACACTTCTTTTTCATTCCGATGCATTCAGCGTAGAATGTGAAGCTTCATCTTTGAGCTTTGAAGTTTCATTTGCAGTGGTGATGTTGCTAACCTTACGCCCGACCTTCCGTCTTCACCGGAATTACTATCTGCTAGATGAGGTTTAGGAGTGTGTTGGCCGAGAATTGAACCTGGGCCACTTGTATTGTTGGCGATCACTCTACCACTGAATCACCAACGCACTACAAACATTATAAACATCAATTTTTGAAAATATGTTAACTTATATGATGAAATATCTGATAGTTTATATCAACTTATTTTACAAATAATTTATGCATTTTTAATGATATTCTCTCATTTATGATTTCAGGCATACGAGAAAGAAAAAAGACACGTGAGGAAAGAGTGTCAATAAATGGTTTTAAGGTTATCAACTAATAGACTCTGATCTCGATCATTAAATATAATAATTTTTCCTTCACGTTCCCAGTGGAACATAGGGCTCCAAGCTAGTGGCTTGAAGTTTCTGTAGCAGTGTTTAATTTTTACAGGATGGGGTTGCTAGCCTCATGCCAAACCTTTCCTCTTTACCAGGATTATCTCTGGCACGATGAGGTAAAGGAGTGCGCCGGCTGGGGATCGAACCCCGGACCATATGCATGGTCGGCGAGCGTGCTAACCGCTATACCACCGACGCATTATTAGTGGCAACGTAATAACTGTTTGTATCCTTAATGCTTTACATTCATTTTCTAAAGGAGAAAAATAGGTTTTTCTATTCAATTCCGAAACACGATAAAACACATTCACTGGCTTACAATGGTATTTCACTCGATGTTATTTCCCTTCAAATTTCAACACTCATTGATTACAATAAAAACTCACCTTGATACGTTTACGTTCTTCAGATCCAAGTCGATAAGCATCATAATAGAATTTCATTCCAGCTCCGAAGAATAAAAATGAACAAGCAATTAATAAGGGACCAGTTAATTCACCAATATCTAACGATAAAATTATATTCATATAAACATGTCGTAGACATGTGATTAGGAGACCGATAAATAATACTAGCAAGAAAATAGTATAAAAACCGATTGCAATCCAATACAATCTTTTTGCACGACCGAATTTCACTGAATTTATTTCTCTTTGTACTTTACGATCATGATGTTCAGCTTGAATCGTTGTCCTACCACTTTTATATGTTGCTAATGAGGCCTAAAAAGGTAAGAAATAAGCCAAAAGTAACCGTGATTATCACACTGAACATAAGAACTATATCATGAGTCGTACAGACTGATAAGAATAGGCTAAAATTGAAATCAACGCTTTGAGTCAATAGCTGCAGAGGTAGAAGTGTTTATTCCTCAAATTTGTATTTAGTTCACCTTGTGAACATGAAATAACCTCATTGGACAACTTGTTTGACCTTGAGTCGATTCCCAACCTGTCAGAATAATTTATTCTCCTCTGACCTAGCCGAACTTTAATATGACTAAGAATGTATAAATCTGATGTCATTTTTTTAAATAAAGGTCCGTTATCAAGTCCCTTATCTTCTGGCATTACACCATGAGTTAATTAATATTCTTCACGAAATGTTCAGATTCATAAAGCATTGGACATCTACTTTATTTTGACACAAGGTTCCTAGTTATCTGAACTATATAAGTATCTTTAAGTCTAATGAAGACAGCTTTACACTGACCGCATAAAATTCTTTATGTCTGTTTAACCAATATAACATTGTGTATTGATGAGACATATAATGCTCAACTGCCATAATTCACGCATTCAATAAACCATTTATAAATTGAAATGATGACTGCGTTATCGCCTTAAACCAATACTCAGACGTATTGTCGCGTATCCTACTAACAAGATTTATCAGTAGTATGTAAAGAGACGTTCATTGGCATACACAAAAATATCAAATAGCGAAGAGATAGATTTGATGTCAAAGAGAGCAAATGATTCAGCATTGCGGGAAAAACATGGGAGACACGACAAGAAGACAAAAATACACAATACGAGGGGCAGAAGTAAAACAACACGGAAGATCCGTGGATACGACAATTTTCAGATAAGGTATACGTGATTTCTCTGTATAGATATATTAAATTCCAAATAAACATTCCTTTATCAAATTTCTTGTCTTTTACTGTTATACTATGACTGAAACGTATGAACTATATTGATCTGTATCGTACAAGGGAGGTGGAGTTAACGTTGTTATGAGCGTAAAACAATTTCCACATATCGTTTGAATTTTGAGGAGTTCTTTGAGAAATTTGAGGACGACGTTCGAATATCTTTTTAAGAATATTGAGGCATATCTGTTGGATCCTTTATATGTGCCATAATAAACTGAATATGAGAAAATAAACTCGGTATGTAATTTAGCCTTGAAGAGACAGGTCGTATTAATTTTCTTCATTTGTAGGTGAATAATGAAAACCCGTAACGACAAGAGTTGGTCATTGCCTTCCTAGGTAAATTTTAGTTTTTTCCCACATCGTCTTATCAAAATCACTATTACGGCAAATAAAATCAATTTCAATATGACCAGTGACTTACTTTAGATGCTTTTAAGCTTTTTGACATTCTGAAGTGACTGGGAGCGTACATTGAACGTGTTCCTTGAACTGATTTTGTCAGTAATATTGATGGTTGATAACCTGACATGCTACCTATTCTGCTGTTGCTCTCACTTAAAACAGAAGTCCCATTTTCAATATTTTGTAGATTTGTTGATCCGTTAACAGCCGGATCTAACTGCCTTGTACTTTTTATGATATTCTGATAAACATTTCCAACTGAACCAACTTGTGATCTAGGTTTAGATGATATATAAGATCCTGAGACAGTAGATCCTGTTGCCTCTTGATTAATTAACTGATTTGCAGGATAGGGACGAAATGAAGCAACTGAAGGAACACGTATAGGATCACTGGAACGTAATGAAGAAGAGCTGCCACTTCTTCCTAGACTATTCAGTCTTTGTTGTTCATACTGCATGCGTGTAATGTGACTTGTCATATTGAAGTGTTATTATTTCAATATTCCTAATAAAAGTCAGATTAAAGCATTTGTGAAAATTATGATATATATATATATATATATAAGTAAAAAAAAAGTTGTCTAGTCTTGAAGTGGGATTTCTTATATCTAAATCCAATCGTGTTTTTAAACTTACATCAACTAAAAATGAATACATGATCTAAAACTTAACAGCGACTAGGTGGAGGAATGATCAAACAAAGTGAGAGAATTCAAAGGTTTGTTTTGCGGGGATTTTGTAGGTTACAAGATTTCATCATGAGCTGACATAGGTTACAGAACCATTACAAAACCTCCAAGTACTGGACAGCTGTTTCATCTAACAAACCAACACTTGAATATCAGTTTGATGTTCACTAACGACTGCATCTATTCTGGTAGGAAGTTACCTGGGTTCTAGTGAGAGGTTGTGACCGGTTGGATACAGTAGGTAGGGTGTGAAGACAAATACTCGCCGTTGACAATGACTACTGGTCGCGCTGTATCACGAATCGGCAGAAGTTGGAATTGATGGACTGGCCATTTGATTGGTTCCCATTAGCTTAATGATCTAAAAGCTCGCCATGTAACTGGAAGGTCCTGGGTTTGAACACTGGTGGTGGGCGCGTACTGATGAAGAGTCCGAAATTAGGACGAAACGGTTGTCCAGTAGTTCTCTAAGCGATATCGGCTCATGATGAAATCCAATAAAATGAGAAAAGTTCGAAAAGGAGTTTTCTAGTAATGCGTCGGTGGCACAGTGGTTAGGACTCTCGCCGACCATGCACATGGTCCGAGGTTCGATCCCCTGCCGACGTACACCTGATATCTTTGGTCAGCCTGCAAAATATGAGCTACCGATATCCATGCTGAAAATTCCATGCTCGTACCAAAAATACAGTGTAGAATCAAGCTGTAAATCAAAAATATATAAATAAAACACTTCCAATGCATTTACGATTTAATCGAAAATGTTCACATTTAGTGGTTAGAATGATAAGTTGAATATATTTTCTCCACCTATTTTTAAGTATCTATCAGACAATTGAATTAGAATAACATTTATAGAAACAAAACAGTTCGAATTTTCATCATGAGCTAACATTAGTTAGGGAACCATTGGAAAACTTGGGAGTACTGGACAGCTGTTTCGTCCTAGTTCGGGACTCTTCATCAGTACACACCTGCCCACCACCAGGGTTCTAACCCAGGACCTTCTGGTTACAAGGCGAACTAGCTGGTAGACCATTAAGCCACTGGGACCCGATCCAATGGCCCACGAATTCTAACTTCTGCCAATTCACGACATAGCTCATGATGAAAATCCTGTAACCAATCAAATCCCTACAAACCAACACTTGAAAAACAGTTCGAAATTGAGTTTTTTTTGGAAAAAAGACTGATACTTTGAATGAAGGCTAGACAGTGTTTTCAACGTTTTTCAGTTAGATTACAAACTTTCATTTCATCCATGTTCCCTTGTTGATATAAGTTCCCTTAGTTTATTTAATCAACATAATAATAAAGTGTAGACGAATATGAACAGCCAGAATACATTTATTAGATTCTTAGTAGTATTTTATTGAAACATTCAACTTGTTTTTTATCAACGTCACTTTCAGCTAATTTGAACTGAAAAGAAGTAAAGAAAAAGTTCGATTCTCAAGATTTCTAGGTGGATTTAGTTAGTCTATTGAGAAAATCTTCAAATTCTTTTGTATTGTATATAAATTTTAATAAGTGCGTTACAAGTTATCTGTAAGGTATTGTAATCTGAGAGGAGTGAACAGTCAGAACTTCATAGATGTTTGATGAAAATTATTATTCTGGACATGTTACAATAGTGAGTGAAAAGTATTGAGAATGTGTAACAGGGGCATAAAACTTTAATTGTAAAAGGGAACACTAATTTTTCAATAATGTTTATAATATGAACCGAAATCAAAGTAACTGTTATGCTGCTAAGTCATTCAGTTAGATAGAATTTTGCGTCGACTAGAATACAGACATAATTATTCTAATGTATTTCAATCATCTAGCTATACATCTTATATAGTCAGACAACTATTCATACAGATGATTTAGAAATAATAAATAGGTGAATTATACAGTACATGAACCTAATAGATGAAAACAGTCAACTGGTCTTGGTTTCAAAAACCGTCAGACCATTTCTGTGGTTTATCATCCCTCAGCTGCAACAACTATCCTTCATATATACCTCGTCGACATACTGTGACTAATAATTGAACAGAAACCAGAATGCAGCAATAGGAACCAGATATTTAATATAGTATTGAGCCCTTTTGCTTGAAGGAGATTAGCTACTCTGTTTGAAGTATTCCCTTCTAGAAAAGAAAAGTTGACTAATCAGAGCAGTTCCACCTTCGCTTCTTACAGCACGAAAAATGAACCAATCACCAAAAACAACCTTTTATTTTTTTGATTACAGCTTGATTCCACAGCGTATTTTTGGTACAAGTATGGGATTTTCAGCGTGGATATCGGTAGCCAAAATTTCGCAGGCCGACCGTGGATATCAGGTGTGCGTCGGTAGGGGATCGAACCCCGGACCATGTGCATGGTCGGCGAGAGTCCTAACCACTGTGTCTCAGTGAATCATATTCGTTCAGAAGAAGTCTACCGAGTAAATTAGTCACATACCTTGTAACAACAGAAGACAAGGGCCAGGCAGCAGATCGTTTATTAAGAAAATCAGCACGTATTTATATATGTTATATATTATAGCTTATCCAGGCAGACAAACACAGTCTTCTGATTGATTGTTTCTTGCTCAAGGTTATTCTGTACTGCTTGTGACTGGTTTCTCGGAAAGTTAAGCCATATATCTGCGAATCGTATTTGCTTACGTTAAGTCTGCTGTGATTGGTTGTTGAATCAGTCTTGTTCGTATTTTCTCACAACCAATATCAGCGACATAGACATTGACGTAAATTAATGTCTACCAATTGGCTAGCAGCCTGCTCTCATCACAACCTTTTTGGGAAAACAGAAAGCGTATCGCCAATCTGTTACATCCCACCTGCGTTCACGCAGTCATCGAAAGGGTAATCTTCTTGGTATCAGGCAAAATAGTAAAATATTACTATCGGAAAGGAGGAATACTATTTTAGTTTTTCATAAAGTGTCGATGATGATATCTGGAATAACGTTAAAATGACTTGCATCAAAAACCCTAGATCAGAAAACAACTAATTCTTATTGACTTTGCAAACTGTTTAGGGGCTAAGATTACTAACATTTATAATTATCTCTTAACTTATTTGACGGCAACGGTCTATTTTAAATTAGATAAATATGCAACTCCGTTTTACTAGCGTTGACTGATGAGTATGGACCTGTTTTATCTTTTAGACAGTGGAGTATACGACCTGATGGGTTCACACATGCATGTGGTTTTACTTATTATTATTGTCCTTATGTCCTCATTATCATAACAGTGAGTCAAAAACGTACAAAATGTAATAAAAATTTCAAGGAGTTTTTATATCAAGAAATGATGCCTTTATTACACAGTATTTAAACTGATCAGAAATATGGAATAAAGGACTCTATACATAGGTTTTTAAGAACCAGATAACTTCATTGAATATGAACTGGATGTCTCCAAATTTTTAAAAGTATTTCCAAAAGGCTTTTAGAAGGAATTTCTCATTGCGTTTCTTTTAGGTTCAGTAAATTTTTAGCTCTTCTTGGGATCTGTTTTGGGACTAATTTATCCTAATTTATGCAACATGATGAGTTTGTTTCCCTGCGATTTTAAGACTCAATGAGGACGAAATGGAATGTTATTCAAAGACAATTTGCACTTACTTCCACTTGTCAATAAGTTACACCTGTTGTGTAAGGGCTGATAATGTTACCTAGCTGCACGAACCTCGGTAAATGAAGTGAAGTTAGAACTTTTGAAAACTTCCAGGCTAAATCATTCAGCCACAGTAAGAAGCCTATTTGATTTCCCTTGACACTTGGTAATATTCTAATTCGAAAAGCACGAGATATCTATCTGAAAAACATGTATTGCAAGTTATTTTCATGGCTTTTATTTCATTCGTAACTATTCTATCGCTTAGTTGATTTCAGTACTACTCTTTTTCTGAAAATAAATGATACTGCTTCAATTGGTTGGGCTGATCGACCAGATTAGAACACTTAAAGTACATAAAGTTGCGGAAAAATGATGTATAGTAATTGTGCTATTTCTTCGGTCGACAGAGGATAGGTACCCATCTGGAGCCACCACGAGCTGTGTTTACAAATTTACATGTACTTTCTAAGGTAAATTAGACAAAATGACAGAGAAATGGACATTGAAGCTTTTCTCTATACATATTTTAAGACGATAAAAAAGTCGTAAAAGTGTGATTGGTCAACACACATACGTAATCCAAGCGTAATTATTTTGAGGAATCAACTATCACCAAATGATTCCAATTGAAACGGTTTATTCTAACAACAATAAACTGTTTTAATTTAATATGTATTTCTCATTCTGTTTATTTTTCGGCTTATCTACTTGAGCTTATTGGGGTTTCTTAAATTCTTTATGTAATATTTAAGCCTTTCATTAGTCTTCACCTATTTCCTTTTTCTGTTACTAAATGGGCTGTATTTCTGTTGTACAATGCTTCTTCAGCAGTCTTCATAACTAATTACGAATAGTTTTTTATGCAATTTATTATCCCTAAGCCATCATTTCACTGATTACTTTTGTGTCAGACTTTAATTCCCATAGACATTTATGTTGGGAGGGAAAAAAGGATGTTAGAATTTCATTAACTGTGTATATTTTTATACTGATTGCCTTAAAATAAGATGTGACTTCCATGTACACTAAACTTAATTCTTGCCTTATCGAACTGGGCTGATTGTTATTATTCAGTCTTCTAATCTCTAATCTACTTGATCCACCATTCAGTTCCTCATACGAGTAGCCCAAATATTAGAATAGTTTGACTATATGTCATACGGTAACGCTCCTACTGCCTTAGATTGTACGGATTTACATATGTAGAGGAAGAAGTTTTTAAGAACAAGTGTTCCGAATTTTGAGAGTATTTAAATTGAGGAAATACGTGTCTTTAGACAGGTTAATTTAAAGTTATTCAACCGCGAAATAATATTTGAAGTTATTAAGTTTTCAGCGATAAACAACAACCACCAGTTATATTACAGCCTTTCAAGACCAGTTCATTTTGATGAATTATAGAAAATCCAGATATCATGTACTCAATGTGTATTGTCCTACCTAATTCACTTAATTTCTATGAGAAAACATGAGAAATTTTTCCAAGCAATTCCAATACATACGTGCCATAGTTTTGCCTAGATACTGTGTAGAATTTGGAATATCAAGTGGACAAACGCCTTATCACGTCAATTCTCGGCACAGGAGTTATACCCAGCTATACATCAAGGAATGTCTATATAGCAAAACGGTCCGTTCTTTTAATTATAATTGTTCTCACCCAGTTGCTCACAATAAATTGATCAGTTTCATAAATAGCGAAGAGGTTATAAACATAATATTAGGCGTCTTAGGTAGGCGCACCAATGAGGTTATGGATCTTCAGTCAGTGAGGCGGCAGGGACATGTTTTATACATTCTGAGTCATTGTTTTGCTCGACATGCAGTATGAGATAAAATAGGACCAAATTGGAAAACAGTTGGTGCTCAGACTGAAACTTAGTACCAGTAGATGAAGTTGTCCTGAGATATTTGAGGGGGTATAGGGTGCCTAGATGGGGTCCTTGGGATTCTAAGAATCAGCGAATAGAGACTGTCGGCAACATGGCTCAAAATGTACCTTCTCTATGTGATCTTCTAGGTTCTAATTATTTCCATTTATTTTCGTTTGGTTATACTTGTCGTAACACTCATATATATATATATATATATATATATATATATATATATATATATATATATTCTACAGCATCCCCTGACTGTTTTCCTATTTTGCTAGCTTTTCTGAAGTTAAGAAACTTAAACTGATGCGATTCTGTACAAAGTTCCCTCGTTTGTTTCTTGAATAAATTTGAGAAATTAAAAAACTGGATAGTTAATTATGTTCGAAATATTCAGTCCTGTGTAGGACTTCTGAATACATTAACTTCATCGGTAAGTGGAAAATAAAGTCATTGAAAATAATAAACTAAATGTAGTAGGTGAAGATTGAAGGTGAAATGTAAATTTGGGTAGCGGAAAGGCTGAAACCATAGACTCCTGAATTACTAATCTTATGCTCTACCAGCGGAGCTCTGAGACCCAACTGCTAACCAGGTTACCAGTTAATTGCAGTCACCATTGGTAATGCTCAGCTTCCATGAGAAGGATTGATACGTTACCTTCCGCTTATCATCACACTGGCTGCCCATCTAGATCTTCTGCCAGTCGTAATTCTAATGAATCATAAAAGGAACAAGTTATCAACTGGCAGTGAGACTTGGATAGTCGCAGTAGAGTACTATGCTGTCGATTCGGGGGCCGTTCGTTTGAATTTTGTCATCACTCAAACTGTTATTTCAACTTCACTTATCACAGGCAGTATCAATAACGATTTGTCAAGCCAAGAGTGTCTTTGATAATCACATGAAAGCTACCTACACGACAAATATATGACAGGAATTTTTACCACACACGTTTCAGGGAATTCAATAGTATACTCTAATACGCTCTCTATACTCAGCAGCTTTGGACTTAAAATTTTATGAGGCTGCCACCTTGACTGGTGATGCAGAGATAGCCAGAAAAAAGCAGAAGTTTCGACAGAAAACTCCAGTAAGTACTTTATTCAGTCATGGGCCACAAAGTTATACTTGAGTGCCATCAGTAAGCGACATAATTTTTCCCATCATGCACCAAAATGTTTTCTTCAGATAATTGAGACTACATCAGTTATATCATTAATAGCTAACTACATAAGGACAATATCTGCTGACCTCCATTTTGAAATACTCCTCAAAAGTGGATCTTACAGTAATGGAGTAATTTTGTTTGAAATAACGTAAGGTGACAAATCGAGAATAATTAATGAAGATTACCTGGATATGAACAGGAACTGTATACTGTTTCCGAAGAGTCATCAGCAAATAATACTGTATCAATACCAAATAAATTTTGCAGTAACTGAATTCACATTACTCGGGCTTGTATTCTGATAACAAGGTATATTAACGTTTGGCTGGAGGGGTGCAGTACTTTACCTTACCTGTAAATAGCCTAGACGATATCTTAGTTAATGTTCCTAGTATTTTAGGCCAAACTCTGAAGAGAATAATAAGTAGGGAGGTTGTGGTTCACTCGGTGCTCGAAAATACTGGGAGGAGTTCAAATGACAACCAAATGAATTCCATGTCAAATAATTACTTTTGATATAACTCAAAATGATACACTATTAATGAATGAATGGCGTTTTCAGCAGAATTTATTGTTCAGTGTATCTACACGACTTCCTAACATGATTTATATAGTTTTATTCCCCCCGTTTCTCTAATGTTACTTTGCATATTCTCCGGATTGCTGTTGCGCCATTTCTATCCCAAGGATTAGATGCTTAATCCTTGGATAAATATTCAGTAATTGTCCTCTTCCACGCTATGATTGAACTACTTCTCAATACTTTAAATCTATCTCCCCATATTGAATGCAAATGCAGTAAAACGATAGCTTTTCAAACTTGTGTGACAATCATCCTATATATAGCTAAACTGTTATACTGTCATGGTCTAGCCGACCATAATCTGATGATTTAACATATGTAATTAACTGCACAATCAATACATAGTATTTAGTATATTTATTTTTTTCCCAGTATGATCCTTTAAAGGTTTGACGGATATCTCGTTCAGCAACTTCTAATTAATTTATTCTCGCGTACCAAAGACAAAGCAAAAGCCAATATTTGATTGTCCAAACCAAGAGATATATTTTGGGACCAAAACAAGCCTTCAGACAAACGCTTAACTAGCTATTGATCGTGCACGTTACACGACGGGGTACCAAATGGCGGGGATGCTTGACCGGAAGCCTTCAGCTAAACAAGTCGACTTAAACAGTGGTGGTCAGCATACAATGAGTGATTGCTGTGGTCAATAATTTTGGGGAATTATTTACCGCTACAATCCCATAAACAGAGTGAGTTTGTTGGTTTAAATTTCACAATTCTAGCCCGATTAAGAGTCCCACAAAGGGCTTCTGATTTTTATTTCATGTCTGTAGGATCTTCCATAGTTGACTATAGGAGCTTTAACCCAGGAATTATTCATGCAATAATCAATAATTTCATTATTTTCCGTCTTTTTCTTATGGGACCTACTAAACTATTGAATAAGTTCTACCGGGTAGCTATTTAACTTCAACAGTAAGGAAAAATTAAACGCACTAAAAGCCTTTCATTCCCATCTTCTGATGAATATATGTGCAGCTGTTGGGGATACTGGTGATCTCACTGCTAATCCTACGTCTGTTTACTTTAGAAATATGTATATGTCCAACTTAATTAACCATCTAGTGTTATTTTTCCACCCAGTATCTTATTTATGTATAAATCTAGCAAAATTTGGCTTCTTCCAGAGCTTTAGTAATTGGACTGTTGGTGTGCAATGTTATCACGTGACAAGTTCAATATACGTTATGGCAATGCCGATTATTGCCACAGTTTGTTATGCTTGAGATATAAATACGAGAGCCGATTCAGAATCCTGAAACACGCTAAGTATTATTTACACTGGAAAAAATAGCTGATTGAGACTTTGCATTTGTATTTTGATACTTTATTAAACAATGAGTAGTTAGGATGTCTTAAGTGAAAATTGTATCCGTGAAAAAAACAAGTGAACTCCAAAAAAGTGAATGACGTCAAAATTGCTCTTACTTTGTTTCACAAGACGCATATTTTTTTGATACATTTTAGTCGTTTCCGCATAGAAATTTCGAATAATTTCCTAAACAATTGCTGAGTTCAAGGTCACATGTGAAACATCACAACAAACATCAGCAAAGCTGAAGAGTAGTCCTAAAGCTATCAGATTTTATTGTTGTGATACTCATGGTCCTAACTAAGGTGTCATTCTCATACTTATTTCGTTTATCAACTACAAAAGCTAAGTTTCTGACTACGATTGGTGAAGCATTCAATAATTCTCTCTCAGGCTTCCGATTTCAGGTGTATACAGTTAATGAAATCTTATTTCGAATCGCATCACAGGCATATTGAACTGGGATCCGGACTTTGAATATGCAGTCACTGTTTTCTTCCGATGAAATTCTCAGATGGATGAGTTACCGTTTTAATAGTGACTTACTGAATAAGCAACCTTAGAATATGCTCTCCTAAACTGCCTTCCAATATCCAATATCGTTTTTACGAGCTAGTATAAACCAATTTGATTTCTTTGTGCTCGCTTCTTGATTGTGAGGTATAGGTACTTGATCTTCGGTAAACTTCTGCGTAGCTTGTCCCGCCACTCGACTGTCGTAGCTTTGGTTGACTCCAAAGGGAGTAGTGCTGGGATTAATTATATGTGGTTTGTAGTATGAGGTATGTTAAGACTGTTACTACTGTGATTGGGGTTGATCCTTTCGCCAGTTAGTCCTTCGGTATTGTCGACAAGAGAAAAGAGATAGTAATAATAATAATAATAGTAATAATAATAATAGATATAATTAGTGAAGCTATTCAGACTAAGAGACAGAAACGAAAATAGGGAACGTAACAACAGTCAGCTCATTAAGTTTGAAGAATAATATATATATCGGTAATAGTAATAATAATAATAGTAATTATAATATTAATAATTTGTCAGGAGAGTAAGACGGGAGAGAATGTAAAGAAGTAAAATGACGAGTTTAATTATCTACCCTGATTGGTAAATGCGATTTTAAGGAGATAGGCCATTTGGGTGCAGTCCTTGTATCGCTGCATGGTTGTCCAGCCTTCGCTTAAAGGCGTCCAAAGACGGCGCCATAGCTACATCTGCCGGCAAGGAATTCCAGGGACGACAAACGCGCAGTGAAAAGAAGTGGGAGCGCACCCGGGTCCTTGCCCTCTGGTGAGCTATCCTCCTGGGATTTCCACGTGGAAGCCTATACCTACTCAATGGCAGAACACCTTTGTTTGGGTGATTCTTATCGTTTGCTATCTTGTAGGCAGTAATCAAATCCCCCCTAAGCCGACGGTAACTAAGTGTGAATAGGCCTAATTTCTTCAGCCTTTCATCATATGGTTTGTTTCGGAGACCAACCACTCCTTTTGTTGCCCGTCGTTGGACTCTTTCCAAGAGGTTGGCATCTCTTCTCAGAATTGGGGGTGCAATAATATTATGCACCTCAAGGTGTGGCCTGACGTATGTTTTGTACAACATTAGAAAGAGCTCAGGAGTGAGTGCACCTAACTGTCTATGCGTAAAGTGTATGACCGCATATGCCCTCGCTACATCCCCTGTGTAATTTACGCTTGTGTCCATTTTTTCCGTTAGAACTAGACCTAAGTCGCGTTCCGACGTTGTGCAGGACAAGCTTTCATTGCACAGGGTGTAACTTGCATTCTGCAGTCTACAGGTGCGCAACTTCACTACTTTGCACTTTTTCAAGTTGAAAGTCATGCCACTGGCCACCGCCCAATCTTCCAGAAGGTTTAGGTCTTCCTGTAGCCTATCTGAGTCCTCCGGACACTTTATCGCCCTCCATATTTTTACGTCGTCAGCGTACAGGAGAGTCGGGCAGCTCAGACGGCGTGGTAGATCATTGATGAAAATCAAAAACATCAGTGGTCCTAGGATAGAACCCTGCGACACTCCTGATGACGATCTGTGCCAAGATGATCGGACTCGGTTAACCTTAGTGCAAAATTGCCTGTCGGCTAGGTAGTCCTTCAACCATGACAGAAGTGGCTCACCTATGCCTGCCTGGTTTATTTTATGTAGGAGAAGGTCATGGTGAACGGTGTCAAATGCCTTCTCAAAGTCTAGGAAGACCACATGGACTGGTACGTTCAAGTCCCAGCATGATGTCCAGTCGTCCCAAGCTGACAGTAGGTTAGTGACGCAGGATCTGCCTTTTCTGAAACCATGTTGGGCTTCATGCAGTATATTAGTCCTATCGAAATATCCCCTGATGTGGTCGTCAATAATACTTTCCAGTACTTTTGATACCACTGGGAGTAGAGCTACTGGTCTATAGCTAGCAGCGTTTTGCCTGTCCCCACCCTTGAAGATTGGAGAAAGGATGGCTCTTTTCCACTCCCTTGGCAGGGTCCCCGAATCCATTGAGTGTTGGAACAAGTCGCACAGGGGTCTACAGAGAGCCTCGGCGCACTGTTTCAGAACAGATGGCCTGATGTCATCACAACCTGGGGACTTCCCAGGTATGAGTCGCTGTAGCTTCCTTAGTACTATTGCGGGGTTTATTTGGGGAGTAGTCGCTAGGTCTTCCTCCTCTGAAATAGTGGTGCCACCATTTTGGTCCGTAACTGTAATATCCACATTGCTGTTTAGCTGTTTAGCGAAGGCTGAACTGAATGTTTCAGCCATCTCCAGACTAGTGAGATATTGACCGTTTGGGCCTACTAAGGCGCATGCCCCTTGGTTTGTCGGTTTTCTTTCCGACATGAATCGGTACAAGTTTTTAGGGTTTGATAGGAGTTTTTTAGCAAGGTTAGCCTGGAATGACCTTCTGTCCCTCCTAACTCTTGCATTACACCGGTTCCTGAGTTCGAGGTATGCATCATGGTCGGTCTGACTCTTAGATACACGCCACGTAAACCAAGCCTTCCGCTTTGCTTGCAGAATACGTTGCGTGCCTCTCTTCAACCATGACGTCTTTCTCTTAGGCTGTGTTGTGACTAAAGGGACGGTATCCGAGATTGCTGTATGGATAATCTTTTTTACCACTTCCCAGTGTTCATCCACAGATAGGTCGTCCCATGCTAAGGGCCAGTCTGCGTCGGACAAGAGCCTCCGCATTTCAGCATAGTCAGCCTTGCTGTAGCACAGACATGGTCGCGTAACATCCCATTGCAAACGCTCACGGAGGACAAGATCGAAACCTATGACTGCATGGTCACTGCTTCCCAGAGGAGTCATGATCTGGACCTTTTCGACGAGTAGCTGGTCACTAGTTAGAATATAATCTAGTTTTGATGACTTTCCACTAGGGCCCCACCTAGTGTCGTCTCCAACATTCTCAGTCAGTCCCGTGTTTCGAATAGTTTGCAGTAGGTTTCGGCCAAATTTTCCCTTAGCACACCCGGAGCCAAGGTTCAGTGATGGAGCATTGAAATCTCCAGCTATGGTGATTTGGTCGTAGCCCAAATCTCGTATTCCTGTGATAGTGCTGAGCAGTAGCTGATTGTGCTCTGCCCCACAGGTGGGAGATCGGTAGATGCCACCCAGTAAGTGCTTGGTGTGGCCTACGGTGAAATGACACCATATGGAGTCTGGGAGTTCGATAAGTGGTGGGTCCGTTGCGCGCACACATTTAAGTTGCCTATCAAAGTATATAGCAACTCCCCCTCCTTCCTTATTATCCCTGTCTCTTCTGACCAGTACCATATCACCTATACTGATTTCATTGTCGGCGATAGTGGGGTTTAGCCACGTTTCAGTAAGAATGATTATTTTCAGTTGAAGGTGTGCTTGGAGATTTCGGAGTTCACCTACTTTCCCTCTCAGCCCCCTCACATTGCTATATAGGCAACTGACAGTGAGTCTAACAACCTCAGAGTGTTGTGGGGTAGTTGACGTGAAACCGTCTGCTGGTGGGGGACTTGATGTTGGAACTAGTTGGCCGATTCCGATAGAACCGGCCCGTTGTAGTTTTTTTCAATGGATTTAGGCAGGACACTTGGGAGACACAGACTATTATTCTCAGAGCTGCATCGCTCTAGTGTCACCGAAGCTTGGGGTCGTATTAAAGCCTCAGTTTGCTGCCTCCTTATATTTCTGGGTCTGCTTTCACAGCATCGGATGTGTCCTCCAATTTTTCCCTTGGTCTCATACCACCGTTGAAGTGATATGGACAACTGCTCCGGGGAGTTGAATGTGACACACAGCAGCTTTGGAGAGTTAATCAATGTTAGATGAGCGGGACGAGGTAGTCGGAAAATGGAGATGGCTCCAGAAGCGCCAGGGGCCATCTGAGATGACAGCCATCTCCATTGTTGTACGTCGTGCATGTGTTTTTCACAAGCAGTGCCGGTTTCCAGCTCCGGAACACCGTGTACCACCATAGAGGTGGAAGGCATCAGTTCCGGTGACTCCCTCGCCATATTTCTGACAGCCCATGGTCTATCTTGCCGCGCTCTTATGTTAGAACTTCTGTCCAGGGCTAGTACCTGAGCCATTAACAGTACTTTTTCGGCCTCTTCGGCAGAGTCCAGTGTAACCCGTAATGGGGGTGGCTTACCCTGAGGCGTGTGGACACCCCTGTACAGTCTGCACAGTTTTGCTGAACTAATGTTCAGACCTAGTTTGCTGCACAGGTTGGACCACTGTTCCTGATCAAACAGGGCCCGTTGTTCGAGCAAGCTATCCGTGCTCACAGGTACGTTAAAGAGGATGAGAGAGTTAGACCGACTACCCTCAGACTTAGGTTTTGCCTTCGGCTTCTTGCAGTCCTTTGCATCATTAGCAACATTAGGCTTCATCGGTACCTGGACAGCCTTTTTTGTGTTGCCAGGCTTGCTAGTGGATGCAAGTGGTGCCTTTGTAATTTTGCCTTCCCCTGATGTGGATGGAACCTTGCTAATCTTCACCTTGTGAGAATTGGCATTTCCAGTCAGTAGGGCTGGTGTGTCCTTCTTTAAGTCTTTGACCAGTTTCGGCAGTGCGAGTTTAGCAGGGGGGAGCTGCATGATACTGTGTTGGGGCACAAGAGCGTGTTATTTCTGCTATCCGCAGACACGCTTTGTGGGACTATGCCAGGGCGACAAAGTGGACACACGTACCAAAACCATGGGCATGGGTTATTTCTCATAAACTCATAGTATGCTTTCGGTACTTCTTTGTCACAACGGCAGTGCACCCATCGTTTGCAAAAATTACATTCAAACGCTGAATCAGTTTTAGAAACTGTGATGCTGCACGCCTGACATTCATCCCCTTTCCTTGATGACGCCTTCGAGGTCTTATGACGTCTTGAACGTTTCCTTTTAGGCTTGATGTGTTTCACACACTGGCCTACAGTTGATGCAGGTGTAGAATTCTGTCCTTGTGGTATTGCCTGTGCCGTTTCAGTACTAGACTGTGGCAATGCAGGCGTTGTATCAGGGCAGACTAAAGCTACACGAGTCTTTAGGATCGGTATGCGGGAAGGGGTTGAAATCCCTGGATTTTTTCCTTCCCTGGCTGAAGCCCTTGTGACTACAGAGTACGGTATTCTAGTGGCTTTTTTAAGGCTGCTTTCAACAACCATATTAACAATCACTATAAATTATGCTATGTACGTCTAAGAGAGCAACAGTTTCTATCCTTACCGCAACACCACATGAAAAGATAAAAGTTACTTGAACATCATTCATAATCCACCAACTGGTCTTTCCCAAAATAATGCGGCGATGAATTATCCAAAATGGTGAGGAAATACATAAATCCACAGCAGCTGTTGTTAACACTCAGTGGGGTAGGAGCCAACAAAGTAATCCTTTCAAAGCATATGTATACTTCAAATGGGCACGGAGACTCTGCAGAATACGTCTTAATCCAAATCACTGCCTATACAGCGCCAATAAACCTGGATATCTATGATATAACGAAAACATGCCGAAAGCTGCATCTCAGATCAAGTTGATTCATTCGATGGTAATGATCTACTCCTGCATGCCTTATTCGACATATTTAATGGAATGGTCCGCGGTTATTCTGATACCAGATCGAAAAGAATATAAAATTCACCGGTTGCTGAATCAAAATCAATCAAATTCCAGGAACGATCCAATTCTACCATTTGAAGACGCTGGCGAACATGCTGTTAATGAGTATTCATGATCTGAAATGAAGAAGCAACTGGTCCTCAAATAGTTTTTCAACGTCTTACCCAACTTACGAGTACAGTCCGCCATGCAGACACAAATGGCGCAAATGGAGAATTCCGGAATCGACCTCGGCACCATTTGATGCAGTAAAACAACCCAACATGACCTTATCTAGTTTTCGCCTCCACGATCAAATTTCTTTCCTGTTATGAAACTGCGATAAGACTGCCGAAAAATGGAATAAATATATCACTGGTCTCAACATAATACATCAATAATCTTTAAGCCAAGGGTGTTGCTCATAACAAAGTTATACAAGAGAATTGACTTCAAGCTTTTTTTCCCAGATATCCGTATTACATTCATCTGAAGTCTGGGTTTTTTTTAATGCGAAGACAATATTTCTATATCTCTTTATGTGCTACACAGACTTTATAGCAGACTGTTCCGACTGACTCTCATGTCAGAGAGAACAACAAAACTGTAAATTCATCATACATCAAATTGTGTAATTTATATAATAACTTATCCATGACTGTACAATTGGTATGTTCCTGCGTAAACAGGAAGGAATATATTATTATTATTAAAACAATATTTATGCAAGCCTATGCAATTGGTGTACCCTAAATTGCTAGGGAAAAAAATGTACCTTCTTATATTATCTTTACTAAATATGCTTATTAATATTATGTGTAAATTATCGAATTGATGATGCCTGTAAACTGGCGTCCCTCATGTAAAAAATGAGAATATATTATTATTATTATTATTATCCAAAAGAGCAAGAATAAGACTGAAAAAGTATAAGGCAAGGAAAAGAAAAGGTTTTCGACTTTACCTAGTACTTTCTGAATGATCGGCTTCACGGCAATCACGTGGTAGACCAACAAGTCTTGTTCCTCAGAACGAGTGAGGAAGATGCTGCTACAAAAGTAGCACCTGAAGCTTTGGCAGTAGTTCGAGACAGCTGGACTTACCACACAGAGATTTACTATGTAAGTAATGGTTGAATTAAATTCACCGGCTAGGAAGATCAGGTTTCCCAAACGGATAATTCACAGAATTGGTATTTTCCGGTTGGAGAGGAAAAAGCACGTCGTATTCAAGGAGCGCGCGCCTTCTTCTACTTTGAAATGCAAATATTCCCGGAGGGCGGCTTTGATGTATATATACCAACATGGTAAAATATTCTAATTATGCATAATATAAGACAGTCAATATCTCATACTTAAACGACAGTAATTGGATACTGTTTGGATCTGAAGTTTAATACCGATCTATTGTAGTGGGAAAACGGACACGATCACCTAATCCTCGTATTTTCGGAAATCGTGCGCGATTTAATACGGTTACCCCCATGGCTAAACGTTGACCGTTGCCCATAATTAGAACCACATCAGAAAAGATATGTCATCCGAAGACTGTGCTTGTCCAAAAATAACACAACTCCTGCTCTCCTTATACGTATCATTCTTGAGATTTATTCGCCGTTCTTCCAAACTTTTTTCAACTCCTACTTTGTCTTAAAAGGAACTTTGTTCGTCGAATTTCTAGCCTCTGACACCTGTATTCGGTAGTTACAGCAAAATTCCATCAATTTCACACATGCACTTTTACTTACTCTTTGGATCCTCGTTAGATAAAAGTCTTTTAGGCTGTAAGATATATGTTCTGAATAATGTTCAAAGCAATGAGAAAAGTTTCCTTGAACCAAATCTTTATAATAGGGTATGCGAGTTAAATGCTTTACGTTACTCTGTACTATTGCACAACTAGAGTTGAAAAGTCATCTCTCAGTTTTTCGGAAGTTTCAGATATCAACATTTCAGCCGGTTTACCAATCTTGTAAGACCACTGAATGATGACAACTTACTCGAAAACCAACCAAGAAGTTAATTCCATTGTGGTGAGAGCAGGCTGCTAGCCGATTGGTTGACACTAATCTACGTTAATGTCTAGGTCACTAATATGGGCCGTGAGAAAATATGAACAAGGCTGTTTCAACAACCAATCACAGCAAACTTAAATGTGGACAAATATGATTCGCAGATAGATGGCTCTACTTTCCGAGAAATATCGAAAACAACCAATCATAAGACTGTGTTTGTCTGCTTAACTTCCGAGAAACAACCAATCAGAAGACTGCCTTTTTCTGCTTGCATAAGCCTTATTAATGCACATAAAATATATATAAATACGTGTTGATTTTCGTAATAAAACGATCTGTTGCCAGCCCTTGTCTTCTGTTGTTACATTTGGTGTCGCTGCCTCCAAAAAGATGAAGATCCCGTGGCCAGCTGCGTTTGAAGAAGGAGACATACGGAGCTTCTTACGTGACTTCGAGGCCGTTGCTGAGCTGGTGGGTGTCAAGGAGCAGGCGGCGAAGGCAGTTGTCCTGGGGACGCTGTTGAGAGGCCGAGCGAAGGCTGCATATGACAGCGTAGACAGGTCAAATGGCACAGCGTCTTGGAAGAAATTGGTTGAACGACTAGTGTCCGAGTTTGACAGCGAAACAGACAGACAGCTAGCAATGCAGCAGTTCCGGTCAATGAAGCTTGGACCTGATGGAGACCCGCTAGTGTTGGCGGTGAAACTGACTAATCTACTTCGACGCGCGCTTCCCACTTTAGATGAAGAATCAGAAGCGCAGTTACTGTCTTCCCAATTCATCGAGAGTGTCCCAGACCACATTTCTCAGCGATTACAACTGGTTAACGCAACGCAGCCGATGGATATTAGTGAGCTGGCGAAGGTGACCAGACAGCTGCTGAGCACAACGGTAGCCGCTATAGACCAACCAAAACCAAACGAATATGAGCAGAAAATTGAAGCATTGCAGCGGGAAGTGGCGGCGTTAAAGTTGGCTGATAGAAAAGACCGGTGTTTTGAATGCGGTAAGCCGGGACACTGGAGAAGATACTGCCCAGAAAGGCGAAAAAGAAAAAATTTCAGACGGTATAATGCTTGTTCTTTCTTTCGTATGAACCTAGATTTAGTGGGGGCTATTGAGAAAGGGCTCTGTATTCGAAGTTGCGAGTGAATGATCGAGAAGTAGTATGTTTGATAGATACAGGGGCGGCCGTGTCGTTAATAGATAAGAATTTATGTAAGAGTGTTAGTCCGTGTTCATTGACAGTACAAACAGTAGGCGGGTATGTGTTGCGTATCACGGGTAGATCGAACTGTACGGTCGTTGTTGGTGGCTGCGAGGTGACGTTTCCTTTCATTGTTGTACCCGAACTACAGCGAACGATATTAGGAGCGGATTTTCTGCGTGAGATTGGTGCAATAATCGACACGCAAGCGAACGTGGTGATCACGAAATACGGGCATATCAACATGTATGAGACCAGCGAGATAGCAGCGATTAAGCTGTCGACGGTACACAATGTGACAGAGTTAATTAATAAATACGATCATCTGTTCACTGGAGATGGCGACCCATACGGTTATTGCGATAAGGTGAATCATGAAATTCCGTTAAGTGATCCGAAAGTAAGGTCATTTTTAACGCGAAGAGTTCCATGTCATCTGGAAGGCGAAGTGGAGCGACAAGTGCAAGAGATGTTAAAAGATGATATTATTGAGGAAGCTGATAGCCCGTACAACTCTCCAGTGCTGTTAGTAAAAAAAGCGAATGGGAAGTATAGATTCTGTGTTGATTTTCGACAGTTAAACAGTATGACAGAGTTAAGACCGTGTGCCATGCCAACAGTGGTAGAAACTTTAGATCGCCTACAAGGTGCGAATGTGTTTTCGGTTCTCGATCTTCGCTCAGGATACTGGCAGATACCGATAAAACAAGGTGATAGAGATAAGACGGCTTTCATCGTGGGTCAGACACAATATCGATTTAAACGCATGCCGTTTGGACTAGCAGGTGCACCGTTTACGTTCAGACGACTGATGAAGCTATTACTTAGGAACTTGAAAAACGTGGAGGTTTATGGTGATGATCTCGTCATATACAGTCAAAACGAAAACGATCACGTCAACCATGTAGAAGCCGTGCTGCGACGCATCGAAGAGTTTGGACTACGCGTCAACAAAACCAAGTCTCAGATAGCCAAAAAGAATGTTACTCTGTTGGGACATAAAGTGGGAAATGGTGAGATTAAACCACTGCCGGAGAAAATTTTGACGATTAAAACGATTCCAGCCCCGAATTCAAAGAGAAAACTGAGACAATTCTTGGGTAGAGCAGCGTTTTATAGTCGCTTCGTGAAGAACTTCAATGAGATAGCAGCCCCTCTATACAGGCTACTAGGTGAGCCAAAGTTTGTTTGGTCGGAAGAATCGCAGAGGACATTCGACAGAATTAAACAGCTGCTCGACCACCAACAAATGACGCTAAAACTACCTGTGCCAGGAAGACAGTTCACAGTGTGCACAGATGCCAGTGACTACGCTATAGGTGCGGTCCTAAGACAGGACGAGGGAATCGTTGAGTATGCCAGTAGGGTTTTGACCCTCACAGAGAGAAAGTATTCAACGATAGAGAAAGAATGTTTAGCAATGGTATGGGCAGTCGACAAATGGAGACCTTATTTACTCGGCCGGCGGTTCCACATCGAAACTGATCATAAGCCGCTACAATTTTTGAAGACAGCGAGAGACCCACGGGGGAAGTTGTCACGGTGGATGTTGCGTCTTCAGGAGTACGATTTTACGATCTCACACGTTCCTGGAAGTGAAAATGTCTTGGCAGATTTGTTATCGAGACCAGAAGATGAGTCTGAGTTGCCCGAGGTCGCTTACGGAGTGCATGCAGTAGAACAAGACCCACTAAGACTTGCACGTAGGCAGAGGTTGGACGATACGCTGAATACAGTAATACAGGTGATCACCAACGGAATAGAAGTGGATCAAACTACGGCGAGTAAGGAGCTAACCACACTACTCAGACAGAGGGATCGACTCAGAGTGAATGCCTACGGGACTCTGACCTGGCGAGAGAACGACGGAAGCTGGCTGGCTGTCATACCTCAATCGTCGCGCCACGACATGATAGAAGAATGTCACCAGCTAGCGCATACAGGCGTGGCCAGAACGACCGACCTCCTAAGACAAAGTATGTACTGGCCAGGTATGAGAGAAGACGTAGCAAGATACGTACTTGGATGTCCACGGTGCCAGCTGATGAAAGGTGACCGGTATATACGACCACCACTTCAGTCGATTCCAGTTACCGCGATAGGTGACTTGTGGTCCGTAGATGTCATGGGTCCATTTCCTCAGACATCCAATGGTAATCAGTACCTCTTGGTGATGACGGAACACGCGACACGATGGGTAGACGCCGTAGCAATCCCAGACCAACGTGCAAGAACCGTGACAGATGCAGTAGTTAGACACATTGTTGCAGACCACGGCGTACCGAAGACAATACTGACAGACCAAGGTCCCTGTTTCGAGAGTGAAGAGTTTACTTCCCGTTTGCAACAGCTGGGCATCAAGAGGATCAGAACGACCCCATACCATCCACAAACGAATGGCCTAACGGAGAGAAACAACCGTACACTGAAGGAGTGGCTGGCCTCGAAGGGCGGGAACTGGGAAACGGAGCTTCCACTGATTTTACTAACACATCGGGCTACCACTCAGGAAACAACGAAGAAGTCACCCTTCCAACTGATGTATGGTAGAAAACCACGATTACCGGTACACAATGAGACCTGGCCCATGCACCAAAAGTGGAGTACGACGAAATTAAAAGCAGAGAGGAAAGAGGCAGTCAAGAATGTAATACGGAAGCAGCGCAGTGATGTCACGAAGTCTCAGATGAAAGAAAGGACGCAGTGCATTACCTTTGCAGTCGGGGACCAAGTGAAGTGTAGAGACAGGAGATATACAGTTGGAGGCGGGCTAGGTTCACGGAAACTCCTTCCAAAGTGGGAAGGACCATACACAATCACAAAAAGACGGGGTCAAGTATATACCATCCGAAGAGGTGATAAACAGAAACGAGTTAACGCCAGTCAGCTCCAAAGATGGGTACAGTGGGACAAGCCGGTCAGTAACAATCCTCAACTAGAGGATGTAGCACCCAGAAGGTCGGAACGTCTGCGCACGAAGCTATTTGACGGGGGGACGAGTGTGGTGAGAGCAGGCTGCTAGCCGATTGGTTGACACTAATCTACGTTAATGTCTAGGTCACTAATATGGGCCGTGAGAAAATATGAACAAGGCTGTTTCAACAACCAATCACAGCAAACTTAAATGTGGACAAATATGATTCGCAGATAGATGGCTCTACTTTCCGAGAAATATCGAAAACAACCAATCATAAGACTGTGTTTGTCTGCTTAACTTCCGAGAAACAACCAATCAGAAGACTGCCTTTTTCTGCTTGCATAAGCCTTATTAATGTACATAAAATATATATAAATACGTGTTGATTTTCGTAATAAAACGATCTGTTGCCAGCCCTTGTCTTCTGCTGTTACACCATAAGGCTTGATACCTTACATGAAAAGATAATGTTCTTTAAAAGTTATAAATCTTCCTGTGATAAACAAAGGATCTGTCGGTGAGATACATAGTATTCGCGAAAATTGATGAAGTAGTATATTTTAGGAACCTACCCCGAATACGCATGTTTTACCAAAATTAGTTACACTGGCATTAATCACGGGACGTTAGAAGTCCTCCGGCATAGTACGTTATTACCTCTATGTACACCGACGACATACCTATAACCGAATATATTAGGCAATCTCAAATGTCTCAAAGGAAGCCTGTGAGCTATTTGTACGTAGATAGATTGAATAAAGTGGACTTTATAAAGTTAAAATTATAATAATTTATATTTTCATATAAACATATAAATTTACATGAAAATTCCCTCCCATTTTACAGGTACGATCAAGTATGATATAATCTCAGATCGTGGATTGTCTACAAGTTAATAATGTTTAAACAGATAAATATTTGATACATATATATGAATACACTCATTGTCTGCACCAGGCCGCATGGTTATTGAATTGTACAGTTGTCCTCCAGGTTGCGCGGGAAAATCGACTTCGTTTCGTTTTCAACCCGTGGTTGTATGCATACGATAACCAACCAATATTGAGGTAAGTACAACGTTTACATGGCACTGAAAGCTGTTTTAGAAAGGTTAGAGCGCTAAGGTGAATCATTCAAGTGTAATGAAATAAGTGAGTTCAAGTATCATTAATAAATGCATTTATAAAGAAAATACAATGGGAAATCATATGATCCCTAGTCTGACAACGTTCATTTGCAATGTTTAATGCTACCCATATAGTTCTTACTATCATGATGTCCACTTTTAGTTTTAATACATTTATAATAATAATAATGACTTTATTCCACAACAACAACAATTTACAGCATGGAATTTTCAGCGTTTCTTTTACATATTGCAATGGTTTAGCTCTGTCTATAATTATATAAATGTATAAAATGTTAAAATGTTGATAGTTAATAGGAAAAAATAAAAAAACCCAACAAAATCACACCATTTCTAGGTCATAGTGAATAATAAATAAATAATATAACAAACAACACATGCATTAATATACATCATTACATTTTATAGTTCAGTTATTGATTCAAAAGTTGTAAAAGTTCTTTGCTGATATTTGTCTCTTCACACAATACTCGTGCCAAATATGGAACGGTCGAATTTTTATATTTTGTAGTGTGAGCATAAATGTTTATAAAATTTCTTCCGGTCTTGTCAAACCATTGTGTCAAATATCATTCTGTTTTAGTACTGGAAATTTAGACTACAAGCCTTGGTTTTGACTGAAAATATCTTCAAGCATTATTCATCTAAAAATATAAATGGCACTTGATGGAACGTTTCATCTGTATCTAACACTTATTCAATAAACAATAATACGTGTTCTTTGCTATGTCTGAAGCAGGATATACTGAACCCCTTTAGTCACCGCTAACACTTAAAAAATGGAGTCAACTACTTTAATGCATTTCAAGAACTTTCACTGCTTCCAGAATATACATCGTTCCGTTTCTAAAGAAGGTGTTCACATCAAATGCGCCTACGACGGAGACGCAAACGGTGTGATTTTGTGACATGCAGCAAATTTTGTAATTCATAAAACTTAGCGTGTATTCCAGCCTACATCAAATGAAAAATCAGAAAATAAATCTCAACATAGCACACACTAGTCTTCACATTGTTAGTTGTGCCAGTTTAGTGTTTGGTACATTAACAATATATTCCGTGCGAACAAATCAGCTCACATGCCATGTTTACAGGCAAGATCAAGCACGATGTGATTTCATATCGTAAAATTTAGGTATATTTGTGTTGTTTTAGTGGCGTGAAAAGTTTATAAATAGCACAAGTCATCAGATCAGTTCCACTTTAACGTTAGATTTTAAAGCCATTGTCAAGGTTGGGCTGGCAGCCGAAACCTGGCTTCTTTTATCTCGGGTGACTACATGCATCAGATAAGGAACCGAAATTCAGGTGAATACTACTTCCATGAGTGATTAAGGGATATTCCAGAAGGACGAAACGTATTAGAAAACATAAAGTGTAGTAAGAACAGTTGAGAGTAATATATAATTTAAAAATCACAGAAGATATACGAGGAGCTGTACAGTTCTCAGAATGACGATGTACATCTGCGATATATAATGCTGACCATATTGGTCCCGCTGTTAAAACTACTTTGGAGTCAATTGAAACAATTTTTCTCTAGCATTTAGTTTTTGAAGATAAAACCAGCTCTCGAGAGCTCAGGGAATGATAACAAGAATGAAGGGAGTGGTTCGTAACATTATAGAGAGCTCAGACAGGTAACATTTGCTGGAATATTTTAATGCTCAAGTAAAATTTCTCAGAAGATATATGAATGACCGTTTGTTCGTAAGTGGCATCCGAAATTTTGAAAAGTGGAATCTGGTGACTGATAATGTGTCTCAAGAATCTATATATGATCCATGGGACCTAATCCCGAGAAGTTGATCAAATGGTAGGCAATGAAAACAGAACCATTATGTGTTATCTGGATCCGGACTATCATCATTGTTGTAGAAAAAGGAGCTTAACTGATGTTTTGACTATCTAGTAGGTGACCAAGAGACATTAACGCCTCCTCAAATTCGCTCTTATTACAATTAGTGGTGACTTCATGACACGCTACTGGTTTACGGGGGGCTTTAAAGTGCGTCCGGTGATGTTCTACTGGGCCGTTAGTAGTTGGCAAATAACAGCTGTGTGCACAGGTAGTCCGTATTTCTGAGGGTAGTGTTCCCGCCCTAGCCGTCTGGAGTTTCACAGTCTTCAGTGCTGTGTAGTCCCACTTTGTCAACCCAAAAAGATGTCATAGAGATACAGTTTTCAACAGCTCAACAGGAGTCCGAAGGTTATCTACGCCAGAAGCACGATTCACGACGAACATGAATTTATTTTTATTTTTGATTTACAGCTTGATTCCACACTATAATTTTGGTACAAGTATGGAATTTTCAGCATGGATATCGGTAGCCCAAATTTTGCAGGCCGACCATAGACATCAGGTGTGCGCCGGCGTGGGCTCGAACTCCGGGCCATGTGCATGGTCGGCGAGAGTCCTAACCACTGTGCCACCGACGCACAATTGCGGGTAAATGACCCATTTCACTCCAACTGTGTATATCTGTTGTAGTGTGAAGCGCCTACGTCAATATTTACAGCTTTGCAAGGTGATAGAATAGCGACTCTTAGTTAAGTGTTGTAAATGATTGATGGAAAAGTAAGCGGCAAAAATTTTACATCTAAAGGCAGTTAGTTGTGTTTCGCACGATGCTATATCTTCTATAAGCTGGTACAGCAGCATCTCCATTGTCAATCTTGATTTTCTGGAATGCTTACGATACTACTGTGACCTTTTGAAAGGTTGTTGCAGTTAAGATATGTTCCAAGCAAAATGATTGTTAATAGTGGTGTCAAATGTCCAGGTCTAACTACATTGGACCCCACGCTGTCCTTGGAAGACTTTCAGGAACTATGCTGAATAACCTACACAAAACATAAAACACAGATTGGTGACTCAAGAATCCTTTACACTTGCACCAATACAGAGCCAACCATTAGGTTATTGCACACAAAGTCTAAGAATAAATGTTATATCAATATATAGCAATAATACTTCTGATAGTTTTCCGTCTACCACCGAACAGCAAACGATGAGACGATGACTGGTGTATCGATGTCTCCGCGAAAATATAGGGAAGTTGGGTTTGAGCAAACAACCATGAATTGATCGTTCAATCTTCAACTTCATTGGCAGCTGCATTCATAGGCTTACTACACCTTATTTCCCGCATCTGAAACCTCAGTTCTTCTACAGACAGCGTTAGTCATTTTATTTTTGAAGTAAGTGTTGAAGCTATACTTTGTATCTGATGTTCTGTGACACGTAAATAAGGTGAAATGAAGCGGTCTATGTCAGGATGAGGTGCTGATACTGTAGAAACAATGCTACCACTAGTTGTCATAACATTTTGCTGTCACTTCCTGCCACAGTAGATGGTAGTGACACAGTAGCTCGACGCTTGCGATGTATTGGCAAGCCTTGCGTCTTCCTTCCATGTTTTGTGGGAGTTGTGTTGCTCGTTGTTGCGAGCATATATGTACTATCAGTCATCAGCTTAACAGGTGACTGAGTTCCTGGCTTTCTTGTACGATCAGCCATAACTAGCTGGTGAAAGAGTTGTTGGTTACAATCATGAAACTGGAAATACACTTGTGCGGGTCTCACAGCAAAAATAGAAATATATAGCGAATCAAGCCAAAACGTGACGCAAGCGCTGAGGGTATCGCATGACTGTTTCGTAAATGAGTCGGTATTTTTGATATTCAGACCCGCCAGATGCAAAGTATAATGTAGTGGGAGTGCCTAAACATTGAGTTTACCAAATATGGAGAGCTGGTCACTGACACTGCTCGAAGGTAGCAAACTGCTTTACCCGGTGGAATAAAATGGAAGTAACTCCTAAGATTGATGTCTGTCACCCACCTTTTCTAGATATGGTAGCTTGCCACCTGGCTGGTGAAAAGTGACTATCATGCTCAAGCGTTTTACAGAATGTATTTAGGTTAAGGGATACGAGCTGTAAATGAAAATATAAAACCAATAAAAATACAGCCATCTTGCACTGGTAACAGGGGTCGAAAGGCATATGATCCCAATAACATCTCACAGTCACTTACGATTTATTGACGTAAAATTTAAATAGTGCCTCTTGGAATTTATTCGAATAATTTTTCCACACTTTCATGGCCCCCATGTAATTGGAAGTTTATGCTAGTGATCTGATGTATCTAAATGAGGACTGCCAGGCATAAAGTACTAATAGCTGTCTTAATGCCTCTCCTCGGTTGGCTGCCTACAGATCTGACGAGATGAAAGTGGTACTTTAAGAGTCATTTCAGAAACACTGATAAAAGTGTCATATTTTTTCGTGTCTATGTTCAGATAATAGTGCCAGATAGCATAAACCTACCTAAGCCTGAAGGCGCACAGCCCAATCGGCAGCTGTTGATTTTGTATGGATGGAGACATGGTTTAGTGTTCCGTCTGCCACCTGCAAGAGCAGTGTGAATGTAAATACATTATTCACAATATTTCTTAAGACGCGAAGTTATAATTTCTTTTTTGGATGTGTTTAAGTGGCTGAATCAGTAGTGTTAAAGCACCATTCTTGGTACTGATAAGTACATACTAGCATGAAGGTTGACATGGGTTGACTTTCTGGGATGAGCTGTTCATGACAAAGATGAGTTAATCTCTCAGACTGAGTGAATAAGAAATAAGGAAAATTTCTCAGACTTTTCAATATCTACAAGACTCTCATGTTCTTCGAAAGTATCTGTTTAGTTAAGAATGACTCGCTCAGTAAAAACATAATTGAGGAAATCCATACTTACATAATACATTTACTTAGTTTGGATGTCACATAGATCTATGTTTCCGGAAATGACTTAATTATTCATGCAGCAACATATTCGAGTTATTTACCTTGGTGTCTTCGTGTCCTTTCCCCCAGTCCAAACTTTTCTTTCATGCCTTCAACTTCGAAATGCCACCGATAGTATTATATGTTAGTATAGGGGAGAAATTCCGCGGTACACCTCACTTTAGTAGACTTTTTAGTTGTGGACGGCTTCATAATCCACCACAAAAAATGCAAGTGAACAAGAATTTCCATACAAATTAAAAAAAATACTGACACTGTGTATGGTGTGAGTGTTGGCGAATATGGATGGTGCGATTATGGCCGAATACATAAATTCCAATTATACTAATGTAGAGTGAGCAAGGTCGAGCTATCAGTGCTGTACCGCACTGTCAGCCACGTCTCGTAAACCGTTAATGCCCAGCTCTTGCTGCACTCGGGCTAACGCTGTTCCTTGAAGTTTCTCAGAAACGCTTAGTAATAACAGACGCAAAACCAAAACACCAATTGGCGACTCGAGGATTCTTTATTGTAACACCAACATATAAACAATGTTAAAACTAAAGTCTATGAACAAATATTACAATAATAAATCACAATATTACTTCCGACAGTTGTCTCCTGACTTCTTTCTGAACAGCGACCGATGAGACGATGACTGGTGTATCGATGTCTCCGCGAAAATATAGGGAAGTTGGGTTTGAGCAAACAACCATGAATTGATCGTTCAATCTTCAACTTCATTGGCAGCTGCATTCATAGGCTTACTACACCTTATTTCCCGCATCTGAAACCTCAGTTCTTCTACAGACAGCGTTAGTCATTTTATTTTTGAAGTAAGTGTTGAAGCTATACTTTGTATCTGATGTTCTGTGACACGTAAATAAGGTGAAATGAAGCGGTCTATGTCAGGATGAGGTGCTGATACTGTAGAAACAATGCTACCACTAGTTGTCATAACATTTTGCTGTCACTTCCTGCCACAGTAGATGGTAGTGACACAGTAGCTCGACGCTTGCGATGTATTGGCAAGCCTTGCGTCTTCCTTCCATGTTTTGTGGGAGTTGTGTTGCTCGTTGTTGCGAGCATATATGTACTATCAGTCATCAGCTTAACAGGTGACTGAGTTCCTGGCTTTCTTGTACGATCAGCCATAACTAGCTGGTGAAAGAGTTGTTGGTTACAATCATGAAACTGGAAATACACTTGTGCGGGTCTCACAGCAAAAATAGAAATATATAGCGAATCAAGCCAAAACGTGACGCAAGCGCTGAGGGTATCGCATGACTGTTTCGTAAATGAGTCGGTATTTTTGATATTCAGACCCGCCAGATGCAAAGTATAATGTAGTGGGAGTGCCTAAACATTGAGTTTACCAAATATGGAGAGCTGGTCACTGACACTGCTCGAAGGTAGCAAACTGCTTTACCCGGTGGAATAAAATGGAAGTAACTCCTAAGATTGATGTCTGTCACCCACCTTTTCTAGATATGGTAGCTTGCCACCTGGCTGGTGAAAAGTGACTATCATGCTCAAGCGTTTTACAGAATGTATTTAGGTTAAGGGATACGAGCTGTAAATGAAAATATAAAACCAATAAAAATACAGCCATCTTGCACTGGTAACAGGGGTCGAAAGGCATATGATCCCAATAACATCTCACAGTCACTTACGATTTATTGACGTAAAATTTAAATAGTGCCTCTTGGAATTTATTCGAATAATTTTTCCACACTTTCATGGCCCCCATGTAATTGGAAGTTTATGCTAGTGATCTGATGTATCTAAATGAGGACTGCCAGGCATAAAGTACTAATAGCTGTCTTAATGCCTCTCCTCGGTTGGCTGCCTACAGATCTGACGAGATGAAAGTGGTACTTTAAGAGTCATTTCAGAAACACTGATAAAAGTGTCATATTTTTTCGTGTCTATGTTCAGATAATAGTGCCAGATAGCATAAACCTACCTAAGCCTGAAGGCGCACAGCCCAATCGGCAGCTGTTGATTTTGTATGGATGGAGACATGGTTTAGTGTTCCGTCTGCCACCTGCAAGAGCAGTGTGAATGTAAATACATTATTCACAATATTTCTTAAGACGCGAAGTTATAATTTCTTTTTTGGATGTGTTTAAGTGGCTGAATCAGTAGTGTTAAAGCACCATTCTTGGTACTGATAAGTACATACTAGCATGAAGGTTGACATGGGTTGACTTTCTGGGATGAGCTGTTCATGACAAAGATGAGTTAATCTCTCAGACTGAGTGAATAAGAAATAAGGAAAATTTCTCAGACTTTTCAATATCTACAAGACTCTCATGTTCTTCGAAAGTATCTGTTTAGTTAAGAATGACTCGCTCAGTAAAAACATAATTGAGGAAATCCATACTTACATAATACATTTACTTAGTTTGGATGTCACATAGATCTATGTTTCCGGAAATGACTTAATTATTCATGCAGCAACATATTCGAGTTATTTACCTTGGTGTCTTCGTGTCCTTTCCCCCAGTCCAAACTTTTCTTTCATGCCTTCAACTTCGAAATGCCACCGATAGTATTATATGTTAGTATAGGGGAGAAATTCCGCGGTACACCTCACTTTAGTAGACTTTTTAGTTGTGGACGGCTTCATAATCCACCACAAAAAATGCAAGTGAACAAGAATTTCCATACAAATTAAAAAAAATACTGACACTGTGTATGGTGTGAGTGTTGGCGAATATGGATGGTGCGATTATGGCCGAATACATAAATTCCAATTATACTAATGTAGAGTGAGCAAGGTCGAGCTATCAGTGCTGTACCGCACTGTCAGCCACGTCTCGTAAACCGTTAATGCCCAGCTCTTGCTGCACTCGGGCTAACGCTGTTCCTTGAAGTTTCTCAGAAACGCTTAGTAATAACAGACGCAAAACCAAAACACCAATTGGCGACTCGAGGATTCTTTATTGTAACACCAACATATAAACAATGTTAAAACTAAAGTCTATGAACAAATATTACAATAATAAATCACAATATTACTTCCGAAAGTTGTCTCCTGACTTCTTTCTGAACAGCGACCGATGAGACAATGACTGGTGTATCGATGTCTCCGCGAAAATATAGGGAAGTTGGGTTTGAGCAAACAACCATGAATTGATCGTTCAATCTTCAACTACATTGACACTCCCCGGCAAAAAAGGATCTATTCGTTTTTTCCATCACAACCAATACTCGTTGACTTGGATGCCATTGCGAGAACTTGCGTCACTCGGACAGAGCTGAAATGGAAAACAAACAGAAAAGCCAACACACCTCAGGCATACCCACAGCACAATCTCACACATTGATGACGACCTGCGCCTCCAGTTAAAGGTATCCTCTTGACATCTTTCAACACAACCGCCACTCGTTAGAATGACTCTTGCAGAATGCAACGTGACCATAGCACCACCTCACGATACTCTACGCACATCCTCTTATCTACTGACTACCAATTACCACTGAAATCGCTTGTCACTCATTCTGCATCAGTTCTAGCAACGGTGACGTATGCGGGCCTCAGTCTTTTACATTCTTTCTCCCCGGCGTGTCGGACCGCAGCTAACAATTATCTCCATATGCATTTCATTCTCAGAAATAGCCTCCCCGGCGTATACGACCCATCTGCTGTCTCTAACATCAATCAATTCATTTACGAACGTAGAAGACTACAAACAACTTCAGAAGTAATCACGACGAAAATTTTAACAAAATTGTGCAATAAAAACAAGGTACGAAAACAACGAGTAAACACAATGAATCCAAGAAACACTAATTGATATGACACACCACACGTATACAAAAACAATACAAATAACCTCGCGGATCATGTCTTGGTGGAATTCCTTTGAAGAATCGCAGGACTTACACCAGTACGCCTACAACCCTTCACAGGTTGACGATTGTAATTTGTGGAATGTCCGAACACAAACAAGATTAACCAACAATTACAATAATTGGAACTCACACAATTATTTAACACAAACATATGTACAATCAACACATTAAATGTGGTGGATTCTGCCTTGACGAACTACCCTTAAAGAACTGTAGGACTTACAGCAGTACGTCTACATTCCTTCTCAGGTCGATGATCCAAGTGGAAGACGTCGAGATACAAACAAAATTATCAACAGCTAGATGACAGATGATATCAATTCAGTATATACAACATGAACATATGTACAAAATCACACACCAAGCACATTGGACTGCTCATTGATGCGCTACCCCTTGAAGAATTGTAGGACTTACAGCAGCACGCCTACAAACCTTCTCAGGTTGACGCCCTAGGTTGGAAAATCGTCGCAGAGTTCATTTGCTGACTTCCTTCTGCCATCTATATCCTCGAATCTGAACGGCAACACGCCCATGTCATTGTATCGTAGAATATAGATGACTAACAAACACACGACGTATCTGGTCAACCAAGCGTGGGCATAGAGTAATTTACACCAAAGATAATAGCATTCAAATAGTAACTTGAAACTAGAAATGCCTTTATTCGTGCAAGTCAATTTAACAATAACTCTCTCCTTTACACTTGGCTTATCCTCTCTAAACTGAGCAATATCTTTCGTCCTTTCAAATGCACCAATATTATTATAGTCATTGTACAAGATACATGAGTTGATGGGCATCTTCTTCCTTGTGGAAGACAACACCAACGGCGACTGATTGACACCAGTTGATGAACTTAGCGGTGGAACAAAAGCTGTTGTTGCTCGGCTTTCAGAAGTTTGTCTATCTGCAAGACCACCACCACTGCTGTCTTTTACTATCAGCCCAGGTTTAGCACTAGCATCTGATGATATGTGGGCCTCAGTCTCATCAACTACACTGACGGTTTTACAAGTATGCATGCCTTCTGCAACTGCATCTGCATTCAGTTCTACTTCACTTTGTAGTTGTACAGAACCTTTGTTCAACTTAGCAGTATTAGGCATTCCCCTCATTTCATCATGATCAACCAAAGTCAAATCTGCACTATCATGATCATTACCACAAATATTCAATTTACCATCATCTATCTGGTCGACTTCATAATTTTCAAACTCCTTAATAACAGCAGTACGTGATTTGGGTTCTTCCTCACAAATCCCTAAAGATTTTATACCTTCACTCTGACTAGTAATACCTTGTAAACTTGTGGAGTCAGAACTGAACTCTGAAGAAATAACTCTATTCTGTGACACTCTATTCAACAATGGCTTACCAGTTGCAACTACAGACTTCTTGACCTTGGCGGCCTGTTCGAATATTTGGGCCTGCTACCAAAATATCTACATTTTGCATCCAGTTTACTGTTTACCAGCATACATTTATCAACTTAATATGAATTCTAACAGAATCATTTACTCTCGTAACTTTATTAATGATTTACGACCAAATGACTTTCATATTCCAAAGAAACCAAGAAGGAAACATCGTAGTGGTTGGCAGAGAGCTCTCAAACGTACACCAATACACTTAACTACGGTCCCCGTCATAATGAACTCAAACTGTCGCTCTCTGCCAAATAAGATAATGTACCTACAATCCCTGATGTCAACTGATACGTATCATAACACCGCCATAATCGCATTACAAGAAACGTGGTTGCATGAACTGTATGATGACAACCTTATCTCACTAAAGGACTTTATTTTATTTCGTCAAGACCGTCAATGTTGTAATAAGAAAAATGGTGGTGGCGTTGCAACTTTTATTCACTCCAAATGGTCTGTCTCAAATAACGTCTGCTTCACCTTCTCAAATGACTTCATTGACTGTATTACTGTCAAATGTCGCCCCAAACATCTTCCCAAATATAAACAATTCTATATTACAAACATGTACATTTCTCCTAGTTGCTCTCCATCTGATCTATCTAATTTTGCTGATGAATTCACCATGTTTGCTGCTGCCAACTTCGACAACTCTCTATCCGTTATTACTGGAGACTTCAACACATCGGATTGTTCCTTTCTTGAAGCTCTTGGTCACACAAACATAGTCAAATTTCCCACTCGACTTGACAAAACACTCGATCTAGTTTTTACTAATGACGAAGGAGTATATGAAACACGTAGACGTTCACCGATACATAACTCCGATCACTGCATTGTCCGCGTTTTGCCAAAAATATACAGCAAAACACATATTAAAATCTTCTCACACCTGTCTACGAAAGCACAACAAAGAAGCTACACATCTGACAACTTACTCAATCTAAGATGCATGTTAAAAGATACCAACTGGGATCTATTCTATGAAAGTACATTAGATGACTCAATCACCAATATAATGGATTATCTTAAGTTCTGCCTCGACATATGCTGTCCCAAACAAACACTGTTCAAACGCCTCGACCGCTTCTCGTCTCCCCGTCTCAAACAACTTCGCAGGCAAAAAGAAATGTTATATAAATGCAAAGACAAGTTAGGTCTTAAAAAGATTAATGCTCAAATCAAATCTGAAATCAAAAATCTTAATGCTATCTATAACCAAACACTTTTATCATGCAAATCTCCTAACAGCATGTGGAAACTTTTCAATGAAATTACTGGCAATAGTAAGCGATGTAATGTTTTTCCCTCTTGTGATGTTAATGCTCTTAATCTGTCTTTTTACGCTCTCCTTCTACTATAACCACTTCTAACGTTACCAATCTTGTAGCTGATAACTTCCAGGACTTCAATACTCTCGATGTTTTGAAATGTCTTAAAACTCTTAAGCCCTCACATAGTCTTGGCCCTGATAGCATACCTGCATATGTTCTAAAACAATGTGCAGATGCTTTATGTTCTCCTCTAACTAATATACTAAATGCTTCTTTCCGTGAAAACGTTGTACCTGTTCCATGGAAAGACATTAAAATAGTCCCTGTCCCTAAACCTGGAAATAGCAAGAACGTAAAGTTCAGACCCATCGCCATCACTTCCCCGTTTCTAAAGCTCATGGAAAAACTAGTACTTCTTAAACTCGAACCCTCCCTTAAAAGCTTCGAAGACCCCAAACAATTTGCCTACAGACAGGGTAGGAGTACTTTAGACGCTGCAGCCGTCTTACACAACAGTATTGTCTCATCATTAGACAAAGGTGCCAAATATGTCCGCTGCACGTTTTTTGACTTTACTTCTGCTTTCGACTCTGTACCTAGAAGTCTCTTGCTAAATAAGCTCTCCATGACACAAACCGAGTCCTGGGTCACTAACTGGTTGCATTCCTACTTTTCAAACAGAATGCAGTACACCGTATACAAAGGCCAATCCTCCTCTGCTGTGCTCACTGAAGCTGGTGTCCCCCAAGGTGCTGTACTCTCCCCACTTCTCTTTTCTTTCTTTCTACATGACCTACCGTCTTCAAATGACATTAACTTTGTCAAATATGCTGATGACCTAACTGTGTCTTTACCTGTCAAATGTCAAAGTGACTGCTCTAAACTAAATGGCTTCTTATCGGAAATTAGCCAATGGTCCAAGGAAAACGGTCTAACCTTAAACCCCTCCAAATGCCAAACAGTTAATTTCACCCTTAGGCATAAATCTGACCTAAACAAACTGGTTAGCACTCACGAGGTGTGCAACATAGATGGCAGTGAAATAGAAACCAAGTCGGAAATTAAATACCTAGGCGTCACTCTATCTTCTGATCTTTCCTGGTCGTCTCATATCTTGACGATTTCCAAGAAAATATACCGTCTTACCTTCTACATCAAGAAGTTAAGACATTCTGGTGTAACCCAACCCTTACTCCTACAATTTGTTAACTCCCGTATTCTGCCTATTATTCTCTATTGCTCCCCCTTAGTCTTTCCTGGGCTATTGAAGAAAGACTATACCTTATTACGTAGGATGTTAAAGGTTGTCAGCAGGGTAAGCAGCTTGCCACTTAGCCAGCTAGTTAATATTCTGGTGGACAGGCATATGGACTCATGTGAAAAATGGGCGAAATCCATTTTATCTGACTCACAACACCCTCTACATTCACAACTGTCCCCATGTATCTCTTCAGGGAAAACAAGAAGCCTATATAGGAAACTATATGCCCGCACTAGTAAGTACAAAAACTCATCCATACCCTACTTAGCTCGTGTTCTGTGCGATAAAGAATGCATCAGGCATGAAACCTTTAACTTATTAAATAGTCAGTAGAACCAATGGATCTTGTCTTTCCAACTCACATCATTTATAGGTACAACGTTTTCTCGCTCTTTCATTCTGTATTTATTTTTGTTATGTGCTGTTTTGTTTCTCTCTTCCTTGCAAACTCTACTTAAAACATTCTTGTTCGTTCTTTCACACTCTGTACATCTCGAACATTTTGCTATCGCTTACGCCAGTAAATATGCTAGTAGTATCTACTTTTCTAACACCTTCAAACACTTTAATTTTGGCTTTGCTACCGACATACTAATATGTTGTTGAGATAACTTTAAACTATGTAGAACTTTATTTATTGTTAATGTAAAAAAACTGGATGCAATATTGTAGTAAAATGCTGAGAATTCCATTCTGTATCACAAGTACTGATTTGGAATAAAGCTTATGTTATGTTGACCGCACCGTTATCGTCACACAACTCGGAGTCAGGCCTGGAGTTTACATTTAGCTTATCACTGAACTTGCTCACTGGTTCACAGTTCACCTCTGTATGCACCTCTTGCACACGTGTAAAACAAAACCGTGTTTGTCTTGCATCTTGTAACTTATCTGTTGAGGATGTACTACGAAACCTGTTACACTCACTAGGTCTATATGCATTACTAGACATCATGGAGTCTTCTCGATATCCACCTCTCTGAGGCTTATTCGTCATCAATGAGTGCGTTTTACCCTCAGACTGCTCTATTCTAGGGGTGAGATCTAATAGACTGGAAAACTTGCTCATAGATTGATTGACACTAGTATTTACCAGTTTCAGGATATCATCAAATTTTGGCTCGATACCCTCATCCTCCATACAGGAGCTTATCTTCACCCACTTCCTTTGCAGTCGAGTAGGTAGACGTCTTGCTATTACTTCTAGGATAAAACTCGAGTTGAGGTCACTCATTCGATTCATCGAAATCAATGCATTCTTGTAAATTAGCAAATTATCCAAAAACTCGGTGAGTGCCTGGGAGTCATCCTGTAATTGACCACCATTACCCTTAACAGCCTCGAATAATTTCCCTGCAATCATCGAAGGTCTTCCAAACCTTTGACGCAGTATGCTCATAGCCTCGTAGTAGCCCTCTTTTGGCTTCATAAACGTACAGCACTGTATAGCTCTTGAAGCATCTCCAGTGCAATACCTCATCAAACACATTAACTTCATTTCATCAGTTAATGAAAAACCACTTGACATGATTCCAAATTCCCTTACAAACTGTAAATAATCAGCCGGGTTTCCGTCGAAACACCGACGTTCATATTTAGGGAGTTTGATGTTATCCCTATTATCCCTGAACGGTGAAACAGTAACATCAACCATGTCATGCTTAACATCAGACACATCGTTACAATTAACAGACAAGTCACAATGACTTACTTTCCTGTTTGCATCCAAGACACTCTGTCCCTTCTTTGACCCAGGCATTGTTGAACTTGACCCAATTCCAAAAACGTTCCAGGTATTGCTTGTTCAAAGAGGACTTGACCGGCACCAGGAAAGATGAACGGTGACTATCCTAACTGTCACCAGCTATCTGAATCCGTCAGAAAATATTTCCGCCATCAGAAACTGTCAGCCACGTCTCGTAAACCGTTAATGCCCAGCTCTTGCTGCACTCGGGCTAACGCTGTTCCTTGAAGTTTCTCAGAAACGCTTAGTAATAACAGACGCAAAACCAAAACACCAATTGGCGACTCGAGGATTCTTTATTGTAACACCAACATATAAACAATGTTAAAACTAAAGTCTATGAACAAATATTACAATAATAAATCACAATATTACTTCCGACAGTTGTCTCCTGACTTCTTTCTGAACAGCGACCGATGGGACGATGACTGGTGTATCGATGTCTCCGCGAAAATATAGGGAAGTTGGGTTTGAGCAAACAACCATGAATTGATCGTTCAATCTCCAACTACATTGACATAAGTACTTCATAATTTTTTGTAAAATATTCGTTTATGAACTTTTACTGTTCTCCTCTTTAATTACCAGGCAATATAACTTCCTTTCTACTATACTGGTGTTTTGGAGTTAAAGTAGAATAAAGTACAACGTTTTATCACCTATGAGGGCGAGTTATGTCTGTGAAATCATGGGAGTGGATAAAGGCACACACGACCTTTTGGAGAGGCTGAGCACTTGAAGGGCACATATGCACACTGTGATTGGTAGATTTTACTGGTGATACTTGCACTTACCCATTTCATTACACTTTATTGATTCACCTTAGCACTTTTACTTTTCTAAAAACAGCTTTCAATCCCTTGTAAACGTTGTACTTACCTCAATATTGGTTGGTTATCGTATGCCGACAACCACGGGATGAAAACGAAACGAAGTCGATTTTCCCGCTCAACCTGGAGGAAAATTGTACAATTCAATAACTATACAGCCTAGTTCAGACAATGTGTATTTATATATATATCAAATATTTAACTGTTGAAACATTATTAACTTGTAGACAATCTACGATTTGATATTATATCATACTTGATCGTGCCTGTAAAAATGGCATGCATTTTCATGTAAATTTATATGTTTATATGAGAATATATATTATTATTATTATTATTAAATGCCGTGGCTAATGCGTGGCACATGTTACTGAGGCGGGCTTTGAAATGATTGTAATAAAAGTCACATAAACATTCCATTTTTTCAGCTTGAAGAGACAAGTTAGTGCATGTATAGATTTTACAGATGTGATATGCATGTGGACCCACTAAAAAAGAGAATATTACTGGGTAACTTAATCAAAGAATTATAAAGTTTGAAGATTTAGTCTTTTTCAGTTGACTGTGACGGACAGAGAGGAGAGGCATTTGTGTAATATTTGCATTTTGTAGAAGACAAACTGCGAAAGATAAATCGGAGGTTCTGGGATTCTTCAAGTTTATTATGAGATATATGGACTTTTCTTAATGATTCTACTACTGTTTCCTCCCTTGCTCACATATTCATTGTCGCTAAGATTAGGAATTGTTCACCTGAGGTAAGATTAATTCACCTGGTATGTATATATCCCTAGATATTCCTCAGTGTGGCCTGAGGTGGTCAAAGGAATACAATCTCAATCTTTGCATGGAAAGATCATAACCAGTTTCTTCTGAAGGATCAGGTGGTGTTGAAAGCTGTAAAGACGGATCCAGTGTCACAATCATCTGAGGGAAACTGACCCATATATTGTGGATAAAACGATTAGTGGACTTTAATTTGACTATGATGTAGTCATAAAATACTACAATTGTGATTTTTCCACTGAGTTATTATAAACCCTTTTTAATGTGAATATGTACGGTTTAACTGTTGTTATTTTGTAAATATATGCATTTACGTCAACTACATGTACGTCTCTTAATTATCATTTCGAGGACATTGACCTTGACACTGACCTAGACCTTGGCGGCCTGTTCGAACTTTTGGGCCTGCTACCAAAATATCTACATTTTGCATCCAGCCTACTGTTCGCCAACATATATTTATCACCTAAATATGAATTCTTACAGAATCATTTACTCTCGTAACTTTATTAATCATTTACGACCAAATGACTTTCATATTCCAAAAAAACCAAGGAGAAAACGTCGTAGTGGTTGGCAGAGAGCGCTCAAACGTACACCAATACACTTAACTACGGTCTCCGTCATAATGAACACAAACTGCCGCTCTCTGCCGAACAAGATAATATACCTACTGACACTTATCATAATACTGCCATAATCACATTACAAGAAACGTGGTTGCATGATGTGTATGATGACACCCTTACCTCACTGCAGGACTTAATTTTATTTCGACAAGACCGTCAATGTTGTAATAAGAAAAGTGGTTGTGGCGCTGCAACTTTCATTCACTCCAAATGGTTCATTTCAAATAACGTCTGCTTTACCTTCTCAAATGACTTCATTGTCTGTATTACTGTCAAATGTCGCCGCAAACATCTTCCCAAATATCAACAAATCTATATTACAAACATGTACATTTCTCCTAGTTGCTCTCCATCTGATCTATCTAATTTTGCTGATGAATTCACCATGTTTGCTGATACCAACTTCGACAACTCTCTATCCGTTATTACTGGGGACTTCAACACATCGGATTGTTCCTTTCTTGAAGCTCTTGGTCACTCAAACATAGTCAAATTTCCCACTCGACTTGACAAAACACTCGATCTAGTTTTTACCAATGACGAAGGAGTATATGAAACACGTAGACGTTCACCGATACTAAACTCAGATCACTGCATTGTCCATGTTTTGACAAAAAAATACAGCAAAACACATTAAAATCTTCTCACACCTGCCTACGAAAGCACAACAAAGATGCTACTCATCTGACAACCTACTCAATCTAAGATGCATGTTAAAAGATACTACCTGGGATCTATTCTATGAAAGTACATTAGATGACTCAATCATCAATATAATGGATTATCTCAAGTCCTGCCTCGACACATGCTGTCCCAAACAAACACTGTTCAAACGCCTCGACCGCTTCTCGTCTCCCCATCTCAAACAACTTCGCGGGCAAAAAGAAATGTTATATAAATGCAAAGACAAGTTAGGACTTAAAAAGATTAATGCTCAAATCAAATCTGAAATCAAAAATCTTAATGCTATCTATAACCAAACACTTCTATCATGCAAACCTCCTATCAGCGTGTGGAAATTTTCAATGAAATTACTGGCAATAGTAAGCGATGTAATGTTTTTCACTCTTGTGATGTCAATGCTTTTAATCTGCCTTTTATACGCTCTCCTTCTACTATAACCACTTCTAACGCTACTTATCATAAAGCTGATAACTTTCATGACTTTAATACTCTCGATGTTTTGAAATGTCTTAAAACGCTTAAGCCCTCACGTAGCCTTGGCCCTGATGGTGTACTTGTATATGTTCTAAAACAATGTGCAGATGCTTTATGCTCTCCTGTAACTAACATACTAAACGTATTTTTTCCGAAAACGTTGTACCTGTTCCATGGAAAGACATTAAAATAGTCCCTGTCCCTAAACCTGGAAATAGCAAGAATGTAAATTTCAGACTCATCGCAATCCCTTCCCTGTTTCTAAAGCTGATGGAAAAACCAGTACTTCTTAAACTCGAACCCTACCTTAAAAGCTTCGAAGACCCCAAACAATTTGCCTACAGACAGGGTAGGAGTACTTTAGACGCTGCAGCCGTCTTACACAATAGTATTGTCTCATCATTAGATAAAGGTGCCAAATACGTTCGCTGTATAATTTTTTGACTTCACTTCTGCTTTCGACACTGTACCTAGATGTCTCTTGCTAAATAAGCTCTCCATGACACAAACTGAGTCCTGGGTCACTAACTGGTTGCATTCCTACTTTTCAAACAGAATGCAGTACACCGTATACAAAGGTCAAACCTCCCTGATGTGCTCACTGAAGCCGGTATCCCCTAAGGTGCTGTACTCTCCCTGCTTCTTTTTTCTTTCTTTCTACATGACTTACCATCTTCAAATGACATTAATTTCGTTAAATATGCTGACGATATGACTGTATCTTTGCCTGTCAAATGTCAAAGTGACTGCTCTAAACTAAATGGTTTCTTATCAGAATTCAGCCAATAGTCCAAGGAAAACGGTCTTACCTTATACCCCTCTAAATATCAAATAGTCAGTTTCACCTTTAGGCACAAACCTGACCTAAAAAAACTGGTTAACACTCACGAGGTGTGCAGCGTAGATGGCACTGAAATAGAGACCAATGGTTCCGATCTTTCCTGGTCGTCTCATGTCTTGACGATTTCTAAGAAAATATTCCGTCTTACCTTCTACATCAAGAAGTTAAGACATTCTGGTGTAACCCAACCCTTACTCCTACAATTTTTTAACTCCCGTATTCTGCCTATTATTCTCTATTGTTCCCCCTTAGTCTTTCCTGGGCTATAGAAGAAAGACTATACCTTATTACGCAGGATGTTAAAGTTTGTCATCAGGGCAGGCTACGTGACACATGACCAGCTTGTTAATATTCTGGTTGACAGGCACTTGGATTCATGTGAAAAATGGGCGAAATCCATTTTATCTAACTCACGCCACCCTCTACATTCACAACTCTCCCCTTGTATCTCATCAGGCAAAACCAGAAACCTATAAAGAAAACTATATGTTCGCACTTTCAAGTACAAAAACTCAACCATACCCTACTTAGCTCGTGTTCTCTGCAATAAAGCAAGCATTAGGCGTGATACGTATAACTTGTTAGTCAGTAGAACAACTGTATCTCGTCTTTCCAACTCATTTCTTTCATAGGTACAACGTTTTCTTTCTTTTTTTCCTCTTCTCTCTCTTTTTCTTTCTTTTTCTGTAATATGCTGCTTTGTAAATATGCTAGCATCAAATTCTCTAACACCTTCAAACACTCTTTTCAATTTCGACTTTTCTACCGACATGCCAGTATGTTGTTGTAATAATGAACTGAAATTTCCTTAATCTATGTAGAATTTTATTTATTGATGATGTACTAACTCGATGCAGTGCTGTAGTAAAATGCTGAGAATTCCATTCCGTATCGCAAATAATATTTTGCAATAAGGCTTATTACTTATAAAATTGCATTTTCTAAGTAAGGAACACGTTACTAATGAGTCAAATAGTCGATTATACAAGTTTCTACTCCCAGCTTATCGGTGTGTGCCCTCGTTACTTGAAATAAGCGTAGCACTGTACTGCTGCGAGGTTATGGTGTGCTAGTTGCAGCTATCAGCAGATCATCGACCCAAAGCATTTTAAACACACAGAAACCATACACAGCTGATCACTGGAAATTTAGGCAGTCAGTAACCTACGATGTATCTTCTTTAATTAGGGAAATATCCACAGCATTTGTAATTGTAGTTGAAGATTGAACGATCAATTCATGGTTGTTTGCTCAAACACAACTCTATATTTTCCGCGGGAGTCATCGATACTGCAGTGATCGTTTCATCGTTCGCTATTCGTTGGAAGACGGATTAAAATTACCAGAAGTACTATCGTGATTTATTGCCATAAAATTTATTCTTAGACCTTGTGTATAATAACCTTATTGTTGGTTACATATTTGCGTAAGAATAAAGGATTCTCGAGTCGCCAATCTGTGTTCTGGTTTTTCGCGGCGGTTGTTACAAATTGTTTCTGAAAGTCTTCGAGGGACAGCGTGAGGTCCAGCGTAGTAAGAGCTGGACATTGACAGTTTCTGAGTGTCGGCATAATCAGTTCGTGGTGTCTGTCATTTACATCTTTCCGGTTTGTGGTGCTGGGAATGGCAGCCAGTTCCATGTTACTCGTGCAACTAGTTCCGTTTTAAAACACTCTGTCAACAACCCACATGGCGCCAACTACCCCACAACACACTGCGGTGGTGAGAATTTCTGTCAGCTGTCTATACAGCAATGTGACAGGGCTGAGGAAGATGTAGGTGAACTCAAATACCTCCAAACTCAACCCCTAAAAATAACAATCCTGACTGAAACCTGGCTAACACGCACAATTGCCGACAAGGAAACCATTACAAGCAATATAAATCTGGTCAGTTGAGACGGGGATTGCAGGGAAGAGGGGAGTTTCCACATCCTCTGACAAGCAACTTAAATGCGCACCTGCGATGGACCCACCACCCGCTGAACTCCTATACCGTATATGGTGTCTCTTCACCATAGGCTATACAAAGCATTTGCTGGGTGGCATACACCGATTGCCCACCTGTGGAGCAGAGTACAACCAGCCGCTGATTAGCGACATCACAGGGAGACGGGACTTGGGTTGTGACCAGGTCACTACAGCTAAGAACTTCAACGCCCCACCTATTAACCTCGGATTGAGCTATAGTCAAGGAAATTTCGGTCGGCAGCTGCAAATAAACCACGAGAAATATAGAACTGGCTGAGAACGCTGAAGAAGACACTAGGTAGGGCCCCAGTGAATAGCCATCGGAACTGGATTATGTTCTCATTGGTCGGCAGTTCCCAGATGAAAATATCCAAATCATTACCCATCTAGGGAGTAGTGGCCGGCTGTTGCAGTTTTCGGTCTCGTTCTTTGTGAGCGTTCTCATTTGGACGCTACAGAAAGGTTGAAGATGACGAAATGCGAAGACTTTTACCGACGCAGAATAGTCCATAGACAGGGAGGGTTTATCCGTAAACGAACATTGGGAATTGGTAAAAAAGTTTATTCACACAAAAATCTCAGATCCCATCCTCCTAGCCACGACGCAGGCGAAGAGGATGTCCTCATGGATGAGGAGAGGCATGCAACGTGTCTCGAAAGCAAAGTGGAAGGCCTGGTCTACTTGGCGAATCTTCGAGAGTCAAACCAACCACGACGCATTCCTGGAGCCCAGAAACCGGTGCGATACAAGGATTGTGTGTGACAGCGGGTCATCTTGGGCAAATTTTGACAAAAGACTCCTGGAGAACCTCAAAATCCTGCAATGATCCATATCGGAGAGGAGACTTTCCAACCAGAGGGGAATGCACCCTGGTAGGTCCGAACGGTCAGTATTTTACTGGTTTGTAAATGACTGAAGCATTCAGTTCAGTGTTTGACAGGCGGCTAAACAGCAATGTGGGTATTACGGGTATAGGTCAAACGGGTGGAACTGCTATCTTACCGAAGGAAAACCTACGGCCTGCGCTCCAAATAGAGCCTGCGATGCTATTAGAGAAGGTACAGAGGCTCACATCTGGAAAGTCCACAGGTGGTGATGAAGTCAGGTCATCTGTCCTGAAACTGCGTGCTGAAGCTTTTTGTAGGCCATCACGAGGCATGTTCCAACACAGCGGATGCTGGGAAGCTGTCGAAGGGGTGGAGAAGAGTCATTCGTACTCCCATTTTCAAGAGTGAGGATAGGCAAGATGCCACTAGTCATATATCGGTAGCATTACTCTCAGTGGTATCAAAAATACTGGTAAGTGTGATTGGCGATCACACCAGGGAACACCTTGGCAGGACTGATTGTCTGTATGAAGCACACAAAGGTTTTCGCAGAGGCAGAACCTGGGTATCAAACCTACTATCAGCTTGGAACGACTGTACGTCATGGTGGGATATAAATATTCAGGTTTATGTGGTCTTCCTAGACTTCAAGAAGGCGTTAGCTGATCAGTAGATATGGTGGGGGTCACTAAGGTGAATCGCCCCATTCTGCAGGAACAGCAATATACAAATTAAAGGCTCGAGATATTTCTGATTTTTATGAGGGCTTAGATCTTTATCTTGAAAAAGATAACAATGAACGCCTTGACAGATCATGCTTCTACCTGTAAATATATACCATTCGCTCAGCCTATTGTTGAGATGCGACCATGTGGGATCTGCACAGATTTATGGGGCATCTTATAAACTAACTTGCTGTCCATTGACTGATCTTTAAATACCACTTCACAATGTCTTATTCATTTTCCAATAACGTCTTTACTTGATCCTCATTATATCCCATTAAGCCTAACATTTTACAGCTCTTTATGACTTATTATATTCCTACTCTCTGAAGGGTACGGTTGTACATTAAATGCACAAAAAGGTATAAAACAAAAACAACTGGCACAACTGAGGATAAATGTATTAAAACCAAAAGTGGACATCATGATAGTACGAGATATACGTGTAGCATTATACATTGCAAATGAACGTTGTCAGCCTAGGGAGTTTTCTTTTTTTAATGCATTTATTAATGATACTTGCACTTACCTATTTCATTACAATTTAATGATTCACCTCAGCACTTTTACTTTTCTAAAACAGCTTTCAATCCCTTGTAAACGTTGTACTTACCTCAATTTTGGTTGGTTACCGTATGCCGACAACCATGGGATGAAAACGAAACGAAGTCGATTTTCCCGCTCAACCTGGAGGAAAATTGTACAATTCAATAACTATACAGCCTAGTTCAGACAATGTGTATTTATATATATATCAAATATTTAACTGTTGAAACATTATTAACTTGTAGACAATCTACGATTTGATATTATATCATACTTGATCGTGCCTGTAAAAATGGCATGCATTTTCATGTAAATTTATATGTTTGTATGAGAATATACATTATTATTATTATTATTTGACACACTTCACTTTGACCTTCTACCGCACGAAATAAATCAGGAGGGAATATGTAGGCTGCTTCCGTCGTGGTTGGAGAACTACCTAGATGAGGGGAAATTCTAAACTAAGGTCAATCGTGTCCGATCATCGGGGCACAGTTCGTCACCAGAAGCATCGCGGGATTCTATACTAGAGCTGTTGATATTATTTTATCCAAGCAAACTGGCTCTTCTTCACACTGACATCGTAACGATTTGGAGAGCAATTAAAGTGTTCGAAAGACTCAGGCAGGCCTCAGGTGGACCCGAATCTTCTGGAAGACCGGGCGATGGTGAGTGGTATGACTTTCAATCTGAAAGAGTGCAGAGTAGTGCAACTCCGCACCCGTAGACTGTAGAATGTAAGTTACACTCTGTACAATCAAAACTTACCCTGAGAAACTTCGGAGCGTGACTTGGAAAATGTGGACACTCACTTCTGAGCTCTTTCTGAGGTCGTACAAAACATACACACCTTGAAGTGCTCAAAATCATGACTCACACGGCTCCTCAGAAGAGAATACAAAGACGAGCGTCCAAAGGGTGATGGGTCACCTAAACAAACCATATGATTGATGGCTGAAGAAATTGGGTATTTTCACTCCTAAATGCCATCGGCTTAGGAGAGCTTAATTTCTGCATATCGGATTACGAATGACCAGTATCACCCAGACCTAGGTATTCTGCCATTTCGTCCGCATGAGCTTGTGGGAATCCTCGATGGATCGCCCACCAGTCTGGAAAGACTCACGTACTCTCCCATTTCTTTCCACTTCGAATTTGCTGTCGCTAGAAATTTCTACATATGTGGCTACTGCATGTTCCTTGAACAGCTCTGACCAATGTCTGGAAAATCTTGCAGCAATACAAGGACTGCTTCCGAACTGTCTACACCCTTAGAATCTCACACACAACTGAAATCATCCTATCACTTGTTCACATTCTCTCCTGTCTCACGCTACTGACTATTCCAACTATTGCGTCCCTTAGACTATTATTATTACTGATGTGTGTATATATGTAAGTGTATACATGTACTGTATTTCTGTATAGTTAAATTTGGAAATGCATTGGCTGTCTCCTTTTACGTTTTCTTTCTTTATAAGTCTGCATAACCTACACTAATTATATCTGCTATTATTGTCATCGCTCCTCTCAACAACATTGGGCAAATAACGGTTATAAGGACCAGTAAGGTCGACATCATCAACACTGTCTCAACATATCATATACCTCAAACTACATATAATTAATTCCAGCGCCAGCTATGATAGTTGAGTGACGTGACAAACTACGCAGAAGTTTGCCCAGGACCAGGAATCTTTACTTCATAATCAAGAAGTGAGCACAGAGAAATGAAATTGGTTTACACTAGCTCATAAAAGCAATGTTTGCTATTTGAAACTGTGCGTTGCAATTGGAATGAATACGTGTTATGTGGTTCATTTTTTCTTTTCCTAAGAATATAATTGAAAAAAACTGACATGTTTTCCCAGAAAGCACAAGGCGTGGCTATCCTGTATAGATTGCGTAGTGAAATATTCTAAAATACAATATGAGGAATTTCTGAGTTTAAACTTTTATTGTGATTGGTTGTTGTCGCGTAAATTACTCGGGGATGTGGTGGGGGTATATGCGGTCATACGCCTTACACATAGACAGCTAGGTGCACTCACTCCTGAGCTCTTCTTAATGTTGTACAAAACATACGTCAGGCCATACTTTGAAGTGCATGATATTATTGCGCCCCCACTGCCAACCTCTTGGAAAGAGTCCAACGACGGGCGACAAAAGGAGTGGTTGGGCTCCGAAATGAATCATATGATGAAAGGCTATACACATTTAGCTAACATTGGTTTAGTTGGGTTCTGATTACTGCCTACAAGATAACAAACGATAAGAATCACCCAAACAAAGGTGTTCTGCCATTGAGTAGATATGGGCTTCCTCGTGGAAATTCCAGAAGGATAGCTCACCAGTGGGCAAGGTCCCGGGTGAGCTCCCACTTCTTTTCACTGAGGATTTGCCGCCCCTGGAATTCCTTATCGGCAGCTGTAGCCATGGCACCATCTGTGGACGCCTTTAAGTGAAGGCTGGACAATCACGCAGTGACACAATGACTGCTTCCAATTGGCCTATCCCCTTAAAATCCCATACACCATTCGGGGGTAGACAACTCGTCTGTTTACTTCTTTACATTCTCTCCCGTCTTAACCTTCTGACAACTTTAACTGCATCTATTATTATTAGTATCATTGTTACCGATATACATATATATATTATTCATATTATTCTTCAAATTTGATCAACTGACTGGTGTTACTTTTTCTTATTTCTTTTTCTGTAAGTTAGTCTCAATAACTTCACTAATTATACCTATTATTATCTCTTTCCTTTTGACGACGATATTGGAGGACTAAATGGTGAAAGGATAAACTCCATTCACACTAGCAACCGTCTTAACACACCTCATACTACAAACCACAAATAATTAATCCCAGCACTACTGCTTTTGGGGTCAACCAAAGCAAGGACAGTCGAGTGGCGGGATGAGCTACGCAGAAGCTTACCGAAGATGAGGAACCTATACCTCACAATCAAGAGGCGAGCACAAAGAAATCAAATTGGTTTATACTAGCTCGTGAGAACGATATTGGATTTTGAAGGTCATTCTCAAGGTTGAGCTAGAAAGGAGATATAGCTGTTACATGTTACTGCTTTATATATTCAGTCGTCCGGGGATGTGCATTGAATCGGGTAGGTTGTAAGCTTACTTGGTCTCTTCATTCATGAAAAGAAATATATATACATAGTACAAAATCTTCAAAGCATATGTTTTGATGTAATAGTCAGTCGGACAGAAAGTGGTACAGCGAGTCTAAAATAACGAAAAACTAAGATCCATTGTTTTATCCCACTAAACAATTCTTTCCAATGTCTTTCCATTTTATCAATAATGAAGATGATAATTATAGTCTTAATTGATGAAAATTATAAATCAATAAGAATAGAGTTCATAATTATTACTTTTCATACTTGTCACGTTATAACCCTCTTCAGCAACTATAAAGAGTGGTTGCTACACTCCGGTTGCAATGGCAACTACCACTTGTTAGTCTTCGGAAATCAATTTATGTTTAGAAACTAGTTTATTCTGTCGGAAAACAATTTTCGCAGCAAAAGGATGCCCCAGTCCATCATATGTGAAGGATTAAGGATTTGAGTAATCGTCTGTAGGTAATTTGACTGCAGTATCTATTCTTTATGGTTGTTTCCTTTTCTTTCATTTTTGTGTGATTTCACTCCCAATATCTTGTATCATATTCAATTCTCCTGCTGCGTCTTTCATTCATGGTGGACTTACTCTACACATCCTCTCAATGAGCCTGCTATCGCTCCCTCAATCGTCTGTCGAGCTAACTGGAGGATTGCCCGAAAAATCGAAATTCGCTAGTCCCAGAAATGTCACTGCCTAGGCACTAACTATACATTTCCTCCAAAATAAGTTGATGTAACCACACTTACTGTATTCAGCAGCAATAGAAAGTGCACGTTGTGCTAGAATCCGTTGAATATTTAGAACCGTTTCGAAACGACATGAAGGAAGCGTCATGTAATCATAAGGTTTATACAGGCCCGTCGAAAAGATTTTGGATTCTCCAAATATTTTATATTAGGCTTCTTGAAATCCAAAGCTTACCAATATGCCAGTAAATTCTTACCTAACGCTTTTTCCTGTGGTGAATAAAGGCTGAATCGACACGATCTTCCACATAGCCAACACTAGTTGGAAGCCTACTGGCATTCTCTTAACCATTTTTCCGTACTTCACTTATTGGCTCAGGGCTTACTAGCTAAGTCGTGATACGGTTATGAACATTAAATTGTGTCCAAAACGTCATCGAGTAAATAATTCTGATTCACTGAATGCTATATCCAATAGATTAATAGAGAATCAGTAATTCTATTATATAAGAAGCATCCTGCAAAACAGGAAACGTCGAAATTAATTGGAGAAGTCATAAACTCAAAATATATTCTACATTTACATTTGGAAAGGTGAATTTTTATAAACTGCCACTGTTCACATCCGAAATGTTTGTTTGAATTGCTTACTATTATATTTTTACGAAGTTTCATTGTGACGACCGTGTAGTTACAGAAACATTTGACACCGACAGGAAAGGAGACATGTAACAACTGTATTAATATAAATCCCAGCGAGACTGAAATAAGTTATTTTAACGTCTCTTTCAACAAACTGTTCCTAAATTTTTCAGGGAAATCACCAAAATTAAAATGTATGTGTACAAGTATCACATTTTGTCCTTAAAGTTCTTGTCTAGCCATGTCTGAGTTATGAATCTCCAGTACTATTAATATTGACGGTTTGTCTTTGGGACAGAAACTGCACTCTGGATATAATTCGGTTTTAGACTTAGATTTTAAATTATGAACACAACTTCAAACCTACCTTCAGCCTGCATAACTGCTGTGATTCAATCAAATGTCTGAAAAATTCTGATTTCCTGACAAAATATCTGTAAAATTTAGTAATCAGTGTTGTGTGTTCTGAAAAGTGTTCAGATAAAGCTGCAGGTTAAGTCATCCACTGTCTGACTAAAAAACTTTCGGGATTTAGAATTTCCTTGGTCAACAAACACCCGGCTCATGTATATTAGATGCAACGGAGCAACATTTCTTGGGCATAATTTGAAGAATTGGATTTGATATTGTTTAACATAATAAAAGTTAGTTTATTTTCTCTGTCTTGTACTTTTACGATATTGTTTGATGTAAAGAATGCGTGTTTTCTACCTCCTGCTTCTCTTAAGGTAGCGACACCATTCACAATAACCACTGAATTTGTGCTACATAATAACTGACGACTAACTATGAACTCTCGTATGGCTATGGTGATTTATTCAATTAAGTCAAAGAATTCTATTTTTAAGAAAATGCGAGTTAGTTCTTTGCGTTTTGGTTCACACATAGTCGATAATTTGGACAAACTGATGTCATTTGTAAGCTGTTTTCTTATTGATCACTAAAATTTTAAAACTTTGTGACTAGAAGTCTGGTTTATTAAAAACTCTTTTATTCTACACTTTTTGTATGAAGCTGTGGTGTATTAAAGACAATTGATTTTGAAAATGTGGATCAGTGATTCGAACACTTTATTTTTGAATAACTTAGACATCTACATATTATCACAAAACTCCACGTTCTTAGATTGTTGCCTATTTCACTGTTATTCAATGTAAGGCACTAAGTTTTATTTATTTTAAGCGAGTTGTTCGTAGTCAGTTTTAACGCACCAGCATTCATGTAACGAAATTAACATACTTCTAAAGTTGAGTCCCTCATGGTTGTAGGAAAGAACAGAGTCAGGAAGTAATTTTCTCATTGTGAAGGAAAGTTTAGTAACACCAGCTCTAAGTTATTGTGGTCATGTAAACTTAACCCAGGCTAATTACGCTTCATCGCACGGTCTGAATTACTGTTCAGTGACTTCTTGGCGTAGTTCTGTGTTCAGGTGTAGCAGCCCGTAGCTTTCTTCTAACGTGGTTGTTGTCTCGCTAACACAGACCATCAAGGTAGATAGTGAGAGGCTATGTATAATACTTCTCCCCACTATCCTGGGTGGTAGAAATTTGCTTAATTTTTATAACTTCTACATTACTGGCGCAGCGGTTGCACCAAAGATGGACAGTGATAGCCATGTATCGTGACCACACAACAAAACGTAGCTCAATAATTCTTAGTATACCCTTAATGGACAATGACATATCGCTCTCAAAATTGGTTGGAAGGCATTTTACTTCACAAGGCTCGGTTCGTTTATCTAGTAAACTTTTTGGTGAGTAAAGTATGGCCCCTTTCTTCTAAGTTAGTCGTACCAATCTTTAGTTTCCCAAAACTATCTACTTAAGTAATTCGGAATAAACTTGCGAATCCTTACATCCTTCTCTATCTCTCTAGCTTCTGATATTCATGACTACTTACAATCAGTGTGTAGATTCATTGTTGCTTTAAGTATAGATTGCCTCTGCACCTTATTGTCAACAAAGCTTGAGTGAATGTCTTTTACCTACACCTGTTAATTCTGAAAGAAGCTGCTAATATCTGTCACTCCTTCTAAGTATGTTTCTGAGTATCAAAAAGTGTCTAACTTTAGTAATAGTGTCAAACAGTAACATTCTTGTGTCTTGCAAGCTGTCTGAAGAATTCGTTTTTACACGCACTTAGTATTTTCATTATAGAAGTGATATTAAAGGTTTCCTTTTTGTGCTGTTGTGTCTTTAAAGGCCTAGATAAACGCGTACAGGTGTATAGTGGTTGTCTCTTGATGAATCTCCCCTGGAATAACGATATGTCTGAAATTAGTACTATTTAAAAGGTCTACTTTACCTAGTTTTGTCTTTATTATTTTACCCTAAATTAGTTCTATTTTGAGTATAAAAAGAGGTTCTGCTTTTGGGAGATACCAGATAGCGTCAACTTGACTTTTTTCAAGTCCCCGAAATGATTTTGAAGATTGTTTGAAATGAAAACAGTCTAGTTTCGACTTATATTTTTGTCAACCAAGTATCTACCTAAATCTCTGAGGACTAAAGTAGAGGTCACTATTTTACTCCAAGGGACCAGCTAGGATTGATGTAACTCTTAGATTATCATAACTTTGAAGTTCAAATACAAAATAACTTTGCTTTGTGTTCAATGGCTAATGCAGCAGAATATTCTGAACGCTAGTTTCACCTAGTCGTCCATACACAATAATGGGTTGAGGAAAGGAGCTGAAACAATTGCTGTTTATCGTGAGCTTAAATTAAATAATTTTAGACGGATAAATTTGCTACTAACTTCAGTGGGCTTAACCATTCTCTTATTTCACAAGTCTTCGTTCTCAGATGATCATTGTTGAGGAAGGTAACTAATTGTGTAGCCAATGGAAGCCAAACATAATGATCGCACGCAAATAACCCTTCATTTTAGTGTTGCTTTCTTTGTAACCAAGTCAAGACAATTGTGGTCTCCTGCAACCATAACTTTTTGTTACAACTTTCTGTGTATAATTTATTCTATTTTCAGTCATGTCATATAGACCCGTCATTGTCATGGTCTGCCAAAGGTTCTCTTAGCAAAAACAAATGGATTCCTGTAACTCCACAAGCTGCTAGCGGCTTTCTTATCTCTGAATATGACTCACCATTGAATTGCACTTGGGTAAGTTTACTTGATTACGGTAATTAGTATTATAGTCTGTTGATTTAGAGTTGGAGGATGATTGTGGTTCGGAAAAGTCGAATATTTCCTTTACTTTGCAACCTGATTATCAGGAAGATCAAGGATTGCTGTGTCTTCCAGTGTCTTCAGTTAACGGTACTTTAGATGAAATTTACTGTAAGCAATCAAAAAATATTTTTAAAGTGTAATTTATTTTTAAAATTTGTCAGAAATGACTAACAACCTCTAGTGTGTCCAATCTTAATTATTTGACTCCATATTAGCTTTCTGTTCGAGTGAAGCTGTTCTGTAAGCTGAGAGATTTTACTGATAGATGCTTCAATGTCTAGCTATAATCTCTAAATATGCTAACTGTTTCCGATGGGCATAAAAATTCTAGATTGAAGTTATCTAAATTAATGTTTGCTGATGAAATGCTTTTGTCGGATATTCTTTATATTGAAAAAGGAATTACCTAGTCTATTTTGTTTCAGTGAAGTGTATGAAAGTTTGATTGGTTCACAACATGCATAGTATTGTATCATATAGAACGATACTACCTTGTATCATTACTTTCCTTAACGTTTTTAGTCCTAGATTTTAGAATCTTCACACTAAATCGGATATTCTAAAATTGTTGATATTAGGATGGAACTTATCATGATTTATGCAAATTTGTCACTTATTGATAACAGTTGTAGCTATTTAGTGCTAAGTGCTCTAAAACCTATCAATCATGTAAATAAAGGATATTGGCATTAAGTTAATTGCTGTCTATTATGTTGTGCTGTAGTTTGATAGTAGATTTTAAGAAAGATTAATTGGCAAGCTCTTATATGTTAGAAAAATGGACTGTTAAGTAATAAACTATGGGTAAACTGTATCTCAAGATAATCATTATGTTTGTTGCATCAACCGTATACTGTGAGTGTACGCAGTTATCTCATATAAAAGGTGATAGGAAAACTAACTATATCCGTTGGGCTACCAATTAGTAAAGTTTATTCTGATTACTTAAATTTCTATCAATATAAAACGAATGCCATTCTCCTGAGACTACTCTTATCACTATATATATATTGGATGGGGTTCCAGTGGCTTAATGGTATGCCAGCTCGCCTTGTAACCAGAAGGTCCTCAGTACGAACCCCGGTGGGTGCGTACTGATGAAGAGCCCCAAACTAGGACGAAACGGCTGTCCAGTACTCCCAGGTTTTCCAATGGTTCTCTAACTAATGTCAGCTCATAATGAAATCCTGTAACCAATCAAAGCCATACAAACCAACACTTGAATGTATCTGTATAAGTTTGTCTCAGCAGTAAGTGTTGCATCACCCATGTGTTGTTTACTTCCTTATCTAATACACGAAATTCAATTTTAATGTTGTGTTGTATTATTGTTTATTTAAGAACTGTTACTACTTTCAAATGCCTTCAATTTGGTCCTACTTTTAAACGTATGATTTTCACTCATTGGGAAACAATAACGTCGAATGAATACAATGATTAGACGATTACGATATTTAGTATGAATCTGAATATAAATATTTCAAAGCACAAACCAGTGTATTTAACTTTGTCCCTAACAGCATATTTGTGAGTTAAATAATTAAAGCGATCACTATCATACTACACTTATAAGATTATGATATTCTGCTGTAGTTGAAAAAAAATTACATTTACACTAGATGAATTTGTATTTAGGTAGATTTCCTAAAACGCTTTGTTTATTTACGAGAAATAAAAATCACTATAGTTATTCAACACTGATCATGAATTCACGTAAAATGAAAAAAAGAACTAAGTATACTAAGGTTTATAACGATTTATTGAAAATACTAGTGAGAGGATAACATAAAATGTTATCACATTTTTTTGAGGATAATAGCTGGTACGCCATCTGGATCTAGGGACTACTGGGATGTTTTCAGGGATTTGAGACACTTGACGACATCGTTTATGTTATGAAGCAGTCGTTATTTGCACTTGTAGCATTTAAGATCATAATACCAGCTGGATGACAAATGAAAGACTTATTAAAAGTACCAGCATCAACTGAAGAAGGATCATAATTCATGTGCTTACCCCAGCCCCCACCCCCCAACCCCTGATGATTAACCCTAACAGCTTTCACATATTTGATGAGGTTTTGCATGATAAGAACTTTAGGTTATAGGTCGTATTTAATTTCGGTATTTCTGATTTAATTAAAATATTCAGTCTCTTAGGTAGCTGGATTGTCTTTCACTTTGCAAAACCTTTCTTTTTCTCGTCGAAGCTATTTGAGCTGAGAAGAGGAGAAGGGGTCAAAGCTTAAGAAGAGCGTCTCTTTTGGATGATAAACATCAAGACAAAGTTTGCGGTAATATGTTACGTTTGTGATTGTGTCATCTAGAAGTTGTTCAGTAAATAAGTCCCAGTTTGCGTCATTTAAGATGTTCCTTAGATTCTGTAATATTGTCATGGGAGTTACATCTATGTTGTGTTTTCTTGCCAAGGCCCAAGAAAGCCTTTTATGCAGCTTTTCATATATTTTGGGCAATATAAGCCTGGTACAATGATCAGAATTAAGTAGTGGATCTCTTTTTCGAAATTCAAATGTGCTGAAGTCATATGTAAACACTAGATCAAGGGTATTTTATAGTTGTTTGAGGAAGTTGATGTAAAGAAACTGTAGTTGCAAAAACTGAAGTCACCAGTAACTGTTGACAAGGTTTTTCCAAGGGAAGTAAATTCATTAGCGTTTGAAGATAGTGCTGATAGACTACATCCAGCTGCAATATAAGTGTTTGAAATGTATATGTAGTTATATTCGGACCGGTGTTTCAGTCGGCATTTAACAGTGAGGTAGTCAATTTTGTCACTAGAGAATTTAAAACATACATTATTTGAAGTACACCACTGAGAATTGATGAAAGTTGCAACGCCATCACCACAATTCCCAAAAAGAAATATCCCTTTCTAACTTGAACACGAGAAACTAGATGCAATATTATGATGGATAGATTTATGGTAGCCTAAGATTTAAGTAGGCCGTGATCAAACTTGAAATCAATTAAATCCCTGCAAACCGACGCGTCGGTGGCACAAAGGTAGAATGCTCGCCGACCACACATGTGGTTCGATCCCCGGTCGACACGCTCATTTACCTCGCTAAGCTAGTAATACGACTGGTAAAGAGAGAAGGTTGGGCTAGCAACCCCATCTCGTAAAAATAAACACCGCTGCTACTGAAACTTAAAGCCTCTATCTTGAAGCCCTATGTTCCACTGGGAACGTGAAGGAATAAAAAAACACGTTAGGGAAAAAGATTGGCCTAACTTGCAAAGTGACATTTGTAAATTAGTGCGATATTGGCTTGGTAAACGCAGTTGGGCAGCTTTTCATATCCGAATTCACTTTTTGAAAGCAAACAGCGTTTGAAGACCAACTTCACAAAAAACAGAAATCAATATATTTTTGTGACATCTTTCAACCATTTTGAAGTTATTGGCATTATCCACTTAATGTGTCATAAGGAATGAAATAATTTTGGAGTAGAAATCTATACTCAATGACCTTTCAAGTATTTTAATGTTTCTGGCTAGAACAAATGTTCTAGTTGTAGAAATTCAAATTAAGTCCTGTCAAATGTCAAAGTGACTGCTCTAAACTAAATGGTTTCTTATCAGAATTCAGCCAATAGTCCATGGAAAACGGTCTTACCTTATACCCCTCTAAATATCAAATAGTCAGTTTCACCTTTAGGCACAAACCTGCCTAAAAAAACTGGTTAACACTCACGAGGTGTGCAGCGTAGATGGCACTGAAATAGAGACCAATGGTTCCGATCTTTCCTGGTCGTCTCATGTCTTGACGATTTCTAAGAAAATATTCCGTCTTACCTTCTACATCAAGAAGTTAAGACATTCTGGTGTAACCCAACCCTTACTCCTACAATTTTTTAACTCCCGTATTCTGCCTATTATTCTCTATTGTTCCCCCTTAGTCTTTCCTGGGCTATAGAAGAAAGACTATACCTTATTACGCAGGATGTTAAAGTTTGTCATCAGGGCAGGCTACGTGACACATGACCAGCTTGTTAATATTCTGGTTGACAGGCACTTGGATTCATGTGAAAAATGGGCGAAATCCATTTTATCTAACTCACGCCACCCTCTACATTCACAACTCTCCCCTTGTATCTCATCAGGCAAAACCAGAAACCTATAAAGAAAACTATATGTTCGCACTTTCAAGTACAAAAACTCAACCATACCCTACTTAGCTCGTGTTCTGTGCAATAAAGCAAGCATTAGGCGTGATACGTATAACTTGTTAGTCAGTAGAACAACTGTATCTCGTCTTTCCAACTCATTTCTTTCATAGGTACAACGTTTTCTTTCTTTTTTTCCTCTTCTCTCTCTTTTTCTTTCTTTTTCTGTAATATGCTGCTTTGTAAATATGCTAGCATCAAATTCTCTAACACCTTCAAACACTCTTTTCAATTTCGACTTTTCTACCGACATGCCAGTATGTTGTTGTAATAATGAACTGAAATTTCCTTAATCTATGTAGAATTTTATTTATTGATGATGTACTAACTCGATGCAGTGCTGTAGTAAAATGCTGAGAATTCCATTCCGTATCGCAAATAATATTTTGCAATAAGGCTTTGTCAGTCAAGTCTCATAAACCGTTAATGCCCAGCTCTCGCTACGCTCGGGCCCACGCTGTTCCTTTGAGTTTTCAGAAACGCTTAGTAATAACGGACGCAAAAACCAAAACACCGATCTGCCGCTTGTTATTTCTTTATTGTTACACCAACATATAAAGGAATAAACGAACTAAGCAAACTAAGGTCTGAAAACAAATATTATAATAGTAAATCATAAGATTACTTCTGACGATGTTTCACTCTTCTTTCTGAACAGCGACCGATGAGACGATGACTGTCGTATTGATGCCTCCGCGAAAATTGGGGAAGTTGATTTTGAGCAAACAACCATGAATTGATCGTTCAATCTTCAACTCCATTGACACTCCCCGGCAAAAAAAGGGATCCAACCCTTTTTTCCTTCACGACCAATGCACGTCGACTTGGATGCCATTGCGAGAACCTGGGTCACACGGACAGAGCTGAAATGGAAAACAAACAGAAAAGCCAACACACCACAAGCATACCCACAGCACAATCTCACACATCAATGACGACCTGCGAGTCCAGACAGAGACCTCCTCTTGACATCTTGCAACACAATCGCCGCTTGCTAGAATGACTCTTGCAGAATGCAATGTGACCATAGCACAACCTCACGATACTCCACGCACATCCTCTTATCTACTCATTACCAATTACCGCTGAAATCGCTTGTCACTCATTCTGCCTCAGTTCTAATAGCGGTGACGCATGCGAGCCTCAGTCGTTTACACTCTTTCTCCCCGGCGTGTCGGACCGCAGCTAACAATTATCTCCGTGTGCATTTCATTCTCAGCAATAGCCTTTTTTCCCCGGCGTATACGACCCATCTGCTGTCTCTAACATCAATCAATTCATTCACGGATGTAGAAGAGTGGACACAACTTCGAAAGTAATCACGACGAAAATTTTAACAAAATAATGCAATAACAACAAGGTACGAAAACAACAAGTAAACACAATGAATCCAAAAAACACCAATTGATATGACACACCACACATATATACAAACAGTACACACAAACTCGCGGATCATGTCTTGATGGAATTCATTTGAAGAATTGCAGGACTTACAAGAGTACGCCTACAACCCTTCACAGGTTGACGATTGTAAGTTGTGGAATGTCCGGACACAAACAAGATTAACCAACAATTACAATAATTGGAACTCACACAATTATTTAACACAAACATATGTACAATCAACACATCAAATGTTGTGGATTCTGACACGACAAACTACCCTTGAAGAACTGTAGGACTTACAGCAGTACGCCTACATTCCTTCTCAGGTTGATGATCCAAGTGGAAGTCGTCCGGACACAAACAGAATTACCAACAGCTAGATGACAGATGATATCAATTCAGTATATACAATATGAACATATGTACAAAATCACACACCAAGCACATTGGACTGCTCATTGATGCGCTACCCTTTGAAGAATTGTAGGACTTACAGCAGTACGCCTACAACCCTTCTCAGGTTGACGCCCTAGGTTGGAAAATCGTCGCAGAGTTCATTTGCTAACTTCCTTCTATCAGCTATATCCTCAAATCTGAACGGCAACACGCCCATGTCATTGTATCGTAGAATATAGATGACCAACAAACACACGACATATCTCATCAACCAAGTATAGAAACAGAGTAATTTACACCAAAGATAATAACATTCAAATAGTAACTTGAAACTAGAAATGCCTTTATTCGTGCAAGTCAATTTAACAATTACTCTCTCGTTTACACTTGGCTTATCCTCACTAAACTGACCATTGATATTCGTCCTTTCAAACGAACTGATACTACCATAGTCATTGCACAAGATACTTGAGTTGATGGGTGTCTGTTTCATTGTGGATGACAGCACCAACGACGACTGATTGATATCAGTTGATGAAGTTAGCGGTGGATCAAAAGCTGTTGTTGCTCGACTTTCAGAAATTTGTCTACCTGCAAGACCACCACCACTGCTGTCTTTTACTATCAGCTCAGGTTTAGCACTAGCATCTGATGATAGGTGGGCTACATGCTGATCAATCACACTGACGGTCTCACAAATATCCATAACTTCTGCAACTGCATCCGCATTTATTTCTACTTCACGTTCAAGTTGTACAGAAACTTTGTTCAACTTAGCAGTAGTAGGCATATCCCTCATCTCATCATGATCAACCAAAGACAAAAGTGCACTATCATGATCATTACCACAAATATTCAATTTACCGTCAACTTCATCATTTTCAAACTCTTTAATAACAGAAGTAGACAATTTTGGTTCCTCCTCACAAATCATTAAAGGTTCTATATCTTCACTCTGACTAGTAATACCTTGTAAACTTGTAGGGTCAGAACTGCACTCTGAAGCAGCAACTCTATTCTGTGACACTCTATTCAACAATGGCTTACCAGTTGCAACTACAGACTTCTTCACAGCACCGTTATCGTCACACAATTCGGAGTCAGACCTGGAGTTTACATTTAGCTTATCACTGAACTTGCTCACTGGTTCACAGTTCACTTCTGTATGCACCTCTTGCACACGTGTAAAACAAAACCGTGTTTGTCTTGCATCTTGTAACTTATCTGTTGAGGATGTACTACGAAACCTGTTACACTCACTAGGTCTATATGCATTACTAGACATCATGGAGTCTTCTCGATATCCACCTCTCTGAGGCTTATTCGTCATCAATGAGTGCGTTTTACCCTCAGACTGCTCTATTCTAGGGGTGAGATCTAATAGACTGGAAAACTTGCTCATAGATTGATTGACACTAGTATTTACCAGTTTCAGGATATCATCAAACTTTGGCTCGATACCCTCATCCTCCATACGGGAGCTTATCTTCACCCACTTCCTTTGCAGTCGAGTAGGTAGACGTCTTGCTATTACTTCTAGTATAAAACTCGAGTTGAGGTCACTCATGCGATTCATCGAAATCATTCCATTCTTGTAAATTAGCAAATTATCCAAAAACTCAGTGAGTGCCTGGGAGTCATCCTGTAATTGACCACCATTACCCTTAACAGCCTCGAATAATTTCCCTGCAATCATCGAAGTTCTTCCAAACCTTTGACGTAATATGCTCATAGCCTCGTAGTAGCCCTCTTTTGGCTTCATAAACGTACAGCACTGTATAGCTCTTGAAGCAACTCCAGTGCAATACCTCATCAAACACATTAACTTCATTTCATCAGTTAATGAAAAACCACTTGATCGTTCAATCTTCAACTCCATTGACAGGCTTATTACTTATAAAATTGCATTTTCTAAGTAAGAAACACGTTACTAATGAGTCAAATAGTCGATTATACAAGTTTCTACTCCCAGCTTATTGGTGTGTGCCCTCGTTACTTGAAATAAGCGTAGCACTGTCCTGCTGCGAGGTTATGGTGTGCTAGTTGCAGCTATCAGCAGATCATCGACCCAAAGCATTTTAAACACACAGAAACCATACACAGCTGATCACTGGAAATTTAGGCAGTCAGTAACCTACGATGTATCTTCTTTAATTAGGGAAATATCCACAGCATTTGTAATTGTAGTTGAAGATTGAACGATCAATTCATGGTTGTTTGCTCAAACACAACTCTATATTTTCCGCGGGAGTCATCGATACTGCAGTGATCGTTTCATCGTTCGCTATTCGTTGGAAGACGGATTAAAATTACCAGAAGTACTATCGTGATTTATTGCCATAAAATTTATTCTTAGACCTTGTGTATAATAACCTTATTGTTGGTTACATATTTGCGTAAGAATAAAGGATTCTCGAGTCGCCAATCTGTGTTCTGGTTTTTCGCGGCGGTTGTTACAAATTGTTTCTGAAAGTCTTCGAGGGACAGCGTGAGGTCCAGCGTAGTAAGAGCTGGACATTGACAGTTTCTGAGTGTCGGCATAATCAGTTCGTGGTGTCTGTCATTTACATCTTTCCGGTTTGTGGTGCTGGGAATGGCAGCCAGTTCCATGTTACTCGTGCAACTAGTTCCGTTTTAAAACACTCTGTCAACAACCCACATGGCGCCAACTACCCCACAACACACTGCGGTGGTGAGAATTTCTGTCAGCTGTCTATACAGCAATGTGACAGGGCTGAGGAAGATGTAGGTGAACTCAAATACCTCCAAACTCAACCCCTAAAAATAACAATCCTGACTGAAACCTGGCTAACACGCACAATTGCCGACAAGGAAACCATTACAAGCAATATAAATCTGGTCAGTTGAGACGGGGATTGCAGGGAAGAGGGGAGTTTCCACATCCTCTGACAAGCAACTTAAATGCGCACCTGCGATGGACCCACCACCCGCTGAACTCCTATACCGTATATGGTGTCTCTTCACCATAGGCTATACAAAGCATTTGCTGGGTGGCATACACCGATTGCCCACCTGTGGAGCAGAGTACAACCAGCCGCTGATTAGCGACATCACAGGGAGACGGGACTTGGGTTGTGACCAGGTCACTACAGCTAAGAACTTCAACGCCCCACCTATTAACCTCGGATTGAGCTATAGTCAAGGAAATTTCGGTCGGCAGCTGCAAATAAACCACGAGAAATATAGAACTGGCTGAGAACGCTGAAGAAGACACTAGGTAGGGCCCCAGTGAATAGCCATCGGAACTGGATTATGTTCTCATTGGTTGGCAGTTCCCAGATGAAAATATCCAAATCATTACCCATCTAGGGAGTAGTGGCCGGCTGTTGCAGTTTTCGGTCTCGTTCTTCGTGAGCGTTCTCATTTGGACGCTACAGAAAGGTTGAAGATGACGAAATGCGAAGACTTTTACCGATGCAGAATAGTCCATAGACAGGGAGGGTTTATCCGTAAACGAACATTGGGAATTGGTAAAAAAGTTTATTCACACAAAAATCTCAGATCCCATCCTCCTAGCCACGACGCAGGCGAAGAGGATGTCCTCATGGATGAGGAGAGGCATGCAACGTGTCTCGAAAGCAAAGTGGAAGGCCTGGTCTACTTGGCGAATCTTCGAGAGTCAAACCAACCACGACGCATTCCTGGAGCCCAGAAACCGGTGCGATACAAGGATTGTGTGTGACAGCGGGTCATCTTGGGCAAATTTTGACAAAAGACTCCTGGAGAACCTCAAAATCCTGCAATGATCCATATCGGAGAGGAGACTTTCCAACCAGAGGGGAATGCACCCTGGTAGGTCCGAACGGTCAGTATTTTACTGGTTTGTAAATGACTGAAGCATTCAGTTCAGTGTTTGACAGGCGGCTAAACAGCAATGTGGGTATTACGGGTATAGGTCAAACGGGTGGAACTGCTATCTTACCGAAGGAAAACCTACGGCCTGCGCTCCAAATAGAGCCTGCGATGCTATTAGAGAAGGTACAGAGGCTCACATCTGGAAAGTCCACAGGTGGTGATGAAGTCAGGTCATCTGTCCTGAAACTGCGTGCTGAAGCTTTTTGTAGGCCATCACGAGGCATGTTCCAACACAGCGGATGCTGGGAAGCTGTCGAAGGGGTGGAGAAGAGTCATTCGTACTCCCATTTTCAAGAGTGAGGATAGGCAAGATGCCACTAGTCATATATCGGTAGCATTACTCTCAGTGGTATCAAAAATACTGGTAAGTGTGATTGGCGATCACACCAGGGAACACCTTGGCAGGACTGATTGTCTGTATGAAGCACACAAAGGTTTTCGCAGAGGCAGAACCTGGGTATCAAACCTACTATCAGCTTGGAACGACTGTACGTCATGGTGGGATATAAATATTCAGGTTTATGTGGTCTTCCTAGACTTCAAGAAGGCGTTAGCTGATCAGTAGATATGGTGGGGGTCACTAAGGTGAATCGCCCCATTCTGCAGGAACAGCAATATACAAATTAAAGGCTCGAGATATTTCTGATTTTTATGAGGGCTTAGATCTTTATCTTGAAAAAGATAACAATGAACGCCTTGACAGATCATGCTTCTACCTGTAAATATATACCATTCGCTCAGCCTATTGTTGAGATGCGACCATGTGGGATCTGCACAGATTTATGGGGCATCTTATAAACTAACTTGCTGTCCATTGACTGATCTTTAAATACCACTTCACAATGTCTTATTCATTTTCCAATAACGTCTTTACTTGATCCTCATTATATCCCATTAAGCCTAACATTTTACAGCTCTTTATGACTTATTATATTCCTACTCTCTGAAGGGTACGGTTGTACATTAAATGCACAAAAAGGTATAAAACAAAAACAACTGGCACAACTGAGGATAAATGTATTAAAACCAAAAGTGGACATCATGATAGTACGAGATATACGTGTAGCATTATACATTGCAAATGAACGTTGTCAGCCTAGGGAGTTTTCTTTTTTTAATGCATTTATTAATGATACTTGCACTTACCTATTTCATTACAATTTAATGATTCACCTCAGCACTTTTACTTTTCTAAAACAGCTTTCAATCCCTTGTAAACGTTGTACTTACCTCAATTTTGGTTGGTTACCGTATGCCGACAACCATGGGATGAAAACGAAACGAAGTCGATTTTCCCGCTCAACCTGGAGGAAAATTGTACAATTCAATAACTATACAGCCTAGTTCAGACAATGTGTATTTATATATATATCAAATATTTAACTGTTGAAACATTATTAACTTGTAGACAATCTACGATTTGATATTATATCATACTTGATCGTGCCTGTAAAAATGGCATGCATTTTCATGTAAATTTATATGTTTGTATGAGAATATACATTATTATTATTATTATTTGACACACTTCACTTTGACCTTCTACCGCACGAAATAAATCAGGAGGGAATATGTAGGCTGCTTCCGTCGTGGTTGGAGAACTACCTAGATGAGGGGAAATTCTAAACTAAGGTCAATCGTGTCCGATCATCGGGGCACAGTTCGTCACCAGAAGCATCGCGGGATTCTATACTAGAGCTGTTGATATTATTTTATCCAAGCAAACTGGCTCTTCTTCACACTGACATCGTAACGATTTGGAGAGCAATTAAAGTGTTCGAAAGACTCAGGCAGGCCTCAGGTGGACCCGAATCTTCTGGAAGACCGGGCGATGGTGAGTGGTATGACTTTCAATCTGAAAGAGTGCAGAGTAGTGCAACTCCGCACCCGTAGACTGTAGAATGTAAGTTACACTCTGTACAATCAAAACTTACCCTGAGAAACTTCGGAGCGTGACTTGGAAAATGTGGACACTCACTTCTGAGCTCTTTCTGAGGTCGTACAAAACATACACACCTTGAAGTGCTCAAAATCATGACTCACACGGCTCCTCAGAAGAGAATACAAAGACGAGCGTCCAAAGGGTGATGGGTCACCTAAACAAACCATATGATTGATGGCTGAAGAAATTGGGTATTTTCACTCCTAAATGCCATCGGCTTAGGAGAGCTTAATTTCTGCATATCGGATTACGAATGACCAGTATCACCCAGACCTAGGTATTCTGCCATTTCGTCCGCATGAGCTTGTGGGAATCCTCGATGGATCGCCCACCAGTCTGGAAAGACTCACGTACTCTCCCATTTCTTTCCACTTCGAATTTGCTGTCGCTAGAAATTTCTACATATGTGGCTACTGCATGTTCCTTGAACAGCTCTGACCAATGTCTGGAAAATCTTGCAGCAATACAAGGACTGCTTCCGAACTGTCTACACCCTTAGAATCTCACACACAACTGAAATCATCCTATCACTTGTTCACATTCTCTCCTGTCTCACGCTACTGACTATTCCAACTATTGCGTCCCTTAGACTATTATTATTACTGATGTGTGTATATATGTAAGTGTATACATGTACTGTATTTCTGTATAGTTAAATTTGGAAATGCATTGGCTGTCTCCTTTTACGTTTTCTTTCTTTATAAGTCTGCATAACCTACACTAATTATATCTGCTATTATTGTCATCGCTCCTCTCAACAACATTGGGCAAATAACGGTTATAAGGACCAGTAAGGTCGACATCATCAACACTGTCTCAACATATCATATACCTCAAACTACATATAATTAATTCCAGCGCCAGCTATGATAGTTGAGTGACGTGACAAACTACGCAGAAGTTTGCCCAGGACCAGGAATCTTTACTTCATAATCAAGAAGTGAGCACAGAGAAATGAAATTGGTTTACACTAGCTCATAAAAGCAATGTTTGCTATTTGAAACTGTGCGTTGCAATTGGAATGAATACGTGTTATGTGGTTCATTTTTTCTTTTCCTAAGAATATAATTGAAAAAAACTGACATGTTTTCCCAGAAAGCACAAGGCGTGGCTATCCTGTATAGATTGCGTAGTGAAATATTCTAAAATACAATATGAGGAATTTCTGAGTTTAAACTTTTATTGTGATTGGTTGTTGTCGCGTAAATTACTCGGGGATGTGGTGGGGGTATATGCGGTCATACGCCTTACACATAGACAGCTAGGTGCACTCACTCCTGAGCTCTTCTTAATGTTGTACAAAACATACGTCAGGCCATACTTTGAAGTGCATGATATTATTGCGCCCCCACTGCCAACCTCTTGGAAAGAGTCCAACGACGGGCGACAAAAGGAGTGGTTGGGCTCCGAAATGAATCATATGATGAAAGGCTATACACATTTAGCTAACATTGGTTTAGTTGGGTTCTGATTACTGCCTACAAGATAACAAACGATAAGAATCACCCAAACAAAGGTGTTCTGCCATTGAGTAGATATGGGCTTCCTCGTGGAAATTCCAGAAGGATAGCTCACCAGTGGGCAAGGTCCCGGGTGAGCTCCCACTTCTTTTCACTGAGGATTTGCCGCCCCTGGAATTCCTTATCGGCAGCTGTAGCCATGGCACCATCTGTGGACGCCTTTAAGTGAAGGCTGGACAATCACGCAGTGACACAATGACTGCTTCCAATTGGCCTATCCCCTTAAAATCCCATACACCATTCGGGGGTAGACAACTCGTCTGTTTACTTCTTTACATTCTCTCCCGTCTTAACCTTCTGACAACTTTAACTGCATCTATTATTATTAGTATCATTGTTACCGATATACATATATATATTATTCATATTATTCTTCAAATTTGATCAACTGACTGGTGTTACTTTTTCTTATTTCTTTTTCTGTAAGTTAGTCTCAATAACTTCACTAATTATACCTATTATTATCTCTTTCCTTTTGACGACGATATTGGAGGACTAAATGGTGAAAGGATAAACTCCATTCACACTAGCAACCGTCTTAACACACCTCATACTACAAACCACAAATAATTAATCCCAGCACTACTGCTTTTGGGGTCAACCAAAGCAAGGACAGTCGAGTGGCGGGATGAGCTACGCAGAAGCTTACCGAAGATGAGGAACCTATACCTCACAATCAAGAGGCGAGCACAAAGAAATCAAATTGGTTTATACTAGCTCGTGAGAACGATATTGGATTTTGAAGGTCATTCTCAAGGTTGAGCTAGAAAGGAGATATAGCTGTTACATGTTACTGCTTTATATATTCAGTCGTCCGGGGATGTGCATTGAATCGGGTAGGTTGTAAGCTTACTTGGTCTCTTCATTCATGAAAAGAAATATATATACATAGTACAAAATCTTCAAAGCATATGTTTTGATGTAATAGTCAGTCGGACAGAAAGTGGTACAGCGAGTCTAAAATAACGAAAAACTAAGATCCATTGTTTTATCCCACTAAACAATTCTTTCCAATGTCTTTCCATTTTATCAATAATGAAGATGATAATTATAGTCTTAATTGATGAAAATTATAAATCAATAAGAATAGAGTTCATAATTATTACTTTTCATACTTGTCACGTTATAACCCTCTTCAGCAACTATAAAGAGTGGTTGCTACACTCCGGTTGCAATGGCAACTACCACTTGTTAGTCTTCGGAAATCAATTTATGTTTAGAAACTAGTTTATTCTGTCGGAAAACAATTTTCGCAGCAAAAGGATGCCCCAGTCCATCATATGTGAAGGATTAAGGATTTGAGTAATCGTCTGTAGGTAATTTGACTGCAGTATCTATTCTTTATGGTTGTTTCCTTTTCTTTCATTTTTGTGTGATTTCACTCCCAATATCTTGTATCATATTCAATTCTCCTGCTGCGTCTTTCATTCATGGTGGACTTACTCTACACATCCTCTCAATGAGCCTGCTATCGCTCCCTCAATCGTCTGTCGAGCTAACTGGAGGATTGCCCGAAAAATCGAAATTCGCTAGTCCCAGAAATGTCACTGCCTAGGCACTAACTATACATTTCCTCCAAAATAAGTTGATGTAACCACACTTACTGTATTCAGCAGCAATAGAAAGTGCACGTTGTGCTAGAATCCGTTGAATATTTAGAACCGTTTCGAAACGACATGAAGGAAGCGTCATGTAATCATAAGGTTTATACAGGCCCGTCGAAAAGATTTTGGATTCTCCAAATATTTTATATTAGGCTTCTTGAAATCCAAAGCTTACCAATATGCCAGTAAATTCTTACCTAACGCTTTTTCCTGTGGTGAATAAAGGCTGAATCGACACGATCTTCCACATAGCCAACACTAGTTGGAAGCCTACTGGCATTCTCTTAACCATTTTTCCGTACTTCACTTATTGGCTCAGGGCTTACTAGCTAAGTCGTGATACGGTTATGAACATTAAATTGTGTCCAAAACGTCATCGAGTAAATAATTCTGATTCACTGAATGCTATATCCAATAGATTAATAGAGAATCAGTAATTCTATTATATAAGAAGCATCCTGCAAAACAGGAAACGTCGAAATTAATTGGAGAAGTCATAAACTCAAAATATATTCTACATTTACATTTGGAAAGGTGAATTTTTATAAACTGCCACTGTTCACATCCGAAATGTTTGTTTGAATTGCTTACTATTATATTTTTACGAAGTTTCATTGTGACGACCGTGTAGTTACAGAAACATTTGACACCGACAGGAAAGGAGACATGTAACAACTGTATTAATATAAATCCCAGCGAGACTGAAATAAGTTATTTTAACGTCTCTTTCAACAAACTGTTCCTAAATTTTTCAGGGAAATCACCAAAATTAAAATGTATGTGTACAAGTATCACATTTTGTCCTTAAAGTTCTTGTCTAGCCATGTCTGAGTTATGAATCTCCAGTACTATTAATATTGACGGTTTGTCTTTGGGACAGAAACTGCACTCTGGATATAATTCGGTTTTAGACTTAGATTTTAAATTATGAACACAACTTCAAACCTACCTTCAGCCTGCATAACTGCTGTGATTCAATCAAATGTCTGAAAAATTCTGATTTCCTGACAAAATATCTGTAAAATTTAGTAATCAGTGTTGTGTGTTCTGAAAAGTGTTCAGATAAAGCTGCAGGTTAAGTCATCCACTGTCTGACTAAAAAACTTTCGGGATTTAGAATTTCCTTGGTCAACAAACACCCGGCTCATGTATATTAGATGCAACGGAGCAACATTTCTTGGGCATAATTTGAAGAATTGGATTTGATATTGTTTAACATAATAAAAGTTAGTTTATTTTCTCTGTCTTGTACTTTTACGATATTGTTTGATGTAAAGAATGCGTGTTTTCTACCTCCTGCTTCTCTTAAGGTAGCGACACCATTCACAATAACCACTGAATTTGTGCTACATAATAACTGACGACTAACTATGAACTCTCGTATGGCTATGGTGATTTATTCAATTAAGTCAAAGAATTCTATTTTTAAGAAAATGCGAGTTAGTTCTTTGCGTTTTGGTTCACACATAGTCGATAATTTGGACAAACTGATGTCATTTGTAAGCTGTTTTCTTATTGATCACTAAAATTTTAAAACTTTGTGACTAGAAGTCTGGTTTATTAAAAACTCTTTTATTCTACACTTTTTGTATGAAGCTGTGGTGTATTAAAGACAATTGATTTTGAAAATGTGGATCAGTGATTCGAACACTTTATTTTTGAATAACTTAGACATCTACATATTATCACAAAACTCCACGTTCTTAGATTGTTGCCTATTTCACTGTTATTCAATGTAAGGCACTAAGTTTTATTTATTTTAAGCGAGTTGTTCGTAGTCAGTTTTAACGCACCAGCATTCATGTAACGAAATTAACATACTTCTAAAGTTGAGTCCCTCATGGTTGTAGGAAAGAACAGAGTCAGGAAGTAATTTTCTCATTGTGAAGGAAAGTTTAGTAACACCAGCTCTAAGTTATTGTGGTCATGTAAACTTAACCCAGGCTAATTACGCTTCATCGCACGGTCTGAATTACTGTTCAGTGACTTCTTGGCGTAGTTCTGTGTTCAGGTGTAGCAGCCCGTAGCTTTCTTCTAACGTGGTTGTTGTCTCGCTAACACAGACCATCAAGGTAGATAGTGAGAGGCTATGTATAATACTTCTCCCCACTATCCTGGGTGGTAGAAATTTGCTTAATTTTTATAACTTCTACATTACTGGCGCAGCGGTTGCACCAAAGATGGACAGTGATAGCCATGTATCGTGACCACACAACAAAACGTAGCTCAATAATTCTTAGTATACCCTTAATGGACAATGACATATCGCTCTCAAAATTGGTTGGAAGGCATTTTACTTCACAAGGCTCGGTTCGTTTATCTAGTAAACTTTTTGGTGAGTAAAGTATGGCCCCTTTCTTCTAAGTTAGTCGTACCAATCTTTAGTTTCCCAAAACTATCTACTTAAGTAATTCGGAATAAACTTGCGAATCCTTACATCCTTCTCTATCTCTCTAGCTTCTGATATTCATGACTACTTACAATCAGTGTGTAGATTCATTGTTGCTTTAAGTATAGATTGCCTCTGCACCTTATTGTCAACAAAGCTTGAGTGAATGTCTTTTGCCTACACCTGTTAATTCTGAAAGAAGCTGCTAATATCTGTCACTCCTTCTAAGTATGTTTCTGAGTATCAAAAAGTGTCTAACTTTAGTAATAGTGTCAAACAGTAACATTCTTGTGTCTTGCAAGCTGTCTGAAGAATTCGTTTTTACACGCACTTAGTATTTTCATTATAGAAGTGATATTAAAGGTTTCCTTTTTGTGCTGTTGTGTCTTTAAAGGCCTAGATAAACGCGTACAGGTGTATAGTGGTTGTCTCTTGATGAATCTCCCCTGGAATAACGATATGTCTGAAATTAGTACTATTTAAAAGGTCTACTTTACCTAGTTTTGTCTTTATTATTTTACCCTAAATTAGTTCTATTTTGAGTATAAAAAGAGGTTCTGCTTTTGGGAGATACCAGATAGCGTCAACTTGACTTTTTTCAAGTCCCCGAAATGATTTTGAAGATTGTTTGAAATGAAAACAGTCTAGTTTCGACTTATATTTTTGTCAACCAAGTATCTACCTAAATCTCTGAGGACTAAAGTAGAGGTCACTATTTTACTCCAAGGGACCAGCTAGGATTGATGTAACTCTTAGATTATCATAACTTTGAAGTTCAAATACAAAATAACTTTGCTTTGTGTTCAATGGCTAATGCAGCAGAATATTCTGAACGCTAGTTTCACCTAGTCGTCCATACACAATAATGGGTTGAGGAAAGGAGCTGAAACAATTGCTGTTTATCGTGAGCTTAAATTAAATAATTTTAGACGGATAAATTTGCTACTAACTTCAGTGGGCTTAACCATTCTCTTATTTCACAAGTCTTCGTTCTCAGATGATCATTGTTGAGGAAGGTAACTAATTGTGTAGCCAATGGAAGCCAAACATAATGATCGCACGCAAATAACCCTTCATTTTAGTGTTGCTTTCTTTGTAACCAAGTCAAGACAATTGTGGTCTCCTGCAACCATAACTTTTTGTTACAACTTTCTGTGTATAATTTATTCTATTTTCAGTCATGTCATATAGACCCGTCATTGTCATGGTCTGCCAAAGGTTCTCTTAGCAAAAACAAATGGATTCCTGTAACTCCACAAGCTGCTAGCGGCTTTCTTATCTCTGAATATGACTCACCATTGAATTGCACTTGGGTAAGTTTACTTGATTACGGTAATTAGTATTATAGTCTGTTGATTTAGAGTTGGAGGATGATTGTGGTTCGGAAAAGTCGAATATTTCCTTTACTTTGCAACCTGATTATCAGGAAGATCAAGGATTGCTGTGTCTTCCAGTGTCTTCAGTTAACGGTACTTTAGATGAAATTTACTGTAAGCAATCAAAAAATATTTTTAAAGTGTAATTTATTTTTAAAATTTGTCAGAAATGACTAACAACCTCTAGTGTGTCCAATCTTAATTATTTGACTCCATATTAGCTTTCTGTTCGAGTGAAGCTGTTCTGTAAGCTGAGAGATTTTACTGATAGATGCTTCAATGTCTAGCTATAATCTCTAAATATGCTAACTGTTTCCGATGGGCATAAAAATTCTAGATTGAAGTTATCTAAATTAATGTTTGCTGATGAAATGCTTTTGTCGGATATTCTTTATATTGAAAAAGGAATTACCTAGTCTATTTTGTTTCAGTGAAGTGTATGAAAGTTTGATTGGTTCACAACATGCATAGTATTGTATCATATAGAACGATACTACCTTGTATCATTACTTTCCTTAACGTTTTTAGTCCTAGATTTTAGAATCTTCACACTAAATCGGATATTCTAAAATTGTTGATATTAGGATGGAACTTATCATGATTTATGCAAATTTGTCACTTATTGATAACAGTTGTAGCTATTTAGTGCTAAGTGCTCTAAAACCTATCAATCATGTAAATAAAGGATATTGGCATTAAGTTAATTGCTGTCTATTATGTTGTGCTGTAGTTTGATAGTAGATTTTAAGAAAGATTAATTGGCAAGCTCTTATATGTTAGAAAAATGGACTGTTAAGTAATAAACTATGGGTAAACTGTATCTCAAGATAATCATTATGTTTGTTGCATCAACCGTATACTGTGAGTGTACGCAGTTATCTCATATAAAAGGTGATAGGAAAACTAACTATATCCGTTGGGCTACCAATTAGTAAAGTTTATTCTGATTACTTAAATTTCTATCAATATAAAACGAATGCCATTCTCCTGAGACTACTCTTATCACTATATATATATTGGATGGGGTTCCAGTGGCTTAATGGTATGCCAGCTCGCCTTGTAACCAGAAGGTCCTCAGTACGAACCCCGGTGGGTGCGTACTGATGAAGAGCCCCAAACTAGGACGAAACGGCTGTCCAGTACTCCCAGGTTTTCCAATGGTTCTCTAACTAATGTCAGCTCATAATGAAATCCTGTAACCAATCAAAGCCATACAAACCAACACTTGAATGTATCTGTATAAGTTTGTCTCAGCAGTAAGTGTTGCATCACCCATGTGTTGTTTACTTCCTTATCTAATACACGAAATTCAATTTTAATGTTGTGTTGTATTATTGTTTATTTAAGAACTGTTACTACTTTCAAATGCCTTCAATTTGGTCCTACTTTTAAACGTATGATTTTCACTCATTGGGAAACAATAACGTCGAATGAATACAATGATTAGACGATTACGATATTTAGTATGAATCTGAATATAAATATTTCAAAGCACAAACCAGTGTATTTAACTTTGTCCCTAACAGCATATTTGTGAGTTAAATAATTAAAGCGATCACTATCATACTACACTTATAAGATTATGATATTCTGCTGTAGTTGAAAAAAATTACATTTACACTAGATGAATTTGTATTTAGGTAGATTTCCTAAAACGCTTTGTTTATTTACGAGAAATAAAAATCACTATAGTTATTCAACACTGATCATGAATTCACGTAAAATGAAAAAAAGAACTAAGTATACTAAGGTTTATAACGATTTATTGAAAATACTAGTGAGAGGATAACATAAAATGTTATCACATTTTTTTGAGGATAATAGCTGGTACGCCATCTGGATCTAGGGACTACTGGGATGTTTTCAGGGATTTGAGACACTTGACGACATCGTTTATGTTATGAAGCAGTCGTTATTTGCACTTGTAGCATTTAAGATCATAATACCAGCTGGATGACAAATGAAAGACTTATTAAAAGTACCAGCATCAACTGAAGAAGGATCATAATTCATGTGCTTACCCCAGCCCCCACCCCCCAACCCCTGATGATTAACCCTAACAGCTTTCACATATTTGATGAGGTTTTGCATGATAAGAACTTTAGGTTATAGGTCGTATTTAATTTCGGTATTTCTGATTTAATTAAAATATTCAGTCTCTTAGGTAGCTGGATTGTCTTTCACTTTGCAAAACCTTTCTTTTTCTCGTCGAAGCTATTTGAGCTGAGAAGAGGAGAAGGGGTCAAAGCTTAAGAAGAGCGTCTCTTTTGGATGATAAACATCAAGACAAAGTTTGCGGTAATATGTTACGTTTGTGATTGTGTCATCTAGAAGTTGTTCAGTAAATAAGTCCCAGTTTGCGTCATTTAAGATGTTCCTTAGATTCTGTAATATTGTCATGGGAGTTACATCTATGTTGTGTTTTCTTGCCAAGGCCCAAGAAAGCCTTTTATGCAGCTTTTCATATATTTTGGGCAATATAAGCCTGGTACAATGATCAGAATTAAGTAGTGGATCTCTTTTTCGAAATTCAAATGTGCTGAAGTCATATGTAAACACTAGATCAAGGGTATTTTATAGTTGTTTGAGGAAGTTGATGTAAAGAAACTGTAGTTGCAAAAACTGAAGTCACCAGTAACTGTTGACAAGGTTTTTCCAAGGGAAGTAAATTCATTAGCGTTTGAAGATAGTGCTGATAGACTACATCCAGCTGCAATATAAGTGTTTGAAATGTATATGTAGTTATATTCGGACCGGTGTTTCAGTCGGCATTTAACAGTGAGGTAGTCAATTTTGTCACTAGAGAATTTAAAACATACATTATTTGAAGTACACCACTGAGAATTGATGAAAGTTGCAACGCCATCACCACAATTCCCAAAAAGAAATATCCCTTTCTAACTTGAACACGAGAAACTAGATGCAATATTATGATGGATAGATTTATGGTAGCCTAAGATTTAAGTAGGCCGTGATCAAACTTGAAATCAATTAAATCCCTGCAAACCGACGCGTCGGTGGCACAAAGGTAGAATGCTCGCCGACCACACATGTGGTTCGATCCCCGGTCGACACGCTCATTTACCTCGCTAAGCTAGTAATACGACTGGTAAAGAGAGAAGGTTGGGCTAGCAACCCCATCTCGTAAAAATAAACACCGCTGCTACTGAAACTTAAAGCCTCTATCTTGAAGCCCTATGTTCCACTGGGAACGTGAAGGAATAAAAAAACACGTTAGGGAAAAAGATTGGCCTAACTTGCAAAGTGACATTTGTAAATTAGTGCGATATTGGCTTGGTAAACGCAGTTGGGCAGCTTTTCATATCCGAATTCACTTTTTGAAAGCAAACAGCGTTTGAAGACCAACTTCACAAAAAACAGAAATCAATATATTTTTGTGACATCTTTCAACCATTTTGAAGTTATTGGCATTATCCACTTAATGTGTCATAAGGAATGAAATAATTTTGGAGTAGAAATCTATACTCAATGACCTTTCAAGTATTTTAATGTTTCTGGCTAGAACAAATGTTCTTGTTGTAGAAATTCAAATTAAGGCGTGGGGTGAATACAACGTATATTATTTAATTCCAATTGTTAGGTTTTCGTCACGGGAACAATAATAATAATAATAAAGCTTTTTTGGAGACAATATACGAATAAATGGTACAAAATATTTTGGCTAAGTTCAACAATAGCGTCCCAGGAGTGCGAACGCTCCAATGATCTTGAATACAGACTAGTCGTTGTCTGACGGCACCTGCCATTATCATAGCTGAAATATCAATGCTATTCACCAATTAAGTAGCAAATTATACTCAGATAACGTCTTTAGGTACTGTTTGGACAAAGTGGCAATAGCCCGTTGGGTTTAGGATTAAAGTCAAGTTAAGTATTGGGATTTGGGTTAGGATCAGGGTCATAATTACCATTAGGGTTAGTTTTACGGTTAGGAAAAGGGTTGTAATTGGGGTTAGTGTTATGTTTAGGGTTAGGGTTACGACTAGGGATAGATTTAGAGTTGATGTCATTTATTTTAATTTGTTTTCTTATCCACATTTTACTCGTAAGTTGTCGTTGATCGTTGGGAACCATAGTAACTCAACCTAAGGCTTTTGGGGAAGACTGCACAACAGGATAAGAGAGATAAACAATTCACAAAAAACAGCTTATCTTTAGCCATTTCGGTAAATACGTGTTCAGAAACTAGTCTAACTTGACAACTGATAATCCTCATTATAACTGGAACTTATTTTTAAGTCACGTCAGAGAAAAATACCCTGTTTAAGGTGTTTTCATGCATTTTCTTGTATATATACGTCATTTTTGTGCAAAAGTCACTTATTTTTATGATTGGTTGGCTGAAGGTCACTTGTGCGTTCGCATCTCTTGGGACGCTTTTGCTGAACTTTGCCGCATGTCTTCATTTCGTTCAAGAATTACACAGCGTTGGCTATGGAGCAAGTTAAATCAGCGCCCAAATTCATGTAAATGTTATTTGATATAACTAGACGATTAAAACAAGGATAAATCCTGATAATTCAAGCAGTGAGAGGAATTTTTAAAACCCAAGGAGCACTGGAAGGCTGCCTTGTCCTACTTTGGGGCTCTTCATCAGTGATCAACCACGACCTCGTAAAGAGTCGAACCCGGGACTTTCAGGATACGAGACGGAGCTTCTTGACCATTCAGTCACTCTGACCAAAATTCAGTGACCCCTGAGTTCTAACTCTGTCAACTCGTGTAATTTATTTATATAGTTCCTATCTTTATTATTTCCACATACATACATGCCTATATATATATATATATATATATATATATATATATATATATATATATATATACTGTTCTTATTGATAGATTTCGCTTTATACAATATGGGCATAATAACATTCATAATAGGAAACAGAAGTTCACAAAATGTGCGAACTTACCTGTCTGATATGGCTGAACGCTTATATTATTTGGTATGTGCGTGCTGTAAACTTCTGGCATAATTTGCACATCGTGATTAGTGAACTGTAAGTCTTTTAAGAAGTATAAATGTAGTCGTATCTGAATTACATCCAACCATTAGGAAAAATGCTTCGTTGTAATTCGCGTCCATTTGCTGGTTACCTTTGTAGTACAGAATGTCAACTTATTTTTTAGCGTATTATTCCTAAAATATATTTCTTACATTTATTTTCAGTATATTATCTCTTTATTTATGGATATACACCGCCTGATTCGGATTGTGGGGCGCCTCTCACCTTAAATCTTCCATCAGTTACTCAAAATGCAATACATCAACCAATGATAGTTGGTCATGCTGGTGCCGGTGCCAAACGTGCACATTACGGTAAAGGTCAACAATGGCCTGAAAATACTATATGCGCCTTTCAACGTGCTGAACAACTTGGAGTAAAAATGGTTGAATGTGATGCAAGTTTAACAAAAGACTTTGAAGTTGTTTTGCATCATAACTATAGTCTAGGTGTTGTAGAACAGGTGAGAAAATGTCAAAGTGATCCATCTACCTTCATATTAGAACATAAACGTGAGTTAGTTTGTTAACTTATGCTTGTAAATCTATATTGGATGTGTTTTAGAAAATATGAAATTGTTTCAGTACAGTTCAAAGTTTACTGAATCAAGAAAAGTCCTAGTGAATATGGGGAAACTCAGTAGTCGGTTAAGATAAATATACAGCAGAAAGACGTTACTCATCATTATTTGACAGCTGCAGATACTCTGCATAAACTAATCGCGTTTATATCGTTTTTAGGTCAAAAATTCTCTGCTATTTTTTAAACACGATTTTACCACGAATCTTACATCAAAAAATGTATCGCAACTTTGTCTCAAGGCTTTGATTATTTTTTGTTCTCCATCGGGCTCATTATGATAAGTGCTTTTGTGTCTGAGATGGTTGTATTACAAATCAATTATGTTTATGTAAAAGTTAGCCGATCGATAAATCATTAGTAATTGATAAATGACGAATTGCGTTAAAGACGTATTAATCTCCTGGAAAAAAGCTAAGGTACTTATAAACAGTGTTATTTAATTTGTTTTGATAATATAGTCGACTTCAATGATAACGTTTGCTTCGAGTAACTTCTTCATCAAATACCACAATCGAAAATCCAACAATAGGTTTATATAAGGCATAAAAAAATGATCCAAGATTTAAATCAACCACACATACAAACACATGATGGACAGATGAAGTTCAATGAACGCTTGTTTTGAAAAGTGAATAACAGTCGACTTAGTGTTGATTGTATATCCATAGAAACCTCACTAAAAGCATTTCCAACGAGCTGTAGACTTTCACTAGCAGTCACCTTTGCTGGCTAGATACTGAAGATTAGATGGGATAAGCAACAAGGAACTCTGACGGCGGACTAACTATGAAACTATTGTTCAACAAATGTGCAGAATAAAATAGAGGTGGACTGGACACTGGTTGTGGTGACTGTGTACTGATACCATTTACGCAAGACTGACAAGAAATAATGAGTTGACCGTCTCAGGGTGGCCTGGAGAACGTCACGTAAAGAGGAAATGAACACTTGTGGACAGTCGTCTAAAAATGACAGCAAAGAACCCAATGTGAAGATTTGCTGCAGAATCCGTATGTTTCTCCTAGAAATAAAGGAACGAAAAATGGTAATACATCAAATATGGTAAAATCGTAAGAAATCTGTTTGTTTATCAAGATGCTTAAAGCAAAAATGAGAAGTCATGTATGCGGTAAAATATGTATGTTAATGGTCATGGGAAATAACAGCTTTAGTATGATGAGCTTCCTTTCTTTATTATAAAAAGAAATACGAGCTTAGGCTCTCTTACAGCGGAAGTTTGTAGTGTTACCTAGCATTATTATATGAAGTTGTTTCCAAAATGAGTATCCTATCATAATGTGAACTTATAGCAAAATACATTGGCAGTTGAACATTTAAATTCACAGTAAATTTCGCCTGACAGATAGAATCATCTTATCCGGCTGAAATCTTGACATACTCTTAAAGTTTCTCCACATTGTTTTTCACTTCAATTGTTCAAAGCGTTGTTGTTGTTATCGGCAGCAGTTTAGATATGTTATTGTTGTTCGCAAGTACTACAAGCTTATAATCTTAATCAATTAAGGAACTTTTTCTTGTCTCTGTGATGCCTGATGATGGGTTTTCATAAGGAATCATTCTTCTTTTTTAACTTAAAACTGTCCAGTTATGTGTGTTGGCGTTAACTAGGCTATAAGCTCTCTGTCTCTCTATATTGTACTTTCAATCTTTTACAATCAATTGTAAACTAAGCTTACTGTACAAGTGAGATCAATCGGTCACCTGTTTCTAACAGCTAAATAAAAAATAATCAGCCGTTTATAAGAAATCCATTTAACAAAACCTTACACAGACTTCTAATACGGAGTATATTTCTACATTCAAGGACACTGTTTCGCGATATATTCCCAATCATATTGCAAAACCACGCAATTCCTACACATTAGTCGGGTGTGCGTGTTCTTCCTTATCCAAGCATTTTATTATTTTACAATGGTGTGTATTTTCCACTATGAATAGTATCTAACGTAATTTGTTTATAATTTTGTATTTCTTTAAAGCTGATGGTGTGGTGAACGAAAACAGTACAGATTTGATCGTAAATTATTCTTTATCCGAAATTCGTGAACTGTTAAGCAAGATTGATAGACCAACAAACCTCGACACTGCTAAAGAGAATAAATATGCTGAACCTCTAACTGGTAACGATCCTACACCAAATATTCATGGCCTTGAAGCTGCACCAGTCCCGCTATTAAAAGATGCATTTCGGCAAACTTCTCCAAATCTCGGCTTCAATGTAGAGATAAAATATCCACCGGAGACTCCATTGAGTATTATTATTGAAGAATGTAACAAAAACAAATCGATAAATTCTTCTTTACCAACGCCGTACACATATTTTTCTAAAATAAATAGATTCTGCGACAAAATATTGGACGTAAGTATTGCATTGACAATAGTTTGCCGTATATTCCAATAATACTGACTATTATTTAGAGTGGACTTTATAAAATCTTAATATTGCGCCTAATGCTACACATGCAAGTGGAAATCGTGGTAAAAACAACCTATTCATTTCAATAGCTGTAAACACTGTACATAATTTTGTAGTGTTAACCTCATGCAAAATATATCATAAAGTTAAGATGCAGTTCAAATTGAATCTTGAGATACTGCGGGGCGGCAAAATAAAATTCCATAGAAGACAAGTTTATTTGATGTAACAGCAGCATTAATAACTGAATGTCGTTCCGATGAAAATGTATTACACTACATAGAGTGTGGCAACAAGAAGCCGCTGCACTTCTGTGAAGAGTTCTACACTGAAAGTCGGTCAGTTAATAAATATTTAATTGTGATATGACAGTCAATCTAATTCAATAACACATGAATCTGCTTTGGTTTCAGTAAGCAAACAAGAAATTCGCCTACATTAACATCGTGAATAGTGGTTCATAAATAATCCAGTAAAGCCTAGAAACGTAGTACTTATCGTTGGATAGTATTATTCATCTTAAGAATCACTGAGATCTAAGTTAATCAGAAGGATTGTCACGTACTTATTGATTTTAACATCCTCTGAATGAGAGACAGAGCTAAACCATTTGTTAAACTATAATTAACGGCTTTTATTGCATTGTTGTATCCTCTCATAAAAATTGGAAATTGCCTAATGTCTTTTGCTAACCTATTTTTACCAGCAGTAGAAAATCAGTAATTCCTTGTTGAAAATTTTCTTTACAGACAATTTGGTTAAATGCTGGACGCAGATACGTTATTCTATCTTCTTTCAATCCAGATATATGCTTGGCCTTGCGACTAAAGCAATCTTTTCTACCAGTACTGTTCATTTCACGCGGTGAAATTCCATGCGATAATAGTCACAGGAAAGATCCTCGACATCATAATATATTCTCTGCTATGAATTGGGCAGTTATAATGAATTTAAGTGGAATTGTTACAGTTGGACAACATTTTGATTCTACAAACTGTGTTGATAAAATACCATCGAAATCCTTAACAGCTTTTTTGAACAGTAAACAACTATCGTGCTTTGTTTATGGTGATGGTGTATCAGAGATGGAATTTTTCAGGAAAGCATCACAACTCGGTTTGACAGGAGTAATAGTCGATAGATTAGATGAATTCATGCAAGAGTATCACAAACATAACAGTGAAACAAGCAATTAAATCTTGTTGAACACAGCTGTCTTTGTGATTTATTGAAGGAACTTTCACTCACTATATTGTTAATTTAAAACATTCGTAATATTCAATTGATTTTCTCTAATAAACTGTTATATAGTGACGTATATGATTTTTAGTGAACAGATTAAAAGAAGTGTGAAATAGTTATAAGTATAAACATGTATTAGGGAGATTATATAGGTATATCCTTATATTTTAGCGGTACATACGTGCACTGTAAAATCTTGTAAACAATGTCTGAGAAATATTTACATAAAAGTTCAAATCAAAGAACACCTAATTAGTGGAAGACTGCATGTAAATTGAAACAATGATTAGTGTTTTTGGGCACTTTTGATTCGGTCCAAACGACGCTTAAGATCCATTAGTTCGTTTGCAGACATAGTTATTCTGTGATCAGGGGCTGGTTGAATATTTTCGTCTGGAGAATCAGAGTACTGATCACCTTTTGGTTTTATCATATTCTGAAAGAGGAAAAAGTTAGTAAATAGTACGAAATAATAAGTTATACCTAAATATCAGTAGATTTTGTATTTTTAAGTATTGGTGTTTGTATGGATTTGTTTTATTGGTTGGAGGATTTCGTTATGAGCTGACATCAGTTAGAGAACCACTGGAAAACCTGGGAGTACTGGTCAGTCGTTTCGTCCTAGTTTGAACTCTTCATCACTACGCCTTCAGCTCGCTTGTAGTCAGAGGGTTCTGCGTTTGAACCCCGGTGGATGCGTGCTGTTGGAGTCTCAAATTAGGACGAAATAGCCGTCCAGTTCTTCCAGATTTTGAATTTACCAAGTGATTCCAAAGCTATTTCGTAGGGCAAAGCAAACAGTACTACTTATAAATTATGACCTGTTAGAAAGACAATTCCAAGCACTGGGACAACCTGAAAGCGGTGTGGAGTCAAACCTGCATGGAAGTTCTAGGCAGAAAGAACAGACAGGACAAACAGTGGCTCACTACGGACACTTGGAGACTAATACGAGAGGGAAGGATGGTGAAACAAAAGATTATCCAGTGCACCGACGAGCAACAAAAACAGGAGTTGAATGCAAGCTACAATACACTGAACAAAAGAGTGCCAGGGAAGACAAAAGAAAATATTACGAAGCCATGTCAAGTGAAGCAGAACAAGTTGCAGGCAAAACAGACCCCGCCACACTCTACCAAACAATTAGGTACCTTTCGGGCAAAGGTTCGACACAGATTGAGTCAGTCAAGGATGATAATGGAGAGTCAATCACCAAAGAGGTGGAGCAAAGAAAACACTGGGCTGAACACTTCAAAAGACTACTAAATCGACTGCCACCTACAACGCGCCCAACAATACCAACAACGGAAGCAGAACTACCAGTGAACATCGACCCCCCGACGAAATCAGAAGTCCTGAATGCAATCAAGATGCTAAAAGCTGGAAAAGCAGCAGGACCAGATAGAATCCTAGCAGAAGCATTGAAAATGGACTCAGAGGCAACAGTGCTCATGATGACACCACTACTAGAGAATGTATGGGAAGAGGGCAAAGTACCCGAGGATTGGAAGAAAGGATACTTATTCAAACTACCAAAGAAAGAAGACTTAAATCAATGCAAAAACTGACGCGGAATTATTCTCCTGTCTATCCAAGGCAAAATACTAAGCCGCATCACCCTGAAGAGAATCAAACAAGCCAACCTGGATGAAAAACTTCGATCGGAACAAGCTGGATTCAGGAGAAAAAAGTCATGTATTGATCAAATCGCCACACTACGGATCATCATTGAACAAAGCTTGAAATGGCAGTCACCTCTCTATCTCAACTTCATCGACTTTGAAAAGGCCTTCGATAGCGCAGTGTCGATCGAGAGGTGATTTGGCAACTACTCCGCTACTACGGGGTTCCATCGATAATCATACATCTCATCCAACAGTTATATGACAGTGCTGCATGCCAAGTAATCCATAACGGGAAACTTACGGAAGCCTTCGAAGTGAAGACGGGAGTAAGACAAGGCGGCCTACTATTGCCAATGATTTTCCTGATTGCAGTAGACTGGATAATGCGACAGACAACGGGCAATGAGGAAACAGGCATAAAATGGACTCATACAAAAACTTGGAGGATCTGGACTTCGCTGTTTTGATATATACGTCTGATTTCCCACAAACTGGAAGATATGCAAGTGAAAAGTAACAAGTTGGCAGAAGAAGCATCCAGCGAAGATAGGACTTCAGGTGAACATAGAGAAAACAGAGGTGATGAAGATTCCTGGTTAACAGCAGAAGCAAAAACAACAGTCAACAATCAGCCCGCATCAATGGGAGGAACCTGAAAGAAACAACCTCTTTTACCTACCTGGGAAGTATCGTTTCAACTACAGGCGGAAGTGACGAGGATATCAAAGCCGGAATCGGAAAAGCAAGACAAGCTTTCATTACTCTTAAGTCTGTGTGGAGGTCAACAGCACTCACCATCAAAAATAAGTTCCGGATTTCCAACTCCAATGTGAAGTCAGTGCTACCATACGGATCAGAGACTTGGCCGGCTTGTCATAAAGAGCACCTCAAACAAACTACAGACCTTCATTAACAGTTGTCTTCGCTCAATACTCAAGATCAGATGGCCGGCCAGAAAAGATCACCAATAATGAGGGATCTCTGGCAATGAGCGAACCAACCAGGAACCGATCGTGCAACAAATAGGCAGGAAGAAATGGAGGTGGATTGGCCATATTTTGAAGAAACTATCAAGTGACATCACTAGACAATCCATTGCTCGAGTGGGACCCGAAAGGGAAGCGGCGAGTTGGTAGTCAGTGTGAGGTTGATATGGAGGAGGTCACGTGAAGAGGAGATGAAAGCATAGGGGCAGACTTGGAGCCAGGTGAAAACTCTAGCAGAGAACCGAACGCAATGGAGACGCGCGGCTGGAGCCCTATGCTCCTCTAGGAATTAAAAGGATTAATAATAATAAGACAACTCTACATCTGTGAGAAAAGGTTTTATCGATTTTCAAAATCATCTAGAAGCAAATATATAATCCCAGCCACTAGGTTATCGAAGCAATAGAACAGGAAGACCAAGCGAGAACACATATAAACAACTGCGGGAAGCTTGACATCCAAAAAACCTTGTGGAACTATTTTTTTTTTTTACAATATAACTATATATTGTCACTGACTTCTTACTTACTTCGTCATAGTGCCTGACCAAACAAATTGGCAAAAAAGCAAATACAACGTTGCGCGAATAAAATATTAGTATTATCACTGTAATGCGTAATTGGCGCTGTAGTCAGTTAGTGAGTTTTGCACACTTTCAGAATCAAAGTTATGTAGTGAAACGCAGCATAAACCATCTGTCCTATAATATCGTCTTCACCTATTCTAACTCATGATAAACAGGATATATTGTCATTGTAAAAGATTATATATGCAGCACGGATTTATAGTAAAACTGCAATACAAAGCAACCAAATTTGAGATTTGATATCATATGCCTACTCTCACTAATTGACACTATTTGTTACTTTGTGTTTAAATTAAGTATTCACTTTTCACAAGAGATTGCAATGTATCAGCAAAGAGGTGAAATGATAGTGCAGGCTAGATGCACGCATATCCAATCCAAAAATACATAATTTTATTGTGAACGAATACTCAAGGTTACATCAGTCTAAACAAATCTTCATGCAATTAGTTCTTTTTTTATAAATAGTATTTTTATGAATAGTATTTTACCTGCTTCACGGAAGTATATTTTCATGCGGATACAATTTATATTCATATAAACAAAGGATACACTTACCCTGAGTGTTGTCTCTAATACTGTGCCTTGTATTTCTGTTTCATCGGCTGCACCAATATTGTCATCAACGTTTGTTGTTGATATGCCACCAAGACCTAGTTCCCTTCGCAACATTGCAAGTCGATTCATAAAAACTTTAGGATTAGTAGGCTGTTCATCAGTTATATCTGTGCTTAAATCTTCATTCCAGTTAGGACGTATTGAAATGCCATTTGGCTATTATGAAATTAAATGAATAATTAGTCAAATAATGGGTGAAATTATGATAGATGTAACTGTAGTAATGCATTAATATAACTTCAAGCACTGTAAATCCTTTAACAAACCTTACAATTGAACACTGGATAATGCTAGTGTGATCCATTCTGTCTTAGTGTTTTGCATTATATTTACTATTCGCTAGCTACGTCAATAACCAGAAGATGTAGGAAAATGATGTCATAATATGGAGTTACGAGGTGAAGGATTAGTGGAGTGAGCTCATAATGAACTTCTCAATGAGGGGTTCTAGAGAATTTAGAATTTTGCGGGATAATACATTAGACAAGACTCAAAATTCAGGAAATTGGTATCCTCTCCCAACTTTTTTAGGTATACTGTGAGACCACCACCTATAAGACAATGCTGTCAGTCTTTCAGATTTCATTACCATTCATTCAAGAATGTTACCGAAAAGTAGAGTTGATATTTGTCTGGCAATAAAACTTAGTCAAGAAACAGAATATACTACTCTGATCGTCAGTTTCATAAAATAAATACCAAGTCTACCGATAAGCATCATGCAAAGTTATTACAATCTCAATTTAAAAAGCTGCACATTGAGGCTAACCGATGATTTACTAATGATGGTAGATGGCAGTAAAGTAAATCCTCACGCGGTCGTTTTACTTGTAATAAAAATGACATTAACAACAGTCAGCTTTCATGTTGTTTAAAACTAAAAAGACGTTTTGGAAGTAATTCTTTATAGAAAAGTTATTTTTGACTACCACCGTGAAAACGGACGACGTGTGGTGAGAAGTCCACTATTATTAAAGCAACTGTCGGAATAGAGCTCATTGGCTTCCAAGATATGAGTGCCGAGTGTATATCTTGGTCCACCGACTTCAACCTGGGCAATTTGAATAGTATCAAATTGATATGTACCCACATGATGTGTGTTTTGTTTTTGACAGTCTATTATATTTGCTATGTGTATATAGATCGACATTCCATTATAACTGACATTATGCTTTTGTCTGTCCATTATTTAAATAAACAATGTATGACCTTGTTGTCATATAACATTACAACCAATCATGCTAAGACCGTCTGTTTATTGGTTCATGTGTATTAGCCACTTTTATATATACTTTTGTATTAGACACTTGTTCATACCTTCTTGTTCCCACGTTTCGTACACTAGTACCATTTCACTCACACTCTTGTGTGACATTTATTTTCCTCGTCTGGAAAGTACAAGTATCATCGTAAACCTGGTGGTCTTCTGATTTCCCTCTTTCCGCGTCAGGACTATTAACTACTCTACGAGTACATAACACAAATAGCTCTCACACAATTGGTATGACCTGGAATAAGTGAAATTTGTTCCAAGTCAATTATATTAATCATTTTTTTCAAGTAACAGTTTCTACTCACCTGATGAGGTGCCAATTTATTTGCTTCTTTGTCTTCCGACGCTGTTCGAGCTTGACGTGTACGTTCAACAGCTATATTTTTCAAAGCTTGTTTTATATACGCTTGATAAAACTGGCTTGTGTTTGTTAGATATGAAGATAAATCAATGTCTGGGTAGAGTTGAGTAAAATCATATAATTCATTCAATCCCTGTTAAATATAAGATCGGCAATAAATACATTAAACATATGAACTATAAAGATAACTTTAAAAAAAGATACTCAAACAACATCAAGTGATTAATTAATTAGTGCAATTTGTTGTACAGTGCATTTCTTCAAAGAAATATACACACAGAGTAATATTCGTTATAAAATAGAGAGGTGAGTAAACATTGATCAAAAGCTCATAAATATTTCAAAGCAAAGTACGCGATGCCCACGCATTTTAAGTCCTGTGACACAAACCCCATTTATCAGCATATGATCAATCATGGCAAAAAAGAAGATCGAATTTACTTGAACGAGGGTCACGTCGATATTTGAAGTTGAATTGAGTGCTTATTCACAAACGGATCAATATTTCATTGATATAAGAATAAAACTTGTACACTGGTAGAGTGTAATTCCATTATGGGTAAAATTTGTTTTTAATAAAGTCGCACAGTAAACATTACTGTATAACACTGTGAGACTATCAAAACAAATTTTACTCATAATGGATCAATATTTCATACAATGAAATACACAACAAGCAGTTGTAAGGGATTTCTACTTACTGCCTTCTGACTTATATATGATATAGACTAAAATATTAAAGGAAAGTTACTCACACTGGGAAATTGAAGATATTTTTCTATTTTGTTGCTCCAGTTAATGTTTTAACGTTAAGGTAGGCAGATGCAGTACAACGATTTTTACCGATGTACAAGTAAGTATTCAGCAATTAATGCACTATGTACCGACGTTATACCTGTCCAGCTAGACAATCTCGTTACAATACAAGCAAATACACTTTAATAGAAAATCAGAAATAACTAACAAATACTATTCTAAGATGATGAGTTTTATTTCTCACTAAAGTTCCCTACTACTATCGAATTGTCGATTAATCTATTATTCTATAGTTTATTGTTCTTAGAGGGATCTAAATGGCTTATTGATGGTTTATTAACCCAGAGAAGAATACATAGATTCGTCAGGCGTTTCTTTTTTAATTTTGCAGAAATGACCTCACAGTTCTTTCTATGGAATATTGAATTCCAGCCCTTAATGGCGTATTATAATGAGAACCAGATACATGTTCCGACAAATAAGAATTTTCAAGTATTAGTTTGCAGGGATATTGTTTGATTGGTTGGAGGATTTCATCGTGAGCTGACATCGGTTAGAGAACCATCGGAAAACCTGGGAGTACACGACAGGGATTCTTCACTAGTGAATGACTAGAGAATCGACATATGTTGGGGTTGGTTCCCCATATATATCTTAATTGTAAAACATTTGTAAGAAAATACACAGAGCCATTGACTCAATGCCTCTTTATCAAAGATAATTACTGTCGTGAATTGTAAGCGTAATTCCAGCAAACAAAGAGATATAGACGACACATAACTGAGAGACAGGGTACAAATTAGTGGAAATTTTACCCTAAAAGTAATCTTCCGACAAGTTCATTTTATTTTTTATATCATTTGAATATATACTTTAATATTTATTAAAACCCAAGTAATTTTGCTGACGAAGCTGCGGTTTGCACAGAAAAACGTTGAGGAAAATTCCGCCTTGATTTTTTTTAACATACCGGGATTACTTAAGAATAATTTTATGATATTATTAAGTGTTACTCACAAGATTCAATTCAAAATAAATGTGAGTGGAAGAAATTCTATTTATAAGCGTAAACAAATGTGAGTAATATGCATATCTAAGAATATCACATCATTGTTTATATGAGATTTACACTAATGGAATTGTACACATGAATATAATATGTATAAGAAAAGCTGTTTTAACAAAACACTTACTTCATCAGCTCTTTTAGATCCAATTTTATTAAATATTTCAGTTAATTTCTCACGAGTACCAACAGAAAGTACAAATGCCTAAAAAACGGATTTTAGAAGTGATGATAAAATCAATTTAAAAGTTACAGATAAACATCAGATACTTTTATTGTTAAGAATTTCAAGTGACACCATAAGCTTAGTCATCACAAACTGACTTAAAATCAGATTTCTATTTAAAGACGACATGCATACTTGTTAGTCAAACTTAATACAGAAGATAAGGTAACAGTGAAATAAACTGGGACACATGAAACCAAAGAAATAGTATTGCGTGACTGCAGATCCCATGGGACAACTATTTGACGCCGGTAGCACACAGCCCATTTCAAGTGCTTTTCAAAGTTTCGTTTCCAATTAATATCGTACTAACGGTTACGGATCGCCGCTAGGTAAGACGCAATTTACAATTTTTTGGGTTGACCTTTTCTAACCACCCTCTACAGAGCTTGGTTGTCATTTGTGGGAAACACCTTACCGTTGTTACATCTGTCTGTCTGTCTGTTTTCGACATAGAACTTTGCACAAATGTGCGGAAGTTCAAGTCGCCACATTCCGTGTAGCACGCGAAGCAAGAGAAGAAAGTACAAGAAAAGCAAATAGAAACAGTGAGCAGAGGTGTGAGACAAAGGAGTAATAAAGAAATACAAAACAGTTTCATTGGAGATCATAAGTCACAGGGAGTGGATGCATCTGCGCCACTGAGAACGATTTTGAGCCATGTCACCAATTGTTTCCAACCATAGATTTTTGCCGTCCCGAGGACCCCAGCCTGGAAGTCTACACCTTCCTACGTGGCTAAGACCAACTGTTGTGGATTTCATTGACTGATGCCAAGTTTTTGTTTGACCGCCGCTAGCTTTTTTCCAGCCTGACCCTATATCCGCTAACATTGCTCGTCGAGGGAGGCGATGGCTTGCCGTTGTTACATCACTGTCGGCTAACAGTACAACTTCACCCGCAGAACTCCATCCAAACCTAGTGTAAACTTGCATACACTACATTCACTATGCTGGTGAATGCTTTTAGTCTAATCGCTATCCAAGCAGCCTTTCTGGTATGATAGGACCTACAGGAACACTAGTTCAAGTCAATGTAGTTCGTTGGTTTATTGCGATAAGCAAGCCAGATCGCCATGTCAAGGTAGTAGCTGTTATCCGTCAAGAGACTTTAAGCATTGAATATCAAACTAGACTTAAGGAGGAACAATTTGATACTTATTGCCGTGCAGTAAGGAGAACTACTGCTTATTTGAAGATATAAGTAATAGGTATCAACTTAGCCGGTACTATAATTAATACCAGCTTCCAAGATGAAAAAAATTTAGGCTCATCATAGATTAAAAACTATAGTAAAATGAACTTTCAGAGTAGAACTTCGCACAAAAGTACAGCAGTTCAAACTACCACACTAATATGTAGTCAGATGTGATATATATACGGACTCTGTCAAATATATTTCCCACCCCACGTCGTTGTGTTCTGGTTTAAGTAGAGCGAACTGGGGAAACGGGTAACTGTCGTATAATGTTGTTGGTGAGGTCAGGCGGTATACATGATTAGCATCGGCGTTCCTATCCTATTCCAATCTCAATTTTATTCCTAAACATCGCAACACTTTGGCACGAGTTCATAACACACATGAGAGTTGATAAAAGAAATAAAGAAACCACAATAAACTAAAATATGCAGTAAAAAGAATGACTAAATGAAGAAAAAGAATTTGGAAGACCACAAGGAGTGAAAACAACTGTGTTACTGAATGCATTTCTAAGTCATGTATGTAACAGTGCCCAACATTTGGTTGCTGTCGTCTCATCTCTACAGCTGTTAACATGACTCAAACGAACGGTCAGACTTTATATATTGGTAAGATGTCGTCTGACCACTATTTAACTCCTTTCTAACCTTATCCTATGTCAGGCTAAGTAGATTGCTACAGTAACTATGATTTCTTAGAGTTCCAGGTAGAGCATAGGGCTACAATAGCACATTGCAATTTCACTCGGTTCTTTGAAGTCCTCTTTGCTTGACTCTGCTACTATCCATAAGTCCCCACCTTCTCTTCATACAATCATTTCAGTGTCACCCTCAGACCCAAGCTCAACTCGTCGCTTCCTATCCGAGTTTCAGTCGAGGGCCTCTAGTGTCACACAACGGCCTCCTCTAATCCACCTCTATTCCCTTCTGCAAATGTGCTGGGCAATAGGTTTTTGGTTGGTTTGTTGTCATACCTCCTAGTTGCTAATCCTTTCTGACGAACCATCTGATCTTTAGTATGGAGCGAAGACAGCTACTGATAAATGTCTGTTGGAAATGCTTCTAGTGATGTGCCAAGTCTCAGAACCATATAGAGAAGCACTGACTGACTCGACATTAGTATTGAAAATCTGCACACAGTACTAACTAGAGACTAATTATGTGGTAAAAATACCGACTGCCAAAACTTCATTTGGAGGGGTGTTAAAACTTCGCCAAATTTTTGTCACATTACTCAAGTGTACAAGTCATCATATTTTTGCAGAAAGTCATCTTTACTATTAAAAAATGAACTATTAAAATTCCCCTAAAGTACAAGACAAAACTGTACTTTAAAGATATTAGAGCTCATAATTGGGAAATAATAAAAACGAAAGGTCTTTTGTTTTCTATTCAATTTCGTTGACTTAGTGTATCATAAATGGATCAAGAGAACATGTGGCTTACCATAAATCTAAAGGCTAAAATGTAGTACATATATACACATGAAAATAAACAATAGTAATAACACTAATTACACATGTACACACACCATTTGTGAGGACCAGTAAAACTATCTAACCGCATGAACAACATTGTAAGTTTAAAAGTTAAAAGTGGTTTGTATTACTTATCAAATAAACAGTAGCTTAAAAACTAATGAACTGTCTATCTTGACTTCTGCTTGATTATAGATTTCATGGGATAAAATTAAAAAAAAAAACTATGCATCCATTGTGAAAGGTGATTAGAAGCTATGCGCTATCAGCGTAGTGTTTATTATCATTGCAACTATAATAATATTACGCAAGTATGTTTGCAAATGCAATAAAATTTGATACCATTCAGTGTTGCATGCATAGACATTAACATAAAGGGACAAGTGCATAGTACCACCATCTTTCATATCTCCCAGAGTAGTTATGTAAGATATTCAAACAAAGTGTTATGTTAAAGCTTACTTTAGGAGGGTTTTCATCAGAATTCAGTGACTTCTTTACATTGGACGGTGTAGTTTGAATCCCTGAGGTATTTTTTAATGTTCGAATTAAGTAAGGCTCCAAATCTGAATCCTCCTATTAGTAATAATCATAATAATATTAAGAAACAAAAAACCGTTTAATGAGATTTTTTTGAAGAGACTGCATAAAACGGTGAAATAAATTAAACAAACAAAAGAAAGACATAGTGGATCAGACCGTTTTACTTATTATATGCATGATTTACAAAGATGGATAAAACCATTTCAACGGACTACTCTCTGGCTGCTAGCCAAATTAGTAGACAGTAATTTACGTCAATGTTTATGTAGCAAATATTGGTTATGTGAAAACAAGAACAAAGACTGACTCAACAACGAATCACAGCAGACTTTGCGTAGGCGGATACAATTTGCAGATAGATAATCTGAACTTCAATAAACGGCCACAAAGAGATGAAAGAATAACTTTCAGTGAGAAACAACCAATCAGAAGACTGTGTTTCTTTGCTTATAATAATTTATATTAATGTACATGAAAATCTATTAATGTGTTAATTTCCTTAATAAACGATCTGTTGCCTAGCCCTTGTCTTCCTGTTGTTACACTCCTACATATGCTTAATCCTTTACTATGTTTTATGTTGGTATCAAAACTCAGTGCACTAGAACATAATGTTGCAATGCACGATAACCAAAATACCTGTCAATATGTTTAAAGGCTATAGAAGGCTGTCATAGCTGGTTAGGACATGTGTTACGTATGCCAAGCCATAGCCTCCCTCGACACAAGAGCAATGTTAGCGGATATAGGGTCAGACTGGAAAAAAGCTAGCGGCATTCAAACAAAAACTTGGCATCAGTCAATGAAATCCACAACAGTTGGTCTAAGCCACGTAGAAAGGTGTAGACTTCCTGTTTGGGGTCCTCGGAACGGTAAAAATCTATGGTTGGAAACAATTGGTGACATGGCTCAAAACCGTTCTCAGTGGCGCAGATGCATCCACTCCTTGTGACTTATGATCTCCAATGTAACTGTTTTGCTCTTCGTTATTACTCCTTTATCCCACACCTCTGCTCACAGTTTCTATTATGCTTTTCTTATACTTTCTTCTCTTGCTTCGCGTGCTACACGGAGTGTGTAGCGACTTGAACTTCCACACATTTGTGCAAAGTTCTATGTCGAAAACAGACAGACAGACATAGCTGATACATAAATTCAGTATCAATTATAATAACCATAACACTCATTAAACATTTCACGTTGAAATATGATCGTGAAGAATAAATAGAGTTCTAAACGTCATTCAATAAATAGGGCTGTTTCACAGCATCCTAATATCGCATGAACAAACTAATATGAAAAAGTTCATTGATTGAAACAGCTTATGAATCTGAGACGGCAGATGTCACGTGTGAGGATGGATGTCCTACCGACGCTATGGATGGGATCGAGCTGAATCACAAATTGGTAGAAGTTTGAATTCATGAGCCATTGGATCAGGTCACAGTGGCTGAATGATATAAGAGCTTGCCTTGGGACCAGAAGGTCCTGGGGTTCGAACCCCAGTGGGTGCGTACTGCCGATGATTCCCGAACTAGGATGAAACAGCTGTCTAGGACTCCCTGGTTTTCAATGGTTCTCTAACTGTATTCAATCCGTGACCAACTCGTAGAAATAAAATAGTTTTATGTTATTCTACGCCAATGTATGTTCTTTCTCCAATTCATACAATTGCGTAAGAGCGGAGCCTAATTTAAGGATAAGTAGTGATATGACTGAATATGTTTATCTACTTATTTGAAGAGTTGCATTGGGCCAAAGGGACTGATTACTAACAGAATCTCAGGGAGGATAAGGAGGCTCGTTTGGTACTTGCCAACCTACATATCATATATAGTGTGACATCCACGTGTCCATGAAAAGGCATGAGTACTCTGCAGCAGGCTGTTTTGTGAGACATACCCGTTGAATATAGAAGATTGGGAATACTATGAATTTATGATCACATGAACTTTTGATAAATTATTTGTGTATACGATATGGTAAAGAAAGTATTGATTTTAACTAGGAGTATTTAGAAGGAAGAGTAAGGTCAACCGAATGAGGAAGCTATGACAGTGTTACGCATGTCAGTTGTAGTTCAGCTGCAAAATGAATAAACATTTCGATTACATGCATTTATGAAAATGATTTGTTATCGAAATTCAATTTCAAATTTCACACAACTACTATGTTAAGAGATCAGTGAATTTTAAACTGTACATCTGCACTATAAGCTTCAAAAGAGTAATTCGCTTAGTATACCTTTTAAAAAATAAATGAAAATTACACTCAAATGTATTTTATTTTAAGAATGATCTTTATAAATCAAATGACTACTTTGTGATATACACTAATGACCACTTTTTTGATAGAAAAGGCATACTTCATAAAGGGATATACACCTCTGGAGGAACACTAAACCAAAGAGTAGCACTCATTCTATTCCACTGATTATTACTCACGATAGACACTATTAGACTAAGTGGAAACAGAAACTTTTTAAATACCACTTCCAAGAAATGTTCTTAGATGATTGATTATAAGTAAAGATCAATTAATTGCAATACTTAAACTTCATAAAGGACAATTAAAAATACCTACCTTATTAGGAATATCTTCTAAAAACGTTAGGATTGACGGACCTTGTAGACGACATAAGACATGTAATAATGTCTTTATAGTTCGCAAAGGAACATCTGATTTTGGCGAACCCCAGAATGAAGGTGGGAAAGCCTTCAAAAAATGATGGCAATCCAACAGTATGACGTCCACAGAATAGTTATTAACTGATAAGGATGGAAACAAGAAGAAAAAAGAGTAAATTTATGCCAATTTTTATACTTAGAAATATACAAAACAATGTAACTGTCTAAGTTAACCTGTTATGTACCAGTATAGAATAAATGAACTTCTTGAAGATGAAAAAAGCTGAGTTATACATACTCGGTTGCTATTTACACTGATATTCTACAAATCCCAAATAAAGGCTTGAATATTGTATGAAATGCAACTGAGAATCATTCACACCACCACTTCAACAGAACATCTCCAATAAAACAATGAGCTTTCCCTTTGTACCAGTGTGGTGTTACTTATAATCAGATATAGGTAGTATATCAGTAAACGAATTCAGAAAAGTAACAATATGTTTTGGATACTAGAAAAACCCATTCGAAGAAGAGAACGGTCAGAAGAACGACACAAACACTGTAGACAATCCAACAAGCTATCGAATGTGGTAATATTCGACCAATTCTCAAATGATGTACAGATAAAGTATTGAAGATAAGTTATACCAAATTTATGTACCTACAATGCTTTGTCCCAATAAACACGCCTTCGAGCTTCATCGGTCTTTTTCACTTTACTCTAGCATTCTTCTGATTGTCGATTTGCTTACTAGTTTCCTTTTAAACCAATGACTTTATCAAGATATACTACTGTAAAGTCTGGCAATTGTGACAGATCCTACGTTGTTTGTATTTGCCAGTGTAACCATGCTATCTGGATTAATAAATGTAGAACAAGTTGTGCGCAGTTGGAATTTTGGAATGAAATCTGGAGTTATAATTTACTACACAGAAAATCTTTGAACCAAAAGTGCTAACTACAAGTCAGTTATTTTTATCTGACACTGATAATGAGCTAGAAAAATAAACTGAAGCATACCTCACCTTGCGAATAACTGCTTTACAGTCAAGCCTTTGTAGGACTGAATTGATAGTCATAACGAAATGCTAATGGAAAATTGTATAACTGATAATTAATTCACTATTATCACTCTCATACGCTCCATCCGTACATTTCACACCCTCCTCACATTTGTTAAATTGACACTAAAAAGCTTTATTCTCACTCAATAGCAATTTTAACCATACCAAATTTCTATCTTTGTGCCATTGAGTACCACGTAATTTACAACTTTTAATTTTCACTTCTAAAGAAACTTCTGAGTAATCATATCAATTATGTCACCCCTTATTACTCAATAATAGACCACTATATATTTTTGTAAGTATAAATACGACTATACAGTCTCTGAAGACGATTTCGTCGATAAAGAAAATTTTCCTCGCTGAATCTGTCTTTTATTTTCTTCATGACTCAATGGATATTTTTGGTGAATAACTGATAAGTTAGGTATGTAGATTTTAGCGGTGGATGATTGTTTTGCGACAGAGACAATCGTGGGAAATATCCATAATGTTAATAGAGAAAAAAATCAAGTTCAACGAAGATATCTTTACTGCAATTTCATTCTCAAAAGTTGTACAATTGCAATTTACATACAAAAGTCCATACAGTTATAATTCTTATTTAATTCAACAAAGGAATGGAGGGAGGACTAAAGGAAATCGCGTAAAGAAAAAAGGACCGATGAAACTCGAAGGCGTGTTCAATGGGACAAACTTATTGTAGATACATAAATTTGATATACCTTATCTCCAATGCTTTATCTGTACATCATTTGAGAATTGGTTAGGCGTAGAGTTCTAGGTAAACAGGGGAAATCAATCGACGAAGTCGTGAAGTTACAAAGACTGAGATGGTAAGGACATGTGTTACGTATGCCAAGCCATAGCCTCCCTCGACACAAGAGCAATGTTAGCAGATATAGGGTCAGACTGGAAAAAAGCTAGCGGCATTCAAACAAAAACTTGGCATCAGTCAATGAAATCCACAACAGTTGGTCTAAGCCACGTAGAAAGGTGTAGACTTCCTGTTTGGGGTCCTCGGGACGGTAAAAATCTATGGTTGGAAACAATTGGTGACATGGCTCAAAACCGTTCTCAGTGGCGCAGATGCATCCACTCACTGTGACTTATGATCTTCAATGAAACTGTTTTGTATTTCTTTATTACTCCTTTGTCTCACACCTCTGCTCACTGTTTCTATTATGCTTTTCTTGTACTTTCTTCTCTTGCTTCGCGTGCTACACGGAATGTGGAGACTTGAACTTCCGCACATTTGTGCAAAGTTCTATGTCGAAAACAGACAGACAGACAGATATTCTACAAATCCCAAATAAAGGCTTGAATATTGTATGAAATGCAACTGAGAATCATTCACACCACCACTTCAACAGAACATCTCCAATAAAACAATGAGCTTTCCCTTTGTACCAGTGTGGTGTTACTTATAGTCAGATATAGGTAGTATATCAGTAAACGAATTCAGAAAAGTAACAATATGTTTTGGATACTAGAAAAACCCATTCGAAGAAGAGAACGGTCAGAAGAACGACACAAACACTGTAGACAATCCAACAAGCTATCGAATGTGGTAATATTCGACCAATTCTCAAATGATGTACAGATAAAGTATTGAAGATAAGTTATACCAAATTTATGTACCTACAATGCTTTGTCCCAATAAACACGCCTTCGAGCTTCATCGGTCTTTTTCACTTTACTCTAGCATTCTTCTGATTGTCGATTTGCTTACTAGTTTCCTTTTAAACCAATGACTTTATCAAGATATACTACTGTAAAGTCTGGCAATTGTGACAGATCCTACGTTGTTTGTATTTGCCAGTGTAACCATGCTATCTGGATTAATAAATGTAGAACAAGTTGTGCGCAGTTGGAATTTTGGAATGAAATCTGGAGTTATAATTTACTACACAGAAAATCTTTGAACCAAAAGTGCTAACTACAAGTCAGTTATTTTTATCTGACACTGATAATGAGCTAGAAAAATAAACTGAAGCATACCTCACCTTGCGAATAACTGCTTTACAGTCAAGCCTTTGTAGGACTGAATTGATAGTCATAACGAAATGCTAATGGAAAATTGTATAACTGATAATTAATTCACTATTATCACTCTCATACGCTCCATCCGTACATTTCACACCCTCCTCACATTTGTTAAATTGACACTAAAAAGCTTTATTCTCACTCAATAGCAATTTTAACCATACCAAATTTCTATCTTTGTGCCATTGAGTACCACGTAATTTACAACTTTTAATTTTCACTTCTAAAGAAACTTCTGAGTAATCATATCAATTATGTCACCCCTTATTACTCAATAATAGACCACTATATATTTTTGTAAGTATAAATACGACTATACAGTCTCTGAAGACGATTTCGTCGATAAAGAAAATTTTCCTCGCTGAATCTGTCTTTTATTTTCTTCATGACTCAATGGATATTTTTGGTGAATAACTGATAAGTTAGGTATGTAGATTTTAGCGGTGGATGATTGTTTTGCGACAGAGACAATCGTGGGAAATATCCATAATGTTAATAGAGAAAAAAATCAAGTTCAACGAAGATATCTTTACTGCAATTTCATTCTCAAAAGTTGTACAATTGCAATTTACATACAAAAGTCCATACAGTTATAATTCTTATTTAATTCAACAAAGGAATGGAGGGAGGACTAAAGGAAATCGCGTAAAGAAAAAAGGACCGATGAAACTCGAAGGCGTGTTCAATGGGACAAACTTATTGTAGATACATAAATTTGATATACCTTATCTCCAATGCTTTATCTGTACATCATTTGAGAATTGGTTAGGCGTAGAGTTCTAGGTAAACAGGGGAAATCAATCGACGAAGTCGTGAAGTTACAAAGACTGAGATGGTAAGGACATGTGTTACGTATGCCAAGCCATAGCCTCCCTCGACACAAGAGCAATGTTAGCAGATATAGGGTCAGACTGGAAAAAAGCTAGCGGCATTCAAACAAAAACTTGGCATCAGTCAATGAAATCCACAACAGTTGGTCTAAGCCACGTAGAAAGGTGTAGACTTCCTGTTTGGGGTCCTCGGGACGGTAAAAATCTATGGTTGGAAACAATTGGTGACATGGCTCAAAACCGTTCTCAGTGGCGCAGATGCATCCACTCACTGTGACTTATGATCTTCAATGAAACTGTTTTGTATTTCTTTATTACTCCTTTGTCTCACACCTCTGCTCACTGTTTCTATTATGCTTTTCTTGTACTTTCTTCTCTTGCTTCGCGTGCTACACGGAATGTGGAGACTTGAACTTCCGCACATTTGTGCAAAGTTCTATGTCGAAAACAGACAGACAGACAGATATTCTACAAATCCCAAATAAAGGCTTGAATATTGTATGAAATGCAACTGAGAATCATTCACACCACCACTTCAACAGAACATCTCCAATAAAACAATGAGCTTTCCCTTTGTACCAGTGTGGTGTTACTTATAGTCAGATATAGGTAGTATATCAGTAAACGAATTCAGAAAAGTAACAATATGTTTTGGATACTAGAAAAACCCATTCGAAGAAGAGAACGGTCAGAAGAACGACACAAACACTGTAGAGAATCCAACGAGCTATCGAATGTGGTAATATTCGACCAATTCTCAAATGATGTACAGATAAAGTATTGAAGATAAGTTATACCAAATTTATGTACCTACAATGCTTTGTCCCAATAAACACACCTTCGAGCTTCATCGGTCTTTTTCACTTTACTCTAGCATTCTTCTGATTGTCGATTTGCTTACTAGTTTCCTTTTAAACCAATGACTTTATCAAGATATACTACTGTAAAGTCTGGCAATTGTGACAGATCCTACGTTGTTTGTATTTGCCAGTGTAACCATGCTATCTGGATTAATAAATGTAGAACAAGTTGTGCGCAGTTGGAATTTTGGAATGAAATCTGGAGTTATAATTTACTACACAGAAAATCTTTGAACCAAAAGTGCTAACTACAAGTCAGTTATTTTTATCTGACACTGATAATGAGCTAGAAAAATAAACTGAAGCATACCTCACCTTGCGAATTTTATATGTCACGTAGTTTCTATAAACTAGTATCTCAGTAAGCGTCTGAAAATGCCCTCACCTTCCTGACAATAACTGCTTTATAGTGAAGCCTTTGTAGGACTGAACTGATAGTCATAACGAAATGCTATCTCCAAAAGTGACTGCACTAGGCTTTCTAGTTTCTTGTAATTGTTTTTTAGAATTAGTTAGTTAGTTCGAACCCAGTTATCTGAAACAGATTTTTCATGTACCACAATATTGGTCGTGAGTCGGTGTGGCATAGCGGTTAGCACGCTCGCCGACCATGCACATAGTCCGGGGTTCCATTCCCGACCGATGCACTCGTTTACCTCGCTAAGACAGTAGTAAAACTGATAAAGAGGGAAGGTTAAGCAAGAGGTTGTCAGCAACCCCATCCTGTAAAAATAAAAACACTAGTATAGAAACTTCAAACCTTCTGGCTTGAAGCCCTATGTTCCACTTGGAATGTGAAGGGAAAAAATGTGGTTACAATGAGTATTAGTGTGGGTTACTCTGAGCAGGGTGATTTTCACAATGTATTTATAAATGACAGTTACAATGACTACAACAAAAAACAGTGCAAACTCAAAATCATGGAAGATATTGTACAGTTACACACTAATGTAGAACATTCTCTGTAAGTAAAAACGATTTACCCAATATAGAAAGTATCCATAGTTTATCTTTCATGTTTAAAGATAGTAGACAAAATAAAAAACTAATGCAAACACACACATCTACCATCATAGCTATATGTATTCAGTGAACTTACATGCAGTATCCATTCCTTTAGTAACACGCCAAATACTCTTCAGGATAGCATGAGTAAATTTATTTGAGGAATGTCCATTACTGACACACTCATGCAGTAACCTGATGAGAGCGCTAAAAATATAAACAAATATAATGAAAATACAGTATGTGTATAGGTCTTTCAACACATTGTTAAATTATTCATTTATATATCTCATCTGCTGCACTAATTGTACATTACCACACAAGTAAACTATGGTGTTTAGTTTTGAAACAAAAATGGACCATGGATGATATTTATCTAACTAACTATCTATCGTCAAACCAAAGACAATAAACTTAATTCTAAAAATAGAATTCATGGAAACTATAGCGTACGAAGAATTCTTGATCGCCATAAAGCCGACAGTCACTGTGATTTATGTATGAGACGAAATACACATTTTAGGATACGTCATAAAAATTACGCAAAGAAAAATTCAAAACTCTAATTGTCTATACGTAATATCACATAAATTCAAAGTAGAAAGAGATTGTGATAAACGACTCTTGTAGTTCTAATGGAAAATTGAATAACTGATAATTAATTCACTATTACCACTCTCATACGCTCCATCCGTACATTTCACACCCTCTTCACACTTGTTAAATTGACACTAAAAAGCTTTATTCTCACTCAATAGCAATTTTAACCATACCAAATTTCTATCTTTGTGCCATTGAGTACCACGTAATTTACAACTTTTAATTTTCACTTCTAAAGAAACTTCTGAGTAATCATATCAATTATGTCACCCCTTATTACTCAATAATAGACCACTATATATTTTTGTAAGTATAAATACGACTATACAGTCTCTGAAGACGATTTCGTCGATAAAGAAAATTTTCCTCGCTGAATCTGTCTTTTATTTTCTTCATGACTCAATGGATATTTTTGGTGAATAACTGATAAGTTAGGTATGTAGATTTTAGCGGTGGATGATTGTTTTGCGACAGAGACAATCGTGGGAAATATCCATAATGTTAATAGAGAAAAAAATCAAGTTCAACGAAGATATCTTTACTGCAATTTCATTCTCAAAAGTTGTACAATTGCAATTTACATACATAAGTCCATACAGTTATAATTCTTATTTAATTCAACAAAGGAATGGAGGGAGGACTAAAGGAAATCGCGTAAAGAAAAAAGGACCGATGAAACTCGAAGGCGTGTTTATTGGGACAAAGCATTGTAGGTACATAAATTTGGTATAACTTACCTTCAATACTTTATCTGTACATAATTTGAGAATTGGTCGAATATTACCACATTCGATAGCTTGTTGGATTCTCTACAGTGTTTGTGTCGTTCTTCTGACCGTTCTCTTCTTCGAATGGGTTTTTCTAGTATCCAAAACATATTGTTACTTTTCTGAATTCGTTTACTGATATACTACTTATATCTGGCTACAAGTAACACTCACCGCAATAGTAGTCTTCAACTTGATATGGAGGCCTTTGAGGAGTGATGAAAGATGAATATGTACCTGTGCACTTAGCTCCACAGGAACAGGTGAACTGATGTAAGCACGTTTGAAGTGGACACATGTGATGATTTGGCCTTCAGAATTGTGAATGGCTAGATAATATCACTCTCTGTGTTGTTGTAGGGTAAGTCTTCAGTAGAAGCAAAATACATCAGCTAATTTAAGTCAACCCTACTTATTGAACAGTAATAAGCCCATTTCGGGATTCAAAAGTCCCAAAGCTCTATTTCCTATGAAATTACGAATAAGCATTGCATGTACGCATATGTGGGTGAATTTGCAAAAGCTTTCTAGTTGATCTAGCAAAATAAGGAGAACCATCTTCAGAATACTTGTCTTTCATTAGCATAAATTTCAAAGACATAATAAAAAACAACAACAACACAGAAAGTGCAATGAGATTACAAGTTAGAAGAAGTGACCTACCTTAGAATGCGTGTTCCGTTGGCAGTTTCCAATATCCGAACAAATAGTGCATTGATCGACCTGATGACGTTAATTCCAACAGGCATTTCTGTTGTTCTTTCATCTAGCATCATGTGAAGCAATGACTGAATTAACTCTCTTAATGTTTCACGTGAAGCTTCACGACCCAATGTTGGACGATTGAAAAGCTAAATTTAAAGATTAGTAATGTTTTTAAGCGGTCGTTAAATGAATTAAAATTAAAATAACAGTTACAGAAAATTACACATGTGTATATGTCAAGTAACAAAGAGAGAGGGAATCAAAACTCAATTAGCTAGAGAAAATCTTTGGGCTAAATGTGCTAAAAAAGTGAAAGTTGCCAAAGAGCAGAATAAATGAAAACAAATTCGCAATAATGCTGGAAGTAAGTAATGCAAATTGCTCACATATAAAATCTAAACTTGTGCTGAAATTAGTTTTTCTTGGTTCAAAAGAAACATCCCCCCAAATGTGTGTGGTGATTAACGCAGTGAAAAAAAACACTTTAAGATGCATAGCGTTGAAATTCTGGATATCATCACTTGACCTCAAGTAAACTGCTAACTTTTTAGACTACATGGTTTCGCTGGCTATACAGGTAATTTTTTGTGTGTAATGTAGACGATACAAGCGTCTAAAACATTACTGAAAAAGACAATGAACATCTAAAATATAAATAGACAGTTACGCGACATTTCCACATTCTAAGTTATGCTGGAATTATTATGAAAAGAAAATGACAAAGCAGAATTCTATACAGCCAAGGCAAGTACCAGTTTGAGATCTTTTACCTAACAGTAGTGTATTGCATATCCCACACTATAAGGTTTTCCTGTCAGTACAATAACTTAAACTTTGAAATATTTCAACACTTAAAATAATAATCGGTTTTCGATAAAAACCACGAGAATTATATATACAAGCGTCTACAAATACCTTTACTGTGGCAAGTATAAAGATAACCTAAACTCACAGATTCAAGGGCTGAAAGGTGGGATTGCATTAATTTGCACAATTGATCTTCCGTGACTGAAGGATCTCCAAAATACCTAGAAGTAACCTGTCGTAACTGCATTGTAATGAGCATTAGAATTTGATTGACATGGTTTAGTAGGAGGTACCACTTCTCGTCTACACCGAAAAAAGGTAAAAAAAAATATTAAAGTAAACTGTAACTGTAGCAGCTTTTCACTTTATCAGTCTGAAATACTGATAATAATAATAATAATAATAGTATTGATGAAAATAATAATTGTCATGATATTCGAGAATCTTACCCTTAAGAACAGTATCAATTTCTGCCAGAGCATGACAACTAACAAGTAAATCGTTTGAAGATATAGCTGTTACAACCATGGTGATAGCTGAAGCGGTATCAGGGCTTGTTCGTAGTAATGCATTTAAGATTGTTTGACGAGCATGGTTTCTATAATGAATAAAAAAAGTACATATAAAACAAAAGGTGACACATATATATAGAACGAAGTTATATCAATTCATTTTTCTATATAAAGGTATGAATAAACAAAATGGCGACTTACTTAAGAGGAGGCATTTCAACAGGTTGGAAGAGATCATTGATATCAGCATCTAACTGAATTAGTGAAGGCATAGTTGGGGCTTTTTCAGGTGATAAGTCACCTAGTTCGTTTAACATAGCGCGAGCTTTAGCATGCGCTGCAGAAACAGGTTGCTGACGGCGGTATTCTTGAGGAATAGGTTCTGCGGGGCGACGAGAATCAGATGGTTCACTGAAAATGAAAATGAATGAACAGTTTTAAACGTGTAATAATAATATAAACGAAATGGTGAATATAACGAATTGTCTTCTATAATTTCTCAGTGCATAAATGTATGATTTGTAACAGGGCTGCAGAGTAATCCACAGACAAGGAGAAAGTCCCTAAAAGAGTCAAAAGAATATTGGAATTATGAATTATTATCGCAGATGAACAAAAGTCCTGAGGCAAGACAGATTAATCGTCTCACTAAATAATCAATGTAAATGGAGCGGATAAGATTATGGGAAAAAATAATACATTTTAAATGGCTGGCCATAACACATACCGTCTTGCAGTGCTTGGTCTTGCAACAGCTTTCGGTTCAAAATTTTCAGGAGCTGGTACATGACCAGAGCGTTTAATACGTTCCTCTAACATTGAACGTTCTTTCTCAGGGATCTAAACCAAAACAACGAGATGTGATAGAAGACACCAGTGTTAATAATAATATTAATAATAGTAATATATATATATATAGCCCTTCGAATCCGGCATTTTCAAATTACAAATGCTTTGTTAAAGATATTTACGCAACTGACGACGCAGTCAATAACTCATTAACTTGTTACACTGACTTGATTTTATTACCTAGGACTTGTCCTACAGAGGCTGAAGCCTGATATTGATGGTATTATTATTACTGTTGTAACGACAGAAGATAAAGACTGGACAACAGATCGTTTATTGAGAAAATCAAGAGTAATTTGTAGATTTTTTTGTACATTATTGTCAGCAGAGAAGCAGCGTCTTCTGATTGGTTGTTTTCTTGCTGAAGGTTATTCTGTACTGCTTGTGACCGTTTCTCAGAGAGTTAAGTCATATATCTGCGAATCTTATTTGTACACGTTAAGTCTGCTGTGATTAATTGGTTAGTTCCTCTAGGTTAAGCTTTGTTATTGTCTTTCTCATGACCTCGATTCGGGACCTAACAGTGACATAAATTGCTGTCTACAATTTTGGCTTGCAACCAGTTCTCACCACACTATCATTTATTCCCAAGGATTCCGAGAAAAAGTTACATTTCATAGTGTTATTTTGATAGTTTATCAAAAGCAAACTGATGTATCACTTTAAGTAACTAAACTAAGTGATCCGTTTGAAAACTTGATGAAAACAGTAGAACAAATCATGTGTAGCTGCTAGTAGTCAAAAATAATACTGAAATTATCAATTTTAAGATAAATCGCATGACTGTTTTTTATCCTCCATGATTCCTTTGAACTTGGTGCGCTTTGAATTAATTATTACATCCATGATAATGAATAATTAGGATGAATATTAATTACCATTGAAATTCAAGAAAAATCTCGCTAGTGTAACGATGATAACGACGGTATATGCTTCCACTGGTGACAATGGTTTTTCATCAACAATATCGTAAAAATCTGTCAGTCAAAAGAATTTAGCAGACAACAGAGGACGACGAAGAATAACTTTATTGATGTGTGTTTCAGCGACTTAATTTCATTTCGGATGTTGAGTAACTATTTTTCAGCTATCCTAAGAATTTCTCCTTTCAGGTATATTTTCCCACTCGTCCAATTGTTGCTCTAACTTTCTCTGTTGCGAACAGAGCCCTCATCTACGTTCTACACGGAGATGAAAATACCCACTGTCTAACGACTTAGAATAATAATCTGAGGGGCGAACTAAGTACAGACAAAAACAAACTAGTCCTCTAGATACTGCAACTTATGAACTACAGTGATGAAGTAATGACGAAATGCTAATCGTAGGACTCAAGACTTCGCTGCAAAGTGTGACAGGCGGCTATATTAGCCGGTGTCAGCACTAATTTTCATACTTGACCTTGTATGCGAATAAATCATTCCTACTGTGGAGTACCGTCGTTGATCCGTTTGCCGCCATATGACATGATAGAAGATAGAATGCTTACATAAAACAGAAAATTTAAGAGTGGCTACACTATTCCCTGACAAGGAACAGTGATGACTATCACGCCTTCTTCAATCTAAAACTTCCTCTGAAGTATCTTACCAACAAGACAACAGTCAATCACTATTAATCCCCGACATAATAGATGTTCTCTGCGCCATCAATACTTACTATTTGCAAATTTTATATAAAGTTGAAGTCAGCAAGTACCTCTTACTATGCTTTAGTCGTGTCACACTATGTCACTGTAAATAACACGTCATGATAAACTTTAGAACAAATACAAAAATATGCACTAGTCATCTGCTAATTAACACACTATAGAGTGTTAACGCTTTGCGAACTGCTAAATGAAGGTACAACGTATTCTGGAATGCGTAAGAAGAAGAGATGATAGGTGTCTTTGTAGCGATTCTCGTATATGATAGAAACAAGCGGTGTGCCGGCTGAAAATAGCATTAGATACTGAAAGTGCGTTAACCAATTAGGGTATGAATTTTCAAGGATTAAGATAGCTATGATGTGAGACAAAGATTACTGTGTGGTATGCATACCTTTTCATCTTCAAGCGTGACCTTGCAACTGACTCAATTTTTGTAGTCATATATTTTTGCATTTATAATAACTTATATGAACTTTTTAGACTGTTATTAGCTAATGGGAGACCGTAAGCTAAAAAGACATTAGCTCCTCTTATCCTGCAAGTGTGTTCGTTCTCTCCCCCAGTCTCTATTGAAACTAATTAAGGGAATCGACTGTGTGAAATAAATGTCGTCGTAGAAATGGAAAATTATAATGCAAAACTACCATGCGATGGGAAATAATATCAATCTAGCAACACTTTCAGCCATATTTTCCTGTATCTTGTATATATAGCTTAAACATTTTGTTTAGGCTGGAAGCATCAGTCATAGCTTACACAATCAAAAATGTCAAAAACTAGAGTGCATAAAAATAAATTATTTCTTACATCACCGATTATTTTCCATAACTGTTCGCCAACGATAGCGTAAGCAGATAGTAGGGAATTTAAAGCAGCTGATCGAACTCCACTATCACGATCACCTATTTGTTGAGCAATAAGTTTGATTGCTACAGGGACAGACGGCTGACAAACATTCAGTCCAAATCGATCAATCAGTGAACCCATCTCCTCCAAACACTCTAGAAAAACGAAATAGGCAGAGACATACAATATTCAAACAGCTGAAACAAATTTGAATTAATCATAAGATGTAATTGAATTTCAGAATTTCCCGTCGAATGAATGGACCGAAGTGCTTGGTCTCAGGTTGACATATCGGCTTCTTGTGCAGATGCTTCGACGATGTCTGGGCATTTAATTAGTATTTATTGGTGGATTGGTGACTAGCAGTGGTACCCAGGATGCGCATTTCGTCCTATTTGGGACTCGTCAGCTTTGGCGTTTGACATTATGCGCACTAGGTTCGTTCCTCGGTGGGAACATCATCACTCACTGAGAAATGCAAGTACATCCAACTGACGAGTCCCAAATAGGACGAAATGCACACCCTGGATTCCACTGCTAGTCACCACCCACCAATTAAATCATGTGTTCAGGTTTCTTTTAATCGCTGAACAGTAGTGATAAAAAAAAACTAACCCTGTCTTGTTTTGTTTGTCTTTGCTTTGATGCCGTTTGTTAGATAGGTGAACAGTCGACTAGGTGGATAGAGATTAACTACAAGCTTCATTATCCCACGAATACTTTGACGAATCATATCTTTTGGATCACCAACTTTCATTACTAAATAAGGAAGAAATGAACCTCCTTCGTGTTCAGAAAGATTTACTCCAGACTCTGACATCTGAACAAATAACTTTGTTAAATAATCCATACCTGTAATAAAAAGAAAAAAAGTAATAATGTTACTATAAAGTAGATGTACACAAAACTTTTATTTTCGAGAATAATATAAGACAATGAATTGTTCTCTTCTTCTTATTCTTTCTTTCACATCACTGCGAAAGTCCTGATAAGTGATATAAGATTTGACCTAAAATGTTGCATAATGGTGCATCTGTTCAGTAACACACAAACCACCACGACAAAAGGATTGTTAGTGTTCAGAGACGTTCGTTGATATTTCAAAAGAACGACTTATTTGACGATTAATTCTCTATTTTTTCCACTATTTCTCTAGCAGTTCTACACCTAATAGATGTATTTTATAGTTAATATCGAAATACCAATTCAGTGATGATGATGGGTCATGTAACGGTGATTGCAATTATATCCAAAGAATCATTATTCAGCTTATTTATTACATAACGATCAGTGACATAAATAAAGAATTATATAAGGTAGTCAAGTGTAAACTGTAACTGATTCTGTTAATATTAGGCGGAGGCGTTTGAGGTACAACTAGTAGTTATACCACTTTGACGGTCACGTCAATGAAACCGACTACCCGAGTTTTTTCTAAAGACAAAGACATGGTTTGTAATAATGGATGATAGACGACTAATCCAATTCAGTAGATTAGCCTGTATTTGGCAAATACACCTTTAAATGCTTTGCTAGCGTCTGTCTAATGTTTAACGCATATGATTGTAGAACCCTTTACTGTTCGAAGGATTGTAGTGATAAGTTCATATACAGATATTATTATGTACTAATGATATAAAGACATCCTGAGATGACATCTACTCGTAAACCTGCGTTTTTATCCTACATTTAGAATGGAATGAATTTACTTTGATAATTAATAATCCAGTCTAGGGCTAAATCAATATTTTGTGTGCTTCAAAGAAACCTAGTATGTGCTGAAGTAATACGAAAAAACATCAGAGTGAAATTATTTTACGGAATATCAAGTCATTTCAGAATTTACTTATAATACAGGAGAAGAAAAACATTAGTTCAGAATTTGCGGGATTCGCTTCAACAGTATTATAAGCTTGAGCGAAAACTACAGTATGAGTCTTATGGTCAAATACATAAGATATTACTGCTGTTGAAAATATATTGTCTTACTAGTGATCAGATGTAATTTCAGCGCTTCCGCGGAAGGAAAAAAAGTTTGAAAATCACACAAATGCTGTACCGAAGACATATATATTTGCATAACTTTAATCTGAAAAATGTGCAAAAATATTTACAGTATTTTCACTAATATATTCCCAGTCTAAGATAGTAAATGCGAACTGAGGAACATTTAATGCGTAAGATATACGGGAAAATGCAAAATTAAACTCCTTTTTATTACAAATCCAATTCTAATTACAGTCTAGTGAATTGTGAGAAGTCATGACCAGTAGGGTGCAGCAGGTCGGATGTGAGGACAAATACTCGCAGAAGATATTGGCTAGGGGTCGCGCTATGTCGTGAATTGGCAGAAGTTAGAATTCATGGGCCATTGGGTCAGGTCCCAGTGGCTTAATGGCATACGAGCTCGCCTTGTAACCAGAAGGTCCTGTGTTCGAACCCCGGCGGGGTGCGTACTGATGAAGAGTCCCAAACTAGGACGAAACAGCTGTCCAGTACTCCCAGGTTTTATAATGGTTCTCTAACTAATGTCAGCTGATGATGAAATCCAGTAATTGTCAGTGTCCGTAGGGATATATTGACAGATCTTAACAGTCACCTTTAATGAGTATAGAGACTGGGGATTAGTAAGCTGTGGCAGATAGATAAATGTCAAACGAATAATAAGGCGAATGTCGCTTACATTGTGAACTCACTTCCAACTCACTTTCTTCAGTGAACATTTAACCCAGGTCTACTTTTAAGATGCCATCTTAGGATTACGAATCTAAATGAAATGATGTTATGTTGGAATGACTTAGCCAAATACCTTATACAGTCAAACATTACTAATTAATTCAGCACAGAATTATGTGGGAATTACAATTCAGAGACATTTATTTTATTGTATTTGAGCAACTTAGCAACACACCTTTTACCCTCAAGTCTTCACACCCACAAATTCGTGCATACCTGAGTGAATTTCAAGTGACAATATGGTTGAATTATAAATCATAGTACTTACATCAACAACAATAATAGTCTCATATACACTGCATTCATACACTTCCATACTGAGAAATATTGACCTAAGTCTTGCATTATTTCACATGACTGTATGATCTGTTACCGTTCTCACGCTATAATAGCTAGTAGTCTCATTTCATACACTGAATATAAATAACCTATATATATTTACCTACCTGTGTGAAAAAAATTTGACATCCTAGCTGAAATATATATTCCAATAGAAGTCGACCACTAACCAAGAGCTAATAAAAATCTGTATATAGCCATTTTTAATATTTAACCTGTCCCAGATATATGGAAAATTCTACAACCCATACGACAAATAGGAGACGACAAAGAAAACTATAAAACTAAAAGTCGTGTGACCACAATTGATATGATTATGAACAATAAATTGTGTTCGAAACGTCATCCAGTATACAATACTGTTTCACTGTGTGATACGTCTAATAAACAAACTAATGTGGAATTTTAACTCGAAGGATGATAAGTGTCAAAAAATGACACAGTCGTTATGACACGCACATGAAAACTAAACAAGATTAAATGAGATGATAAAAAAATGAACCAACAACCTACATCTTCCCAAAACAACAGGATTAGTTTCAAAGAATCGAAGAACAATCCACCTCAAGATGATATCCACATTTACAAAAGTTGCTTCTGAACCTCCAGGTGTATCTAATAATTGAGAAAGCTGGTCAATTGCTTTAATATGTTGTCGAAAATCTGTATGGAACAAAAGAGCATGGAATTCAGGAGAAGCACCTGCTGCACTGAATAATGTATTCAACTGTTGTATATGATCTTTTGTAGGCGAATCGAAATCCCATTTCAGAAGCTGTGAATTGAAAATGTCCAAAAATCAGAGTAAATAACCATGAAACAACAGGGCTAAAACAAGTAGAAGATTTGAATAAATTATATTCAAGTGAATAATTGGTTAAACTGTTATCGATTAAAAGTTCTTTATTAGGCATAACTTTCGAGCGATTTTAACTTGGCAACATTTGCTTAGTATAAATTCACAACAGTGACATAAAAATGTACTTCACTAATAAAAAAAAAACTTGTTTAGCCTTCACATAATAATTAGTTTGCTTAAAATTACCGAATTCCCTGAAAAAATCACTCCAAAATTAGCTGAAACAGATAACTGGGAGAAATTCAAATCTCTAATAGGAATTAGTACAAGCTGCCGAATTCGGTAGCAGTAATGAACGATATATCTAAACGATGAACCCATTAAACCTTAATGAAGATATCAGAAATATTAGCGATAATCAACACCAGTTTAGGGCTTTTGAAAATTCACTATTATTGTCTTCTAGACTACGGAGAGATATGGTTTACACAGTTAAGATGATAGTAATATTTTGTTTTGGCCACTCCCTTAAATCCTTTTGAATCTAACTCTTTGTAGTTAATGTTGGTTCTCGTGTAGAAATACATTTTTCATTAGCTTTCAATGAAACTGATTATTGCTAAAGTGAAAGCACAAATTAGCAAGGTGACTCAGTAGGAGGAATCTATTTAGACACACATGTTCGCTTTCATCATCATCATCATTTAAAAGAGGAACGCAGTCATTCGGTTTTCTTATTATTCTACATTAATTGCCAAAATTCATGTTGCATGTTATCGCATCTCAAGATAATTACGTCACTAAGTAAGAAAGTATAAACGTTGTTTTTAGTCAAGGATTGTTCTCCGAAGAGAATGTAATACTCGGCGAAGTTAAACTTTCGACACCACTAACTACCAATCGGCGAATTATCCAATGAGATTTACGAACGATGTCGAATTATCCAATGAGATTCACGAACGTAGTTCAATGTTGTAGAGCGCTTGATTCATTTCTAATGCGTGACCTTACAAGGTTACGGCTGCAATCTGAGGAGGTTAGTGTTTTCCAGTATTGTCTGGATTTAAATTGCTCCGTAAGGAGCGAACTTGTTCTTGTGTTGGTATCATGACTTTAAAAACCTATAGCAGATCAACTGGTGGGTTTGTTCATCGTTGTGCTATATGTTTGAAGCATGCTAGTATTAGAGAGGGTAAGCTGATAATTTTAATATTTCGTGGGAAATTTTTCCGCTAGGTCACATCTCTCCCTGACCCAAATTTTGTATATCCGCAATTACTGGGTGTTGAAACAGCCGGTGAGAGCAGCAGCTGCCGAGACTGAGGATAGTCTTGTCTCAACAGTTTAGTGGTACCAGCATTGCAGAGAAATTGCGTCGTGTAAAATAGAGACAATCACTTGTTTGTTGTGTGGATCCCGTTATGACGACTCATACGAATTCCACTGAAGGTTTACGGGGCCGCTTGAAAAACAAGATAAGGGCTATAAATGGATCTGAAAAGGATCTCATTTACAGCCGTTCAGATGAATATAAGTACAGGATGTGCTGTGACTTCGCCATTGACAGTCACATGCTAAACTGGGGGATGTTTCTCTCACATATTCGAGAAAGATACTCCTTGTAACCGTTTTATCCTTCTTTATGCTTTTTTCTATAAATATGCGTTTCCATTCATCATATATGCCTATTTAATGTGATTGGTCCGTTCAAGGTCGTTTGCTGATTGGTTGCTAGTGGTGTCGAAAGTTTAACTTTGCCTAATACTCATTAACAATATTTAGCAGAATAATGGTTACGTATTTAGTCTATGAATCACTTGATTATCAAGTCTGATGTGATTAATTTCGTATAACTGTTGTCGACAATAATTTGTATGTTGTATGTACACTCACATTAATGCTCAAGTACTGCAATAACGGTGTAATCTATACATTCATTAGTGGAAATAAAGAAAATTACCACTGTGAAAGTATGATCCATGGCTTAGTACAGAAGTGATATACGAGATCGATAAAAACAGAAATACAGATATAAAAAAGAAGACTGTGACTATATTTAAACTATAGTCTTTATTAATCCATTTTTGGTAGTCATATGGAAATTTAAATTAACCTACACTGTCTAAATCATCAGTCAGAGGAGATTACAGATTGGTGTTGGATCTTTACGCCAGTAAAAATCCAACACCAATCTGCTGCACAAAAGGAAACTTACTAAAAGTCTCCGCAAGGACCGTGAACAGTGGTGGCTGACAAAGGCAAAAGAGATGGAAAAAGCATCGGCGATAGGCAACACTAGGCAACTCTTTAGACTCATCAGAAACGGGTGGGAGAAGGCAATTCATAAGTGAGACTATTTCTGAGAAAAATGGCTCCTTAATTAGCTCTCAGGATAGACGCCTTGAACGCTGGAAAGAACACTTTGAGGACAATTTAACTTGCCTACAGCCACACTGAACCTCCCCGACATCCACCACACACCCGAATGGGATATAGACACTGGTCCGCCGTCTGTAGTGAGGTCACAAAAGCTATCAGTAATTTGAAACGAGGCAAAGCGGCAGGACCCGACGGAATTATTCCGGAGGTGTTTAAATATGGGGGTGACATACTAGTTTGTAGATTAACTGAGGTACTAGGCAAAGTCTGGGAATCAGAGACAGTGCCATCAGACTGGGGTAAGTCACTTATTATACCGATATTCAAGAAGGGAAACAAGTCCTCGTGTGATAATCATAGGGGGATCAGCCTAACGAACATAGTCTCTAAAATCCTAGGCTCAGTAATCATGCATAGACTAAGCAGAACTCGGGAGGAACAGACAAGGGAAAATCAAGCAGGCTTTAGACCAGGTAGAGGGTGCATAGATCATATCTTCACTCTTCGACAGATTCTAGAACATAGACACACTTTTCGGCGTCCAACAATTGTCATATTTCTTGACTTGAAGGCGGCCTTCGACTCCGTGGATCGAAAGGTACTATGGCAATGTCTGACTGTGAAGGGAGTGCCAAGAAAGTACATTGCACTAATCAAGGCACTCTATTCAAACTCACGTAGTCGTGTAAGGGCTTATGGGGAATTGTCATCTGAATTGGTAACAACCAGTGGTGTCCGACAGGGATGTCCACTTTCCCCATTTCTGTTTAACTTCATCATAGATATGCTAATGGAAGTATCCTTAACTGAACGTAATGACTTAGGAATCGACTTGTTACCAGGGAATAGTCTTATGGACTTAGAATATGCAGATGACATAGTCCTGTTAGGGGAGGATGCTGACAAAATGCAGAGTCTTCTGAACACCTTGAGCAGCAATCTTCGTATGTTTGGCATGCGATTCGCCCCTACAAAATGTAAGATGCTGCTACAGGACTGGACCACGTCAACCCTAACTTAGTGATAGGGAGTGAAGTGATAGAACATGTTGACCACTTCACCTATTTGGGAAGTTGTATTAGCACCAACGGACTGATTGGCGATGAAATCTCAGCACGGATCCGAAAAGCTCGAGCTGCTTTCGCTGACTTACACCATCTCTGGCGTAGGCGTGACATCCGGTTATCAACCAAGGGACGTGTGTACTGCTCATCAGTTCGCTCCGTCCTTCTCTATGGCTCTGAAACATGGCCAATACGCGTTGAAGACATGAAAAGGTTGACTGCTTTCGATCATAGATGTCTGCGATCTCTGTCTCACGTTAGGTGGTTTCACAAGATAAGTAATGTTGACGTTAGGCGTAGAGTGTTGGGCAAAGAGGGAAAATCAATCGACGAGGCTATAAAGTTACATAGACTAAGATGGCTAGGTCACGTGCTGCGCATGCCTAACCACCGCCTCCCCCGACGGGCATTGCTAGCTGATATAGGTTCAGGTTGGAAAAGAGCCAGTGGTGGCCAAACAAAAACATGGCCTCATCAATCCATGAAATCCTTGACAGTTAAACTGAGTCAGGTAGGGAGATGCAGACTCCCGGGTTGGGGCCCTCGGGACTCTAGGAATCAATGGCTGGAGACAATAGGTGACATGGCTCAAAATCGTTGTCAATGGCGCAGATGTATTCAGTCTCTGTAATCTTTCATATTCCTTTCTACCATTACCCATTCTGTTTCACTCTTATACTTGTCAAACTCTATTGATTCTCTTCACTCATCTTCTTGTCTACCTCTGTGTGCTATTTGGAACGTGGCAACTCGAACTGCTGCACTTCGGTGCCAAGTTCTATGTTGAATCCAGACAGACAGACAGACAGACTCTACGCCAGTGTACCTAGCTTTCTTTGTTAACTAGCAAATGCTCACACAATCACATATTTAATGCAGTCATAAATCAATCAATCAATGGGTGATACCGTAACGTTAGAAGACGTAGAACTTGGTAAAAGAATGTTTACTAGCAATCGGGTATCTCTGTATAGCCAAATTATGTACACTTTATCTTCAAAGCACCATTTGCACTGAACTTCCGTGTTGTTCTGCTTCTGCCCTTCCTTCATATTGTGTTTCTTTGTGTTCCGTTCACGTCTGCAATGTACCTCTTCAACACTGAATCAATGGTTTTCTTTGACGTCAAATCTATCCCTCTGTTATTTGACGTTTTTGTGCCGATGAACATCTCTTTATGTGTATACTACTGATAAATCTTATCAGTAGCATACGCCACAGTACCATTTTGTCTATTTGCCATCTAATCATGTATACAGCATCTCGTATTGATCTAATGCGCTAACCTATTTCCACTGACTTCTCCCCTTTATGTGTCTACGAGTAATTACATCTTCAGTATTGCTGTGCGACTAAGATTTTGCTTAAAAAAACTTGTAAATTAATTACGTTTTGGGTTTGATACCGGCTGTTTGTTTGAATTCCAGTTGTCGTGGTAACATACATAGTATCTACAGCATTCCTGTTGTTCTTGAGTGATTTCACATACAGGTTCCATTTAGTACTAAGTACAAAAATACTACAAACGAATGCTTGAAAAATTACTTTGTTTTACTTATTCCTATTTTATTTTAATAAAGTACTCTGAAGAAGATCCAAAGATGAACATGTGTGGTACACACTGTATCTGCCTTAAACGAAAAGTTTGTAAATCTCGACAACTAATGTAATAAGAAAATTAATGAAGGACTAACTATAGAATAAAAAGAGATAAATATTAGTTACCTTGCGCTTTTTCTCGTCAGATAATCTGGCTGCTCTAGCTGTCTTATTTGCTGATAGAATGACAGATGCAGTTGGCTGTTCAACAACAGCCTTTTTCGTGGCACTGGTAGGTTTTTTACCATCGACCTTTTTCTTCGCCTCTGAACCAGATTTGGAAGTAGTGTTTGAAGATTGTGTAGTAGCTTCAGACTCTTCACTATTATCTAAAATTCAATGTCCATCAACAACACAAAATGATTAGGAATAAACTATTCCTTAGGAAAAATATTAGGCTACAACATACAATGAAACACATATCACTTCCCAATCACACAGATATTACATAACACTAAGGAGTTTTTTAAGATACCTAGAGACTTAAATCCCAAAAGAGTATTAACACATTTTTCGATGGACGAGGGTAAACTACTACATTCTGGGTGGTCGAAAATGTCTTTGTGAATGTAATTCATAGAAACTAAAACTGACTTATTGCATCTCGTATGTTATAATCTGAGTCACACTGAAAGCAACAATTACTGCACTGTCAAATATTTTAATAAACAGAACATAATTATTTCAACAAATAATATCTTAAACAACAACAATGCATAACATATTTCAATTACCTGTTGGAGTAACTGCTGATGAATTTGACGACTGTGGACGTGCACTAGCAGCACTGCCGCCACCGCCGCGTACTGCTTTGGGTGATGAGGTTGACTTTTTCTCCGCCACAGAAGGATGCGAGGCAGCTACACTTTCACGGGCTTTCTCCAAATGTGACATAACTGAATCTTTTGATCCAGATTTTAAACTTTTGGCACATTTAGATATCGGCTCCCAGCCGAAAACTTGAATTAGACAAGGAAGTACTGATTGGGCCTGTTTACGAGCTTCCGCATTACGGTCTTCAATACAGGCGAATACCTGAGGCATTAAATTTTCTAATATCTCTGCAGCATTTTTTCTCAAGGCATTCAGCGGCATCGGTGACAGAGCGCTTTGAAGCCAACGAAGCAACTCTGTTCGCAGAAAAGGATTTTCCATCTATATACGAAGAGAGTAATATTATGTGATTACAGAATTGTGTTTAGACTTTAAGAAGAAGAAAAAGTCTGGATTAATTTTTAATTGCTTATACTTAACAATCTTATGAACATACAAAAATTAATTGTATGATCTCGTGGAGGTCCTATTCAGAAAATGCTTGTGGTAACACTTAAAATATAACGATGAGTGCAGTTTGAAGTATTTTGATTTATTGTAATCGTTGCCATGACATATTCTACAGTGATTAATACTACATTGAAACTCATGTACACTTAACAATGTCAAATTTTCAGTTCACTATGGCAACTCTCTATAAATCTACAACTGGTGGGTAGAAAAAGCAGTGTAAAACAAGGAATCCATATTTGAGATAATATTACTAATCTCTTCAGAAAACTAGTTTTACATACAAAATAACATGAAGGAAGATACTTACTTTCAAGGCATCAGCTAACATGTCATTTTCAAACATTGATAAAATGGGAACTCGAGCTTGCCATGAAGTAAGTGCAGTCACTGCTGCTTCGCGTATGTGAACCTTAGAATCACCAAGGCAGATTAAAATAGGTGGCTCCGTATATCTGAAAATAAAATACGTCAATCGATATTATTAACTATGTGAAGATGGATGAAATGATTCGGCTACAAGAATAAAAACAATGAAGAAGTATAAAAGGGTGAATTAGTAGGGAAATCAACGTTAATGTGTACAAATTCGCAAAAATTCAGTAACACAATTTTACTAATATTCACACCTATTCACTCTTTTTTATTATTCTACTTAATGCCTCTCTACGTGATCTTGCCTATATGAATGGAGTAAAAGTGAAACCACCAGTCTTTACTGCATCTTCGTTAAATGTAACATCAAGACTCTTGTTTTCCTCCGAAGAATAAAGCCGAACGATGCACATTCTGAAACTAATGTCGATAGACATACTTATTTAAACACAATGAATATAAAGGATCAGATAGAAGATTGTAGAGTTAGAAAACCAGCATGACGACTATAACGTCTGGATTTAAGGCATGTCTCATTCTCTGAGATGACACCCGTCTGTCTGTCTGTTTTCGACATAGAACTTTGCACAAATGTGCGGAAGTTCAAGTCGCCACATTCCGTGTAGCACGCGAAGCAAGAGAAGAAAGTACAAGAAAAGCATAATAGAAACAGTGAGCAGAGGTGTGAGACAAAGGAGTAATAAAGAAATACAAAACAGTTTCATTGAAGATCATAAGTCACAGTGAGTGGATGCATCTGCGCCACTGAGAACGGTTTTGAGCCATGTCACCAATTGTTTCCAACCATAGATTTTTACCGTCCCGAGGACCCCAGCCTGGAAGTCTACACCTTTTTACGTGGCTTAGACCAACTGTTGTGGATTTCATTGACTGATGCCAAGTTTTGTTTGAATGCCGCTAGCTTTTTTCCAGCCTGACCCTATATCCGCTAACAATGCTCGTCGAGGGAGGCGATGACTTGGCATACGTAACACATGTCCTAACCATCTCAGTCTTTGTAACTTCACGACTTCATCGATTGATTTCCCCTGCTTACCTAGAACTCGACGTCTAACCTCAATATTGCTCACCTTATTATGCCACTTCACACGGGAGATAGAACGCAGGCACCTATGATCAAAGACAGCTAGTCTTTTTATGTTTTCCACTCTCAGTGGCCAAGTCTCACAGACATAAAGGAGGACGGAGCGGACTGATGAGCAGTACACCCGCCCTTTGGTCGATAGTCGGATATCTCGTCTACGCCAGAGACGGCGTAAACTGGCATGTGCAAACTGACACCCTTCTGGAACACCCTGACAATTTCTCCTGACTGCCTTTTAAGAGACAGGGTTTATGATTACAAACCAACATTCTTATTCCTTTAAGTAGCTAATTAATCAGTAGAACCAAAAAAATGTTGTGGATTTTCAAAATGAGTCACTTGAAAAATCTCCATCTCTTACTTTATGTAGTTTACAGCGTCTGATTTTGGCAATGATGAAGCGAATGAGGACAAAATTCCCAAGGCTTGTTTAGCTAAATTCTTATTTACATCGTTAGCAGCTTTAGCAATAGCAGTCAATGGCTCTTGAAGTTTCCCATTTGAACCATCAATCATCATGGATGGAGATAAGAACTTTTCAATAGTATTCAAGGCTTCCAAACGTTCTTTCCAAGCTTTACTTGTTAAAAGTCCTAATAATTCAGGTGTGAAACGATCCCTGGAATGGAAAAAAAACAGTGCAAACGACACACAATTGATAAAATATGATGTTAATTGCAGTAAAGTCAAAGAGTAAACATAAAATAGCAGCGTAAAATCTAATTTCATAAACAATACTAGGTGTTAGAGGTGTGGAATTAGTAAATCGGAAGGAAGAAACAGAGAGTGACCACGGTGAAATCACTTTATATCGTTGCTCGTATTTCGCCTAAATAAGACTATAATTATGCTGAGAGCTAACAACATTTTTACTGAAACTTCGTGTGACATAGGTTAGAATCGATCAGTGGTGAACTCAATGTACCTGGCTAATATCCCCATTTTTGATTCATTTTACACAGACCTTATCCAGTGATGTCTTCGCACAGTGCAACAAAATATTCAATAATTATTAATATAATTTGATAAAGCCTATACAAGATAAATGAATACTCACCTGATATCCGTTTTTGGAAGCAGTGCATCAGCATCAGATTCCTCCTCTTGAATAACCTCTACATTAGTCGATCCTCCCTCCGTTCCACCATTTCCAGCTGATACTGAATCTTTCCGAAGTGCTTGAGTTGCGGAACATCGTGTGGGGGCAGGAGGTGTGCGGTCTTTATTTTTTGCGAATTCTGCATTCAATAACGCGACTACGGCAGGCTTCTCATCTGATAACAAATTGACTAGACGTTCTCCAAGAAATAGATGAATAGTTCCAGCAAATGTTAGAGAATTCTGTCGAACAGATGGATTAGTCGCATTTAGACCAGTTTTCAGTAGTGGTACGACTTCTTGAGGCGGAATACTACATACAATAAACAAAAAATGATAAATAATATTTGTAATGACAGTTAGTTACAAGAAGGGGCTAGTGAAGAAAAATATTACAGTAAAAACTTTGATGTTAACCAGGGGGTTAATGAAAATCAAGTATTAATGTTAGGCTAGGGGTTGTCCTGAATAAAGAACTGATATAATCCGTAAAAGAGATTTATTGGATGCAAGAGCAGAAACAACAGTTTTAGGTGGTTACAGGATTTCATCATGAGCTGACCTCGGTTAGAGAACCTTTGGAAAACCTGGGAGTACTGGACGGCTGTTTCGTCCTAGTTTGGGACTCTTCATCAGTGCACACCTCCCGGTGTTCGAACCCGATGTCGGCCAAGTTAAACCTTAAGCACCACTCACTACCAATCAGCGACCGACGTCGAATTATACCGAGATTCACGAACGTTAGTTCAATGTTGTATAGCGCTTGATTCATTTCAAATGCGTGCCCTAACAAGGTTACGGTTGCAATTCGAGGGGGACAATGTTTTCCAGTATTGCCTGGATTTAGGGTTGCTCCGGAAGGAGCGAACTTTTTTGTGCGATGGTGTCATGACTTAAAAAAGCTATAGCAGGTCAACTGATGGATTTGTCCATCATTGTGTAATATGCTTGAAGCAAGTTAGCATTAGAGAGGGTAAGCTGATAATTTTAATATTTTGTATGAACATTTTTTGCAAGGTCACACTTCTTATTGACGCAAATTTTGTATATCTGCAACTACTGGGTCCCGAAACAGCCAGTGAGAGCCGCAGCTGCTGAAACGGAGAATAGCCTCATCTCAACAGTTCAATGGTATCAGCATTGCAGAGATATTGCTACGTGGAAAATGGAGAAAATCACTTCGTTGTTATCAGACTTGTAAGACGGGGATCAATAATACACACGGACGAATGGAAAGGTTACAATTCCCTATAATCTCTGGGATATATTCATCATGGATTCAACCATTTAATTGATCTTGTGGATCGCGTTACGAGGACACATACAAATTCTATTGAAGGATTTTGGAGCAGGTTGAAAAATAGGATAAAGGCTGAAAATGAATCTCAAAAGGATCTCATTTAGTCATTTGGATGAATATATGTACAGAATGTGGTGTAACTTTTCTATTGACAGTCCGATGCTTAACTGGGAGATATTTCTGTTACATGTTAGGGAAAGATACTCCCTGTAACAGTTTTATCCTTTTTTTATGCTATTTTTCTGTAAATATACGTTTCCATTTATCATAAATGCCTCTTTAATGTGATTGGTTGTTAGCGGTGTCGAAAGTTTAACTTTGTCCCGATGTCAGCTCATGATGTAATCCCGTATCCAATTAATCAAATCCCTACAAAACAATACTTGAACAGTTTTAGTTGTTATTCGTGTACACATTTTTACTGACCAAAAAGATATGAGAAAAAATAAACACTCAGTAAAATGTAAACAGTAGTGATTTAATACTGAAAGCATCGGACACCCTAACTACAGATATTAACAATACAGGTTAACTTAATGAACAAATTAAAAGTACTATGTAGATCAAATATTTCTTTAGACAAGAAACACAACACAAAAACCACACTTTAACCAACTCTAGCCATTTAGTTGTTAAGGTATTAACATTCATGATCAAAAGTTACTACTCACCGAAATCCGAATTCCTGCACACTTTGATTTAACCAAGCCAAGCCTTCTGTTTGACTACGCGGATTTTTTAGTTGAAAAAGTGTACGCATTACACAACCACCTACTAACTCCAGACTAGTTTTTTCAGCTAGTGTTGTCAGTGTAGTTTTTACAATGTCACCTACTTTGACATCACCAACCTTATCCAGTAACTCTTGTACAAGTAGATCAGCAAGATTCGAGGTGACCGATGTACTCGAAGACAGAACTGTATTGATATATTCAATACGAGCACGAAGAACCTTGATGAGAGTAAACAAAAAGTCACACAAATTTTTCAATACATATACAGTTTATTTTATAAAGCTTTAAAGACAAATTCTTCACTACGAGTGGTTAAAAGAGAATTAAACTTGTGATTATTTGTGATATTATGAGAGGTGTTTCACACTTTCTTCAAACAGCTTAACACAAATACTTACCTACCTACCTGCCTACCTTACTTATAGTGCACAAAATCAGATAACACTTAATGTTCATTTCATGTGTATTGATTTTTACAAATATATTTCTACTAAACAATATTGTTACTCAATTTACTGTGTTCACAGACTTATGTGATTACAATTACCTATCTTACTAGCATAGTATTTCAACAAGAACACGACACAAGTATGCAAAATTGTCTCAATAACTTTAGTTTTATTTAATAACTGTCGAGCAAATGAAACAGATTCTTAGTACAACAAATACGAGGCAATTAGCTGTCCCGATTTAGGGTTCGCTCATCCAACTTATGTGTAGCAATAGCATAGGATGAATGCCTCTAAGATACTTATTTAGTAATTTTTTCAAAGTGCTTTCCAACAGATATTTAGTTTAAAGTCCACTAAATCCTACAGTTCGACCACACCACACCATTTACAATATATACATGTTGCTCAAGTTTAACAATCTTCATTGTTATGAGTCGAGTAGTAAAGGGATTTCTAGAAAAACTGACTGATTTTTAAACACAAAGGAAAACAGAGTATAAGATTGAGAAATTCACAAAATGACTAACACAAATGTTTTGGAACACACACAAAAGAAAATAACTAGATGGTTATTTCCCTTAATAGTTTTTCACATCAATTGTTTATTGACTTTAACGCTTGACTTTTAGATGGTTGGTCTACAGTTCAAATTTCGTTTCATTTTCTTTATCCTGAGCAACTCGGTTGTTAACATCTCTCACAAAGTAAGTGTGAAATATGGCTTTTTCGTGAAAAATCTTTTCAGGGTACTGAAGTTGGCAGACTGAAATCTAATATGTTAATATTTCAGTTGTAACTAACTTTCTAACTGGTTTGAAGTAGTATTGTGATGAAAGCTAGCTGCTAGCCAAATTGGTAGACATTGTTAGACGTCAATGTCTATGTCCCAAATATTTGTCGTGAGAAAGATAAGAACAAAGACTTTGCGTAGGCGGATACAGTTAGCATATAGATGATCTGGCATTCAAGAAACAGTCACAAAGAGATTAAGGATTAGCTTTCAGTGAGAAACAACCAATCAGAAGACTGTTTTTCTGTTAACAAGACTCATAATAATGTACATGAAAATCTATAAATGTGTGTTGATTTTCCTTAATCTGTTGCCTGGTCCTTGTCTTCTGTTGTTACAGTATTACCATTTTGCTTTACGCACATTGACTTAAACTACTCCCCGATAAAAGTTACATAATAAACGTAATAAATAAGTACTTTCCTGAGGAACAACATTAAGAAACATTTAAATTACGTTCGATTTTCGAAAGGAATCACTTAGTTGTCCATTATATTTGGTGGAGAATTTATGCAATTGTCAGTTATGCAGCAAATTTTCGAGAAATACAATTAACTGTTAATACAACAGAATAAATGACTACCATAAAGGTATGTGTTCTATTTTTATGCAGATATCTTTACGACGACCATTTAACTGCTTAGTCATGTTTGTTTTAGATATCTCCCCTTTGAGATATGCCTGCTGTCGATTCTGCTGAGTTTATTTCTAAGAGGATAGCGGTAGTTAAAGGTTAAAATATATAGTTCTAGTCAAATGAACAATCAAACCACTAATTAGAAGAAAATCAGAATCCAATCCAACATAAAAATAAGTAGGATACCTGAAAATTAGTGTCCTTAATTCCAGGCTTAAGTAGCACAGCACGGCACAAAATTTGTGTAGGTACACCAGAAGAAGTGGAAGACTCAAAACTGGACTTCAATTGTTCAACGGCTTGTAGACGTTCTTTCCAATTTGTATCAGACATTTGCTTCATAGTTGCCTCACCAAGAAGTCTGGGGTGAAATTAACAGAAAATTAGGTGAATACAGGAGAGAAATCTCCTAAATTTATGACACAAACAACGATTTCAGTGAGTAAAAAACCGAATCGTATTTGAACACATACATCTGGGTAATAAATTAACTGAAATATAGAACCACGTATATGACTGCGTCCCTTCAAGTTGCCGACAGTGAGAAAATACATAAACGTCAAATCAGCCATTTTGATGAACAGCGCATCTTAATAAATCAAAACCTCACGAAAACTTATTCGCTTTATTTACTAATTACATTTAGACGGCCATATATAGATGAATGCATCAATTAGAAATATACGGGATGCCAGCTTCAACAGGCTCGATTATTCAGGCATTCTACTTCCAGCCATGGGGTGACACATTTGAACCGTGCTATACCTCCCGAAATTTGCGAAGCTAGATAGTACCACCACCCCGCCAAAGAACAGGAGTGAATTATTATATTATCAAGTGTATGAAAATGCAAATAACTGTTAAGTAACATTCCACTGAAACTTTACGAGGCCCAGCCCGTTGTAAAATGAATATAAAAGTATAATTTCATATCAGAATTCATAATCAAATCGTGGATACGTCAACTTGCATACAACAAATTTGTACTTATAGTAGAATATAAACCACAGAACAGTACAACTAATGAGTTGTTCTTCTGTTTGCCACATGTAGATGAATGAATAATTAAACAATAAATTTAGTGTTATTAAGTTAACAGACATTGTGTCACTTAAATTAGCTGTTCGAAAACCCCAATAGTACCACAAAATAAAAAGTGGTTGCTAAGATTAACTCACTCAGAAGCTTTCTGAGATATTTCATCTTCTGTTAGTAGGTTTTCTGTGGGGATTCCAGGTTTCGCTTTATCTGAAGTCGATGCAGCAGATTTTGCACGAGTAGTTGGTTTTTTACTAGGTGGTCCGGAAGCTGAGGGTGCTTTTGTAGTAGACTCTGTCGTAGCCTGACCGGTATCGCCAGGTGCTGTGCTTGGACGAGTAACTGGCGGTGCTGCACGGCGCGGCGCAGCACCAGGCTTTGCCGATGCGGAAGTATTTTTCGCAGTGCTAGTTGGCTGGGCAGCTGCAATGTAACAAATAAGATTATTAATTCTTATCAAAATAAAAAGTCTAAATATAAACATCACTAAGCAAAGAACAGTCAACTCTCTGAAAGTGATATTGGAAGAAAACTGTATATCCGTCATAGGAAGGGAAAAGAGGCAAGACAAGCAATGGCTTTCCATAGACACCTGGAAGCCGAAAAAGGAGAAAAGGATGGTGAAACACAAGACGAACTAGTGCAAAAATAAACAAGGAAAAGAGAAGCTGAGTTCAATCTACAGCACGCCCAATAAAAGAGTGGAGAAGAGGTACTAGGAAAATATAAGACAATTTAACAGCACTGGCAACTGAAGCAAAACAGGCCACAGATAAGACAGACCTCCGAACAGTATATCAAATAACCACATCATTATGCAAGAAGAGACCGATACAATGAATGGAATCTAATTACCATAGAGAAGAAACAAAGGAAATGCTGGGTTGACAACTTTAGTCGACTTTTGAATCAGCTCCACCTGTAACTCATTCAGAAGCACAGCCAATACACAAATACGGATGGGACGAAAAGAACAACTAAAATACTGATAAACTATTTCAGGACCCGCATGAAAAAGTGAATACATCCCTGCGACTACATACGATTTTAAGACGCCAAGAGTCAGCAACCACCGATCTTCGGCATCCCAAGGAATCCAGATAAGCGGTGTATATACATAATAACATGGCTAAGACCAACAGTTAATGAGTTTATACATTTACGCCACAGTTTGTTCTGATTAATCCTGATCTTTTTCAAAATTAGTCCTACTTCAAATAAGTTTACTTGACGAGAGAGAGAGAGAGAGTGAGCAAGTATGTGTAGCACACGTCCTAGACACTTCAATCGATGAAGGTTCATGATTTTGCCCACCAATTTACTCTCCATATCAAACACTATACTTAATTTTATCATACCTACTACATTGCTATACCTAGCAATGCCAACCAGACGAAGAAGTCTTTGAGTAAGAAAGCCTGTAACCCTTTCATATCTACTTATAGCGTTCATGCCTCAGCTATGAATAAGAACAGTAGTCTACTACCCGCACTTGTCGATACAGTTTAATGTTTCTCCTACGTTTACATACAAAGGCCGACTACTTCTCCCTATTTGCGTGTTATACGAAATGAAAATTGGAAAAATTATTCTGTCACAGAATTTCCCTACACCAAAGGGGTTAAATTCTATGCACATACACGTTATACAGCAAGAAAGAAAAATACAATTCCACTAGTCCAAAGTCACTTAAATAATCCTCTAGTTTCTATATGGTTGGATAACAAATCATTTTATGCATGAAAGCAACCATCATCTGCACCAATGACTCATCGGTGGCAAAAATTAAGTTAGAGAGGAACTTACCAGAATTACTAGAACTGCCAACTTCAGAAGCTATCTGTTCACAACATTCATTGATTCTCGCCATTCGAATAGAATCCAGTTCACTAAGAAATGGTTTCATGATCTTTTCTGATACAACGAACATTGCAGCGCCAAGAGCAGCAAAGCTGCTTTCACGTACTTCAGGAACAGTATCATTGCAGGTTACGCACAGAGGGACAATAAACGATTTTAATAGCTTTTTGTTTAACGAAGAGGCAGAACACTTCCTGAATATTCTACTTAAAATCAAGACTGCTTCTGCACGTACACCAGGCGTTTTATGACTCAACGCTTCTACAATATCATCCACAAAATGATCCAGAGACGCCTGAAAATTAGTGATAATTATGAAAAACGGGATATACCCTTTTGTGAAACTAAAAGAATTTGAATAACGTGTTTTAAGAACGTGTAAGACTCAATGTCCGAAATCTCGACATGAATATTCGCAGGTGGTGTTAGTTTATCAGCTTACTATTATCATTGCTTTATTAGCTTTCTTGTCTCATCTCTTTTTTACTTTTGTAATATCGCTCTGTGTGCCACTGTGAAGTGCGATAATTTTATGTGATATGCTTCCGTGCAAAGTTCTGACTTAATCCACCTGTCTACCATCTCATATTTCTAACTTCATATTAGAAACCGTCCATTTCAGGTACTGAGGTAATTGCCTGAGAGCCCTCAGAGGTATCATATAACACTTCTGGTCGTATAATTACGGCATACACCAACCTGGGCTATTTCTGGAGCAGATGCAATGTTATTCTGGCCTTTAAGGGTCAGGTTTGTAATGCTTCAGTCAGCGTAATCTTGATCTAATCCTGTGGAAACTGGTTTCTTCAAGTATATGTGGGGTGACTCTGCATATCTGATCACCATTATCCCCCGTGGAGTTACTCACATAGGGTAGCATCACTATACAAGCAATCCTGAGGTCTAACTGCGTGTTTGGAAATGGTGGAGATCTTCCAGTGAGCAACATCATCTTGCAACTCCTGCATAGGTATCCTCAAGATTTGCTACGAAAATCATCTCCACACCGCTCACTCCTTGCTAACCCTGAAATTAGTTGGCTAAGTGGCTCCAGATAGTCAGACATGGTTCCGAATCAAATTTGTTGATGCGATTTCTTCCTTTCTTCACTTTCAAAAACTAATATTAAGTAAAGGATGCTTTTTGAATAACTGTGAATATTATGTCTGTTTTTATTCTGCTGTTGCTCAACCGTACTATTTCTCTTTTACCCCATATTGTTTTATCAATCTATGCAGTACGTTTCATGGTAAATGTATTGCGCCACATTTGTTTTCAATGAATAGAAACAAATCAATCTGTTTATAAGTCATAAAACACAAACCTTTAAGTCAAATCAAAGTCAAACAATCACAAGGGAAAACCCAGAACATCGACAACTACATTAGAATCAACATGAATCTAACTGTCAAACATGAGACTGTTTATCTTCTCTTAGCAATCATTTAGACCTAACAACCGTACGATATTTGAGTTCCTAAGTAATACACAGATCTAAGTAGCAAACCGAAGTTCAGGCTGCCATTCAGTAACTTCCCTTTGACTTTCATGATATTTTATTTCTTTTGAAAAGAATGCCCACTTGTTCTGTGAAGACCGAGATGAGCTAAGTTATTTTTGATTATCAAAAAATTTCTATTCTGTAGGCTTAAGTGTATTTACTACACAAACTGAATATTTCACAGTGCCTTAAATTCAGGGTGATCAAACCATATCATCAAGTTAATACGACTCCCAAATCTTCTCAAGTACCTTGACTTTGAATAACAGTGGATGAGAAAGAAAAACGGTATCTCAACTTCGATTTACTGTTGACATTTATTAAACATTACTGCTGGGAAAGAATTATAACGTGATTTTGTAGTGACCGATATAGGTTACGAGGCGAAGGCGAAATTACGAAGTGATGTTCACCCTATAGTAAAACACCTTGAAATTTAGACGTCACCTTATATTATTCACTTTCGAAAAATAATTTCAGTTCACAATAAATTACGATTATGATACAAATATGTCATTTAGATTTACTAAATCACCTAGCGTGAGAAAGTAATGTACAGTGAAACAGAAATTCAAATAAAAATGCTAATATTTTCTAAACTATGTGCTCATATGATGATTTGAAATATTGATGTATACCTATTTTGAAAACATAAGTGGATTAAATCCAATGAATTTAAGGCAAAGAAATTGCTTAAATTTCTGAACAAGAATTACCACGACTTATTCAACTCAACATATATTTCTACACGCCAGAATACGAGACACTGTGAGGATTGATGATGCGACTAAGTCCACCAGACTGAAGTAGATAAAGTGACATTCAAACCCAGGAATCTTTGAAAGTTAAGCCAAAAAGCCACATACCCTCTTCTGCACGACAAGGTAAATTACAGTGCAGTACAGAAAAAATGTTTGGACAACAGAATATATTTATATTCTATCTATAACACCGTTTTAGATAAATTGATGGTATTATTGTGACGACCTTCTAATGACAGCTGTTAGTATTTGTTACGTATGCACATATGGGTTATGTTATGAGGTATGCTAACGAAATGATAGTATTATGCAAAGGGAAAGATGATGTAATACACAGACTAAAGAAACTTTTGTGCATATGGGTTTACACATACATGAAGCCATGACTGATAATTCTCTATAGCTTACTCAGAATAAATCTCTTGTGTTCAGATTTCATAACAGACAGTAAATATATAATGGATGGGAATGTTTTAGTCATAGAGACAATAGTGTATAATAACTCTATTAAGTATAACTGACAAGCATCCATCAAGCTAAAGATTCTACTAACTGATCATCAGAAACTCGAATTCCTAGCTTAATAGAAAGAAATACTGTTTTCAAAATGGAGAGAGGGTCCGATGACCTAATTCCCTGATAATCAGCAGTCGGGTGAAGGGCTTGATGAGTAACACATTACTTGATACATTGAATAACCAGGGTCGTAGTACAGTGTGATCAACAAACAATCTGGAAATCGACTAATCAAAATTCTTCTTGTGCTAATTAGGACTAGTCATTCCATATCAGTGTAAAGGCCCATTAATTACTAGTTGTGGCTAGGAAAAATTGATTTTGTAGTTGTCCACTGTCCACAGTCATTATTCGCAAGTTGAAAAGCTATTGTGTGAGTAGAGCTATGGGAATGTTGTGGTCCACTGATTCCAGCAGTCAGCCCCCATACCAAGTCGATTACAGGTCTATATGTTTCACTTACAGTATTTCTAACGACTAAGAATCATCGCCAGCTCCTATCAAATAGGCGTTGCACACTTTCAAAGCACATGTATATATATATATATATATATATACTGCTAACTTGGATTTCGTTTTTAGTACTGTTGGTTCGCCATGTTACCGTGTTTTCGTATTCTTTCCAAACAGAAAAAAGTAGTGCTTGTAAAAACGTCTTTCTCATGAGTGCAAATGGACCAAACACAGAACAATACAGTCGCTTCTATAGTTCTCAGTTGTTGACTACACCTTTGACTTATTTGAAACGTCCATTGCCTGAATGATTATACTCCGTGAGTTATACGCTAGGGAACTAGTATGAAACATCAGTACAGCCGGGCAAATAAATCAAATTTTACCTCAGGTTAGTACACTTACAAACAGGACCAAAAGTATTAAGCATACATTTAAAAGGAAAGAGAATTTCACATGAATTAGAGGACTAGATGAATAGTGACGCAAACCACATTTTAAAAACACCATAAAGTATTAAATTAAATGTAGATGAGACTATCGTGATCCTACAAATAATAGTAATTTGAAGGTGTGACGAATCCGCACACAACTTTCGGAGAGATGGCTCTGGTTATGAATCCCTCCGCCCCTACTCAGGCCTGCTAAATTGGGAAGTATCACCAACCCTCACACAATGTGGCTTATAGCCCAGTTTATGGAATATCTGTGCCAAGCAAATGCGAATTGGCATAAATATTGAAAAGGACACTGATCAACGGTAATTCACGACAAAATTGAGTCAGACATAACTTTCGGTTAAAATCACAGCCACATATTTAAGTAATGAGACTCAAGGAGAAACTATGGTGACTGAATTGTGTGTACAGAATACACAATGTGCTGAAAATCACATAATGGAGGAAATTTAAATGGAGACTAAACTTAACAAAATAGAAAAAGTAAATGTGCATTATGTATGAGTGACTTACTGAGGAGACTGCAGCATCGGCAGCTTCCCTTAGGGCTTGAACAACATTGGGTTTCTTTTCTTTGAACTTGCCTAAACAAGCTTGTAGAGTTTGTTGAGAATATGGACTAAACTTTGATTTCAGTCCTCTTCCTAATTGTCCCAAAATTTTAGCTGCAAGAGCTACCAACATAATGTTGGTATCTTTATTCACGACCTATAATTTAATTATCAATAAGCATTTATGGAAAAACGCACCTGCAGTAAGCTCTTAACAAGGTCGGAAAAATCGCCTGGTACGATGCGCGGAACGTTTGTAATCTTTTCAAGTGCCTCCAGAGCATCACGACGATCTTGCCACTTTTTTTCTGTCTGAAAAACAGTATTAACCCGACCACATAAGAGACCTTACTATTTGTTGCCAGTACTCACTGGGGACTTTACTAAGGACCTCCGACGGAGGAATCATATCACTCAGATCAATTTCAGTTGGGGCTTCATTTGAAGCAGCTACCTGTTCAGAGGTGTTTTCAACGGCATCACCTGAAATAGTTTCTTTTGGTTTCTGACTGCGTAAATAGCGTAGTCTGACAGGTTTCTCAGGTGGAATACAGCTAAATAGTTCATTTAACTCGTTCATCTGAAAGCAGTGTTTAAAACTGGATTCACTACACTCACCACAACTGGTTTAATATCTTTCAACAGATCTTTTGTACCAGCCCCGACCCATCTGTAGACTTCAACAATAAGATTTTTTGTCTCATTTCTAACGCCTTGGTCTCGATCATCGAGGAGTCGACCAAACTCTTTAAAAAGAGGTTTCACCGAAACTACAGTTGGACCAAAAAGACTAAATATAAATCAGTAATAAGCGATAATAATCCCACTTTAAAGCTTCGCGGAGAGTTTGTAGACAACCGACAACAACTTTCGGATTTTTAGTAGACAAACCCTTCAGGAGTTCTTCTACAACCAACTCGTGACGTTCTATCTCCACAAGCATTAGAAGGCATTCGATTGATTTATCTTTTGTTTTTGCTCGTGCAGAGCCCAAACATTTTGCTATGATACCAGAACATATATCTCCAGCACATCTAACAGTAAATAAGAAAATTAAAACTTACTTTGTAGCCACTGCAGCAACTTCGATATACGTTAAAACGACTTCCAGAGCTTTTTCCTGAGCCACAGCATGGGGATCGGTTACAATTTTTTTCATTAATCCAATATACTCATTGAAAATAGGACTTTTTTCACTTGTCTCTGTAGAGAATATTTTTAAAGCTTCTTCATATCCCGCCACCCGAGCATTCCAAAGCTAAGACCATGATTTAATCATTACATTTTTACCTTATGCTGCACCTTAGCCAAAGTAGGTAGCTTCGACCAGTCATCTTCTGCTGCCATACTAAATACTCGCTACCTGTTTTGATATAAATAAAAATAATCAAACAACATATTTTCGAACACGTCCATGTCGTGATAATTTAAGACGAAGCACATCAAAATTATTCACCAATTCTTACTTTCAAAAGAATGGATACTGAACAAAGAGTACCCTTTTCGATAAATTCATCATCAGGCTCTACATTTATACATACATTATAGTGAATGAATGAATTAGTGTTATGAACAACATTAATGCTGTTTAAATAACTTAAAATCAATAATATTGATTTGATGTTATTTAAACATTAATGTCATTCATAACACTAATTCATTCATTCACTATAATGTATATATAACTGTAGAGCCTGGTGATGAAGTTATCGCAAAATGAGTATTCTTTGTGCAGTTACCATTCTTTTGAAAATTCTTACTTTCTTAAATGAAACTTACGTTTTACTGTTTCTGAATTTGTATTTTTGTCACAAATATGAAATCCAGAACTGATACCAAACGTATATAACCATATGCATGTCTCAAAAACCCCCATTATTCTCCATATGATTATTCTCTTTCCTACACTTCTCTGTTTTTTACAGCTTCTTTGTATTTTATATACTCTTGTGTTCTTATCAAATGTGTTACAGTCGCACTTATGTGCATAATTGTAAGTCAAAATATCATTTTCAATTACTAAGTATTTCCAAATAAATATGATTGTAGCAACGCATGAAACTCTAATTATAAACACAAGTCTGTCTTAAGTGTCTGGAGCTTAACAATGTGATTATCAGTAGAAAAATATAAATTACTAATGTATCTAAGAAACAATTATTTTAAATGATTGTGTTATAAGATAGAGTAGAGAAGCATGCAAACAGTAGTTTACAAACTGTAACAAGACAATAAGCTGTGGTAGTGGTAAGATAAAACAATTGGAGACACAAAGCAAGAATAATGAGCACTTTTACAATCTAGACAGTCGATTTTGTATAACTGGTTATCAGGTTTTACTTTCAGCAAGCCTTACGATGTCCGACGCAAACTGACCACAAGTCTTCGCAATGACAGTGAACAGTGGTGGCCAACAAAAGAGAAATAGATGGAAAAAGAATCAGAGATAGGTAACATCAGACAACTGTTTAGGTTCATCAGGGAAACAGGTGGCAAAAGGCAAGTAATAAGTCAGACAACTTCCGAGAAAAAACTGCGACCTAATTAGCTCTCAGGATAGACGACTGGAACTTTGGGAGGAACATTTTGAAGAGCAATTTAACTGACCTACAGCTATGCCCAACTTACCGAACATCCAACACCTCCCTGAATGGGATATAAAAGCCGGCCCCCCATCCCTAACTGGGATTACAAAAGCTGTTTCTGGTCTGAAACGAGGCAAAACAGCGGAACCTGGTCGAATGACTCCAGAGGCGTTTAGGGACGGTAGAGCCAATTTGCTATCTGAGTTAACTAAGGTATTGGGCAACGTCTGGTAACCAGAGATAATCCCGTTGGGTTGGTGTAAGTCACTGATTATCTCAGTATACAAGGGAGACAAGTTTTCCTGTGATAATCACATGGGGACTAGCTTGATCAAAGCCTACAGTTCTACGCTCAATAATCATGCGTATATTAAGTGGTGCTCGGGAGAAACAAACACGAAGAAATCAGGCAGGTTTTACACCAAGGAGACCGAGTATTGTTCGTATCTTCGCCCTTCAACAGGTTCTAGAAAATAAGCATACTTGCTATATTTCTTAAACTGGAACAGACACTCGATTCTGTCGAACGAGGCACTATGGTGATGACTGGATGTGAAGGGAATGCCGAGAAAACATATCATTGTGGTCAAAGCATTCTACCCGAACTCCTACAGTCAGCTAGGAGACAGCCTACATAGAGTTGTCTTCTGAGGTGGTGACAACCAGTGGTTTCCCTCAGACGTGCTTACTAACGTCCCTATTTCTGTTTAATTTCATCACAAAATAAGCACAGACCGAATTCTTTAAATTAAATGCAGCTACAGGAATTCCGTCTGTCTGTCTGGATTCAACATAAAACTTGGCACCGAACTGCGCCAGTTCGAGTTGCCACGTTCCAAATAGCACACACAAAAGGTAGACAAGAAGATGAGTGAAGAGAATCAATAGAGTTTGACAAGTATAAGAGCGAAACAGAATGGGTAATAGTAGAAAGAAATATGAAAGATTACAGAGACTGAATACATCTGAGCCATTGACAACGATTTTGAGCCATATCACCTATTGCCTCCAGCCACTGATTCCTAGAGTCCCGAGGGCCCCAACCCGGGAGTCTGCATCTCCCTACCTGACTCAGTTTAACTGTTAAGGATTTCATGGATTGATGAGGCCATGTTTTTGTTTGGCCACCACTTACTCTTTTCCAGCCTGCACCTATATCAGCTAGTAATGCCCGTCGGGGGAGGCGATGGTTAGGCATGCGCTAGGATGAGATGGCTAGGACATGTTACGTATGCCTAGGCATCGCCTTCCTCAACGGGTAATGTTAGCTGACATAGGATCGGGTTGGAAAAGAGCTAGAGGTTGTCAAAACAAAACATAACATCAGTCAATAAAATCCACAAGTTAATTCAAGCGAGTCACGTAGAGGTCCTTGAGGTGGTAAAAGCCAATGGCTGGAAATAATTGGTGATATGTCCCGAAATCGTCCTCATTGGCGTAGATGCATTCACCCTTTGTGACTTGTCATACCCATTAAAACTCTACCGTCTTCCATATTAGCATTATTTTTCTCATACTTCTGTTTATTGTCTTTTGAACCTCGTTTTACTCCCTAATCTTGCTGTGTGCTACATGGAATGTGGCAGCTTCAACTGCTGCACATCTGTGCAAAGTTCTATGTTGAAACCAGTCAGACAGTCAACAAAGTCTGAACTTCTAATAAAAACGTTTGATTTCCTTCTGCACGCACTCAAACCTGATTAGTGTTAATGCATCTCCACATTCATATCTGAGATTTACGCAGTGAAGGCATTCTGCATTTGCTGTAAAGCATTTTAATAAGGTAGTTAAACTATATATCACATTATATCTCAAAAGTCTGTCAACCAGTAAAAAGCAGGTATTCGTGTGTAGACACCATGGAAAATACTGCATTTCAAAATACAGCCAAGTGAAGTGGTACAGCACCATTGACCCTGGAACGCTCAGTGAGCAAGTTAGTGAAACTTGGTGAATAATACCGTAATGATGAATAAAATATACTTCATGGAGTGTTGGGTTATTAAGTGCGATATCTGTCAAGTTTTAAGTCAGGTTTGGAAAAGACTACGTTAAGGTATAGACTACGAACGCGTTAGGGTTCATGTCAGATAAGTGCCAGTTTAGGGGTCTTTTCACCTTAGGGTTTCGCTAAGGAAAGATTACGGTTATTGCTACGGTTAGAGCAAATAGATGATTATGCGCAAAGAATGTATTAAAACTATTGTTAATACTCCAATCTAAAATTTACAGGTATTTTTGTCGCGCGTCAAAAAAGAGTATCCTGTAAGTTTCATGCGTTTAATCCATTATTCCCACGAACGTATGTATTTTTCGAGCAAAAATAGTGTTTGTCATGTGGTTGGTGCTTTCAGGGTCCTTTGTTCGTCGACACTTACTGGTGCTTAAAGTTAAACTTTGACAAGAGCACTTACGCGAGACAACCTTCTTGTACAGCAGTGACGTTTGGAGACTTCGTACACTTCTTCAAACCAAGCTAAATGCAGAAAAATTAGGAAAACAAATGCGACTAATGACATCCAATATCCTAATAAACTATTCAACTGCATGAGATCATGATTGCAGCAGGATTCAGGTTTTTTCAAATTTATTTGAGTAGTTCTATAGTGTCACCTCACTAGCTTAAAAATAATCATTGAAGGTGCAGATTAAAAAAATAAACAATGGCGATATATAGGAAAATTTCACAACAAAGCTGAATGAAGTACGTTCAACGACGAGAACGACAACTTACAAACTCAAAAACGCTCCAAAGAAAACCCGCCACAGCTGATCAAAGACTATAATAAATATCTCCAACTCAGAAAGCGTTCAATACTTTAAATCAGCATCTTCGAATTTTGAGTCCTAGGCACATATTTCGATAGTCATAAAAGTGTTCTTGTGTTGAGCTTTAGCTGTGAACTGATGCGACAGAAACTTTTTAATAAACAGTATTATACTGTTTCACGCTGAGATAACGAAACTCTTTTTCCAGGTTCACAAAGATACCTCTGAACTCCGTTGAACTTTTGATCGTTCCACTTAGTGGTCGTCACAATAAATGTAAGGGAATGTGTTTGCGTCACTTTTGGTGGAGAACTTACCATTTATGTTGTCAAACATTCTCGAAACTTCATAGAAGGTTGGTGATTTGCTGTTCACAAACCTTTAATATATGCTCTTCATACCACTACAGATCAGAACTCTCCATGTGGATTGCTCTACTTAGACCGTATTTCGCAGTTCATGTCTGACACTCAACTCGTTTCTGGGGCTGACAACACTGAGGCATACGCTTTGTCTTCGATGTGCATCATGTTACTGTTACCAACCGCTGACCTTAACAAAATGGCTGAACGTCAGCTCACGGGTTAAGACTTAGGAAAGCTGTCAATAGAAACCTCCCCCTTGTGTATAGTGAAGCAACTAAACTGCACGATATGTCCTCCACCTACTGCTCCCCTGTTCTCACGCCACAGTGTATTTGACCACAACCTTTCGCAACCATGAATACGAGCAACAGACAAGTTGATATGGGCTAGATTTGTGTGGCCTGGTAAAAATCGTGATGTGTGCAATTGGACGTGTGCTTGTGTGAGTTGCCGACGCGCTAAAGTTCACACCTAGTGCCTGTTTTAGACATGTCCATCTGAATACCGTGAGTCCACTACCTCCTTATGATGGCCACACGTACTCGCTCACCTGCGTTGATCGTTTTACTCGTTGTCAACCAGCTGTTTGCATAGCAGACGTGACGTCTGAGACTATCTGCAGTGTTCATGGAAAGATGGGTCGCACAGCTTGAGTGCTCGGCTGCGGTGGTCACTGACCGTGGGCAGCAATTCAAGTCAACAACTTTTAAGGGGATGTAAGAGCTATTGGGATGCAAAGCATCAGAATAACAGCATATCACGTATATGGAAATGGTCTATCAGAGCGCTTTCACCTCCAGCTGGAGGCCGCGTTAGTGGCCGTCGACAACACCGAGTGGACAGAGTTCCTTCCCCTGGTCCCTATTAGCATCCGTTCAACCCTCAAAAAGTTGATTTTCAGTGTACCACTGCAGAGTTGGCACTTGAAACCACACTCCGTTTGTCTGGTGAGACTATTTCGATATATATTGCTGAGTCACGTGTTGCCGATATTCACTGTAATGCCCACCCCTTAAAAAGCATTACACAGTCAAATCTCACATCACTCAGTACAAGAAAGTTCAAGTAGGCCCCATACTTGAGGACCACACTCAAGTTTCGTGCGTTGCGACGCGGTACGTAAACTCTTACAGCCCCGTTATGCATTATTATCACCATATCCTTTAGTTCCTAGAGGAACAAAGGGCTTCAGCCGCGCGTCTCCGTTGCACTTGGATTTCTGCAAATTTTTCAAACCACTCCGAGTCTGCCCATACGCTTTCATCTTCTCTTCACATGACCTCCTCCAAGCCACCCTCACACTGACTACCAGATTGCTGCTTCCCTTTCGGGTTCCACTCGAATAATGGTGTCAGTCACGTCTCGTAAGCCATTAATGCCCAGCTCTTGCTACTCTCGGGCTCACGCTGTCGCTTGAAGTTTCTCAGAAACGCTTAGTAATAACGGACGCAAAAACCAAAACACCGATTGGCCGCTCGAGAATTCTTTATTGTAACACCAACATATAATAAAAAATAATTCCTCTAAGGTCTGTGAACAAATATTACAATAATAAATCACAATATTACTTCTGATGGTTTATTGCTGACTTCTTTCTGAACAGCGACCGATGAGACGATGACTGTCGTATTGATGCCTCCGCGAAAATTGGGGAAGTTGGTTTTAAGCAAACAACCAAGAATTGATCGTTCAATCTTCAACTACATTGACACTCCCCGGCAAAAAATGCATCCAACCCTTTTTTCCATCACGACCAATGCACGTCGAATTGGATGCCATTGCGAGAACCTGGGTCACACGGACAGAGCTGAAATGGAAAACAAACAGAAAAGACAACACACCACAAGCATACCCACAGCACAATCTCACACATCAATGACAACCTGCGAGTCCAGACAGAGACCTCATCTTGACATCTTGCAACACAATCGCCGCTTGCTAGAATGACTCTTGCAGAATGCAATGTGACCATAGCACAACCTCACGATACTCTACGCACATCCTCGTATCTACTCACTACCAATTACCACTGAAATCGCTGGTCACTCATTCTGCCTCAGTTCTAATAGCGGTGACGCATGCGAGCCTCAGTCGTTTACACTCTTTCTCCCCGGCGTGTCGGACTGCAGCTAACAATTATCTCCGTGTGCATTTCATTCTCAGCAATAGCCTCCCCGGCGTATACGACCCATCTGCTGTCCTTAACATCAATCAATTCATTCACGGATGTAGAAGAATCGAAACAACTTCAGAAGTAATCACGACAAAAATTTTAACAAAATAATGCAATGACAACAAGGTACGAAAACAACAAGTAAACACGATGAATCCAAAATACACCAATTGATAGGACACATCACACATATATACAAACTGTACACAAAAACTCGCGGATCACATCTTGATGGAATTCCTTTGGAGAATCGCAGGACTTACACCAGTACGCCTACAACCCTTCACAGGTTGACGATTGTAAGTTGTGGAATGTCCGGACACAAACAAGATTAACCAACAATTACAATAACTGGAACTCACACAATTATTTAACACAAACATAAGTACAACGAACACATCAGGTGTTGTGGATTCTGGCACGACAAACTACCCATGAAGAACTGTAGGACTTACAGCAGTATGCCTACATTGCTTCTCAGGTTGATGATCCAAGTGGAAGTCGTCCGGACTCAAACAGAATTACCAACAGCTAGATGACAGATGATATCAATTCAGTATATACAATATGAACATATGTACAAAATCACACACCAAGCACATTGGACTGCTCATTGATGCGCTACCCTTTGAAGAATTGTAGGACTTACAGCAGTACGCCTACAACCCTACTCAGGTTGACGCTCTAGATTGGAAAATCGTTGCAGAGTTCATTTGCTAACTTCCTTCTATCAGCCATATCATCAAGTCTGAACGGTAACACGCTCATGTCATTGTATCGTAGAATAAAGATGACTAACAAACACACGACGTATCTGGTCAACCAAGTGTAGAAACAGAGTAATTTACACCAAAGATAATAACATTCAAATAGTAACTTGAAACTAGAAATGCCTTTATTCATGCAAGTCAATTTAACAATTACTCTCTCGTTTACACTTGGCTTATCCTCACTTAACTGACCATTGATATTCGTCCTTTCAAGCGAACTGATACTAGCATAGTCATTGAACAAGATACTGGAGTTGATGGGCGTCTTTTTCATTGTGGATGACAGCACCAACGACGACTGATTGATATCAGTTGATGAAGTTAGCGGTGGATCAAAAGCTGTTGTTGCTCGACTTTCAGAAATTTGTCTACATGCAAGACCACCACCACTGCTGTCTTTTACTATCAGCTCAGGTTTACCACTAGCATCCGATGATAGGTGGGCTACATGCTGATCAATCACACTGACGGTCTCACAAGTACGCATGCCTTCTGCAACTGCACCTGCATTTATTTCTACTTCACGTTGTAGTTGTACAGAACCCTTGTTCAACTTAGCAGTAGTGGGCATATCCCTCATCTCATCATGATCAACCAAAGACAACTGTGAAGTATCATGATCATTATCACGAATATTCACTTTACCGTCAAGTTCATCATTTTCAAACTCTTTAATAACAGAAGTGGACAATTTTGGTTCCTCCTCACAAATCATTAAAGGTTTTATATCTTCACTCTGACTAGTTATACTTTGTAAACTTATGGAGTCAGAACTCCACTCTGAAGCAGTAACTCTATTCTGTGACACTCTATTCAACAATGGCTTACCAGTTGCAACTACAGACTTCTTGACCGCATCGTTATCGTCACACAATTTGGAGTCAGGCCTGGAGTTTACATTTAGCTTATCACTGAACTTGCTCACTGGTTCACAGTTCACTTCTGTATGCACCTCTTGCAAACGTGTAAAACAAAACCGTGTTTGTCTTGCATCTTGTAACTTATCTGTTGAGGATGTACTACGAAACCTGTTACACTCACTAGATCTATATGCATTACTATACATCATAGAGTCTTCTCGATATCCACCTCTCTGAGGCTTATTCGTCATCAATGAGTGCGTTTTACCCTCAGACTGCTCTATTCTAGGGGTGAGATTCAATAGACTGGAAAACTTGCTCATCGATTGATTGACACTATCTCTTACTAGTTTCAGGATATCATCAAATTTTGGCTCGACACCCTCATCCTCCATACGGGAGCTTATCTTCACCCACTTCCTTTGCAGTCGAGTAGGTAGGCGTCTTGCCATTACTTCTAGTATAAAACTCGAGTTGAGGTCACTCATGCAATTCATAGAAATCAAGGTATTCTTATTAAATAATAATAATAGTATATCCTCATTTTGTACATGAGAGACGCCAGTTTACAGGCATCATCAATAAGATAAATTACATATACGATTAGCAATCATAATTAATAATAATGTTTTAATAAAGTACACATTTTTTCCTACTTGTGTAGGACACACCAAATATACAGGCATGGATAAGCATTAATTAAATTTCATAAGGTTTATGGTTAAGTTACATGGTTGCTGGCGTTTTTGTTTTAATAATATATAATGTATATTCTATATAAACATATAAATTTACATGAAAATGCATGCCATTTTTTTAGGTCTGTGGGAACAATATGATAACCAGTCATTCAATGGAGCACATCATGAAATATAGGAATATTAACTTCGCATTAACAAAAAAACCCAAGTAAGTTTTGGATGGATTAAAAATACTTGGGAAAAAATAAAGCTTGAAGTAATTCCTCAATATAACTTGGGTGTGTACAAATCCGAATCTTATTTTTGATTTGATTTATATCCAAATTGGGTAATAAGGAAGCTATTTTTACAGATACGATCAGTTATGTTATAAGCTACAATCGTGACGTTGTATTACAAATTGATACTTTTCCATTGGTATAAGAGTATATTCCACAAATGTAATCCAGGTTGCGTCGTGGAGAAAGTTAATTCGTTATTAACCAGGCAACTGAAAGATACGGGACCAATAATGTTTGCAGATCATTTGTCATTGTAAATGGTCAAATATCCACATTATTCATTCTCATTCAAAAAGTCAAATGGAAGCTGAAATGGTGAGAGAAAAAAGAAGACAAACAACAGCAACGCAAAAGAAAGCAACGGGAGTCCTTAAGGAGTGATTAATAAATATATACATATATATTCTGTTTAGTAACTGTGGTTATTTTGGTACACAAACTAACTAGTCCCGTTATGCTAACTTTTATATTATGTGTAAACTAATATTACTGTCCTGTGTAGAAATGTTAATCATCTAGTTCCAATAATATTAAAATTTATAATTGTAGTTTGTTGTAACTACACGTTTAAAGAACTTAAAATATCTATGTAGGGTGAAAAAGAAGGTGTAAGAGTCAGGCGCAAAAGTGCATTGTCATCTTTGAGCAGTCTGGTGACTGAGGAGATGAACACTGGAAGTGTGTTTGCATCGCGCACATTAGCTGGTAGTCTATTCCAAATGACTGAAAACTTATTTAAGAAGAAGTTGTACCGCACGTAAGTCTGACAGTGCTCCATAGCAGCTAGGTTGTGATGATTTCTAAGATTGTAACTGATGACAGCGGTAGGTTTAGTTATTGGCTCGGAGGAATGCAAGAGAAGATTAGTTAGCTTATAGTAAAAGATAAGGTTTAGCTTAAGGCGTCTTTTCCAGAGGGGTTCTAATCTTAGTCTTACGCATCGCTCATGGTATTCCAGACCACTTTCTAAACCAAGAGTTCTTGAGGTAAACTGCCGTTGCACTCCCTCTAATTTAAGCTTGTCATTTTGTCTTAGTCCGCTAAGAATAAACGGGCAGTATTCTAAGATAGGTCGGACACATACTTTGTATAATAAAACCCTAGTTTCACAACAAAAGAAATTGCGTGTTATGCATCCTATCAGCCTTCGCGTTTTACGTCTGGCATAATCAGTCTGTTCAGCGAACGTTAGGTTACTAGAGTATCTAATACCGAGATCTACGACTGAATTGAGCTTAGCTAGTTTTCGCCCATTTATTTCAAGAGTTAGATCAAGCTTACTGTTGCCGATACAAATCCAGCCGCATTTGTCAATGTTAAAATTTAGACAGGATTCAGCACACCACGTTGCAAGGCTACTTAGTTCAAGATGTATTTTAGTAACCATATCGCTTAATTCATGAGTGTAGCAGGAGTAGACGACTTTGAGGTCGTCAGCATATAGGAATGGTTTACCTGAGGTGAAGCACTTGCAAATGCTGTTAATGTAAACTGTGAATAAAAGTGGACCTAGGACACTACCTTGCACGACCCCACTTGAGATCTGCCTAGGATGAGACAATACAGATCCAACTTTGGTTATTTGTACCCTGTTGCTTAGAAATGATTTTAACCAGTTCAGTAATGGGTTGCGAATTCCACAAGAGTACAGCTTCTCAAAGAGAATACTGTGAGATACCATGTCAAATGCCCTAGATATATCGAAGTAGAGAACAACGACTAGCTTACGTGCTTCGCGACTACTAGTGATGCAGTTGAAAAAGTCGAAGTGGCAAGTAACGCAGGATCTATTTTTGAGAAATCCGTGTTGAGACCTTGTAACAAGATCTTCCCTAATTAGGTAGTCTGACAATTGATCCTTTACAACTTTCTCCATGATTCGTGAGATAACTGGGGTTATATTTATGGGTCTGTAATTGCGGACGTTTGCCCTATCACCAGATTTGTAATGTGGAATTATGAAGCTAGTTTTCCACTCACTAGGGTAAGTGCCAGTGTCCATAGATATTGAGAAGAATTTAAGAAGTAACAGGGTATATCACACCCACTGTTTTTGAAAATTATCGAAGCGAGGCCATCCGGTCCCGTACTAGTGGAAGGTTTAAGGCTTTTAATTGCTTGTACTATTAACTGATTAGTGAACACAATGCTTTCAAGGGAAGAGATAGTAAGGGGAGCGGTTTCACCAGGCATATGTGTTTCTAAACTAAAGTTTGCAAACCAATCACTGAAGAGTTCACAGATAGTGGCAGGTTCATTGTAGATTACTTTGTCGTGAAGTAAGTATGGGATTTCCCTCGCCGACTGCATTCGTTTTTTAAGAAGTGCCGTTAAGTTATAAACTTTGGAGGTACTTTCAAGTGCCGTTAACTCTTCGTCGAGGTCCTTTTGAGAGCGTAGGCGCTTGATAGATTCAAGAGACTCGTGGATTGAGAGCAATAGTGATATGTCCTTAGTGGAATAGTACTGTTTCTTCAGTTTCCTTAACTTATTACGGTGTGCCCTTGGAATATATTCAGTTCGGTGTCTACTTAATTTCACTATTTTCTTTGGGGCAACTGTATCTAGACAAAGGGTAACATTCCTGTAAAACAGGGTTACTAAGGCCTCCAGGGAGTCAGTGGTAAAATAGTCATCCCATTGACAGAGTCGAATAAGTTCTTGGACTAATCCCCAGTCTGTATATTTGTAACTACGACATATTGTGCTTCCTGAGTCTTGTTTGTTTCCTGTATTTAGTGGTGAGAAAGGCAGAGAGCAGAGTACCATTCTATGGTCACTACTGGAAAATCTATTACCAACATAAGTGGATACTGGGATTGTGTCATGACAAAAAACAAGGTCCAACATGTTGTCCCCACGAGTAGGTGTCTGGACGTGTTGTTGCCATCCATAACAGTCTATAGTGGCAAGTAATTCGTCGAAGCGTTGGGGGCCGGAACTAGTTAGCCAATTGACTTCTGGAAGATTGAAGTCCCCTGCAATTATTTTGTAATTAGCACTAAACGAGGATGCATGTGCAAACGATTTAGCTAATAACGCATCAGTTTCTTTTGTTGAGCTTGGTGCTCGATAAACACAGCCTATGAGAAGTTTGTACTTATCTCCATGTAAGACAACCCAGAGTGAGTCAGGTACATTATTCATTGTTTCATCTTCCACCTTACTGACTACAAATGAGCTATGTATATATATGAGACATCCTCCACCACGCTTGCAATCTCTGTTTGCACGGTGTACAGTGTAATCATCGATACCTATATGCACATCAAGTACAGAGGATGAGCACCATGACTCAGTAATCAGAGCTACAGTAGGCTTGGCGACTAATAATAATGTCCTTAGTTCAGATATCTTATTGATTAAGGAACGTGCATTAATTAGCAATATCGTGAATAAGTCACGGGATACTACAAACTGGCTTAAAATGTCACCATAACCTAAATCTATTTGTGCGTCAGCACCGCAAGAATTTATGAATGAAAAGGAGGTCGGACTGGGTGTCTGCACATCGGAGTTGGTGTGCAATGAGGTGGTCCTAGGTGCCATGGGTCGTACCAGTGATTCGGGACACCTGGAAAATTTACCATGTGTTCCTGGATATAAGGGTAGTACAGGTTGGGCCTAGGTTGACGGTTAAAAGGCATAGCATCAGAGGTCTACCCATCCAACTGCTATTCGTCATACCGGTATACACCTTCGGGTTGTTTTTATAACTTAAAGGGAATTGTGAAGGAAGGTGCTTTGGCTGCAAGACTTTAGGAGTCTTGGAGCCTGACTTTCTATAAGGTGGAGCATGCGGAACACCTCCAGATATACTTATGTTTCGAGAGGAGTTTTTCGTAACAAGTGATGGTTTGTTGGCATTCTTACTCTCAGCAGGCTTATTGAATACAAAGTATTCTTCCCCATCATTAGTCTCAACCCTGCGAAATTTGTTCATCGTGGTGAGGTTACTACGTTTGGGGGGAAATTTCTTAGAACAACTTGCAGAAGTTCTAGTCATTTTAACATCTTTCGATGAGGCTTTATTTACAGGGGTACTGGTATCTAAATCAGTTCCTAGTTCCATTGGCAGGTGTGGTTGTTGTGTAGTTTGCTGAATGCTAGTTTCAGCACTAGGTGTCTGTTGCTGTGCACGATCCTTATTTGGTAAATCAAAGCTAGAGGAGGTGACCAGGTTATTACTACGCATTATTCTGCGCTGACACGGTGTTTTATCCTGAGCTACGGTTATAGACTTATAACTGCTATTCAGTCTTAAGTGATCCTGACATTTAGTAAACTTACTAGCATCAAGGGAATTACTGAATTTAAAAATGATTGGGCAATTAGCCTGGTTAGACTTTTTACGAAGTCGTTTGCATTCACATGGAACACTAGCCATGCCGCAACAAATCAGGATTTTGTGTCTTACAGTTTTCAGGGGCAGAGAATCTGGGACGTTGTAAACTATAGCTTGGTGAGAAGAGGTTATACGCTTCATCACCTCCGTAGCCAAGCAGTCAATCAGATTTTCAGCTTTATTTAGGTTGTCTGGAGATATTTTAGGATGCCTTTCTAAAAGACAGGCTATTGGGTCTAAATTCAAAAGCTTATTTTGAGTTACATCCAGTAAACACTTAACCTGGCCAATATCAGAACGGCTCTCCGTGGTATTTGAGATTGGCAGTGACATACTATCAAACTGATCTAATTTTTTCTGAATTTCACTTACTTGCCTCTGCATATCTTTCAAAAGGAGGTTTAGTTTACAGAACTCAGAGTTCTCTAACAGAACATCTTTCACCTGTATCACAGGAGTGAGATCTGCACTCAAACCATTTTGAGAGCTAGTAGTTGATACTGTATTACCAGGCGGTAATGCAGTTATAACCGAATTTAAGCCACTATCTAAAACAATTGTGTTTCTACGAACACGTTTTTTAGAGATTTGGACCATAATTTCAAGAATTATATGACAATAAGCAGTAAATAAATTTCAGAGCAAACACGTGCAAAAATGTCACCAATTTCGAACGTGCTGCCAAGCATCAGAATAACAGCATATCACGTATATGGAAATGGTCTATCAGAGCGCTTTCACCTCCAGCTGGAGGCCGCGTTAGTGGCCGTCGACAACACCGAGTGGACAGAGTTCCTTCCCCTGGTCCCTATTAGCATCCGTTCAACCCTCAAAAAGTTGATTTTCAGTGTACCACTGCAGAGTTGGCACTTGAAACCACACTCCGTTTGTCTGGTGAGACTATTTCGATATATATTGCTGAGTCACGTGTTGCCGATATTCACTGTAATGCCCACCCCTTAAAAAGCATTACACAGTCAAATCTCACATCACTCAGTACAAGAAAGTTCAAGTAGGCCCCATACTTGAGGACCACACTCAAGTTTCGTGCGTTGCGACGCGGTACGTAAACTCTTACAGCCCCGTTATGCATTATTATCACCATATCCTTTAGTTCCTAGAGGAACAAAGGGCTTCAGCCGCGCGTCTCCGTTGCACTTGGATTTCTGCAAATTTTTCAAACCACTCCGAGTCTGCCCATACGCTTTCATCTTCTCTTCACATGACCTCCTCCAAGCCACCCTCACACTGACTACCAGATTGCTGCTTCCCTTTCGGGTTCCACTCGAATAATGGTGTCAGTCACGTCTCGTAAGCCATTAATGCCCAGCTCTTGCTACTCTCGGGCTCACGCTGTCGCTTGAAGTTTCTCAGAAACGCTTAGTAATAACGGACGCAAAAACCAAAACACCGATTGGCCGCTCGAGAATTCTTTATTGTAACACCAACATATAATAAAAAATAATTCCTCTAAGGTCTGTGAACAAATATTACAATAATAAATCACAATATTACTTCTGACGGTTTATTGCTGACTTCTTTCTGAACAGCGACCGATGAGACGATGACTGTCGTATTGATGCCTCCGCGAAAATTGGGGAAGTTGATTTTAAGTAAACAACCAAGAATTGATCGTTCAATCTTCAACTACATTGACACTCCCCGGCAAAAAATGCATCCAACCCTTTTTTCCATCACGACCAATGCACGTCGAATTGGATGCCATTGCGAGAACCTGGGTCACACGGACAGAGCTGAAATGGAAAACAAACAGAAAAGACAACACACCACAAGCATACCCACAGCACAATCTCACACATCAATGACAACCTGCGAGTCCAGACAGAGACCTCATCTTGACATCTTGCAACACAATCGCCGCTTGCTAGAATGACTCTTGCAGAATGCAATGTGACCATAGCACCACCTCACGATACTCCACGTACATCCTCTTATCTACTTATTACCAATTACCACTGAAATCGCTGGTCACTCATTCTGCCTCAGTTCTAATAGCGGTGACGCATGCGAGCCTCAGTCGTTTACACTCTTTCTCCCCGGCGTGTCGGACTGCAGCTAACAATTATCTCCGTGTGCATTTCATTCTCAGCAATAGCCTCCCCGGCGTATACGACCCATCTGCTGTCTCTAACATCAATCAATTCATTCACGGATGTAGAAGAATCGAAACAACTTCAGAAGTAATCACGACGAAAATTTTAACAAAATAATGCAATGACAACAAGGTACGAAAACAACAAGTAAACACGATGAATCCAAAATACACCAATTGATAGGACACATCACACATATATACAAACAGTACAAACAAACTCGCGGATCATGTCTCGATGGAATTCTTTTGAAGAATCGCAGGACTTACACCAGTTCGCCTACAACCCTTCACAGGTTGACGATTGTAAGTTGTGGAATGTCTGGACACAAACAAGATTAACCAACAATTACAATAACTGGAACTCACACAATTATTTAACACAAACATAAGTACAACGAACACATCAGGTGTTGTGGATTCTGGCACGACAAACTACCCATGAAGAACTGTAGGACTTACAGCAGTATGCCTACATTGCTTCTCAGGTTGATGATCCAAGTGGAAGTCGTCCGGACTCAAACAGAATTACCAACAGCTAGATGACAGATGATATCAATTCAGTATATACAATATGAACATATGTACAAAATCACACACCAAGCACATTGGACTGCTCATTGATGCGCTACCCTTTGAAGAATTGTAGGACTTACAGCAGTACGCCTACAACCCTACTCAGGTTGACGCTCTAGATTGGAAAATCGTTGCAGAGTTCATTTGCTAACTTCCTTCTATCAGCCATATCATCAAGTCTGAACAGTAACACGCTCATGTCATTGTATCGTAGAATAAAGATGACTAACAAACACACGACGTATCTGGTCAACCAAGTGTAGAAACAGAGTAATTTACACCAAAGATAATAACATTCAAATAGTAACTTGAAACTAGAAATGCCTTTATTCATGCAAGTCAATTTAACAATTACTCTCTCGTTTACACTTGGCTTATCCTCACTTAACTGATCATTGATATTCGTCCTTTCAAGCGAACTGATACTAGCATAGTCATTGAACAAGATACTGGAGTTGATGGGCGTCTTTTTCATTGTGGATGACAACACCAACGACGACTGATTGATATCAGTTGATGAAGTTAGCGGTGGATCAAAAGCTGTTGTTGCTCGACTTTCAGAAATTTGTCTACATGCAAGACCACCACCACTGCTGTCTTTTACTATCAGCTCAGGTTTAGCACTAGCATCCGATGATAGGTGGGCTACATGCTGATCAATCACACTGACGGTCTCACAAGTACGCATGCCTTCTGCAACTGCACCTGCATTTATTTCTACTTCACGTTGTAGTTGTACAGAACCCTTGTTCAACTCAGCAGTAGTAGGCATATCCCTCATCTCATCATGATCAACCAAAGACAACTGTGAAGTATCATGATCATTATCACGAATATTCACTTTACCGTCAAGTTCATCATTTTCAAACTCTTTAATAACAGAAGTGGACAATTTTGGTTCCTCCTCACAAATCATTAAAGGTTTTATATCTTCACTCTGACTAGTTATACTTTGTAAACTTATGGAGTCAGAACTCCACTCTGAAGCAGTAACTCTATTCTGTGACACTCTATTCAACAATGGCTTACCAGTTGCAACTACAGACTTCTTGACCGCACCGTTATCGTCACACAATTTGGAGTCAGGCCTGGAGTTTACATTTAGCTTATCACTGAACTTGCTCACTGGTTCACAGTTCACTTCTGTATGCACCTCTTGCAAACGTGTAAAACAAAACCGTGTTTGTCTTGCATCTTGTAACTTATCTGTTGAGGATGTACTACGAAACCTGTTACACTCACTAGATCTATATGCATTACTATACATCATAGAGTCTTCTCGATATCCACCTCTCTGAGGCTTATTCGTCATCAATGAGTGCGTTTTACCCTCAGACTGCTCTATTCTAGGGGTGAGATTCAATAGACTGGAAAACTTGCTCATCGATTGATTGACACTATCTTTTACCAGTTTCAGGATATCATCAAACTTTGGCTCGATACCCTCATCCTCCATACAGGAGCTTATCTTCACCCACTTCCTTTGCAGTCGAGTAGGTAGACGTCTTGCTATTACTTCTAGGATAAAACTCGAGTTGAGGTCACTCATGCGATTCATCGAAATCATTCCATTCTTGTAAATTAGCAAATTATCTAAAAACTCAGAGAGTGCCTGGGAGTCATCCTGTAATTGACCACCATTACCCTTAACAGCCTCGAATAATTTCTCTGCAATCATCGAGGGCCTTCCAAACCTTTGACGTAATATGCTCATAGCCTCGTAGTAGCCCTCTTTTGGCTTCATAAACTTACAGCACTGTATAGCTCTTGCAGCATCTCCAGTGCAATATCTCATCAAATACATTAACTTCAATTCATCATTTAATAAAAAACCACTCAACATGATCTCAAACTCCTTTACAAATTGTAAATAATCAGCTGGGTTTCCATCAAAACACCGTGGTTCAAACTTAGGGAGTTTGATGTTCCTATTATCCGTGAACGGCAAAACAGTAACATCAACCATGTCATGCTTAACATCAGACACATCGTTACAATAAACAGACAAACCACCATGACTTACTTTCCTGTTTGCATCCAAGACACTCTGTCCCTTCTTTGACCCAGGCATTGTTGAACTTGACCCAATTCCAAAAACGTTCCAGATATTACTTGTTCAAAGAGGACTTGACCGGCACCAGGAAAGATGAACGGTGACTATCCAAACTTTCACCTACTGTCTGAATCCGCCAAAGTCTGTTTTTACCGTCAGAAAATGTCAGCCACGTCTCGTAAACCGTCAATGCCCAGCTCTTGCTACTCTCGGGCTCACGCTGTTCCTTGAAGTTTCTCAGAAACTCTTAGTAATAACGGACGCGAAAACCAAAACACCGATTGGCCGCTCGAGAATTCTTTATTGTAACACCAACATATAATAAAAAATAATTCCTCTAAGGTCTGTGAACAAATATTACAATAATAAATCACAATATTACTTCTGATGGTTTATTGCTGACTTCTTTCTGAACAGCGACCGATGAGACGATGACTGTCGTATTGATGCCTCCGCGAAAATTGGGGAAGTTGATTTTAAGTAAACAACCAAGAATTGATCGTTCAATCTTCAGCTACATTGACAAATGTCTTGTCTATTGATGTCACTTGATGGTTTACACAGCGTATGGCCAGTCAATCCACCTCCAGTTCTTCCTGGTTATTTGTTTCACAATCGGTTCCTGGTTGGTTCACTCATCGCCAGAGATGCTTCATTATTGGTGATCTTTTCTGACCGGACATCTGATCTTGAATATGGAGCGAAGACAACTGTTAATGAAGGTCTGTGGTTTTATTTGAGATTGTCTTTATGACGCTTCAAGTCTCTGATCCGTATGGTAATAATAATAATGTATATTCTCATATAAACATATAAATTTACATGAAAATGCATGCCATTTTTACAGGCACGATCAAGTATGATATAATATCAAATCGTAGATTGTCTACAAGTTAATAATGTTTCAACAGTTAAATATTTGATATATATATATAAATACACATTGTCAGAACTAGGCTGTATAGTTATTGAATTGTACAATTTTCCTCCAGGTTGAGCGGGAAAATGGACTTCGTTTCGTTTTCATTTGTGGTTGTCGGCATACGATAACCAAACAAAATTGAGGTAAGTACAACGTTTATATGAGATTGAAAGCTGTTTTAGAAAAGTAAAAGTGCTGAGGTGAATCGTTAAATTGAAATGAAATAAGTGAGTGCAAGTATCATTAATAAATGCATTAATAAAGAAAACTCCCTAGGCTGACAACGTTCATTTGCAATGTATAATGCTACACGTATATCTCGTACTATCATGATGTCCACTTTTGGTTTTAATACATTTATCCTCAGTTGTGCCAGTTGTTTTTGTTTTATACCTTTTTGTGCATTTAATGTACAACCGTACCCTTCAGAGAGTAGGAATATAATAAGTCATAAAGAGCTGTAAAATGTTAGGTTTAATGGGATATAATGAGGATCGAGTAAAGACGTTATTGGAAAATGAATGAGGTAAGACATTGTGAAGTGGTATATAAAGATCAGACAATGGACAGCAAGTTAGTTTATAAGATGCCCCATAAATCTGTGTAGATCCCGCGTGGTCGCATCTCAACAATAAGCTGAGCGAATGGTATATATTTACAGGTAGAAGCATGATCTGTCAAGGCGTTCATTGTTATCTTTTTCAAGATAAAGATCTAAGCCCTCATAAAAATCAGAAATATCTCGAGCCTTTAATTTGTATATTGCTGTTCCTGCAGAATGGGGCGATTCACCTCAGTGACCACCACCACTGACGGGTGAGGCTAAGCGCCACCACGATATGTTTACGCGCAGTGTATGGGTTATCGCGTTCACGCTTATAGAGGCGTTATAATCGCTCAGTTTTGTGAATATAGATTACTTTTGACTCGTTTCAAGCTTCCTTAGCCGAGAAAAGCGATATTTCACCGTATTGCGTTCGTAGTAATGCGCATAATTGTCTTGATAACCCAGACAAATTATTAATGAAAATATCATTTTTAAGAAATTTCTCATAGAAAGACTACAATTGGCTTTTTAGAGCTTCGAGTCTTTGCATTTTGCGATTTGTTTAAGATTTTGAGGTTGTAAGTTGACTACAGGCAATGGTTGTCGTCATCTTGGTTATTCTATGAGAATCGGGCATTCGAGAGAGAAATAGCCCGCATACATAAGGTGTATGTACATTCTGGGGATGTTAAACTCTTTTATTATCATCCATGATGATTAAAATATTCCATAGCACATCGAAGAGGTGATGCGATGAATGAGACAGGCTGCTGAATTTCCTGGTGACTATATCTATTTAGATGAAGTTCCTAGTTAAAATCGCTTAGGCGACGATGTGCTACTAGTTTAATTACATATGCACATTGAATTTTAGAAGACCGTAATTGCTCAGTGTATAAACCGGCATCAGATTATGTTGATATTAGTGTGCATTTGGGCGCGGAGAATAGCATAGATGGTCCTTCTAAAATGCCAGACTACTTAAAATTAGTATCAGCTTTCCGTCGAATAGTAGCTAGCAGCTGTATCCTACAACTACTACACCAGTTACATAAGTTATATCACTCTTAATAGTCATTCATTTTCAGATCACTAAGATGTTTCGAGATCCTTAATGAATTACTCGTGGCTATGAAGAATATGGAAGATGCATTTATGCCTCATATCTTTAAAGCATTTATTATTAAACAAGCCCTCTGCAGGGATTTTGTTATATTTAGGTTACAATGCTTCATCCTATGTAGTTACTACATGCTATTGTGCGCGAAAGGACAGTTGGTGAAAAAAAAGATAGAATAAAGTATCTTATAAACTTACTGTGAATACTGCAAACTGCTGATATGAAACAGCATCAAAGGTAAATATTCCGAACAGCTAGAAAATATTGTTGCAGTTCCAATGATTATTACCTTTTACATTTGTAAATCATCTTTCCAAAGTTCGACGAAGAATGAGAAAGGAGAATCAACCTTTTTCAGCAAAGGTGGGCAAATATAAAACGTTTAACTTTTCTACTACTTTTTTTCTTACTTCAGCGATTTAAACAAAAACACTTTGCCTACTTATTCGCAGATACTCGGTGATATCAGCCAACCTGTTCACAGCAATTCGAGATCACCAAAATAATTACTACAAACAACTGCGTAAAGACATTTGCTTGTTATTATTTATCATAAAATAGATTTAACATCCTGCTAACCATACTTTTCTTATTCTATCTGAGTGAAACTAAATTTTTTGGCATGACGAGGCAGATGCCAGACTTATGAATGATACTTGATGAAGTATTTGATTGCAGAAATAAACGTAAGCGAAATGTTACTACGACTGCTCAACCTGCTTATTTATTAGCCACGTGTAAACTTCGTTTCACACACCCGTAATCTTAGGGACTGACATAACGCTATAATTGAAATAATAGTAATACACTGCTTCTGAATACACCTAACCGCATACGAACTGTAACTGCAATGCAGTGCCTAGTTTGCACCTATTGTTGTCGTTGGTCCCTACGGACTTGCATATGACTATGAGACTTACTCATGTAACTTTAGGCAGATGTTTAAGATCCACTAAACTACTTATAATTCACCACGTATATCGATCGATAGTTTTCCTACAGAATTACACTTACGTATAGTAACGAGCTCAAATCCTAGGGAGTACCCGTCTAGCGTGCCGTGCTCACAAAGCGAACACATGAATTGAAAGACAACAAGATTTATATGAAAAGTTTATTTTTATTATAATACAAACTTAGTTCATCTACATATTAAGAAGACATTCCATTCCTACGTATACTTCTCCTGCTTAATTTGCGGCAAACATTTCTCCAAATTTGTCAGTAATTCTCTTCAGGCCCGCATTCATAAGCCTCCTATTGGTTTTCAATAAGTCACATGTATTTCGAGGGATAACTGCTGACGTGTTTTGAGATGCGAACGAGTCTTGTGACCACGTCCATTGCTGACACTTCTGCAGCATATGATTAACTACAAAAGGTGGAACACAAAACGTAAAGAAAATTATGAACATAATATAACAGGATTAATGATGGTAGTGCTTGTGTCCTGTTTACAATTAAGGCATTGTACACGTACATACGGTTATGAAAATTACAAATTTCAGTATCTAAGATTTTAAGGTACTTGAGGTTAGGTCGACATACATTACAAACGGAGTCATAGAACAGCGAATAGTTTGCGTGACAACAGAGTAATTCGTATGTGTAATTAAGCGTAAAAATTCAGGAAAAACGCAAATGTACCTGTAAAACACGGCTTTCTGAAATGAACCAACGGCAAGTGTCGGAAGGGATGCCGAAAAGTCTGAAACGTCATACAAGTGCACGTACAAGCGCCTAGATCAACCTCTACTCTCCTCCCACTGTTTTGGAAGAAGACATAATCGAAATCTCCAACCTCAGCAGAGGCTCACTGTCGCTTTTCGTAACCACGGATCACTTTCCTCGAGGCGTATAGAGTCAGTAGTAGTAGGATTGGTGCTAGATGTTTTGAACAGGAATACGGGAAGCATCGTGACAGAGCAATCATCAACTCCTGCTGCATTCTTGAATAACTTTGTTTACGTCACATATAAACCCTCAGCATGCTTATATGCAGACTGTCTTTGCAAGTAACGCTTCATTTGCCTGTGTGAACTTTCTACTCGATTATTAGTAGCATTACCAAAAGTTAGCACATGGTCTCTGCAACACACTGCCCAAAATTCGCGTCGACTCATCCAACGACGTTGTATCAAATGAGAATACATTATTATATTATATATTGACTAACACTAGCGACCAATCTGCCCATAAGTCTCAAATAGAAATTAAATCTGGAAAATGAGAATATTAAACGCATTACTCTGATTTCCTTTTACACTTAACTAAGTGGCATAAGTAGTTCTTCATAGTGGAATTCCGTGTCTGCAATTAAAATTTTGGTTATGTTTTAAAAAATTACCTTACGACAGAATGCTCGACAAACATGGAAAGAATACAGAAGAATGTGTGCTTCTCTGTGCGCTAACTTCACTGCTGCCATTTCAGATTGCGCACAGTCCATAATGAAAATCTCTGTTTTAGAAGTATCTTTCATTTTTTGACGAAATGAGTCCAAAATCTAAACTACATCACGTTTGAATTCCAAGTCCAAGCAAATAAAACTGGTCGACCACGACCAAAATTATTCGTCAAGACTAACTGGAACAAAGATTACCTGCATGGTGATTAATGATTTGGCAAACTTACTTCCCTTTATTTATATTATATGTAGAGTCGATACCAACAACTTCCGGGAACTGTTTATACAATTCAATTTGCTCATAAGTTGAAAACAGACTCTTGTTAGTGAATTCCTGATCGGTTTATCTGAATAATACTCCATTAACCTCCCGCAGGATTTAAGGAATTCAAAAATGTCACGACGGCTCGACATACCTTAAGTAATTAAGAATTACGTCAAATTACCTTTATTAACTGCGGCTTTCCGATTTCTAACGTCATTACGAGTTACGTCCTTGTGAAACTTTTCCTTAATATGCATTATTATTTCACCGGGTGAGTGGAAATGCTGAAGAATTGGTTCCATGTTTTCTTCCTCTTCCACCGTTAGTCGTCCAAATCATGGATCATTCTGCATTTGCACCCTGCTGCATGGATGGTTATGCACCATTTGATGAGAAGTAATTATGTATTTACTACAATGTAAAAGCACGCGAAATTAAGATGCACAATTACAACATTTAGACCTTAAAATTCATAATATCATAGTACAATTCTTCTTATGACTTATTTCTAAATTTCAAGCCAGGTTTTCTACGATTCACTGCAAAAGCGCATTTAAAACCAACGTAATCGTACTTAAATCTATCATTCGCTATTGTTTTGCTATTAATATGAGCAAAGTGAGTGCAGGACAACTACATTGTTAGCATTCAATGACTTCTTCACTTTTTGAAACTCTTCCAATGATTTCTCAAATCCCTCCCAGCCAAACAACGGGGTGTATGACAAACGAAGCCTAGTACATGCACAAAAAAGAAAAACAAAGTGTAAGAATAGTCAAAGTTCACATATATACATCAGATCTGCTGGTAAACAATGCATGATGCAAGCACACAAGGTTGCACACGACATCACCTACCAGGGACAAACCAAATATCAAACTGACCACCACTGTTCTAGCCAATGAAAGACGAGAAAACTTGAGGCGCGGAAAATTTAACACATACCAACTTATATCCTCACCCAGCACTGACTTCACATTGGAGTTTAAAATTTGGATCTTATTTTTGATGTTGAATGCTGCTGACCCCCACAAAGACTTTAAAGTGATTATATCATTATTATTATTATGAGAGTAATGAAAGCTTGTCTTGCTTTTCCGATTCTTGCTTTGATATCCTCGTCAGTACCATCCGCCTGTAGTTGATCGATGCTTCCGAGGTAGGTAGGTAAACGAGGTTGTTTCTTTCAGGTTCCTCCCATTGATGCGGGCTGATTGTTGTCTGTTGTTGTTTTCGCTTCTGCTGTTGACCAGGAATCTTCATCACCTCTGTTTTATCTATGTTCACCTGAAGTCCTATCTTCGCTGGATGCTTCTTCTGCCAACTTGTTGCTTTTCACTTGCATACCTTCCAGTTTGTGGGAAATCAGACATATATCATCGGCGTAGTTCAGATCTTCCAAGTTTTTTGTGTGAGTCCATTTTATGCCTGTTTCCTCATTGCCCGTTGTCTGTCGCATTATCCAGTCTACTGCAATCAGGAAATCATTGGCAATAGTAGGCCGCCTTGTCTTACTCCCGTCTTCACTTCGAAGGCTTCCGTAAGTTTCCCGTTGTGGATTACTTGGCATGCAGCACTGTCGTATAACTGTTGGATGAGATGTATAATTGTCGATGGGACCCCGTAGTAGCGAAGTAGTTGCCGAATCACCTCTAGATCGACGCTGTCGAAGGCCCTTTCAAAGTCGATGAAGTTGAGTGAGGTAGAGAGGTGACTGCCATTCTAAGCTTTGTTCAATGATGATTCGTAAAGTGGCGATTCGATCAACACATGATTTGTTTCTCCTGAATCCAGCTTGTTCCGATCGAAGTTTTTCATCCAGGTTGGTTCGTTTGATTCTCTCCAGGATGATGTGGCTTAGTATTTTGCTTGGGATGGACAGGAGCATAATTCCGCTTCAGTTTTCGCATTGACTTAAGTCTCCTTTCTTTGATAGTTTGAATAAGTATCCGTTCTTCCAATCCTCGGGTACTTTGCCCTCTTTCCACACCTTCTCCAGTAATGGCGTCATCAACTCCGCTGTTGTCTCTGGGTCCATTTTCAATGCTTCTGCTGGGATTCCTTCTGGTGCTACTGTTTTGCCAGTTTTTAGCATTTTTATGCCCTTCAGAATTTTTGCTTTCGCTGGAGAGTTGATGTCCACGGGTAGTTATGCTTCCGCTGCCGGTATTATCTGACGCGTTGTTGGTGGTGGCCGATTTAGCAGTCTTTTGAAGTCTTCAGCCCAGTGTTTCTTCTGCTCCACTTCTTTGGTGATTGACTCTCCATTTTCATCTTTTGCTGGCTTAATCTGTGTCGAACGTTTGCACGTTAGGTGTCTAGTTGTTTGTTAGAGTGTGGCGAGGTCTCACATAAATTTACATGATTCACATACCGTTTGTGCAGGCATGATCATATCTGACAAGTGCAGTTTGAAATTGAACGCTGTTTTATGACATTAAAAATTGGAAAAAGACCTTTAGAAGCTTTATAAGAATAGAATATAAGATTTTGGTTTAAGTCTAAATTATAATATTTAATATACTCATAGTGAGTCATATTCATGCGGGAATCACGAAATGTTCCTTTAATGGAAGGTAGGAAGAGAAATGATATACAGGTGCTAAAGTGAGACACACAGGATGCAGACCCTGCTATTATTATCATTTTATCGATCAATAAGGTTTCGAAAGTTTATAAAAATCCACATTAGATGGTAAGTACAGCATTATATTCGTATAAGCAGATACGAGGGACCAATTGGTCGCAAAGTTAACTTTTGCGATTTTAAACAGAATTCAGAATGGAATTTGTTCCGTTGTTCATCGTAAGTGCTAACAATATTATGGATACCGCTCAAGTAATACAAATGTAGAATGCAGCATTACTGTTCATTTGTAGCGCTTCAGTTCAATACCTTCGAGAAGTGAAGAAAACAGAAGGAAACACAGTCAGCCAGCAGATAATAACAATTTAAGCAAACAATATGCGATGACCGTAGGGTTTATTCTCCTTTTTTATTACTTGGAATTTCTAGTCATTGAGTTTTATAGTGTTACATACTAACGGTTATTTTAACTTTACAGTAGTAAACAACAACTGAATTATAGGATAACAATAAAGAAGTAAAAATTAGGGCGAAACGAATGATGGTTTTCACTCTTATATAGGGTAATGTTGGGAACAGAAACTGAAGAAGTGAAATCGAAATGCCAAATTACATAAGTTATTTAGAAGAAAAGAGGAAGTATAGTAATACTGACTTATGCTGTTGTTCTGATTTATACAGTTAGATGTCCACCTGAAGTAGAGAAATCGTACCATGAGCCAGTTTTTAAAGAGTTTGTACACAAGCTGTGACATACAGGCGGCTTTTATTTTTTATTATTAAATTTTTGAAGTAATTCATCCTCAGGGGCCTAAGCAATAGAGTGTATTCCCACAGACAAGGGTGGTTCTCTCAAGTCCCAGCGATAATATCCGCTGAATAGCAGTCACCATCCTCCCACTCGACTTAACTATCTCCACTGTTGGCTATTTAATATGGTCACTAGCTTGAATTGCCCAATTCCGCAGAAACGGCAATATGCAATTTGACGGCTCGAGACATTTCTGATTTTTATGAAGGCTTAGATCTTTATCTTGAAAAAGATAGTAATGAACGCCTAGACAGATCATGCTTCTGCCTTTTAACATATACCATTCTCTCAGCTTATTGTTGAGATGAAATCACGTGGGCTCTGCACAGATTTATGGGGCAACCTATAAATTGACTTGCCGTCCATTGTCGGATCTTTGAATACCACTTCACAATGTCTCATCTCATCTATTTTCTAATAGCGCCTTTACTTGATCCTCATTATATTCCATTAAACCTAACATTTTATAGCTCTACATGAATTTGATTTGACTTATTCTATTCCTATTCTCTGTAAGGTACGGTTGTGCACCAAATAGACAAGAAGGTATGAAATAAAAACAACCGGCATAAAGATAAATGTATTAAAACCAAAAGTGGACATCATGATAGTAAGAACTATATGGGTAGCATTAAACATTGCAAATTAACGGTGTCAGCCTAGGGATCATATGATTTCCCATTGTTTTTCCTTTATAAATGCATTTATTAATGATACTTGCACTCACTTATTTCATTACACTCTGATGATTCACCTTAGCGATTTTACGTTTCTAAAACAGCTTTCAATCTCATATAAACGTTGTACTTACCTCAACATTGGTTTGTTATCGTATGCCTACAATCACGGGTTGAAGGGTGAGGATATACGTTGTCAATGGAGTTGAAGATTGAACGATCAATTCTTGGTTGTTTGCTTAAAATCAACTTCCCTAATTTTCGCGGAGGCATCAATACGACAGTCATCGTCTCATCGGTCGCTGTTCAGAAAGAAGAGTGAAACATCGTCAGAAGTAATACAATGATTTATTATTGTAACATTTGTTTTCAGACCTTAGTTCACTTATTCTTTTTATATGTTGGTGTAACAATAAAGAAATATCAAGCGGCAGATCGGTGTTTTGGTTTTTTTGTCTGTTATAACTAAGCGTTTCTGAAATCTTCAAGGAACAGCATGGGCCTGAGCGTAGCGAGAGCTGGCATTAAGGGTTTATGAGACGTGATTGACATACGTTGTAACGTGTTATATTTTCCGCGACTCAGGTTTTTACGTCTTTCATTGGCTAGAACAGTGGCGGTCAATTGGAGTTTGAATTGTCCTTGGGTGCGTGCTGTCTGGTGCTGTCTTGGCGTGGTTGTGTTTGCGTCGTTTGCCAGCATATGTGATGACTATAAACGTGAATTAGACTATTGTAACGCTTTGTTTTTCTTTGTTTGTGCATGTACTAGGCTTTGTTTGTCATACAATTCGTTGTTTGGTCTATCGGTTGCTTGCGATGTCAACGAACCGGTGGGTTCTTGTGTTTTCTGTAATTTAGGTTATACGTGCGGTATTTTCTTGATGCTTATTGATCATCCCTGTATTTCAATGTTGTTTTTTACGATTTATCTTGGAATAGTTGTGACATAGATAGATACTAATTGATAAATTTATTGTAGTCCGTTGCAGGTAGTCGATTCGAGTGAAAGGCTCACAGACTTAAGTGGAATTTTTGGTGAATACATACTTGGAAGGCGTTTCTTGAGCTGGGATGAATTTGAGAAGTCATTAGCAGAATTTCAAAAAGTGAGGAAGTCATTTAATGCTAACAGCATAGTTGTCATGCACTCACTATATTCGTAATTATAGCAAAAGGATACCGGCTGACAGATTTAAGTACGCTTTTGTTGGTTTTAAATGCACTTTTGGAGTGAATCGTACAAGATCTGGATTGAAATTGAAAAATAGGTCGTAAGAAGAAGTGTAATATTATCTCATGAATATTTCAGGTCTAAATGTTGCGATTGCTCGTCTTCATTTCGCGTGGTTTTGCGTTATAGTGAATACATAATTGCTTCCCACAATATGGTACATAACCATCCATGCAGCAGGGTGTACATGCAGAATGACCCATGGTATAGACGACTAACAGTTGAAAAGAAAGAAAATGTGGAACCACTTCTTCAGCAATCGCACTCATCCGATGAAATAATGATGCATGTTAAGGAGAAGTACCACAAGGATATAACTCGCATCTATGTTATAAATATGAAAGCCGCAGTTACTAAAGGCAACGTTGACGTACTTGCTAAATACTTAAGGTATTTCGAGTCGTCGTGACATTTTTGAATTCCTAAAATCCCGTGGGAAGTTAATGGAGTATTATCCCGATGAACCGATCAGGAATTCACTAACAAGAATTTGTTTTGCAACTTATGAGCAAATGGAACTGTATAAACAGTTCCCTGAAGTTGTTGGTGTCGATTCGACGTATAATACAAATAAAGGGAAGTAAGTTTACCAATTCATTAATCAACGTGCAGGTAATCTTTGCTCCAATTACTTGTGACAGATAATCTTGGTCGTGGACGACCAGTTTTATTTGCGTGGAGTAGAAAAGAATTCAAACGTGATGTAGTTTGTATATTAGACTGTTTTCGTCGAATAATGGAAGATACCTCCAAAACAGAAACTTTCATTATGAATTGTGGACAATGAGAATAGAGTGGAGGTTGATCTGAGTGCTTGCACCTGCACGTGTGTTACATTTCAGACTTGTCGGTACCCCTGCCGACACTTGCTTTTGGTCCATTTCAGAAAGCCACATTTTACAGGTATATTTGCGTTTTTATGACTCCGTTTTTAATGTATGTCGACCGAAAATTAATTAATGTTCTTATATACGGAAAGTTGTAATTTTCATTACCGTATTCGTGTATACAATGCCTTAACTGGAAACAGGACACAAGCACTACCATCATTGCACCTGTAATATTCAGTTCGTAGTTATCTTAACGTTTTTTGTTCCATCTCTTGTAGCTAACCATGTGATGCAGAATTGTAAACAATGGACGTGGTCACGCAACTTGTTCGCATCTCAAAGTACGCCAGCAATTATCCCTCAAAATCAACGTGACATAGTGAAAACCAGAAAGAGTATTATCAATGCGGGCATTACGAGAATTAGTGACAAATTTGGAGAAGTGTTTGCCAATACTTATGCAGACGGAGTAATCGCAGGAATCAATCGTGTTCTTAATATGTAAATAAACTAAATTTGCATCATAACTAAAATAAAATTTTCATGTCAATCTTGTTGTCTTTCAATTCACGTGTTCCCTTTGTGAGCACGGCATGCTAGAACGGTGCTCTCTAGGACTTTAACCACTAACTGTACGTAAGTGTAATTGTGTAGGAACGATGTCGGTCGTCATACGTGTTAAATTATAATTATTTTAGTGAGGTTACGTGCATACGTCTCATAGTCATATACAAGTCTTTAGGGACAAATGAAAATAGTAGACATAACTTAGGCACTGCATTCGAGTTCCAGTTCTTATACGGTTACGTGTATTCGAAAGTATTGCATTATTAATGTTTCACTTAAAGCGTGATGTCAATCTGTATGATTAAGGCTGTTAACATGTAGCGTAAATTGAAGTCTACACGAGACGAATTATTGAATTCGTTGAGCTTTAGCAATCGTATTTAGATTTACCTTACACTAAAATATGCCACCAATTACTTAGTCAGGTCTCATTAATAAGTCATGCCTGCATCTAGTCATCATGACAAATATATCTACGCTCAGATAAAATAAGAAAGGTCTGGTAAGCAGGGTGTTTATATATATTTAATGAAAAATAATAACAAGCAAATGTCTTTACGCAGTTGTTTGTCGTAGTAATTTGGGCAATGTCGTATCTCTGTGACCGGGTTGACTTACGTTACCGGGTATCTACAAATAAGTAAACAAAGTGTTTTTTAAATCGCTGAATTAAGAAAGAAGTAATATCAAAGTTAAACGCTTTATATTTGCCTACCTTTGCTGAAAACCGTTCATTCTCCTTTCTCATTCTTTGTTCATGACAGCATTCTTGAAAAGTTTTAGTCGTTCAACTATTGTACGAGTAATTAGAACAGGTTATGATAAGAGTTAAATTGTAAACCCTTCACAATGAACACTGCACATTTGGCTAAGCGCTATGTCCTTGGAATGTTAGTATACATTTGCAATGTTTAATGCCAACCATAGAAAATATGACGTTTTCCATGAAAATACAGCTTTGTTAAAATACTGGTGCTGTTGTGTTTCTAATAAAAGCAACTAGACTGTAAGCAAGCAACTAATAGGCACAAAGAGTAAGTCTCAGCTTTAATAAAGGCATATCCAGTTAACATAAAATGCAGTGTAATAGTGCACAAATGAAAAGACCATCGTGAAGTAGATAAGTGATATTTCAGTGACAGGTAAATTGAAAGATCTGCAACCTTACAATTCGTAAGACAACCTGACATGTAAGATCTCTCACAAATTTCTATAGGTCCTGTGGGGTACCATGGATGGTTTGGCGTCAATCGGAGCTTTGGAAGGATGAGTTACAAGTCCAAAAGGTAATAACCAACGGAACTGCAGTAGTATTTTCTAGCTGTTCGGCATTTTTTCCTTTGATGCAGTTTCTTATCAACAGTTTGCAGTATTCAGAACATCACAAGTTGCTTACAGATAACTTGTTTAATAATAACTGCGTTAAATATATGAGCCATAAGTGCATCTTCCACATCTTTCATAGCCACAATTAAGTCATTAAGGATCTCAGAATATCTTAGTGATGTGAAACGAAATAATTATTAAGATTGATATAACCTATGTAATGGGTGTAGTAGTTGTATGACACAGCTGCTAGCTACTAATCAACAGAAAGCTGATACTCATTTTAAGTACTCTGACATTTGAGAAGGACTATTTATATTATTCTTCGAGACACGATGAACACTGATGTCAATATACTCTGATGCCATTTCATGCACTGAGCAATTAAGGCCTGCTGAAATTCCATGTGCAAATGTCAATTAAACTATCATCACATCTTAGCCCAAGCACTTTTAACTGGGAACTTCATCAAAATAGATATAATCACCAGGAAATTCGGCAGCCTGTCTCATTCATCGCATAATGTCGTCGATGTGTTATGGAATATTTCAGTCATCCCGGATGAGAACAGAAGTGTTTAACATGTTCAAAACACACATCTAACCTATGTCTGCATGCTATTTCTCTTTCATAGGCCAGATTCTCATAGATTCACTGGAATAATAATATATATTTCTTCCTGTTTATGACAACAGCCATTACCTGCAGTATATTTAAAACATTAAGATCTGAAACAACTCGCAATAAAACAATCCCTCAACGCACTATAATGCAAATTATAGTCTTTCTACGCGAACTTTCTTAAAAAGGATGACTTCTTCATTGATAATTCGGCCGAGGTATAATATAAAATTTTACGGTCTGCTAAGAAAAAAATACAGCAAAATACTGTCATCGGGCTACAGAAGTCTAAAACTAGTCAAATATAATCTATTTCCAAAAAAATAGGCGATTATAACGTCTGTTGCCGTGAAGGCGGTAACCGATGGCACCGCGCGATAACACGTGGTTATGGCTTATATCCTCACCCCGGGTTGAAAACGAAACGAAGTCGATTTTCCCGCTCAACCTGGAGGACAACTGTACAATTCAATAACTATGCGGCCTGAAGCAGACGATGAGTGTATTCATATATATGTATCAAATTTTTATCTGTTTAAACATTATTAACTTGTTGGCAATCCACGATCTGAGATTATATCATACTTGATCGTGCCTGTAAAAATGGCATGCATTTTCATGTAAATTTATATGTTTATATGAAAATATACAATATTATTTTTCTTATTTCTCAGTGGAAAAAAATATAAAGTGGCCTTAAAAACACATGATTTATAATTTCTTACATCAATACATTTAGGCAGCTACAGGGAGCATTTTGGCTTAGAAAATTTGAGACGGAGGAAGTTCTAAAATTGCCAGCGAATTCCGAGAATCATGGTAGGCGAATGAGCTATCACTCAACAGAAATATTGTTTAAGACGGAATTTGTTGATCGATAATGAGGTCACTTGGCAGGAGGGATGCATATTTGTTTGGCGAATCGTTGAACAGAAACACAAGTGAATACAATAATCAAAAGCATATGGAGATATTCCATCTGTATCTCGGTTCGTTCAACGTTTGCGTTGCATTTTTGCGTGATTCATTACATAAAATTTATCTTGTTGTAGTACTTGCACAAGTACTATACTACTTCCATACCTGTAACCATTAACTCCCACTTCTAATAGTTATGGTTAATCAAAGTAAAAAGCAACGAACTCAATCTCCTATAAAACTGGTAACTAATTTAACGTCCCTGATTGCTTCAAGCAACACACCCTCTACGAGCGGTTGTAGTGAGTCACACAACTCACTTGTATGCCGTAAGCGTCGAGCTGGAACTGAGGATACAACTGCACTGACAGCCAGTATAAGCATTACTCCTAAAAATTTAGTACCCTCTGGTCATACAGAACCCCTACCTTCACCTTATGTGCTTATCGAAAAACTCCAGCCATCAAGCTCTTTTTCAGTACTATCTTCAGAAGTAGAGCTTCTAAAGTTGTCTATAGGATAACTTAAGGCTGAGTTAAGGGAAATAAAAAACAGCAAGTCAGTAAATGCTGGAAATATTTTAACCAATACCGAGATATCCAAATTATCAGATCAGATCAGCGATATCAGATCGCAGGTCTGTGAATTGACACTTCTAACTATCCTCATGAAAACTGTAAACCTTAACAAGCTTGACACAGAATCGGTAACTAAGGTAGATAACCTCATTAATTTTGTTACCACAGAAGTAATAAAACGACTCGACGCAAAACTGAGTGCTATTGTCTACAACGTCCCGGACAATGAGGCACTAAAAAAGGTACAGCGCATCTTACTTAGTGAAGCAAAAATGCCTAACTCCAAGACTAAGTGCTACAGGCTGAAGAAGAGTCAACATGAGAAGTGTTGTCCTATTCGTTTTCAGTTCGAAACACCGGCAGGGTCAAAACCCCCCGAAATTCGACATTGTCCTCTCCTAGCCATAACTCTATTGCTAAAGATAAGGGAAATATGCCCCCAAATCATGCCAACAAAAACAGTGGCAGCTTAATTAAGCCCACACTCCCCACGGCCAATAGTGTTAGCACTCACAACGTGCTAAATCGCACCATGGCACACACTAATTTCCAATGTCACAACAATGTCACCCTCAATAGTACAAGTGGTAATAGTCAGAACTCGGCTACCAACAACTCAGGGTCTCCAGAGTATGGCACACAAACAAATTTTGACCGGATATACGGTACAGGCCTGCTGGGAACTAACGCACAATGCAGTACACACGAAACACACGCGTCCCTGTCAGCCTTGAAAAAACAGCTGGTAGGGATGTTAACACTCATAAACTTCTAGCGCTGGCTCCCTCCTTGCATGAAAACAGGAAGGGTCTAGTGCACCCGTATCCATTGAGCACACTTGATACTTGCACAAGTATAGGTCAAATAAAGAACCCTACCCACGTCTGTAGCCTAACTGAAAATAAAAATTCCCAAGTCTATCGTAAATCCAGTACTCCAGCTCCTAATACTTCACCGAAAACAACACACACAAACTCAATAGACATAGGTGAGCATGATGCTGAAACACCTCTTAACATAGGATCGTCATATCAAGCAGAACTACTGGGTGCTGAACCATATTCGGGGCTGACTAACGAACTTAAATACTTCAAATGCTATTTCAACTCTCATCTTTATCTAATCCTCATAAATGCTAGATCTGTTCTAAATAAATTGCCGATGCTCAGAGCACTCACAGTAATATACAAACCCCCTGTAATTGTCATCACTGAATCTTGGTGTCACTCGAACATCCTGGATGAAGAAATAAGCTTAGATAACTACACACACTTTCGGTGTGACAGGGAAGGTGGTAAGGGAGGGGGTTGTCTCATGTACTTTCTGAATGCACTTACTGTATCACAGCTAGAAAGTTGTACACTTAACATGCCTGAGACTCTATGGGTTAATGTACACCTAAATAACGTAACAGCATTAATTGGATGCACCTACAGAGCACCTGGCACCTTTAGTAATTACGAGACCCAACTTATCAATACTCTGGTGCAATTATCCGACTTACAATATGATCATAAGATCCTATGCGGGGACTTTAACCTACCTGAAATCAACTGGGATATACCCACAGGCCCAACTAAATTTGATAGGTTCTTAGACACACTGGATATACTTGGCTGGAAACAAACTGTCACTACTCCCACAAGAGGTAATAACATACTAGACTTAATCTTCTGCCACAATATAAGCCCCCTTTCAACGCTAGTAGGTTCTGAGTTTCCAGGGAGCGACCACAAAACAGTGATGTGTGCACTGCCAATTCAGCTGAGTAGCAATGCATCTCATACCTCCTCTTCACAACAAGTAAAATATAGGAACTAAGGCAAACTGGGCCTTAGTTGAATTAATGCTAAGGTCCTCCAAATGGGATGAATACTTCACTACTGATGACCTCTCGAGAGCCCTAACCATCTTCTACCATAACTCTAACACATGCTCAGATGCTGTCATTCCACTCCAAACACCAAAGGTTTCCCCACACACAAAGTCATTCATAAAACCAAAGGATCGTACGAAACTGAAGAGACTCTCAACAAGTAACTTCAAACACCACGACTTTGTCACTCTAGGTCTAATACTTAACCCCTTAGCTCCATCTCACAAGCTCGAGATTTCCGTATGAGTAACGAAGAACGCGTCAAATTAGCCAGTCCTGCTAGAGTGTATGCACTCACAGAAATCTTAAGGAAGCGAATAAACCGCAAAAATCAAAGCATTTCTCTCCTCATAGACAAAGGTAGGCTATGCACTGACTCTGCAGACATATGTGAACTATTCAAAAACACTTTTGCAGGTAACTACCTTAAGGCCTTAGTCCAGCTACTCGATATACATCCTGTTTCTATTATGGCACAAACTCCATCTCCACTCACACCAAATCAAATTAGCACTGTTGAATTCACTTACGCTAATATTGACCAAACTATAAGAACCCTCAAATGTTCAAAAGGTTTCGGTACCGACGGTATATCATCTCACTTCTATAAATATGGTGGCCCTGACATTCCTCTACTGCTGCTTAAAATATTCACAATGTCCCTAAAAACCCTCTCTGGCGGTACGTTCGAAATTGGTGACATTTTTGCACGTGCTCTGAAATTTATTTACTGCTTATTGTCTTAGAATTCTTCAAATTATGGTCAAAATCTCTAAAAAACGTGTTCGTAGAAACACAATTGTTTTAGATAATCGCTCAAATTCGGTTATAACTGCATTACCACCTGGTAATACAGTATCAACTACATGCCCTCAAAATGGTTTGAGTGCAGATCTCACTCCTGTGATACAGGTGAAAGATGTCCTGTTAGAGAACTCTGAGTTCTGTAAACTAAACCTCCTTTTGAAAGATTTGCAGAGGCAAGTAAGTGAAATTCAGAAAAAACTAGATCAGTTTGATAGTATGTCACCGCCAATCTCAAATACCACGGAGAGCCGTTCTGATATTGGCCAGGTTAAGTCTTTACTGGACGTAACTCAAAACAAGCTTTCGGATTTAGACCCAATAGCCTGTCTGTTAAAACAGCATCCTAAAATATCTCCGGACAAACTAAATAAAGCTGAAAATCTGATTGACTGCTTGGCTACGGAGGTGATGAAGCGTATAACCTCTTCTCACCAAGCTATAGTTTACAACGTCCCAGATTCTCTGCCCCTGAAGACTGTAAGACACAAAATCCTGATTTGTTGCGGCATGGCTAGTGTTCCATGTGAATGCGAAAGACTTCGTAAAAGGTCTAACCAGGCTAATTGCCCCATCATTTTTAAATTCGTAATTCCCTTGATGCTAGTAAGTTTACTAAATGTCAGGATCACTTAAGACTGAATAGCAGTTATAAGTTTATAACCGTGGCTCAGGATAAAACAACTTGTCAGCGCAGAATAATGCGTAGTAATAACCTGGTCGCCTCCTCTAGCTTGGATTTACCAAAAAAGGATTGTGCACAGCAACAGACACCTAGTGCTGAAACTAGCATTCAGCAAACTACACAACAAACACGCTTGCCAATGGAATAAGGAACTGATTTAGATACCAGTAGCCCTGTAAATAAAGCCTCATCGAAAGATCTTAAAATGAATAGATGTCAATGTAGTTGAAGATTGAACGATCAATTCATTGTTGTTTGCTCAAAACCAACGTCCCCAATTTTCGCGGAGGCATCAATACGACAGTCATCGTCTCATCGGTCGCTGTTCAGAAAGAAGTCAGCAATAAACCGTCAGAAGTAATATTGTGATTTATTATTGTAATATTTGTTCACAGACCTTAGAGGAATTATTTTTTATTATATGTTGGTGTTACAATAAAGAATTCTCGAGCGGCCAATCGGTGTTTTGGTTTTCGCGTCCGTTATTACTAAGCGTTTCTGAGAAACTTCAAGGAACAGCGTGAGCCCGAGAGTAGCAAGAGCTGGGCATTGACGGTTTACGAGACGTGGCTGACATTTTCTGACGGTAAAAACAGACTTTGGCGGATTCAGACAGTAGGTGAAAGTTTGGATAGTCACCGTTCATCTTTCCTGGCGCCGGTCAAGTCCTCTTTGAACAAGTAATATCTGGAACGTTTTTGGAATTGGGTCAAGTTCAACAATGCCTGGGTCAAAGAAGGGACAGAGTGTCTTGGATGCAAACAGGAAAGTAAGTCATGGTGACTTGTCTGTTTATTGTAACGATGTGTCTGATGTTAAGCATGACATGGTTGATGTTACTGTTTTGCCGTTCACGGATAATAGGAACATCAAACTCCCTAAGTTTGAACCACGGTGTTTTGATGGAAACCCAGCTGATTATTTACAATTTGTAAAGGAGTTTGAGATCATGTTGAGTGGTTTTTTATTAAATGATGAATTGAAGTTAATGTATTTGATGAGATATTGCACTGGAGATGCTGCAAGAGCTATACAGTGCTGTAAGTTTATGAAGCCAAAAGAGGGCTACTACGAGGCTATGAGCATATTACGTCAAAGGTTTGGAAGACCTTCAATGATTGTATGGATTGTATACGAAGCTGTCAAAGGTAACGGCAGTCAACTTCAAGATGACTCCAAGGCACTTACTGAGTTTTTAGATAATCTTATGACTTATAAGAATACCTTGATTTCTATGAATCGCATGAGTGACCTCAACTCGAGTTTTATACTAGAAGTAATGGCAAGACGCCTACCTACTCGACTGCAAAGGAAGTGGGTGAAGATAAGCTCCCGTATGGAGGATGAGGGTATCGAGCCAAAATTTGATGATATCCTGAAACTAGTAAGAGATAGTGTCAATCAATCGATGAGCAAGTTTGCCAGTATATTGAATCTCACCCCTAGAATAGAGCAGTCTGAGGGTAAAATGCAATCATTGATGACGAATAGGCCTCAGAGAGGTGGATATCGAGAAGGCTCCATGATGTATAGTAATGCATATAGATCTAGTGAGTGTAACAGGTTTCGTAGTACATCCTCAACAGATAAGTTACAAGATGCAAGACAAACACGGTTGTGTTTTACACGTTTGCAAGAGGTGCATACAGAGGTGAACTGTGAACCAGTAAGCAAGTCCAGTGATAAGCTAAATGTAAACTCCAGGCCTGACTCCAAATTGTGTGACGATAACGATGCGGTCAAGAAGTCTGTAGTTGCAACTGGTAAGCCATTGTTGAATAGAGTGTCACAGAATAGAGTTGCTGCTTCAGAGTGGAGTTCTGACTCCATAAGTTTACAAAGTATAACTAGTCAGAGTGAAGATATAAAACCTTTAATGATTTGTGAGGAGGAACCAAAATTGTCCACTTCTGTTATTAAAGAGTTTGAAAATGATGAACTTGACGGTAAAGTGAATATTCGTGATAATGATCATGATACTTCACAGTTGTCTTTGGTTGATCATGATGAGATGAGGGATATGCCCACTACTGCTAAGTTGAACAAGGGTTCTGTACAACTACAACGTGAAGTAGAAATAAATGCAGGTGCAGTTGCAGAAGGCATGCGTACTTGTGAGACCGTCAGTGTGATTGATCAGCATGTAGCCCACCTATCATCAGATGCTAGTGCTAAACCTGAGCTGATAGTAAAAGACACCAGTGGTGGTGGTCTTGCATGTAGACAAATTTCTGAAAGTTGAGCAACAACAGCTTTTGATCCACCGCTAACTTCATCAACTGATATCAATCAGTCGTCGTTGGTGTTGTCATCCACAATGAAACAGACGCCCATCAACTCCAGTATCTTGTGCAATGACTATGCTAGTATCAGTTCGCTTGAAAGGACGAATATCAATGATCAGTTAAGTGAGGATAAGCCAAGTGTAAACGAGAGAGTAATTGTTAAATTGACTTGCATGAATAAAGGCATTTCTAGTTTCAAGTTACTATTTGAATGTTATTATCTTTGGTGTAAATTACTCTGTGTCTACGCTTGGTTGACCAGATACGTCGTGTGTTTGTTAGTCATCTTTATTCTACGATACAATGACATGAGCATGTTTCCGTTCAGATTTGAGGATATAGCTCATAGAAGGAAATCAGCAAATGAACTCTGCGACGATTTTCCAACCTAGGGCGTCAACCTGAGTAGGGTTGTAGGCGTACTGCTGTAAGTCCTACAATTCTTCAGAGGGTAGCGCATCAATGAGCAGCCCAATGTGCTTGGTGTGTGATTTTGTACATATGTTCATATTGTATATACTGAATTGATATCATCTGTCATCTGGCTGTTGGTAATTCTGTTTGAGTCCGGACGACTTCCACTTGGATCATCAACCTGAGAAGGAATGTAGGCATACTGCTGTAAGTCCTACAGTACTTCATGGGTAGTTTGTCGTGCCAGAATCTATAACATTTGATGTAGTGATTGTACATATGTTTGTGTTAAATAATTGTGTGAGTTCCAGTTATTGTAATTGTTGGTTAATCTTGTTTGTGTCCGGACATTCCACAACTTACAATCGTCAACCTGTGAAGGGTTGTAGGCGTACTGGTGTAAGTCCTGCGATTCTTCAAAGGAATTCCATCGAGACATGAAATGCGAATTTGTGTGTACTGTTTGTATATACGTGTGGTGTGTCATATAAATTGGTGTATTTTGGATTCATTGTGTTTACTCATTGTTTTCGTACCTTGTTGTCATTGCATAATTTTGTTAAAATTTTCGTCGTGATTACTTTTGAAGTTGTTTCTAGTCTTCTACGTTTGTGAGTGAATTGATTGATGTTAGAGACAGCAGATGGGTCGTATACGCCGGGGAGGCTATTTCTGAGAATGAAATGCACACGGAGATAATTGTTAGCTGCGGTCCGACACGCCCGGGAGCGGAAGTGTAAACGACTGAGGCTCGCATGCGTCACCGTTACTAGAACTGAGGCAGAATGAGTGACAAGCGATTTCAGTGGTAATTGGTAATGAGTAGATAAGAGGATGTGCGTGGAGTATCGTGAGGTGGTGCTATGGTCACTTTGCATTCTGCAAGAGTCATTCTAGCAAGCGGCGATTGTGTTGCAAGATGTCAAGATGAGGTCTCTGTCTGGACTCGCAGGTTGTCATTGATGTGTGAGATTGTGCTGTGGGTATGCTTGTGGTGTGTTGGCTTTTCTGTTTGTTTTTCATTTCAGCTCTGTCCGTGTGACCCAGGTTCTCGCAATGACATCCAAGTCAACGTGTATTGGTCGTGATGGAAAAAAGGGTTGGATGCCTTTTTTGCCGGGGAGTGTCAATGTAGTTGAAGATTGAACGATCAATTCTTGGTTGTTTGCTCAAAACCAACTTCCCCAATTTTCGCGGAGGCATCAATACGACAGTCATCGTCTCATCGGTCGCTGTTCAGAAAGAAGTCAGCAATAAACCGTCAGAAGTAATATTGTGATTTATTATTGTAATATTTGTTCACAGACCTTAGAGGAATTATTTTTTTTATATGTTGGTGTTACAATAAAGAATTCTCGAGCGGCCAATCGGTGTTTTGGTTTTTGCGTCCGTTATTACTAAGCGTTTCTGAGAAACTTCAAGGAACAGCGTGAGCCCGAGAGTAGCAAGAGCTGGGCATTGACGGTTTACGAGACGTGGCTGACAGTTTCTGACGGTAAAAACAGACTTTGGCGGATTCAGACAGTAGGTGAAAGTTTGGATAGTCACCGTTCATCTTTCCTGGTGCCGGTCAAGTCCTCTTTGAACAAGTAATATCTGGAACGTTTTTGGAATTGGGTCAAGTTCAACAATGCCTGGGTCAAAGAAGGGACAGAGTGTCTTGGATGCAAACAGGAAAGTAAGTCATGGTGACTTGTCTGTTTATTGTAACGATGTGTCTGATGTTAAGCATGACATGGTTGATGTTACTGTTTTGCCGTTCACGGATAATAGGAACATCAAACTCCCTAAGTTTGAACCACGGTGTTTTGATGGAAACCCAGCTGATTATTTACAATTTGTAAAGGAGTTTGAGATCATGTTGAGTGGTTTTTTATTAAATGATGAATTGAAGTTAATGTATTTGATGAGATATTGCACTGGAGATGCTGCAAGAGCTATACAGTGCTGTAAGTTTATGAAGCCAAAAGAGGGCTACTACGAGGCTATGAGCATATTACGTCAAAGGTTTGGAAGACCTTCAATGATTGTATGGATTGTATACGAAGCTGTCAAAGGTAACGGCAGTCAACTTCAAGATGACTCCAAGGCACTTACTGAGTTTTTAGATAATCTTATGACTTATAAGAATACCTTGATTTCTATGAATCGCATGAGTGACCTCAACTCGAGTTTTATACTAGAAGTAATGGCAAGACGCCTACCTACTCGACTGCAAAGGAAGTGGGTGAAGATAAGCTCCCGTATGGAGGATGAGGGTATCGAGCCAAAATTTGATGATATCCTGAAACTAGTAAGAGATAGTGTCAATCAATCGATGAGCAAGTTTGCCAGTATATTGAATCTCACCCCTAGAATAGAGCAGTCTGAGGGTAAAATGCAATCATTGATGACGAATAGGCCTCAGAGAGGTGGATATCGAGAAGGCTCCATGATGTATAGTAATGCATATAGATCTAGTGAGTGTAACAGGTTTCGTAGTACATCCTCAACAGATAAGTTACAAGATGCAAGACAAACACGGTTGTGTTTTACACGTTTGCAAGAGGTGCATACAGAGGTGAACTGTGAACCAGTAAGCAAGTCCAGTGATAAGCTAAATGTAAACTCCAGGCCTGACTCCAAATTGTGTGACGATAACGATGCGGTCAAGAAGTCTGTAGTTGCAACTGGTAAGCCATTGTTGAATAGAGTGTCACAGAATAGAGTTGCTGCTTCAGAGTGGAGTTCTGACTCCATAAGTTTACAAAGTATAACTAGTCAGAGTGAAGATATAAAACCTTTAATGATTTGTGAGGAGGAACCAAAATTGTCCACTTCTGTTATTAAAGAGTTTGAAAATGATGAACTTGACGGTAAAGTGAATATTCGTGATAATGATCATGATACTTCACAGTTGTCTTTGGTTGATCATGATGAGATGAGGGATATGCCCACTACTGCTAAGTTGAACAAGGGTTCTGTACAACTACAACGTGAATTAGAAATAAATGCAGGTGCAGTTGCAGAAGGCATGCGTACTTGTGAGACCGTCAGTGTGATTGATCAGCATGTAGCCCACCTATCATCAGATGCTAGTGCTAAACCTGAGCTGATAGTAAAAGACACCAGTGGTGGTGGTCTTGCATGTAGACAAATTTCTGAAAGTTGAGCAACAACAGCTTTTGATCCACCGCTAACTTCATCAACTGATATCAATCAGTCGTCGTTGGTGTTGTCATCCACAATGAAACAGACGCCCATCAACTCCAGTATCTTGTGCAATGACTATGCTAGTATCAGTTCGCTTGAAAGGACGAATATCAATGATCAGTTAAGTGAGGATAAGCCAAGTGTAAACGAGAGAGTAATTGTTAAATTGACTTGCATGAATAAAGGCATTTCTATTTTCAAGTTACTATTTGAATGTTATTATCTTTGGTGTAAATTACTCTGTGTCTACGCTTGGTTGACCAGATACGTCGTGTGTTTGTTAGTCATCTTTATTCTACGATACAATGACATGAGCATGTTTCCGTTCAGATTTGAGGATATAGCTCATAGAAGGAAATCAGCAAATGAACTCTGCGACGATTTTCCAACCTAGGGCGTCAACCTGAGTAGGGTTGTAGGCGTACTGCTGTAAGTCCTACAATTCTTCAGAGGGTAGCGCATCAATGAGCAGCCCAATGTGCTTGGTGTGTGATTTTGTACATATGTTCATATTGTATATACTGAATTGATATCATCTGTCATCTGGCTGTTGGTAATTCTGTTTGAGTCCGGACGACTTCCACTTGGATCATCAACCTGAGAAGGAATGTAGGCATACTGCTGTAAGTCCTACAGTACTTCATGGGTAGTTTGTCGTGCCAGAATCTATAACATTTGATGTAGTGATTGTACATATGTTTGTGTTAAATAATTGTGTGAGTTCCAGTTATTGTAATTGTTGGTTAATCTTGTTTGTGTCCGGACATTCCACAACTTACAATCGTCAACCTGTGAAGGGTTGTAGGCGTACTGGTGTAAGTCCTGCGATTCTTCAAAGGAATTCCATCGAGACATGAAATGCGAATTTGTGTGTACTGTTTGTATATACGTGTGGTGTGTCATATAAATTGGTGTATTTTGGATTCATTGTGTTTACTCATTGTTTTCGTACCTTGTTGTCATTGCATAATTTTGTTAAAATTTTCGTCGTGATTACTTTTGAAGTTGTTTCTAGTCTTCTACGTTTGTGAGTGAATTGATTGATGTTAGAGACAGCAGATGGGTCGTATACGCCGGGGAGGCTATTTCTGAGAATGAAATGCACACGGAGATAATTGTTAGCTGCGGTCCGACACGCCCGGGAGCGGAAGTGTAAACGACTGAGGCTCGCATGCGTCACCGTTACTAGAACTGAGGCAGAATGAGTGACAAGCGATTTCAGTGGTAATTGGTAATGAGTAGATAAGAGGATGTGCGTGGAGTATCGTGAGGTGGTGCTATGGTCACTTTGCATTCTGCAAGAGTCATTCTAGCAAGCGGCGATTGTGTTGCAAGATGTCAAGATGAGGTCTCTGTCTGGACTCGCAGGTTGTCATTGATGTGTGAGATTGTGCTGTGGGTATGCTTGTGGTGTGTTGGCTTTTCTGTTTGTTTTTCATTTCAGCTCTGTCCGTGTGACCCAGGTTCTCGCAATGACATCCAAGTCAACGTGTATTGGTCGTGATGGAAAAAAGGGTTGGATGCCTTTTTTGCCGGGGAGTGTCAATGTAGTTGAAGATTGAACGATCAATTCTTGGTTGTTTGCTTAAAACCAACTTCCCCAATTTTCGCGGAGGCATCAATACGACAGTCATCGTCTCATCGGTCGCTGTTCAGAAAGAAGTCAGCAATAAACCGTCAGAAGTAATATTGTGATTTATTATTGTAATATTTGTTCACAGACCTTAGAGGAATTATTTTTTATTATATGTTGGTGTTACAATAAAGAATTCTCGAGCGGCCAATCGGTGTTTTGGTTTTCGCGTCCGTTATTACTAAGCGTTTCTGAGAAACTTCAAGGAACAGCGTGAGCCCGAGAGTAGCAAGAGCTGGGCATTGACGGTTTACGAGACGTGGCTGACATTTTCTGACGGTAAAAACAGACTTTGGCGGATTCAGACAGTAGGTGAAAGTTTGGATAGTCACCGTTCATCTTTCCTGGTGCCGGTCAAGTCCTCTTTGAACAAGTAATATCTGGAACGTTTTTGGAATTGGGTCAAGTTCAACAATGCCTGGGTCAAAGAAGGGACAGAGTGTCTTGGATGCAAACAGGAAAGTAAGTCATGGTGACTTGTCTGTTTATTGTAACGATGTGTCTGATGTTAAGCATGACATGGTTGATGTTACTGTTTTGCCGTTCACGGATAATAGGAACATCAAACTCCCTAAGTTTGAACCACGGTGTTTTGATGGAAACCCAGCTGATTATTTACAATTTGTAAAGGAGTTTGAGATCATGTTGAGTGGTTTTTTATTAAATGATGAATTGAAGTTAATGTATTTGATGAGATATTGCACTGGAGATGCTGCAAGAGCTATACAGTGCTGTAAGTTTATGAAGCCAAAAGAGGGCTACTACGAGGCTATGAGCATATTACGTCAAAGGTTTGGAAGACCTTCAATGATTGTATGGATTGTATACGAAGCTGTCAAAGGTAACGGCAGTCAACTTCAAGATGACTCCAAGGCACTTACTGAGTTTTTAGATAATCTTATGACTTATAAGAATACCTTGATTTCTATGAATCGCATGAGTGACCTCAACTCGAGTTTTATACTAGAAGTAATGGCAAGACGCCTACCTACTCGACTGCAAAGGAAGTGGGTGAAGATAAGCTCCCGTATGGAGGATGAGGGTATCGAGCCAAAATTTGATGATATCCTGAAACTAGTAAGAGATAGTGTCAATCAATCGATGAGCAAGTTTGCCAGTATATTGAATCTCACCCCTAGAATAGAGCAGTCTGAGGGTAAAATGCAATCATTGATGACGAATAGGCCTCAGAGAGGTGGATATCGAGAAGGCTCCATGATGTATAGTAATGCATATAGATCTAGTGAGTGTAACAGGTTTCGTAGTACATCCTCAACAGATAAGTTACAAGATGCAAGACAAACACGGTTGTGTTTTACACGTTTGCAAGAGGTGCATACAGAGGTGAACTGTGAACCAGTAAGCAAGTTCAGTGATAAGCTAAATGTAAACTCCAGGCCTGACTCCAAATTGTGTGACGATAACGATGCGGTCAAGAAGTCTGTAGTTGCAACTGGTAAGCCATTGTTGAATAGAGTGTCACAGAATAGAGTTGCTGCTTCAGAGTGGAGTTCTGACTCCATAAGTTTACAAAGTATAACTAGTCAGAGTGAAGATATAAAACCTTTAATGATTTGTGAGGAGGAACCAAAATTGTCCACTTCTGTTATTAAAGAGTTTGAAAATGATGAACTTGACGGTAAAGTGAATATTCGTGATAATGATCATGATACTTCACAGTTGTCTTTGGTTGATCATGATGAGATGAGGGATATGCCCACTACTGCTAAGTTGAACAAGGGTTCTGTACAACTACAACGTGAAGTAGAAATAAATGCAGGTGCAGTTGCAGAAGGCATGCGTACTTGTGAGACCGTCAGTGTGATTGATCAGCATGTAGCCCACCTATCATCAGATGCTAGTGCTAAACCTGAGCTGATAGTAAAAGACACCAGTGGTGGTGGTCTTGCATGTAGACAAATTTCTGAAAGTTGAGCAACAACAGCTTTTGATCCACCGCTAACTTCATCAACTGATATCAATCAGTCGTCGTTGGTGTTGTCATCCACAATGAAACAGACGCCCATCAACTCCAGTATCTTGTGCAATGACTATGCTAGTATCAGTTCGCTTGAAAGGACGAATATCAATGATCAGTTAAGTGAGGATAAGCCAAGTGTAAACGAGAGAGTAATTGTTAAATTGACTTGCATGAATAAAGGCATTTCTAGTTTCAAGTTACTATTTGAATGTTATTATCTTTGGTGTAAATTACTCTGTGTCTACGCTTGGTTGACCAGATACGTCGTGTGTTTGTTAGTCATCTTTATTCTACGATACAATGACATGAGCATGTTTCCGTTCAGATTTGAGGATATAGCTCATAGAAGGAAATCAGCAAATGAACTCTGCGACGATTTTCCAACCTAGGGCGTCAACCTGAGTAGGGTTGTAGGCGTACTGCTGTAAGTCCTACAATTCTTCAAAGGGTAGCGCATCAATGAGCAGCCCAATGTGCTTGGTGTGTGATTTTGTACATATGTTCATATTGTATATACTGAATTGATATCATCTGTCATCTAGCTGTTGGTAATTCTGTTTGAGTCCGGACGACTTCCACTTGGATCATCAACCTGAGAAGGAATGTAGGCATACTGCTGTAAGTCCTACAGTACTTCATGGGTAGTTTGTCGTGCCAGAATCTATAACATTTGATGTAGTGATTGTACATATGTTTGTGTTAAATAATTGTGTGAGTTCCAGTTATTGTAATTGTTGGTTAATCTTGTTTGTGTCCGGACATTCCACAACTTACAATCGTCAACCTGTGAAGGGTTGTAGGCGTACTGGTGTAAGTCCTGCGATTCTTCAAAGGAATTCCATCGAGACATGAAATGCGAATTTGTGTGTACTGTTTGTATATACGTGTGGTGTGTCATATAAATTGGTGTATTTTGGATTCATTGTGTTTACTCATTGTTTTCGTACCTTGTTGTCATTGCATAATTTTGTTAAAATTTTCGTCGTGATTACTTTTGAAGTTGTTTCTAGTCTTCTACGTTTGTGAGTGAATTGATTGATGTTAGAGACAGCAGATGGGTCGTATACGCCGGGGAGGCTATTTCTGAGAATGAAATGCACACGGAGATAATTGTTAGCTGCGGTCCGACACGCCCGGGAGCGGAAGTGTAAACGACTGAGGCTCGCATGCGTCACCGTTACTAGAACTGAGGCAGAATGAGTGACAAGCGATTTCAGTGGTAATTGGTAATGAGTAGATAAGAGGATGTGCGTGGAGTATCGTGAGGTGGTGCTATGGTCACTTTGCATTCTGCAAGAGTCATTCTAGCAAGCGGCGATTGTGTTGCAAGATGTCAAGATGAGGTCTCTGTCTGGACTCGCAGGTTGTCATTGATGTGTGAGATTGTGCTGTGGGTATGCTTGTGGTGTGTTGGCTTTTCTGTTTGTTTTTCATTTCAGCTCTGTCCGTGTGACCCAGGTTCTCGCAATGACATCCAAGTCAACGTGTATTGGTCGTGATGGAAAAAAGGGTTGGATGCCTTTTTTGCCGGGGAGTGTCAATGTAGTTGAAGATTGAACGATCAATTCTTGGTTGTTTGCTTAAAACCAACTTCCCCAATTTTCGCGGAGGCATCAATACGACAGTCATCGTCTCATCGGTCGCTGTTCAGAAAGAAGTCAGCAATAAACCGTCAGAAGTAATATTGTGATTTATTATTGTAATATTTGTTCACAGACCTTAGAGGAATTATTTTTTATTATATGTTGGTGTTACAATAAAGAATTCTCGAGCGGCCAATCGGTGTTTTGGTTTTTGCGTCCGTTATTACTAAGCGTTTCTGAGAAACTTCAAGGAACAGCGTGAGCCCGAGAGTAGCAAGAGCTGGGCATTGACGGTTTACGAGACGTGGCTGACACCCTCAGTCCAGCTACTCGATATACATTCTGTTTCTATTATCGCACAAACTCTATCTCCACTCACACCAAACCAAATTAGCACTGTTGAATTCACTTAAGCTAATATTGACCAAACGATAAGAACCCTCAAATGTTCAAATGTTTCGGTACCGACGGTATATCATCTCACTTCTATAAATATGGTGGCCCTGACATTCCTCTACTGCTGCTTAAAATATTCACAATGTTCCCAGAAACTCACACTTACCCTGACATATTGACGACAACATTCATTATGCCTTAACACAAATCTGTCCGGAAAACTGAAGTCAGTAATTACCGGCCGAACAATATCACACCTGCAGCATCTAGAATTATGGAGAGACTAGTCAAAGATAAATTAATCAAGCATATGCTTAGCTGCAATATTATAAGTACAAACCAACATGGATTCCTGAAATCCAGATCATGTTTTACATGTCACCTAGACTTCTTCAATTTTGTAACCAGCAGTCGTGACAGACGGCAACTAGTACTTGTCATCCACTTTGACATTTCTAAAGCGTTTGACCGTGTTGACCATTTACTGCTAACAAATATGCTGAACTCATTATTAGGATGGCTTAAATGAAATGGAGCAAATGGAGAATACTGGAATCGACCTCAGCGCCATTTGATGCAGTAAAACATCTTAACATGACCTTATCTAGTTTTCGTATCCACGATCAAATTTCTTTCCTGTTATAAAACTACGATAAGACTGCTGAAAAATTGAATAAATATATCACTGATCTCAACATAATGCATCAATAAACTTTAAGCTAAAGGTGCTGTTCACAACAAAGTTATATGGGAGGGTTGAATTCAAGCTTTTTTCCCCAGATATCTGTGTTACGTTCATGTGATGTCTGGGCTTTTTTTAATGCGAATATAATATTTATATATCTCTTTGCATGTTACACATACAGACTTTATAGCAGACTGTTCTGACTGACTCTAATGTCAGAAAGAACAACCAAACTGTAAATTCATCATACATCAAATTCTGTGTAATTTATATAATAACTTATCCATGCCTGTACAATTGGTATGTTCCTGCATAAACAGCAAGAAATATGTATCATTATGCGGCCTGGTGCGGACAATGAATGTATTCATATATATGTATCAAATTTTTATCTGTTTAAACATTATTAACTTGTTGGCAATCCACGATCTGAGATTATATCATACTTGATCGTGCCTGTAAAAATGGCATGCATTTTCATGTAAATTTATATGTTTATATGAAAATATACATTATTATTACTTCTGGATTGATACAGAAGCTGCATTCAATATGATGCCGAAACCAACGAACCAGTCAGGGGGAAATATATCCTCCGTCACTCTTCAAATCGCTATTAAAACCCTCCTCGAGAATTTCGTGCAGAAGACACTGACGCTTTACCTTCTGTTTAGGCATCAGCTCCCATGAATTTTCACTGTTAATGGTTCTGAAATAGGGATTGTCTGCAAATAATCCCTGGCAGAGTGGTGCTTACTGATGGATACCCAGAAAAGACGAATGACAATGTCAGAAACGTCCTGGGGTTGCAAAGCGAGCGCCCACCGTCAGATCTCTGTCAACAGCGAACAAAGCACACTTGAAGACACCAGCGAAATTTCCATCTTCAATATTAACTGACAGTCAAACATCCTATGTTGGTCTGAAAATAACACATTTTATGGAAGCACGGCCCACAGGTTTTCCGGTAAACCAAGAGAGTTAGCCCTCTAAAAAACAAAATACAGGAAGTGGAATTCGCCTCCAGGAAGTAAGATGGCTAAGCTGCCAAAGCAACCTCGGGTAACGTGAGTATGGATGACAATTAACTGGGTAGTTTGATTGCAACCCCTTGCGGAGCCCTCAATAAAGTTCTTGTAGTCATACCTATTTTTCTGTATATAGGTCGATAAAGCGGTATTTGCGGTGGAATTACTATAAGCCACAAGAATAATAATCAAAATATGAAATGAAATATGCTACAGGTCGTCATACAGGAAACATACCAGCTATATTATGAAACCTTCAAACGTAGCTCTAAGCATGCTTTTTGCACCGGTCTACAGAGTTACTTAATGAACAGCGTAGACGTAGTCCTAAAGTTTTCTGAGTGGTCTTATTTTCTTCCGCGTGGATTTCACTGAACTTCAACACTATAACTTCAGAGAATATGTATAAACGAAGCCGGTTTCCAAAACCTCCAAGAGACAAATAGCTATCTTTCCTGAAAAACTTCACTGGGATGGAATATCTCCATATGCTTTTGATTATTGTATTCACTTGTGTTTCTGTTCAACGATTCGCCAAACAAATATGCATCCCTCCTGCCAAGTGACCTCATTATCGATCAACAAATTCCGTCTTAAACAATATTTCTGTTGAGTGATAGCTCATTCGCCTACCATGATTCTCGGAATTCGCTGGCAATTTTAGAACTTCCTCCGTCTCAAATTTTCTAAGCCAAAATGCTCCCTGTAGCTGCCTAAATGTATTGATGTAAGAAATTATAAATCATGTGTTTTTAAGGCCACTTTATATTTTTTTCCACTGAGAAATAAGAAAAATAATATTGTATATTTTCATATAAACATATAAATTTACATGAAAATGCATGCCATTTTTACAGGCACGATCAAGTATGATATAATCTCAGATCGTGGATTGCCAACAAGTTAATAATGTTTAAACAGATAAAAATTTGATACATATATATGAATACACTCATCGTCTGCTTCAGGCCGCATAGTTATTGAATTGTACAGTTGTCCTCCAGGTTGAGCGGGAAAATCGACTTCGTTTCGTTTTCAACCCGTGGTTGTAGGCATGCGATAACCAACCAATATTGAGGTAAGTACAACGTTTATATGAGATTGAAAGCTGTTTTAGAAACGTAAAATCGCTAAGGTGAATCATCAGAGTGTAATGAAATAAGTGAGTGCAAGTATCATTAATAAATGCATTTATAAAGGAAAAACAATGGGAAATCATATGATCCCTAGGCTGACACCGTTAATTTGCAATGTTTAATGCTACCCATATAGTTCTTACTATCATGATGTCCACTTTTGGTTTTAATACATTTATCTTTATGCCGGTTGTTTTTATTTCATACCTTCTTGTCTATTTGGTGCACAACCGTACCTTACAGAGAATAGGAATAGAATAAGTCAAATCAAATTCATGTAGAGCTATAAAATGTTAGGTTTAATGGAATATAATGAGGATCAAGTAAAGGCGCTATTAGAAAATAGATGAGATGAGACATTGTGAAGTGGTATTCAAAGATCCGACAATGGACGGCAAGTCAATTTATAGGTTGCCCCATAAATCTGTGCAGAGCCCACGTGATTTCATCTCAACAATAAGCTGAGAGAATGGTATATGTTAAAAGGCAGAAGCATGATCTGTCTAGGCGTTCATTACTATCTTTTTCAAGATAAAGATCTAAGCCTTCATAAAAATCAGAAATGTCTCGAGCCGTCAAATTGCATATTGCTGTTTCTGAGGAATTGGTCGATTCACCTTAGTGACCACCATCATAAAAGCGGTTGTCGGAGGTGTGACCCAAACCTACGCCCACATTTTGGACCAGAGACTAATTTCACACATCGCTGTCACATATTAACCTTTGTATTAATGAATATTGGCATTTGTTTGCCTCACACATTTTTCGCGCGGATAAATACATTTTCGTTCTCCTAGCGCGTTTACATATTTGATTTCGTTAAAAATACATTTTTCCAAGTCTTCACTTGTGCTTCTTTATGCAGCGTTGTTAGTATTTGGCCATGTACAGCGTCAGCTTATCGCAGAACGTGAAAAAACGGATGTGCTATCGTATTATAATCAGAACGATATTTGTTGCCCCAGAACAGCAGTGATGCCGAAATATGTCATAATATAATCTTTCCACTTGTACGCCTAAATTGGTTTGTTATTCATTTTGTGTCCTGCATCACATAAATACTTTTTCAGGTTGCGGGATATTATGCTCATGAAGTTGTACCGTCATATCTACTTATCTGCAACATACAAACTGGTGCACCTAAAGCCAAATTTTACTGAAGTGCCATGAGATAGCTTAATTTGTACTTATTTTGTGTGTATTTGCTACTTTATAAACTATTACTTGTCCGTATAGTAAGATCCAAAAACTTGTATTATTACAGTCATCGGAACTGAGAACATATCCAATACAGCTCTCTCCATCTTGGTCTGAAAATACAGAAATATGGCTTCTGTGTTACTGGATTGAACCTCATATACGTAGTGTCGCAGGTCCATATTCACAACGCTTGATGGTGGAAATCGGAAGAAAACGTCATACTGCACCTGTTTAGATGAAAGCATTTGACGTTTACGCAAAGTACTCTGCACACAATGAGACTTCTTATTCCCAACAATATATTGCACTTATTCTGCTAGGAACAAAGACATATCAAATCACCAGACTTACCGTTGAAAATAAGTGGTATATTTCGGGATCAGGATCGCGGTGCGAGTATGATTGCTTAGTTAGCTAGTCATCGTGTGTGACCGTAACGAGACAGAGTGTCGAGTGGAGCCAATGCTTGATGGTGGACACTCAGATCAACCAGTCAAATTAAATAGTGAATGTTAGCATCCAGTGTTAAGTGGAGGAAGATGTAGTCTAACAATTTTGAAGAACTATTTACTGCTACAGACATCTGTGCCATTAGATCAAATTACTAGCGTTAAGACACAGTTTTACATTAAATGTACGCTAACATGAATGTAAACATGACTAATTGCTGAAATATAAACTCAGTTAGTTTGCAAGCTCGTTAATTTTCTATCTTATACAAAGCCCAGGGAAGGAGGAAAGGTTAGACGTATGACTAGCCACCCTACACTGAAAAACCAAACAAACTGCTACCGACGGCAGCCAAATCTCTATTGGAATAGGAAACAGTCTCCTCCAGGATTATCACAGCAAGACTGGACTGAAAACGAAGATTACGATAATTCAGTTCAACGTATTTGCAGAAGTGGGTAATTCCCCAGAGTTATTGGCCACAGCATTCATCTGTGAACACTGGATGACGACCATCACTGTTTTAGCCGATTTGCTTAGCTGAAAGCTTCCGGTCAAGCATACACGCCATTTTATACGCCGTCGTGTCACGTTCGTTCGTGCACGATCCCTGGCTAGTTAAGCAATCACCTCGCACTCAGGTTTGGTCCCAAAATATAACTCGCAATTTGGACGATCAGTTCTGATATTTTGTCTTGCCTTTGGTCTATGCGGAACGAATACTACAGAAGCTGTTAGTGTTAGGCCCTGCGTTAGGAAATCGTGTATCCGTACGTCAACATCTTTGGCCCCTAAACACCTCAAACCATCATAGAACTGACGCTGAAGAAGGAAGATTTCTATAGACAAGTGCAAACAGTTATAGATATCCCAAGTGGCTACATCGAAATCCTAATGTGTAATACATGAAGAGAACACATCATGGGTCGACAGGCTCTGGGAGGAATGAACGATAATAGATATTCTCTTCAGACTCCTATACCTCCAATTAATTGTTGATCGGAGGCAGTGCTTACAAACACGATGATTTACATAAGGTAACATGGATTTCGCCCGAAGGACCTGTTGCGGTAAATAATTCCCCAAAATTATTGACCATAGGTATCATCAGTGAACACTGGATGCTGACCCTTAGAGTTCAAGTCGACCTGCTTAGCTGAAGGCTTTCGGTCAAGCATCCCCGCTATTTGGTACTCCTTCGTGTCACTGTCGTGCACGATAACTAGCTAGCTTAGCTTCCGCTTCACTCCGCGATTTGCCTCTAAAATATATATCGCAATTTGAACAACGGATTGTGGTCTTTTGCTTTGTCTTTCGTAAGCGAGATTCAAATACGTTAAAAGTTGTTGGTATAAGAGCTTGCATTAATATACCCAGTACTGTTCGCGGACGTCTATACCGTCAACATCTAAACTGGTTAGCCCAACCGCGAACTTCATCTTTGATAAATACGCAGATAACCCCGGCGAGTTCGTTCAATTTTTGTTTTCTTGTACCATATATTATTCTACATAATTTTCGTCAGGAGTGATCTTAGTCCTAAGGTCATTCGAATCCGCCCAACTCCTAAAACCATTCACCTCGTACCATACTGGCCAGATAATGCTGAAACGTGGTTTCAGACAGCTGAATCAGATTTTGTGAGCATGGGATAACCGATCAACGTTCACAGTTCCTTGCAGTTATTTACGCCCTACCGCGGGAATTAAGCAAGAACATAACTTTACGGATGTCGAGTCCCGAACAAGTAACTCGTACGAGTTGCTGAAAGCATCCCTCCTCAGGAGAAAACGTACTCACGGACCAGCAACGTCTGGACGAATTATTTTTTGTAACATCGAGTTAGGAGATCAGTCAGCCGTGAGTATGCTAACAAGAATGAGAGAGGTTATTGGCCAAAGTCAGTTCGATGAGGGACTTTTTAGAGAACTCTTCTTATCCAAGATGCCACAGTCCAGGCAGACTGTACTTGTGACACTTCAGGGTATTATTATAGATGACTTAGCTATTTCTGCAGATAAAATTCCAGAAATAACTAAACGGTAAGTTCCTGAAATATGTTCTGTGGCCAAGCAGACTTCGAGTAAGGATCCTGCAATGATAGAGTAATGCAACTCCATCCAGCAAATGCATAGGTTAAACATGCCTTCTAACTCCTCCGAACGTCATCCTAAATCTCCTCAACGCCGAAACTCACGTGATCTATCTAAGTCCAAGCCACGTTCACTGAAAAACCCCGACTGGTGCTGGTACCACAACACCTATGGCCAAGAAGCGAAGTGTTGCCGTAAGCCTTGTAACTTCGGAAATGTCTCAAAGTCTGTGAGAAACTATCCCGCCGGCACGCGTTAGCGGCAACCGTCGCCGGTGGCACTAGCCGCCTACTTTACATCCATGATGTGATAAGCCAGACTCGATGCTTGGTCGACACAGGCGCCGAAGTCAGCGTCCTTTCTGCTACAGCAGCAGATCGACAGAAGGAACCTACCTTCAACTTACAGGCTGCAAATGGAAAACCAATCGCACCCTTTGGTAGGAAATACGTCTATCTGAACGTAGGTTTACGCAAACCTATTCGGTGGATTTTCCTTCCCGCTGACGTCACAATGCCCATCATTGCCACGGACCTACTTAATCATCATGGTTTGCTTGTAGACGTCCGCCAAAAACTACTGATTGATAATACAACTAGTCTGTCTATCAAAGGCATTACCTACATAGGCCCTAGCTTGTCACCCGTTAAGATAAAGGCAATTCTTGATCCAACTTTTCAACCTATTGTTGACAAGTATCCGGAACTTAATTGCCCGTCGAACGACCTACTGTGCACAACCAGCAATGTTATGCACCACATCATTACCACAGGACAACCCGTGACATCTAGAGCACGACGACTGGCTCCTGACAAACTGAGAATCGCCAGGAATGATTTTGACCATATGCTTACCCTTGGCATCATTCGACCTTCGAATAGCCCATGGGCATCCCCACTTCATATGGTACTGAAAAAGGGTAGCAATGATTGGCGACCCACCGGTGATTACCGGCGAGTAAATGCCAAAACAACCCCTGATTTCATACATTTATTCCCCTAATGAATTTGAACAAAGCAAGAGCTACAGTTTTAGCAGAATAAAATGGTACCATCTTTTATTTCGTTCCCTTCTCATCAGCTGCTTACATGGCAAAGATATTGTTAAATATATCTACAACAACAGTTTTGACATACTTGTTTTAGCAGATATATTTATGTCAAACATTGAAAGAACAGAGTTGAAGCATGCAATAGACGAAACATCTTCCTACTGTCATTTTGTTGATGACACATTTATAGAGTGCAAAAATGAAAGTCATGCTTCACACTTACTAAGATTATCCAATGGTGCACACGCCAATATTGGGTTCACTATGGAACGTGAAAGTGACGGAAAGTTTCACTTCCTTGACATCGCCATGGAACGCCTAGAAGACGGTAGTCTTCAAAAGTCAATTTATCGAAAGCCCACATGGAAAGGACAATACTTGCATTTTAATAGCTTTTGTCCAAATAGCATTAAACGGGGTCTAGTCAAGACTCTGTACTATAGAGCGAGGAGAATATGCTCTAAAGAGAAACTAGAGGAGGAGTTTGATTTCCTTGAAAAGATATTGAAGAGCAATGGGTATCCTCACAGGTTCATCAAGAAGCATGGAAAATCTGAAGTCACAAATGTAAAGCAAATCACAGTGGAAAAAAAGCCAGTTCAGCTTGATTATAAGGGTGAAAACATTGCAGCGATGATTAGCAGAAGGCTGAGTACATCACTAGCCATAGCCTGTCCTGCAACTAAGCCGATTCCCGTCTATCGAACAACTTTCTCCTTGGTCCAATCAAACATCGATAGATATTCTTCTCATGTTACCTCCAACTGTATATACAAATTCACATGTATCTGCGGTAGCAGTTACATTGGAAGAACAGAAAGAAGAGCATATCCACGATTTTCTGAACATGTACCGAAAAGTTTACGTCTAAAGGGAACAAATGCTTTAAACAGTGCCATCGCCAGGCATCTCCTCGACACGGGTCATAAGGTAGACGTCGAAAAGTCGTTCAGAATTATCAATAGGCAAAAGAGCTTAATTCTCCTTAAGTTTGCTGAAGCCATTTCCATCAAGCGCCTGAAACCTGATATATGCGTCCAGAAAGAAGCGGTTATCAGTCTTTCTTTGCCCTGGTAACTGGATAATTTCACCTCTCTTTCTTCCGAATGCGAAATGCTAAACGTTTTCATTGTGTATGATTATTATTTTTCGGAATAGTGTTTAATATTGGATATTTATATATGTATATTTTTTAGTGTATGCGTACATTGATCGATTGATTTTTGTTTAAAATGAACTCTGTAAAAGTATGTTAAAATTGTTGTTGTAGATATATTTGATAATGTCTTTTCTATGTGAGCGGATGACGAGAAGGCAACGAAATAAAAGATGGTACCGTTTCATTCTGCTAAAACTGTAGTTCTCGCTTTGTTCAACCCCTGATTGCTACCCGTTGCCTAATATACACGACTCGATGGTAACATTATCTGACGCGGCTATATTCTCTAAAATCGACTTGGTTAAATCGTATAACCAAATCCCGATGGCAACAGAAGATATCCCGAAAACGGCTATCATTACGCCTTTCAGACTTTTCGAATTTCTACGTATGCCATTCGGTCTCCGAAATGCAGCCCAAACATTCCAACGCTTCATCGATGAAGTATTTCGCGGTCTCGACTTTGTATACGCATACTTAGACGACTGCCTCATTGCCAGTACAGACAAGGAATCTCATCTCAGACATGTGGAGTCAGTATTTGAAAAGTTACGCCAACATGGTGTTACCATTAATATCCAAAAGTGTCAAATAGGCGTTGACTCACTCGACTTCTTGGGTCGGTGGCACAGTGGTTAGGACTCTCGCCGACCATGCACATAGTCCGGGGTTCGAGCCCACGCCGGCGCACACCTGATGTCTATGGTCGGCCTGCAAAATTTGGGCTACCGATATCCACGCTGAAAATTCCATACTTGTACCAAAAATACAGTGTGGAATCAAGCTGTAAATCAAAAATCAAAAAAAAATCAAAATCACACTATTGACTGCAAGGGCATTCGCCCACTGGCTACTAAGGTCGAGGCTATACTGAACTTTCCAGAGCCACAGACGGTGAAAAGTCTCCGCACTTTTAACGGCTTGGTAAGTTATTATCGACGCTTTATTCCCAACTGTGCCTCTCTGATTCAGCCATTGACAGACCTTCTTCGAGGGAATAACAAGTCCATAGAACTTGACGCGTCTGCTCGAAATGCTTTTACCCAGATTAAAAAAGCTATTGCGAATGCCACACTTCTGATGTATCAGGATCCAACGGCACCGTTAAGTATCTCGGTTGATGCATCAAACACTGCAATCGGCGCAGTTCTACAACAGCTAGTTGACAAAGAGTGGCAACCACTGCCTTTTTCTCCAGGCGCCTTCAATTAGCTGAAACGAAGTACAGCACATTCGGCAGAGAACTTCTGGCTATGTACTGTGCTATACGTCATTTTCGACATTCAGTAGAGGGTCGTGAATTCATAATTTTTACTGATCACAAACCTCTGACGTACTCTCTGAACTCACCTTCAGATAAGTATTCACCCAGGGAATCACGACAACTGGATTACGTTTCACAGTTTACATCAGATATTCGCCATGTATCCGGAGTAAACAACACTGTGGCAGATGCCTTGTCGCGCGTTTGTTCCCTCACCCAAATCGACGGCATAGACCTTGTAAAACTGGCTCGTCTTCAAAAAGAAGATACCGAGCTTCAACATGAGTTGTCGAAAACAACTCTACAATTAGCTGAGAAACCCTTAGGTATGGGAAGAGATACTATTCTATGTGACATTTCCACGAGTACTCCTCGCCCCATCGTGCCTAAAAGTTATCGCCGTAACGTCTTCAATACGTTGCATGGCTTATCTCACCCAGGTATTCGAACTACTGTCAAGCTCGTAACTAGTCGGTTTTGTTGGCCTGGCATTAATAAAGAAGTAAGGGAATGGGCACAACGTGCTTAGCTTGTCAAAAGTGCAAGGTGATAAGACACACCAAAAGCCCACTTGGCACCTTTCTTCTCCCTGACGCTCGTTTCGAACACGTCCATATAGATTTGGTTGGACCCCTTCCTGAATCCCATGGATATACCTATATTTTAACTTGCATCGATCGATTCACACGATGGCCGGAAGCAGTACCCATCAAGGACGTATCTGCTGAAACAGTCGCACGCGTCTTCGTAGAAAGATGGATCGCTAACTTTGGATGCCCATCTTCCATAACAACTGATCGCGGGCGGCAATTCGAAAGTGGCTTATTCTTCCCCTGACTAAAATCATAGGTTGCATGCGTTTTCGAACAACAGCCTACCATCCTCAAGCTAATGGTATGGTAGAACGTCTACACAGACAGCTGAAAGCTGGTCTGTCAGCTGCAAACAACACCCATTGGACTGAATCCCTTCCGTTAGTTCTCCTAGGGATACGAAACGCCTTGAAAACCGATGCTGGTTGTACTAGCGCCGAGCTAGTATATGGCACGACACTACGACTGCCTGGTGAATTTGTTTCTCCCTCGAGCTTCCCACCAGTGGTAGATCACGCTTCATACGTCAGCAGGCTTACAAACGCAATGCGTTCAGTTAAACCTGCTCCCCTTCGTCCACAGTCCATTGATGTTTTTGTTCACCCGTGTTTATAAACTTCTTCACATGTATTCGTTCGTCGTGACCCTGTGCGTAGACCTCTGGAACCCCCACACAACGGACATAATAAAGTAATTAAACGTTCGGATAAATTCTTTTTCTTAGACAAAATGGCCGCGAGGACACCGTCAGCACTGACCATCTGAAAAAGGCTTTCTTGGAAGGTAATCCTATTAGCATAGAGCTAAGCGTACCCCATAATCCACAAGCAACCAAAGATCGTTTAGTCCTCGATGAAGTCACTAGCAAGGCGACAGCTGCCGAATATTCTGTCGCGCCCCCTTAAAGAACCCGTTCTGGACGTACCGTAAGGTTCCCAGAATATCTTCACACCGATATAACATAACGAAGTTGTGTGATTCATCCAACTCATTCGTTTGTGGTACTAATTTTTTTCTTTCCAGACGCATCCACTTTTTTATGTGCAGTGTCACTAAACACAAGTAAGAGTTTTTTCTTTGACAGTACATGTTACATGCACAGAAAAAAATAAATTTAACTTTTTCAATGTTATAAACTTTGCATTATTTTACTGTATGGTAAATGCACATCATTTTTTTTAAACAAAAAATGCTGATTTGGTACATTTTATTCGACATGGTTCTTAGCGTTCTTATTTTCTTTTCCAGGTGCGACGGGCACTGGAAAAGAAACAAACGAAGCACGGGATCCAACGAACATCACCAAGGAAGCTATGTACAAACACCTATTAGCATAGGCAGACAAACCAGTAGGCACGCCACCAAGCCGCTCGGAAGATTTTTTCACCCGAAACGGAACCATCGAGATTAAAAATGATAAACTCAACAAGAGGTTTAAAGTGAATACAGGAGTGGGGCAAGGACGCCTATTATCATCAATGATATTCATGATTGTGATGAACTGGATTACGCATCAGGCAGCCTGATGTGAGTGAGAAGAGAGGAATACGCTGCAATGAACGATAAGAAGAATCTCAAAGATCTGGATTTCGCGCCTGGATGAATTCTATTTAATGTCACACATACTTGAAGACTTGCAGGCGAAAACCAACAAGCTTGCTCAAGAGGCAGACAGCGAAGACGGGACTCCAGGTGAACTAAGAGAAGATGGAGATGATGAAGATAACCAACAAACAGCAACAACAACAACCAGCACCAATAGCCATCAACGGGAGAGGTCTGATGGAGGTTGCTTCATTCCCTTTTCTAGGAATCATTGTTCAAACTCCATGCGGAACGGATGGAGATGTCAAAGCTAGGCATGTAGAATCGGAAAGGCAAGACAAGCATTCATCAAAATGAAGCCAGTTTGGAAATCTCCTGCACTCCACAGCATAAAGAACAAGATTCGGTTTCTCAACACGAGTGTGAAGTCGGTCCTTCTATACGGGTCAGAAATTTGGTGGACGCGTCACGAAAAGCATTTTCAGCAGATTACAGACTTTTATCAACACTTACCGTCACTGGCTCCATACTAAAGATCAGATGGCCGATCAGAAAGAATTAGTAACAAGAAACTGTGGAAACAAACCAACCAAGAACCTAACATTCAACAAATATGGAGGAGAAAATAGAGGTGGATAGAGCATACGTTGAGGAGGCCATAGAGTGACATCGTACACAATGTAGGCTATTGGTCGAGTTTTACCCGAGTGAGGAACGACAAGTGGGTCGTCCGTGCGAGGGTGACATGGAGGAGAACTTGATAGAAGTAGATAAGAGGTTATGAGCGATCATGGGCACGGCTGAAGGGGAGAGCAGAAAATAGAACAAAGTGTAAATGTGTTGTTGAAGCCCTATGTTCTACTCATAACCGAAAGGAACAATAACAAACCGAGTCGTTGCTCTCTCAGTAGCATACTTAACCTGTTAGTATTTATAACGTAAAATAAATCGGGAAGATTGACTTGATTGGTTATAGACTGGTAACAGTTATACATTCAAACAGAATACGGGTTAAGGTTATTTCACTAACGTGGCTGAGCTAAGGACTATGAGAATCTGCCTTTCAGCAGTACAAAGAAGATGAACATTAGCGCAGAAGTCTGTCTGGCTGCTTACTCCTTAGAATAAAACTGAAAATAGTATAACTGCCTGGAGGAAAAGTCATTTATCTTAGGTCTAGTGAATTTTGGTGCCAGGAATTCGCTATAAAAGTTTGAAAGCTACAGATTCTCTCCATTCCGCTGACTTTATGGTACAGATCGTGACTTCAAACAGTTAACAAACTATATTCTGAGTATTTTTGATTTTCAGAGGAAACACTAATGAAGTTCCTCCTGAAAGGTGGTTGCGACTGTCATTGGCTCCTGAAGGAAAATCAGTACTTTTTAATTTATTTTAATCTTGACATCTATGAGAAATTATCGATTCAGTAATATTCTGGGCCGGTCGATTCAATAATACTGCAATGAACCATCCTTTAACACTGACTAATTAAATCTATGTGAACGAGTTTCCTTGATTTTAGAAACTTTTACGGAGAAAACGATAAATCATTGACCAATTAACGACAAATCTTAAAACGCTTTGACAAGAAATCAAGAAGATGGGACCACAGTCTAAGTAATATGACATTACATTCTACAATAATAGAGTCCACTTGCTCTTCGAACCACTCTCAATAATGATTTAAGCATATGTTAAACGATTTATGTATTCGATACATCAGAAATTTTAAATTTACCTCCTTACTGGGAATCCAAGTGTTCCAGCCTGAACCCAATAGACCCATAATAAAAACGTCCTTGTAAGTGTTAGGTTAAACTTAAGATAGACCTCAAATAACCGCACTTACTAAATACTTCACCGCTTAATAACCTTATTAGTACTCTACCTAGCGTGTAAGTACTGGCGAACGAAATCAAAGTAAAAGACTTGAAATGGGAAGTGCGTCTGGGATGGAGTTGTATTTTACACAAATGAAATATCAATTTTAATAAATAAGGATGTTATACAAGTTATCTGATGCCTTGACTGCGTGGTAAGCTAGAAGAGTGCGCCGAATGAAAGCACAACAAGGGAGCCAACCAAGTACGTACAGTCGCATCGCAAAGTGGGTGAATGCGTTGTAACAAAAGTTCGAAGTTTGAAGGTACTCCACATCTTCACTGATTTTAAACTAAACAGTTATCTCATATTTCTTAAGATATACATTGGTAAGTTAAGAAAAGACTTCAAAAATACTAGTTAATAAATAAAGTTACTTCATAATCCTTCAAGATAACAGATAGAATTTTCTGAACACTATAAGACTTCATGTCAGTCTTCAGGGTCTTACAATGAATGAATTTCACTAGTATGACACTTCCACAATTAGAAGACAGAAGGATTGAGCAAAGAGATATTTACTTTTCAGTTAGATCCTCACCTCTGGCTCTACTCTAATGTATAGAGCATTTTTATTACAATCCCAAAATCTTACCAATCAAGTGGCGGTATGTTTGTTAATGATAATTAGTCAGTGTCAACATGTCAATGGGGTGATAATTAAGAAATAAAATTAATACACACAATTAAAAGATAGAAACTTCAACAATTACTCAAACTACTAACAATACACAGCTACCTAAAACTGTATTACCAATCATGTGAAGGCATAAAAGGCTGTTTAGTGGCAAATTTATTTCTTGTTTTCTATTCCATTACATTTTTGATATTATACTGACTAAAGAATATCAGTCAAATATGTTTTTATAGAAATGAGCAAAGTTCAACTCATCAGAAGTATTGACTTCTGTAAAATAATAAGTAATCTAGTATATAACTCTGTTTAAAGCTAACCTTTACATTACTAATTCATTTTGTGGTATAATGTGGTGAGTAATACCTAGATGAGATACAGAGTATTAAGTACTGAGGGTAAATCAATCGAAAAAAGTGTGAAGTCTCATCGGCTGAGATGGCTAGGATATGTGTTCCGCATACTTAGCTGTTGCTTTTGTCAACCAGTAATGTCAACTGAAATTGGATTTGCTTGAAAAAGGGTTAGGGGTGATCAAACCAGAACCTATTATCAGACCATGAAGTCTTTGACAGTTGGTTTGAACCAGCAACGTAGGAAGGTTTCAACTGCCTGGTGTGGATTCTTGGGATACAAAGAACCAATGGTTAGATACTTTTGGTAATATGGCTAATAATCGTTCTCAGTGGCGTAGATAAGTTCACTGATTTCACCCACTTCCAAAACCGTCATGTTCTTCCATGTTCCTAGCCTTCTACCTTAGGAGTTATTGATTTAATTTTTATTCTCTCTTTTTGTCTACCTTTTTGTGTTACATCAATTGTAGCAGCTTAAACTGCTGCACTTTTGGGCAAAGTCCCATACTGAAATCCAGTCAGTCATCTTATGAATTCTACAATTTCTCATTTTTAGGTACATATTTATGTAGTGGCTAACCGTAAGATTTTGTATGAGCATTTCAACAACCAGATTTGACTAAAAACAAGTGATTCTCTCAGAAAGATTCTGCATAATTACTAACTGTTCAGAAAGCCAAGACATTTTGATGGGTACATCTTGTTCCAAAAAAGTGTGAGTCTGCTGATGAAATATTTTACCATCCCTAAAGATGATATGCAGAGATGAAATGACTGATCATTGTTAGTATTTTAATTTATTCAATAATATCTGTAGTAGGATATTGGTTACATATTTACTAGCATTTGCGTCGGTGTCACAGCAGTGGAGTGCTCGCCAATCAAGCATGTGGTCCGGGGTTCGATCCCCGCCTCATACATTCCTTTACCTCACTAAGCCAGGGATAAGACCGGTAAATAGAGAAATTTGGGTATGAGGAGGCTAGCAACCCCATCCCGTAAAAATAAACATCACCACTGCTACCTAAACTTCAAGCTTCTAACTTGAAGCTCTATATTCCACTGGGAACGTAAAGGGATCAATAATAATAATATTTACTAGTACCACATAATGGAATCTACAGTGACTAGTGAACAACATTCTAGTATTTGAGATGACAAGCACTTGTTCCATAGGGGGAACACAAGCACTCACTTGTATGCAGAATAAAGTGAAATGTACATTCTTGATTTTATCGCCACCCACTATCAAACAACTAATCACAATATGTCTATGAACAAAACAAGGGTCTGTATAAAAAGATGGATTCCTTAACTCTGTCTTACATGTCACCAACAGAATACACTGGAATTTCTATTACCAAACTTCCCAATGAAAGTTAACTTCTGAACAAGTTTTAACTTAAATGACCTGAACAACACGTTTCAGACATATTAATCACATCCATAATTGTGATACATGCTAGCATAAAGGATGAAAATTGTATCAATATAGGTCAAAAGGTCTAAGGCTCACGATGATGTAGAAGAATGGGGTAAATAGTCAAAGAGTTTGTGGGGGAGGGGGTGAAACAGTTATTAAGTGAAATGAACAATAAGTAAGTAAAACAACTAATTTTTGTACATATAAAACAAGTTTAAGGCATTTTAATAGCTCAGGCTTGAACGAGTTTAAATATACAACCCAAACCTGGTTTAAAGGCCCTATTCATATCAACTCTATGATTTGTCTTGCAATAGATGAAGTTAAATGATTTCGTTTGTTCTTTAAACCCCCTTAGGAATGTGTTATGGTAGCCCTAATCCTCAGAAATCGATGAGTCATTCCTGAGTAGTTATACTGATTAAATTTTGATCCTATACACACGGTTACCTTATATATAAATACGTGTGACAAAGTTATTTGTAATCAGGATCGCCAAAATAGGTCAAACGAACACATTACACGTTTCAAATGTTGTTCTGTTGAAATTCATAAATGGAAACTAATCGCTTTATATTTCTGAAGGAAAACAGACACATTAAGAAATAACTAAATACAGCTTCATAATGTTGTGTGTGTGCTACTGACAAGATTAACAAGTAATATATAGATGCAGATTGATACGAAGCGGCCAAACAAGTGAAATCAACATTGCAAGTTAATCATTGAAGATGTAGAAATGTTAATTCCTCAAATCTGGGTCAAGTTTACTATATGGACGTAAAATAACCTCATAGGACAACTTTTCGTCTCAGCGTCAAACGATTGGCCAATCACCAACCAATCAGAACATTTTATTCTCTTGTGACCCAGCCAACTTCTAATGTGGCTCTAAACGTATAACCACAGCGTATTATTCGTTACTAAAAGTCTGTTACTAAACCTCTCATCTCCCACTGCTGCAAAACATCAACTACATCAAGCCATATTCAAGTGCATATAGTTTTTTTTAAATAATGAAAAGTAAAAAAATATCACTTTTAGTAAGTTTATTCAGCAGAAGACAAACAAACACACGAATAATACTCTCTTATTTGTAAAAGAAATACCATGAGATATGAATAAAAGGAAATAACTCTTTTCATATATTATTATATACTCATATGACCATACAATTAGCTCTATTGAATGCCATTTCTAATGTACTACAATTAGAACCCTATTTATTTATTTATTAGACAAAAATATATCCGAATCAGTGAGAACTACGTGTGAAGACATTTCTAGCAAACAAAATATGGAATGAAAGAAAGGATTATAAATTTCACAAAAAAAATCTTTTAAAATTGTTTTACAACAAAGAAGAATGAAAAAACAAAAATATGTACATAGCATGAAACTTAGAAATAGAAATACATTTGAGAATTGTTTTGTTTTTTCTTACTTCATGATAACTTTGATTAAAATAGGTGTTTATTTTTTCAAAAAAAATATATATACTGCATTATTCAGACTTTAGTCTCAGAAATCTTAATTTTTATTCGATGCCAGCAATTTGTCAGTAGGCCACGTACATTCAGTGAAGCTGTACATTCTTCTGGTTGAGTATTGTAAGCACTGTCAACAGCTGAGCATACCAGTTCTATTTCATGACTACCTTCTAAAATAGTAAGCCAACATCATATATATATATATATGTTACAAAAACACAATTATAGGAAAAGGAATTAAAAATTATATTGATCATAATTTTCAAGAGTTGTTAGTTTGTAGGGATGTGATTTGCTTCAAGTTTGATTACGGTTCACTTAGTCTATTAGAGAAGCATTGCAAATGAATAGATACTGAATAGCTGTTTCATCCAATTACTTTGAGACTCTTCGTTCGTACGCACCGACTACTGTACCAGGGTTAAGAAGCCAAGGTCATTTATCATTCAGCTAAATGAGTTGGAATCCAACGATCAGTGATGCTCACAAGTGACTGATCACAGGAGAAAGTTTCCGTGAGTTATCATAAGAAGTCGCAAACAGCTTGGATATGAGCAGAAGTACTCTCCGATGATATTGGCTAGTAGAGGCGGTAATGGCCACAAATTGTTAGAAGTTAGAATTTATAGGTCGTTGAATCATGGCGCAAGCGGCTGACTGATCAACGAGCTTGGTCTCATAACCTGAAGGTCCGGGGTTCAGTCCTTGGTGGTTCGTAGGCACGCATTGCTGAAGAGGTATAAACGAGGGCGAAACAGCTCTCCAGCACTCCCTAATTCTCTAACTGAGATCAAACAGTGATACATTATTTATTAGGACTTCGAAGACATTTTATCGAGATTTTCTAGCCTTCCACTTGACTCTCACTTCCACTCGTTTCCTTCTTAGACATGATTTGGTCTTCCAATCTTTGTTATTTGACCACAGACATTTCATTATCAGACATGATGATATGTTTATCACTAGCTTAATTAAACACTCACTAATTAAAGCTCATAATATACAAAGTAAAAGTTATGTTAAAAAATTAGAAAATCCCATTCAAATGTGTAATTTGTAATCATAGACTGAAGTTCAAACTAACATTTTCCAGACATCAATTTATATTTGAAACGCAAACTAATAACATAAAACCAGGCAAAATAAAAAGCGAAGTACAAGCGCTTAGATTGCAAGTACCATTTATGCCAATTGATAATCACGCTTTATTATATCGTACTGCTATTTCTTAGTAATGATAGAAGTCTATTATCTTAATAATAATCACCTGCATTTTTACTCAGTTACTAGTCTGATAAAGGAAGGTAGAATGAGCAATGTTAAAGCTCTTAGGTAAGAAGTGTAACCTTATCCATAATATTGTAAGCATTCATTGATTTTATTTATAGGGATATATGTTAGCCCTACCACACCGATGCTTCACTTGACGAAGAGAATGTCAGCTACTGTCGTTTACCTGGTTTATATATATATCACCCAAAATACAGGCCTTCAGACATAAAGAGGAATGATTCAGTGATATTTTCTCGATACGATAACATACAACATTTTTAAGGAATAAATATAATTCATAGATACTTACCAGGAATTGGAATTTTCGCAGACCACATTGTCCAAGCCCATTGCTTCATACTACGATTTTCCGCAGGAGAATTATTCTTCAAATCGTTATCAGGATGCCCTTCTGCAGGAGGACTTACAGGTGTTAATTCAGCCTCATGCCAAGACTTGCCATTATCAGTGGAAACGCGAACAGAAATAATTCCACGCCCACCTCCACTAAATGCATAGCTGACAACACATAAAGCATAAAAGAAACTCAGCAATCGACTAGGAAGAACTGCTTTCAAACTAATGTGTTTTGACTACAATTTGGTCAAAATACAGCATTTAAATCATTTCATTCGAGCAGGTGAAGTATCTGTCATGCTTGAAAATTTTTTTTAGCTTACTAGGTTGAAATTCACTGACTAAAATCTGCCTCGAAAACCCACCACGACGTCGTAAAATCCAAATAAACTGTTTTTAATTAATATGTACAGAAAATAAACATCTGGAGATAAGTTAAAAATCCTTGGAAAGTACAAAAGAAATAAAACACCCTGATACTATTAAAACATTTTTGTTTTATTAAAACCTGCTGTCAACTTAAATAGATTCTCTGATGTTAGATGTTCTCTTGGAATCCGTGGGGAATATAGGGCTTCCACATCACATCTCCACTCTATTCTAGTTTCTAAGGTCTCCTTTAGCTGGCCCACGGTTGCCCGTAGTCTCTCACCCGATCTTCTTCATGTCACTTTCGGACATCCCTCTCGTCATTTCACACTAGGGTTCAACTCGAAGCGCAAACCTGGCGCCCAATGTTGTTCGACGGTCTCTCTTCAACGACCCATCTCCATTTCTTCCATGTATTTACTTAACAACACCTTGTTGGCTGGTTTATCTGTAGAGTTTCTTATTGCTAGAGAGTTGCAGACACTCGGCAGGAAGCACTAAACCTAGGTTTCCTGCTTGCTGTCACTCGCCAGTAAGGTGGATCTGATGGAACTAATGTCCCTTCTGAGATCTGAACGCTGGTTACCCTAAGCTGTCGACTGACCTCGTGAAGGATTGTATTGGAGACTTTGATTAGTCATCAGGTAGTAGCTAATGTCATGCATCTAGTCCTTGAGTGATCGAATTCACTCTGCACCAAACTAAGGACTAGACGCACGACGTTGGTTATTGCCAAGTGACCAACCAAAATAAGTTCTTTTTCATAACAGAGGGCAATCAATTTAAATAACATTCTATAATCTTTTCGTGAACGCAGTCACCAAAATAACATTTCCAAATAAAACAGCATCAAAATGGTGTGCAGAAAAGAGAAATGAAGATAAAACATGATAAACGCTTTTAGCACCTACCCAGATACAGTAATAGTACCAGTATTTTCTATAGTATGACCATCAGAAGGTGTACAAATGAGTGATTGAACAGGATAATCTAAAATAGCTGGCAATTGACTCGTAGAAGGAATATGGCCATCGGCCATTGGTAGGACATATTTATAGTCTCCTTGTTGCCAAAAGCTTTCACTTTCATCTGTTGATAAAGTGATCTATATAGAAGAAAGAGAGAAAAATAGGTGGCACTTCCCCAGAATTCAGAATTCAATGGCCATTAGATTCTATTCAAGTGCCTGAATGGTCAACAACCTCAGCTTGTAACCAGAAGATCCTGGTTCGGATCCCCCAATGGTGGGGTAATGAGTGTATTCAAATGAAGACACCCAAACTAAGATAAAATAGTACTGTCTGGGATACCGCGGTTTTCCGCTGTTCTTCGAATGAAGTCAACTTGTGATCACATTTGAAGTAAAATAATGTCTTGCATAATAATACTCTTTGTGAGCGACTTATCATGGCAATTTTGTGATTGAACTCACATAATTTGATGAATACCATTATTATTCTTTTGTCATCGAAGAGTTAAATATGGTTTATATATGTATAAACTGTCGTGAGAAATTATCTTCTCACAGGATTATACAATGAAATGTTTAGTCATTTCAGTTTGGTCAATACTAATGTATTCTTTTCTCTCTTTCTCTCTCTTCAGTTCAAGCAATAACAACAAAGATGGACTTGTTATCACATAGTTTGAGAATTGTATAAAAAGCTAAATTACTTTGACCCCAATTTAATAGATTTGGTCAAGAAAATAATTTAATAAGGTGATCTAAATGTGTAACCAAAGAGAGAAGGCAGAAAACAAACGTGTCTTATGTCTAAATGAATCAATTTTAAACTATTACTGTAAGCATGATATGATATTAACGGAAATAATTGCTTTGACTCATCTTTTTTTTAAAAATGGATAAAGTTATTGTGATACACAGTAGTGATGTAGGTAAGTCTTTGTCTTCGAATCCGATTCGGAGGGTTTCAACTTCTAATTAGTTAGTCTGGAATTTAGTCCTTATTGACTTGTAGATTGATATCTGAAAAAGCATTAATACATCATATTGCTAGTGGCTTAGATAAATGGCGAGAAGACGTTGTACAAACACTGTATTTCTAGTGCGCTTTACCAACTCATAACAGCTTTCAGTTATCCAGTACTCCGCTAAGTTACTGAAGAATGTAATGACATACTTTTGAACTGGAATTCCTACACAGTCATCCAAATGTATTTTAAAGGCTGAGTAACACGCTTAAATTCTTAAACCTTCCTCTCAAGAAATGGTTCAACACTTGATTTAGGTAGGTGAAAAAGTGTTCATATCGACATAAACGAATCTAGAGCATAAACAGACTCTACAGTAATACGATAATGAAAACTGTTCACTACCCAAAAAGCTATCTAGTAGACAATAAAGTATGATCGTTTTCAAAATCGAATAAGCCTATCTTTCTGCCTTTCTTATGCAACTATGGTTCAGTGGTAAGATACTCGCCAACCATGCACGTGGTCTGGAGTCCGACTAGCGGGAAATGCACTTCTAAACCTCATCTAGCCAATAGTATACCCGGAAAAGAAGAAAGATTGGGTGTCAGGCTGGCAACCTCAAAGTGACACTACAGCTATTGAAACTTCGAGGCTTGGCTCTCTATTTCCCAATCAGAAGGCAAAGATAAATAAGCAGACTGAATTTAGATTGCCCTCTGCAAATCATGCTAAAAAACACCTATCACCATCAAATATACAATTGATTATTTTATTTGTATCAACTTCGTTTTCGCATCCATGATAGGTTCATTACTCAAAGTAGTGAACTGCACTTGACCATATCTATAAACATTAAGTTCTATAAATTCTTATACAACACATGGAAAAAAGTCAAAGAAGCATCAGGAAGTTTATAAATAATTGAATTTACCTGAGACAACCATTTCACTTGACGTGCTCCAATAGAACCTGGTATAATAATTCTTAACGGAAAACCATGATCTCGTGTAAGTGGTTTTCTATTCATTTCATAGGCAACTATTATTTCCCTGTTTGGATCTAAAGCTAAATCAATCGGCAATGATGACCCAAAAACTCCACCAGTAGGGTCAATATCCAACCCTATATTAAGAAGAAATGAATTAGAGATTTGGTTAATATCTTAATTATAGGGAAGGCGCTCACAAATATTTATATGATAACTGTATTCTGAAATAATATTTTACACTGGTTAAAACCTCAATTAGTTGATCATTCAAAGTTTTATTTTCCACTTGACCATGTCAAACGCTATCAGATTATTATTATTCGCTTGGGTTCAGTGTGAAAAATAAAGCCTCAACAGTATACTCTTATTTCACACTGTCCTTTGCAAATCTTTTTAGCTGATCCCACTGTTACCCACAACATTTCACTTTCTTCTCACACGTCCTGTTCTATGTCACCCTCGTACCCACAACTATCTTGCTGTTTCCCAATCGACTTCCATTCAAAGACCTGGAGTATGATGTCATTTTGAATAGAAGTGAGACGGCAATAGCTCAATGAACAAAATAGTTACGTGGAGCGTGTTCATAAGAAAGATAAGCACAACCTTTCGGGAGTTAGTTGTAGTTAGTACACGGTAACCAGGTGAGTTTTATAGGTTATTTGCTGCAGAGAGAACTAGTCTGGTGTAACTAAGACTGCCAGCTTCAATCCAGCTAAAATCCTAGATTTTCGCATTATCTCATGCATTCAGTTTCTTAAACTACCATTATTGTAAAAAGCGTAATAATCGCAAAGCAAAACTAGAAAAAAATTGTCTTGAAGAAAAAGCACACGGGTACGAAAAAATCAATCACACTACACGGTTAAGCTGTACATGCATGTTTTACCACATAAATCTACTTAATAAACATAAAGCCTATTCTTATGAAATTAGTTTCAACTGATTTATGTCACCTAATAGAGTCAGTCAAAAATATATGCACTAGAGGAAGAAATGCATATATGAGAGGAAAAGGACTAAACAATTCAGAACAAAAGAAAGATATCACACAACACAGCTTTAACATGAAGAGGAATTAGAAGAAAATTAGTAACTATTACTATTAGGAAATTCACTCTGACTGATTAAAAATGCCCATTAAAATTTTTCAAAAAAAATGGATACTGAACAAAGAGTACTCTTTTCGATAACCCCTTCATCATCAGGCTCTACAGTTATATATACATTATAGTGAATGAATGGATGAATTAGTGTTGTGAACAACATTAATGTTGCTGTTTAAATAACATCGAATCAATAATATTGATAGATTACAGTTCAACAGAATCAACGTAACAACAAGCTGAATGTCATAAAAATTAGGAGAGATAATATTACAAATTCATGAATTTATAGTCTCTACTGAAGGCCAGGGCAGTAGTAGAGGCTTGACTTGCTTTTTTTGAACGTAGATCACTGGTTGTTTGAGGCGAATTGCAATAGCCTCTGCTGTTTGGAGCTTGCGGTGCTTCGATAATTTTGTCAATTTATTAGGCACCCGGTAGATTATAGGGGAGGATTCTTCCACGCTGGCTTTGTGGCTGGCTTGCATCATATGGTCCAATATCGAACTGTTAATGGCTTTAACTACAACTTTACTTAGCCATAGTGGGAGTTGTTCTCGAGCACGGCCAATATAACTCGCTCCATAATCACAGTTGAATTGGCAGATACAATTTGAATAGATACAATTCACTTTGCTGAAATGAAAATGTGACTACTACATAGTGTTCAATCAAAGTATCTGTTGTAGTCATATAACCGGTCAGTCGTAAGTCTGAATAGCTCAGTGGTAATGTATCTGACGGCAGCACTGGATGATACGGGTTCGAATCTTATAGGTGATATAAATCCCTTCAGAAATGCAGATACGCCTTGCTGATGAGTGTCAACTAGCATGCTTCCTTCCTATCCATTACCTCCAACCATCTAGCATCAGTTCAGAGTGTACTGCAATGGCACATTGCAAACTTGACTGAGAGAATTCAGTCTGAACCAAACAAAGGACTAGACACATGTCATTAGTTATCATCTAGTATCCAATCAAACAAAGTGTAATTCTTTGTTTATCATGAAACCATGGAGTGAATGAAAAACAACGAGATATGTAGACATCATTTCTGTTTCATACACACATATCATATTGTATACTTCACTTCAAGCCGTTTGATGAATTAATCGATTCGCAAAATAATCTTTCCTTCTAAATATAAGGAAATAGTATGACAAAGTTTGCAATTCAGACTAATTTCGGTGTACATTTTGTCATGAATCGATAGTCATGAGAGAATCACTAAAAATCAGTAGATTACTGAACAGCTGTTTTCCATCCTAGTTTGGGAGGTTTCTAGCAGTGGTCGACTATAAAAATATACTCATCGATGGCACTGAATGGTCGTAATGCTATTTTCCAAATAAACACGAGGTGGAATTCAGCCCATTGGCTAAATGATCAATGGACTGGTCTCTTAACCTGAAGATCGTGGGATCATTCCCCTAATGGGATCGTGAATGCACACACCACTGAAGATCCCAAAACTAGGACTACCTCACCAATTCTAGTTCGTACGAAGTCTACATTGAATGTTGACAACAACAACAACAACAACGCTGAACATAAGTAAAAATGGTGAATATCACTCCACTGACGAAGTAAACAGAACAATCCACATGAAACTTGCAGACCTAACAAATCACCTAGGAAAGAGGTTCTTACATTTGTAAAATGTTTTAGTTCCCTATAAGCTCTCACCTGTGGACTGAAATAGTTAGTATTAGGTTTCCATAAAGGTTGAATTATGTCTATAAAACTGAGTCATCTGACTACGTCTAAACTTAATTATCAATATGTGGATATAGCAATAATTAGTGATCTGCATCTATTCCTAATTAGGGTAGAATTTAGATACAATTCTACATTTATCGTTAGAAACAAGCCACACATATCTGTTTAGCATAAGTAAGGTCATACAGATCCTTGCTCGAGTTCGAGGTAAAGATGCAGCACTGCCTTAACTTTACTAAAGCTTATTATTCCGCTACCTACGATAATTTCCAATAAATTATTAAGAGGGGAATTCTCCCGAACGTGATAGTTGGGATTGTGAAACTCAATAACCCCATGAGTTATACTGGATGAAAAGAGTGTTCCCGCAGGTTGTACTACACCAAAAAGATCGGTTTGTCTTGTTAACTACAGGTACCATTGTAAAGTACAGGCAAAAGAAGAAAATATCATAACCTGAAGTGGGTTTTAAGCACAAGGCCGTAAAGCACGCCAATCAAGTAAGGGGATACTGATTCCAATAAACTTATTTAGTGCCATCACGCATGCTGAGAAACTTATAACATATACAAGATGGGATATTAAACAACTATAGTTATTTTAATTCAACTTTGATTTTCTCGTTGACTGACTGAACCGAAATTTTGTGCCTCAGTTGACATACTTACTATGAGCACAGATGCTATGACGATGTCTTACGATTAACTTGAAGTAACTTGATGAATGGTGTTTGAAACGGTGAGTACCACGTTCCAGCCTCAATGGGAACACCACAAATAGAACAAACGGAGCATCTCGGATTTCATTGCTAGTCCCTATTCACTAAATTAATTGCAGGTTTTATTGAAACATGAAGCTGTTCGCATTACTGTAGAAAAAATCAGATCTGGAAATTTGAGAATCATAAACTAATTAAAGATACCCAATAGAAATTTTACAAAGACTGACTTTAGTGAACAAAGAATATTCTTTTTGATAACTTCACCTTCATCAGGTTCTATAGTCATATGACTACGATAATTGAAGAATTACTGTTATAAGCAACTTTAATTTGTTGTTTTTTTCAAAAATAACATGCAATCAATAAGACGAATAGATTACAGTTCAAAAGCATCTGAAATTGTAATGTACATATAAACGTAATATTTCACCGCATATCAGATAAGTTACATAAACAATAATACACAGTTTATGTATTTCAATAAAACAAGAACAACAAATTGACCAAGATAATCTGAGCTTAAATTTTATTTTTTGGTTATTCCATGGATTCTTCTGAACTAGTTACAGCCTGAACGATACCAAGATTATAAATTTTAAAATTTCTCTACAATGATAAGAAGTAATTGATCGGAACTAAGAGTAACACTGATCAAGAGTACATTGGTAGGACGCTAGTCAGTAACCAGTGCAGTGTGTCTAGTCCTTTATTTTGGTCCAGACTGAATTCTATTAGTCAAGTTCGCTATGCTGTCAGCAGTCTAAGTGGCTCGCCACCACGGTGTACTTTCGATTGTTGATATTAGATGGTTGAAGACAATCGGCAGGATGCCTAGCTGACGAGTGCCAACTAGCACGAAACCTAGTTCAGTGACTAGTGTCCAGCCAAAGTATTCCTGACCAATGTTACTCTTAGTTTTAATCAACTACCTCCTATCAGTGTAAAAAGAAGTATGTTCAGATCTTCAATTTAATTTTAACTTCGATATCGTTTAGGTTGTAACTAGTTTAGAAGAATTCATGGAATAACCAAAAAATAAAAATTTAGCTCAGATTATCCTGTTGCATTTGTTGTTCTTGTTTTATTGAAATACATAAATTGGGTATTATTGTTTACTTAATTTATCTGATATTCAGTATTATATTACGTTTTTATGTACATTATCAATTTCAGATGCTTTTAAACTGTAACCTAGCGGCTTCCTATCGTTTGTCTCCAACCATCTAATATAATCGAATCAATGTACAGCGTGATGGAGATCCCCCTAGACTGCTGGCAGCATAGCGAACTTGACAGATAGAATTCAGTCATGACCAAGACAATTTATTGCTCATAATCATATCAAGGTACTCACACAACTTTCTAACTTCGTTTGCATAATTCCATTATTTTTCATCGTTTGATTTGATTGGTAGTAGTATTTTCGGTATTTCCAGTATGAGTAATGAGCCATTCCTATTACATGTGTTGGGTGTAGACTCGATGAACAAGAATTCAGTAATCAGCCTCTCTCTCCGCCTACCTAGATTACGTTTTAGAATTTTAACCCTCTCCCACCTTACTGTGTGGTCGTGTGTTAATGCATACATTGCAATTGCTGAGCTTTTGCCTGAACTACGTATCTTCTCGGGGCCAACCATTCTTGCCTTAGCTAAATTCTTATGTTCCTACAATCCGACCGCCCCTGACCTACTAGTTTGACCTATGTAATTGACCTCACAGTCATTGCACGGTATTTTGTAAATTATATTATTTTGTCTAATTGGGTCAATCGACAGGGTCCTTTAACCTACAGAGCTTGTCCCTGAGTGAGTTTATAGGTTTGAATGCCACCCTAATTCCTGCCTTATTAAGAATCCTACGTAGGGTCTTAGATGTCCCCTCCCTATATGGTAAAACAGTAAATGCCTTATATTCTCTCTTATTTATGTCATTATCACTAGTTTCATAGAGTCTTCACCCAACATATGCAATAGGAATTACTCACCACTCATACCGGAAATATGGAAAATACTACTGTAACAGCAGAAGACAAGGGCCAGGAAACAGATCGTTTATTTAGGAAATCAACAGATATTTATATATTTTCATGTACATTATTATAGATTAGTGTAAGCAAACAAACACAGTCTTCTGATTGGTGGTTCCTTGATAAACGTCAGTCTTTTATCTCTTTGTGGCCGTTTATTGAATTTCAGATTATCTATCTACGCAAAGTCTGCTATGAATAGTTAATGAATCAGTCTTTGTTTTTATTTTTCTCACGACCGATATTGGGGACATAAACATTGACGTAAATTACTGTCTTAGGACAAGACATATAAGCGAACAATATTGTTTTTAGTTAGATCTTCATCAGGATTTACTCTAATTTACATAGATTTATATGCAGAAATTTTTAACCAGTGACGGTGATTTTGTGGATCTAATAATAATAATAATAATAATAATAATAATAATAATAATAATGAAATCTTCAGCATGGATATCGGTAGCCCAAATTTTGCAGGCCGACTTTAGATATCGGGTGTGCATCGATCCCCTGCTGACGCACACCCGATAGGTCAAATCTTAAGAGTTACGTAATACTAAAGGTGAAGTGGACAGATAATCAGAGTTTAAATAAATATCATGAAAATACGAAGGAGATGGAAAATAAGAAAGGGTGGGAGGGTTTTGAATAGAATTCACCTAGGCCAAGGGAGAGATAAAGGTAGAACAAACTTCTTTTGCATGCAGAGACTAGGATTGTTCTCTCGAATTTGAAGGATTCGAATTCCGTTGGAAAGACTCGGTGGAATGCGATGGATAACTTTGAAGGCACTATTTTTGTCCACTTGGTGACTGCTATCAATCAAATGGTTTTGTTCTCTGAGCTGACTATCCAGCTCAGAGAACAAAACCACATCAAAACATACAACATTACTGTCTACCAGTTTTTGGCTAGCAGCCAGCTCTCACCACACTACTACCAATCGGATCAAACAATAAAAAATAATGGAATTATGTAAACTAAGTTAGAAATTTGTGTGAGTACTTTGATATGATTATGATTAAATTGTGCTCGGAACGTGGTCATCAGTAAATATTAATGTGTAACATTGTGAGACTTTATCAAAATAAATTTTGTCCATTATGGAGTTATACTCGACCACAGTGCACAAGTTTTATTCTTATATCAAGGCTATTCAGAAAACTTTATTAACTGTCACAGTAATGATATAACATATCTTGAAAAGGCAGCTTCTATAACAAAGGAATCTGTCTTTATTAACCTACCATTCAAGGCTCATCAAATTATGCAGTTGGCAGCTCAAAGATTTCAGTCAGTCATCAAACCCATATTCTACCCTGCATCTCTTCTGCTCGCATTCAGAAGATTTTTGATTCCTGTACCTACGATTAAATGACGAAATTCTATGGACTCTACTTCAAACTGTATCTAAAATTTCACCTGCAGTTGCGGTGACACTTATATAGTTAAAACCAATAGAATGTTCCAATGTAGAGGAAAAGAACATATTCCAAAATGGTTATTAAGACACAGAAATTCCAAATGCAATTAATCTGAACAGAAATCCATCATCATCCATTGCAAAGCACTTATTAATTTCAAGTCACAAAATGGATATTGATGACTAAATCACAGTTATTCACATAACTCTATTTCAAGGTTGGTTATTAAAGGTGACGGAAGCACTTTGGATTAATCTCATACATCCTAAACTATGTCTACAACAAAACAATCGACTTCAACCTTCGCCTACTATGAACTGACTACTTGGCATATTTAAATATAATTTGTAACTGTTATTTGCTTTCGTTTAATATAACTGAGTGAATGCCATGCACTTTATTTTATTTTATTATTGTGAACCATGCTAGTTGTAAAGTGGTTGTAAAGCAACTACGAAATGATGGTATCATCTCGCGAAATTTGTCTTCTAAATGCCTTATTCAAATTTATCAAAGGGACTAACTGTTTTAATTTTATTATTACCATTAACTTCGTTTTGTAGCCAGCCTCTAACGTGCATCAGATTAATTTTCAAGACTTAGTTTGTAGGGATTTAATTTGTTTCAATTTTAAGCATGGACTGATATGAGTTAGAGAACCACTGAAAACCAGGGAGTATTAGACCACTGTTACGTCCTGGCTTGAGACTCATCAGCAGTAAGCTCCCACTGGGGTTCAAACCCAGGACCTCCTGGTTGGATGGGCAAGGTAACAGACTATTCAGCTAATGGGGTCTGACTCATCGGCCCATGAATTTCAGCTTCTACCAATTCGTGAAATAAATCAAACCCCTACAAATTAACTCCTGTATATACATATATATATATATATATATTTACATGTATCTGCGGTAGCAGTTACATTGGAAGAACAGAAAGAAGAGCATATCCACGATTTTCTGAACATGTACCGAAAAGTTTACGTCTAAAGGGAACAAATGCTTTAAACAGTGCCATCGCCAGGCATCTCCTCGACACGGGTCATAAGGTAGACGTCGAAAAGTCGTTCAGAATTATCAATAGGCAAAAGAGCTTAATTCTCCTTAAGTTTGCTGAAGCCATTTCCATCAAGCGCCTGAAACCTGATATATGCGTCCAGAAAGAAGTGGTTATCAGTCTTTCTCTGCCCTGGTAATTGAATATTTTTCATTTCGTTTTCATCCGAATGCGAAATGCTAAAAGTTTTCATTGTGTATGATTATTATTTTTCGGAATAGTGTTTAATATTGGATATTTATATATGTATATTTTTTAGTGTATACGTATATTGATCGATTGATTTTTGTTTAAAATGAAATCTGTGGAAGTATGTTAAAATTGTTGTTGTAGATATATTTGATAATGTCTTTTCCATGTAAGCAGCTGATGAGAAGACAACGAAATAAAAGATAGTACCATTTTATTCTGCTAAAACTGTAGTTCTTGCTTTGGTCAAATTCATTAAGGGGAATAAATGTATGGAATGATCTGTCTGAATCAGAAGTGTGACAATAATTAAAACATAATTGACATACCAAAAAATCACCGTGTATTCTATTGAAACAAGGCTTAATTGATTAATTTGTATTTTTTTCAAATGAATTTAAGGAACAACGGGATCATATTGCTGTAAATTATTTTGCTTGATAATTAGTACAGTAAATTATTGAATTATTTTCATGCACGGTAGCAATAACAATATTAATATCTTGAAAAATTCATCGAAATAGTCATCAACACAATCAGGGTATAATACACCTTTCCATTTATGCTTTAAGCGTAAAGCTTCTAGGTCACACAACACAAATTAAATTGTGAATTTACAGAAGTTAGAATTCACGGGTCATTGAGATCCGGCTCATATGACTCAGTGATGAACAAGCTTAGTCTCATAAAGTGAAGATCATAGGTCCAATCCGTAGCTGTGGGGTCATCGGTAGGTACTGGTGAAAAGTCTCAAACGAGCTCGAAATGGCAGTTTACTATTTCATGGTTCTCTAATTGACATCCATGATCAAAACTGGGACAAATAAAATCCCTAGAAAAGTAACTCTTGAAGATAAACTGACTCTGAATTTTTTTAGAAATGGTCAAATGATGTTTTGCAGATTTAAATTTTTTTTGCCCAAAATGCGGAAGAGTAAGTTTAGATGGTATGCTCAGAAATTCGGTCTGTCTCTTGGTAACTATTTTACCAAAAAATCTATATAGTGTCTAGAGAGTAAGATAATATCGTTTTACAGCAAATGCTCATTATTTTGATTGACAAAGTTACAGAAATTTTCAAAAATATATGTTGCTGAACAAACAATGGAAATACTTCAAACAGCAGAGTCCATTGCATTTTGGCTTGAAACAACCATACATCTGGATACAAAAGAAAGAAGTTCAGCCATTACTGACATCCTTTCGACTTTCTGTGGAACCCATAAATACATAATTTCTGTATTGTTTGGGCGATTTTATCATGAGCTGACATCAGTTAGGGAACCATTGGAAAACCTGGGAGTACTGGACAATTGTTTCGTTCTAGTTCGGCACTCTTTAGCAGTACGCACCCACTGCCAGGGCTTGAACCCAAGCCCTTTTGGTTACAAGGCGAGCTTGTAGACTCAACCCGAAATGGTCGCTCTATCTCGTGAATTGTCAGAAGTCAGAATTTACAAGATAGTCATTGGATCGGGTCTCAGTGGCTTAATTGTCTACGAGCCCGCTTTGTAACCAGAAAGTCCTGGGTTCGAACCCTGGAGGTAAGTTCATAGTGACGAAAAGTCCCAAACTAGGCTGACGAAACAACTGTCTAGTACTCCCTGCAAATTTTCCAATGGTTCTCTAACGAATGTCAGGTCATGATGAAATCCTTCAACCAATCAAACAAAAAATCCCTACAAAAACCCAACACTTGAAAATTTCAGTATTATTGTTTTGTTAACTTATCTGATATTCACTTAGATGTTACATTTCTATGCATATTATCACTTACAAATACTTTTCAACTGTAATCTATCGATATTATTGGTTCAATGAAGTTTGAAATATTAATAAAGAAGGGAAGACGTTCATTTTTATGATTCACTGGGGACTTTTAATTTGCTAAAAAACATGAATATTATCAATAACAACAGTTCAGTGATTATTACAGACATATAACTGTAGAACCCACTGTTTAGTCATGTAAACGTACTTAATAAAATCTATAATCATAGTATTCTAAATATGCATTAAGAATTAACCTTACAAACATTTAAGTGCAATAACAATCCGAGACGAAAAAATAACAGTAATTTACCATAGTAACTTATTACTTATACTCTTCAGAAAATGAAAACAATAGACAGTTATAATTTTCTACTCTAAAATTATAAACATGTGTAATTCGAGTATACAAACTATTGAAATTTTTAAAGCTGAACATTATTTATTGCTTTTTATTTCTGACAATATTGTGCATATTGCCTGTAAAGCCTAAAAACCATGAGGAACTGAAGTTAAACTGCATACAGCTAACCAAAGTATAACGTATGATTATATCAAAAGGTATTTGAATTATAGGATAGTAGTTTCATGAGACACGTTTTCGCTTTAATTTATGCACCAATCACCATCAAGAGGAGAAATTTAAAGGAAGTCACCTCTGATACCTACTAAGCTGGACAGACTCGTTTCAACTACATCTGGCACAGATGACGATGCCAGAACCAGGTAGGATCGGAAAAGCAAGACAGACCATGACGAACTGAAATCAATGTGGAAATTTGCTTTACTCAGAATAAAGAACAAGATTTGGATATTCAACAGAAATTTCAAGTCAGTTAGTGTTTTTATATAGTTCAGAGACTTGATGCGTTACCAAGAGAATTCCCAACAGCCTTTCTCAGGCTTTTATCAAAAGATACATTCACTGACCCTGCCAGTGAATAATCAGTAGCCTATCGCCCAACAAATATGCAGAAGGAAAGAGAGATAGACTGAATACACACTTCGGATATCGTTGAATGACATCACGCACCAGGTCCTAGAGTGAAACCAGAACGCAAAAGGATAGGTTGGACATCCCAGGATGACATGGAGAAAATCATGTGAGAAGGAAATGAAAGCCTATGAGTAATCGAGGAGACAGCTGATAAAGATAAAGAAAACAAAGTAAAATGGAGATATTCTACTGAAGCCCTATGTTCCATTGGGAACTTGAAGGAATAATACATATATAACTAGTTAAGGTACTGAAAAACTTCACTGTAACAAGATAAATTGCTTCACAGTTAAAGTGAACGAGAAATAAGAGAAGCCACCCAAAATTTTGGAAACACATGTGTGGTATTGTTTCATCCATGGGTTTGCATACTCACCTGAGAGGCGAATTAGATTTCAGCTAACTTAATAATTGTGAAACTCATTCGACCTTTGTAATCTAGACATAAAAGCGTCATGTTTAACTAAATATTACGGGAAAACAGAAGAAAATTGTAATTTAGAAAAACCTTGATAAAAAAATATTTGATTACGCATGACAGCAACAAAATGATTCACTTGACAAATGATGCCAAATCCTGAGCTTACCATCAAATCGGATATGGCATACACCTGCATTTTTAAGCAGATTGCGCAGCGCCTGGTAGTCTGTCCTTTGATTTACTGGAAGAAGATGATAAGCCAATAGATCAACTAATGGTACACCAGTCCATTCTGCTGTTGAGATGGCTCCTCCAGACCATGATAAACCTTTCACATATGGACTACGATCTTCCATTTGGGCTTTTTCAATATCAAATTTTATCATATCTCTACGTCGGTTTCCAGCACAAACAATTGTAGAAATTAAACTTTTCTGAGGATAATTCTTTTGGATATCTTCTAATTTAAGCGATAATTTTAATGACTGATTGTTAGTCTTTACAACTGGAGAGGTGATTTCTAGTCTGTATGTTCTGTAATAGAAAGATACCTTTGAAGTTAACTTCTACTGCAAACATTCATCGGATTATTAAAGAAACTAGGGAATGAGTTAAGAAAAAATTACATACACCAATTAGTTCATTTAATTCAGAAGAAAACGGTTGAGTAAAAAGAGAATAATTTAGCTGATTAACTCACTAGTTTATTATTTCTAACTTTGACAGAAATAACAACTACAGCCAACAGATTATTGTTCCAGAAATGTCTACGTTAACAGAGTCACTAGAATGAAGTTCAGGAAGGGTTAAAATAATTGGGCAAATAGAATACAACTATCTATTGGGTAACTGACCATCACTTAACCCATTTTACAAGGCTACCGCACCAAGATTCTCAACAGGTTAGGAAATGGTATTTATGTGATATACTTGGCTCGAACCCCAGTGAGTATGCACTGATGAAAAGTCCGAAAATGGGACGAAACAGCTGTCCAGTACTCCCTGTAAGTTATCCAATGGTTCTCTAACTGATTTCATCCCGTAATCGAACCCATACTGTGATAATTCAGAAATAATACATACTTAACCATGAATTAGAGTCACATGTGTATGTATAATAAATTCCTATCAATTATTTAGGTATTTGTGTATTTCGATAGAGAAAGAAAGACCAGATCTGCAGTATAAAATGATATCATTCTATTTCACAGGTTCTCATTAGCTGCAAACTACCTGAAATTACAATGGTTATAAATAATAATATTTCATACTTTATTGTTCGAAGGGTAATCGAGAAAACATTATAAGGTGAACGCATCTGGAATATAAGTGCAATTACCAGACACCTTGTGGATACGGGTCATTTTGTCGAGGATTCCAAATGCTTTAAAATATTAAACATACAAATGACAGCGAATCTACTACGATTTACTGAAGCAATTGCATTTAAATGTCCCCGGCCAAGCCTATGCATACAGAAAGTGAGTGTAGTCAATCTCTCACTCCCTTGGTAACCATATCAGTTTCATTACACTGATTAGTCATACGCACTGGTGGACTCAACTCACTAAGCAAGTTTTCAAATTGATGAACTTTGACCTTCCTGAGTTGCCATGTTGACACTGTTTCTTAGATTTTTTCTGTTTTCTTTCTTCTCTCACCCCCCTTTTTTCTTTTTTCATAGTTTGATACTATATAAATTGATGGTAACTTAAACCATAAATTATAATACTTATATTCCAGATGCGTTCACCTTATAATGTTTTCTCTATTACCCTTCGAACAATAAAGTATGAAATATTATTATTTATAACCATTGTAATTTCAGGTAGTTTGCAGCTGATGAGAACCTGTGAAATAGAATGATATCATTTTATACTGCAGATCTGGTCTTTCTTTCTCTATCAAAATTTTTCAAGGGAACCAAATGTATGAAATTTATGTATTTGTGCATAACTACAACACTGATTATCATTGGATACTTACTAATATATGAATCCATGTAGCTACTATTGTATTACTGAAATGACAGCTTTGGACCTCAGGTGAATGCAAAATGATGGTCATAAATTTCATCTGGGCTTAAAATAAGATAATCGCTTGTAATTCGAAAACACTAGAAATCAAAATCAAAGCATAAATCTGGCTTGAAAATCAAATTATGAATTCTTTTCCATTCTCTGCATTTGCGAGTGGCACATAGGGTTTCAAGCTATGAGCTCAGAAGTTCCAATTGCAGTCGTATTATTTTTTACGGAGTGGTAGGGTCGCTAAGCTCAAAATCACTCACTCCTCTTTTCGGGATCTTCTACCTGCTGGTAGTAAAATAAGTGGAGTGAGTCAAGTGGCAATCAGGCTCTGGCCACACGCATAGCTGGCGCGCATCTTACCACTGAAGCACAGACGTATACCATCTAAAACTCAGGTATACTTAAAATGATTTCAATTTATATGAATTATAAAAATGGCTTCTAAAAGTCACCCTTTGAACTGGGAGAATTCTGTTGCATCCTGCAAAACCAGCCATACAATGAAACTGAAAGATTACTCACTTACTGTGTAGCGCATAAGAAATGCATTACATTCGCGAAAGGAAGATTCCCTATCTCCACCAGCATCATGATACAACTATAACAAAAGTTATCTATTTTGCAAACTCAACATCGAACAGATAAATGTTATCAATAAGTTTTGTCAACCAGTAACTATGTAACAAAAGAAGACAAGGGCCAGGCAACAGATCGTTTATTAAGGAAGTCAACACATCTTTATAGATCTTCAAGTACATATTAAAGATTATTGTTAGCAGAAAAACACTGTCTTCTGATTGGTTGTTTCTCACGGAAAGTTAACCTTGCATCTCTTTGTGGCTGTTTCTTGAATGCCAGATCATCTATATGTTAACTGTACGCAAAGGCTTTGTTCTCATTTTTCTCACGACCAATATTGGGGGCATAAACACTGACGTAAATTACTGTCCACCAATTTTGACTAACAGTCAGCTCTCACCACAACTAGACTACACGACTGATAATTTTGTGGAAGTTAGTAACAAAAATGCCCACTTCTAACTACTGCGCTAATCAGATTTCATATGGGAGATTAGCCAGTAAATGTATTGACGATAAGATGATTTACAACCTTTAACTTTTCCATGCGAATCACTTAAACTACTATATTTTTCAAAATTGATGAATCTTAGGTAGAGAAAAAATACGCGTATGTATTTAAGCTAAAAGAAAGCTTGAAAGTGTAAATCTAGAACTTTCAGGTATTTTTTATTGATTTTTCACTTGTACTTGTATAGTCTTCTCTACTTCAGCCAGAGGCTTTCAACCTGACTTGATTTGACATTTGATAATTTGAACTGAAGCCAACTGAACTACGACATTTCCATGAAACCCGATTGTTTTCTCGTTAACCTACTCTTCTCTGTACCTGTCTATCTTTCGATTCGAAATTATGTGGAGTTAAAAAACGGTGACTACTGTGTCATCCACTAAAAATTGAACATTCTGTAGTGCTTTGAACTGCAACAAACTGAACCAGTGCCGCTTTTGTTCAAGGTTCTCAAGTTACTTTTCATAAAACCCTTTCCAACTTACTTCAGTACAGGATCTACTTTTTTGTGTTGCCTGAAAAACTGGATCTATAGTTTTGGAATTGTTAGGACTTCGGTAAAATGTTTAGGACAGTAAATATGAAGTAAGAAAATTCGTGTATTGACCATTCCATGTTGGTTTTCTGAAGATCGACTTTTGAAGAGAACCCTCAGATCTCCTTTTCAGAAAAACATCCAAGAAATGGAATTCCGAGTTCATCTCTGATCCTGACGTGAACTGGATGGCATGATGACAGCTGTTGAACTCCTTAGTTATCATTTCAATGTTGGAATTCTCCTCACATATAATGAAAGTATCATCCATATATCTTTGGTACATATGGAAACTATCGATAGTGGATCGTAACATATTCTCTTGACTTGCCAAGAAGCAATCTGCTAGTAAAGGACCCAATCGTGATCCCATCGCTGCTCCATCGCTTTTTCTATAAAGCGCGTTGTTGAACCTCAACTGGACATTAAAAGTGCACCTCAATAGTAATTCCTTTAAGTAGTGGATCGGAACACCCTCGTCTACATTATTATCCTCAATGAATTTGCATATAAAGCACATAGTTTCAGTGAGCAGATCACTAGTGAAAATGGGCGTAACATCCATGGGTACCTTTTTCTTCCCCGATATATTAGCACCACTTATTGAATCGATGAATTCAAATGAATGTGAAACACTATGGTGACAGGGATTATTTCTGATAGTTAGAAAGATATCTGCGAACCACTTGGCAGTAGGATGATATAGGAAATTTGTCATAGCCAAGATTGAACGTAGTAGCATGTCCTCTTTGTTTACTTTCGGCAGACCAAATAAACGAGGAATCACGTATTTGCTCAAATAATTCAGGGCTGATAATCGATTCGTTCTTTAGCTTCTTCAGCATTTGTGTTATCTCCCCTTCAATTTGTTCTGTTTGGTCTTTCTGGTTACTTTCTTTTGAAAATTTGTTTTTTAATATAGAAGGAGTTTGAAATGTTTTATGGGCCTATTTCTCTGATCGCTGTGATCTAAAATTATTGTCTAGTTAGTTTATCCCGTGATAATGCTCATTTCTACCTGGTAATATAGTCATCTGTTGAGAAGTTATCACGATAATATCAAACTTTTATTCAACTTCATTGATCAAAAACTTAATTTTTTGTGGTAAGACAGTATACACTTGTGTGACAATTACTTCCGTCATATGAGATTAAAGAGAAAGCACTTGTTGAATGGGCTGAAACCACTTATTCAATATGGATTTATGTCACAGAGAATACAGGCTACAGTCGAGCACATCTACTAACATTGGTATTTTCAAACACTTTTTAATGAATCTTTCTAGATGAGTGTAATTTATTTTTAACAGTTGTCGTTGTTTGACCAGCACGTCACTTTCTGCTAATGAGTCATGTTTTCAAGTGTATACACTGTCAACAAGAGTTATCTCAAAAATGGTTTAACGTTAAGATGATTAAATTACTGTGTACTGCTTACAAAGATATGACTTAGTAAGGTTTCAGAATTATTAAATGATAATGAATCAGTATCAGATGGTTGGAGGCAGTCGGCAGGAAGCCTAAGACCTAGGTTTTGTGCTTGTTGTTACTCGTCAGCAGGGCTTATCTGCAATCCCAAGTGACAACAAGCACAAAACCTGGGTTCGAGATCTCTTACCGATTGCCTCCAATCATCTAATAACAACAATTCAGAGTACATCGTGATTGCCAGCCACCTAGAATGGTGGCCACATAACACACAATTGATCGATAGAATTCGGTCTGTACCAAAGAAAAGACTACACCTGCAAGACACTAGTTACTACCTAGTGTCCAATCAAAATAAATCGATATATTTGAATTGATATAAGGATAAAACCTGGACACTGTGGCAGAGTGTAATTCCATTATGGATAAAATTTTATTTTGATAAAATCACATAGTCTTATACAGTAATATTTACTGATGACCTCATTTTGAGCATAATTTATTGCTGCTCATAATCCTATCGAGGTACATCTCACACAATTTTCTTGCTTTGTTTATATATATGAGTAAAAAATTTATGAGACATTTGAACAAAATCAATGTAAGACATTTGTTATTGCAAAACCGATGTACCCTCAGTTATACTATTGTGTTACTAACAAGTTACTCTAAATTGTTGAAAATAATTTTTTGGATAGATAAAGGGTAAACAAAAAGAACATAAAACAATTTTGATAAGTGTTAGGATTGATGAGGATTTGATTTATCCAAAGGTAGTAGATTTAGTCACGAACTCTCACTGATTAGAGTACCAATGAAAACTAAGAAACATTGGACAGCTACTTTAAAGCTTTTTTAAACCCAAGTCTGTCAGGCTTCATCGGCAGAGGACAATGAAACCGCCAGTGAATGTAATCAAGGGATAATTAATTCATAAAATAACCGGGCAAAGAATATTCTTTTCGATAAATTCCTCTTCTGGCTCTACATTTATATATATATATATATATATATATATATATATATATATATATATATATATATATATATATGTTTATATACACAAAATATTCAAGGTTGGTAGTTAATAACAATATTGGTGTTTTCTAAATAATATCGATTTGTAAAGTATGATCAATGCAATTACAGTTCACTAGAAATACTTAAATTATAATAGTAATAAAGATATAATAGCGAGTAGAATATCAACTAAAATTAGGAAATTTCCACAAAAATTGAGAATCATTCAAACCTAGATGGCCAAGGTAAGGACAGCGTCTGAACTAACTTCTTTTGGACGCACAAATTAGGCTTTTTAATGTGGATCCCAACAGCCTCAGCAATATTTAGTAGTCGAACTCTTAAGGCGGAGTTGAGATTTGTTGGTATCTGGTTTATAGAAAACCTACATCAACGGGCCAGTACACACATTTTCTCAGTTTTGTGCCCTTGAAGTACAAACGCATTTTGATGAAGTGCCTGATTCACAGAGCAAGAGCGATTTGCTCGGATAAATGTCTTGATGAAGAACTGAATAATATTAAACGGTTGCTAAGTGAGAATGGTTATCCTGAAAATTTTATTGATAGGAATGTGAATTTGAAACCAAGGCAGCCGAAGTTACCAAAAGTTCCAAAAAAGGCCTTATTTTTTCAGATGCAGTTCTTTGGGGACAACACTAGCGAGATACTAACACAGCGCATTAGAAATGCGGTAAAACGAGCATTCCCTGCTGCTGAATTACGTTGTATCTTTAAGACCACTCCTCTTTTGCGTTCGGGAGTAAAAGACAAACTGCCTAATTTCTCCTCATTCATGTGTATCTACCAACTTAACTGCTCCTGTGGAGCCAGTTAGATAGGCCGTACAATTAGGCGTGTTTCTCGTCGAATTTCCGAACATCACCCTGCATAGTGGTTAAGCAAAGGCCAAACAAAATCTATTCGTAGCGCTATTCTGGCTCATTTTGTGGATACAGAACATAAGATTAATGTTAACCAGGCTTTTAGAGTTATTTGTTGGATACCAACAAATCTCAACTCCGCCTTAAGAGTTCGACTACTAAATATTGCTGAGGCTGTTGGGATCCACATTAAAAAGCCTAATTTGTGCGTCCAAAAGAAGTTAGTTCAGACGCTGTCCTTACCTTGGCCATCTAGGTTTGAATGATTCTCAATTTTTGTGGAAATTTCCTAATTTTAGTTGATATTCTACTCGCTATTATATCTTTATTACTATTATAATTTAAGTATTTCTAGTGAACTGTAATTGCATTGATCATACTTTACAAATCGATATTATTTAGAAAACACCAATATTGTTATTAACTACCAACCTTGAATATTTTGTGTATATAAACATATATATATATATATATATATATATATATATATATATATAAATGTAGAGCCAGAAGAGGAATTTATCGAAAAGATTATTTTGTGTTTTATAAATATCTGAATGAATAATTAATTGTTTTCATTTCCCTATCCGATATGCTACATTTGCTAAATCTTTTAGAGATTCTGCAGACCAACGTTTATGTACGATTAAATTTAGATTGAATTTATTCGAATCCCTATAGCCCACTGACTTATTCCTGATATACACGTCACAAGTAACTGGGTTTAGATGTATTTTTCAGGGTTGTAGTGAGAAACTACTGCAGGCGGTGGGAAGATCATTACATTGAGTTTGTGTATGGTTACTTACTAGTTACATTTGTATGCTGTCTCTACTAATATCATGTGAATAATAAATACTATAGTTGTATAAAACAACTCACTTAAGATCAACTGTGGGCACAGGAAGATGATTTCTTACGAAAAAAAGTTCTGTTGGAGTAATTGGATTGTCATTTATCAGTGGAATAGAGGTTTCAGCATTGAAGGGACGCTTAGTGACTATACTGAGCAATGGACTTCTTTTAGGATCAGAATCATAAACGCTTGCACTCTCTTCTTCGTCACTCTGATCCTGATAGTAGAAGAGAATTAGGGGAATAGAAAAAGATTTGGAAATGAACTAATATATAATTTGTAAAAATTAAGGACATTTTTAGAATAATTTTTCTCTGAAACTATAAATCATCCATATAACATTAGAGAAAACTAGGCACTTTTCAGGAAAGCTGAATTAAAAGAAAGTGTAACATTCATCATGACCACCCACTGTCTAATAATTTGTTAGAAAGGCTAATTATATATACTGTGATTTCCTCATATGCTTGTATAAAGAACATATAGACATACATTTATTCAATGACACTTATACGATGTAAGTTTACATCTAAATGGTTCATATTATAACTATTTTGTTCATCGTTTCATCTCTGTCTGTCTTCTTCAGCTATGACAAATTTTGCAATACAGCATAACATCACAGGAAATAATTAATATAATATGCTGCTTTCTAACCAATTCTTTAAGTAAACTATGACTAAAACTACTAAATTAAAATTCTATTATATGTGTAGTTGTAAAGCCAAGTGAAAAATACTGTACAAACAAGCAACGGGGTTAATTTTCACTTTTTGGGAGTGATGAGCCGGAAAAATTCTTTTTGAAAAAGAAACTAGTAATTCAAGCGTAAGAATTTTAATCGCGCTTGATAATATTTAGTCATATGCTATCATAAAAATAAAAGTATTATACCTTATTATTTTTCCCTTGAGTTTCGAGTGAAACATATGGCTTCAACGGCACACCTCCATTACATCCTGTTCTCCCAAATTCTCTTCAGCTGGTGCCACGATTGCCCATAATCTCTCATCTCCTCCAACTCACACGATCTCCTCCATGTCACCCAAGGACACCGAACTTTTCGTTTCCCATTCGAACTCCACTAGACAGCTTAGCTTACGATAACGCCCGACTGTCGCCTCAGAGTGATTGCGACTCGTTTCCATTTTCTTCGACATATTTGTTGAGTGATAGACTATTCAGCTTGTTCGAAATGCTTTCCGTGATGCGAACACCAAGCTTCCGAATCATAGAAAGCGGCTGACTAATTTAACATGGGTGTTTAAAATCTTGTTCCTTATACTGAGTGCAGAAGATTTCCAAATCGATTTCAGAGTGACGGAAGTCTGTTTTGTCTTTCCAATTCTGGTTTTGATACCCTTATCTATGCTGCCTGTAATTGAAACGTTGCTCTCCAGATAAGTAAAGGAAGTTACCTCTTTTAAATTTATTTCGTTGATAGTGATTGGTGCTTGTAGTTGTTGGCTGGTTATTTTCACCACCTCCATCTTCTTTATGTTCACATGAAGTCTTGTGTTCGCCACTTCTTATGTTAACTTGTTGGTTTTCGCCTGTGAGTCTTCCAGTATGTGTGACGTCAGACATAAATCGTCATCGAAATACAGATCTTCTAGAGTCTTCTTATCGGTTTAACGAATTCCTGTCTTCTGGTTGCCCATCCACAGTGTGCCTCATAATCCAGTCCACGACAATTAGGAATGAAAACATTATACATTAGACTACTGTTCTCTCTACAAACTCGGTCATGATATACAATATCCTGCTCATGTAACACTAAGATTAATGATTTTTGTATGGTGCCTGTCACATTTGTTGACCATTCCATGCAATTAATCAAGAAATGTGTCCCATAATTTTTTTAGTAAACTATATTTTGCTGTCAAAACGTGCATCATGAAACAACAATAAATACATTTAAAGATAATTAAAATAATTTAGGCTTATTTGATTGCCAGATGTTACGAGAATTTATTAACGTATACATTTACTTACCAATTGTTCTAGCTCTCCAATATAATATTTATTTAGTATCTTTAAGACATGTTCTTCGTAGTGGAATGCATACACCGACCAAAAGGGTCCGACATCAGACCCGGCAGCCAGTAAGATCTTGTCACCTCCAGGATGCTCATCAACAAAACTGGTAACGTCGTAAACTTTTCCTTTAAAAGAAACCCAAACTCCAGTTTCTTTGCTATTATGTCTTGCAAGCTCCTCTAATGTAATAACATTGTTCTTTTTAGGTTTCGTAATGTAGAACACTGCGAAACCTCCGCATGAAAGAGCACCTAGAAATACTATAATAAAGTAGTCAGATATTCAAATTCTCTATTACATGTGATCTTTTTAGGATTACTAATGGTTTTATTGAGAACTCCAAATTTTTTATGGAACGATTTGTTCGAAGCAGTCCGGAACTTAAGGTTCAAAGTGACACTATACGATAGCAAACCTGGTTGAACGATTTTGAGGCTGAAATCAAGACAAAATTTACACTTGATCTAATCATTGATCACTTTTTAGGTTTATAATAAATATTAGTGAACCATGTTTGTAAATCCGGTTTCTGAAAAAAGGTGAAAAGGTGAAGAAAAAACAGTAAGGACCAATAATAATGCGGCACCATTTAAGCACTATAGTTTATAAATTCAATCAACAAGTTTGTGTGGACTAATCATCATTTTTCAGTCCAGCTCTTGTGTTGAAATGTGAATGATTTTAACAGTTCGCGTTACAATCAAATTTTAGTTGCATCAAACCTCATTGATAGAATTCAGTCTGTAAGAAACAAAAGACTAGACGCATGCCAATAGTTAATGCTCAATCAAAGTATCTAGTACAATCCTACAGGGGATCAACTGTGGGCCCGAATAGCTCAGTAGTAATTTATCTAATTGCAGCACTGGGTGACGCAGATCCGAATATCGGAAAGAATATGAGTTCCTTAAAGACTGCAGATACACCTTGCTCACAAGTGCCAGCTAGCAAGAAACCTAGCTTCAAGGCTTCCTGCCGATGCCCACCAACCACCTAATAACAGCAATTAAAAGTACACCATAGTCGTGAACCACATAGAATGGTAGCAGTATTTCAAACTTGACTGGGAGAATTCAGTACGCAGCGAACAGAGAAGTACACTCATGACACTAGTTAGTTTCCAATCAAAGGAAAGATATTATTTGTAACCGCTGCTATTCATTTCTGTTTCGTTTTGCTAGATTTACAAGTTCATTGATTACAGGATTTTATCATGAGCTGACATCAGTTAGAGAACCATTGGAAAACCTTGGAGTACTGGACAGCTGTTTCTTTCTAGTTCGGGATTCTTCATCAGCTTGCATCCACACTCTGGGGTTCAAACCCAGGACCCTATGCTTGCAAAGCGAGCTTGAATATTATTAACCCATTAGGACTCGATCCAACTCCAATTCACGACATAGCGCGACCACTAGCCAATGTCTTCAGCGAGTATCTGCCCTTATACCCAACCTGCTGTAGCCAACTGGTCACGACTTCCCACTAGAATCCCAGGTAGCTGCTTACCTGAATAAGAACAGTCGCTAGTGAGCATCATACTGATATTCAAGTATTCAATCAATCAAATCCCCACAAACCAATATTTGAATTACAAGCTCATTGCTGATTTTGCTTCCGGTTAACATCAAGCATTTAAAAACAACAAAAATTAAGCACGGTATGGAAGTGCTGCTGTAAAAAAATAATTGAATTATCACTTAGCGGGGGTCAAAACAATTACTAGAAGCTCACACGTTTCTTAGGCATATAATAAATAACGCCATGCTATTCAATGCCAGAATAGTTTTTTAGCTAACGATTGTTTTCGATAACTTTTTCTGCAGCCTCTACACTTGTAAATCCATGAATATTAGAACACAAACAGCCTGTAAAGGCAAATGAAAATGATATCAGAAACTGTCTTGTGGTACAAGTAATAGTCCTGTAGTTAAAATGTTCACTGAATGCACTAAAAGTGTACAGTCATTCAGAACAAAAAGTAAAATGTGATTGGGCAATCGAATGACATACCAATGTATTTATGATCAACAAAATGTAAATTTCCGGAGGGGATGAGTTATATTCAATAGTGTGAGGGAAATATGAATACCGAAAAATCACAAACAAATAGATGAGGCACGGTATGTAAGTTCGAGGATTGACAGATAACAAATATTACGATAAAATAAAGAGGTTAAATAATGAAATTTCATCAAATAATAGAGACATGATAAACTTGATGCAAATCGGAAGGTTGAAAAATATTAATAGTAATTATGATGTGAATTAAACTGGGTGAAAAGGAATAGGAAGAACATAATGCAGCATAAATGTATGAGATGATCGTGATATCCCTGATAACCTTATGATAGGCAATGATAAACGAATCGAATGTACTTTTTGCACAAACTAGTCAGATTTATTCTTATTAATGTGTGCAGCTTCACCTATGGCCAGGAGATGTAATCGTATACCTGTAAGCAGATTTTTTGGTACTCGATATTCAACCATAAGTGATTCACCTAGTATTAAGCTGTGTTCATTATATAATAAATGAGAAAAAATGGAACTATTTACTGATTTGACTACTCCTTTTCCAAGCCAAGCAGGAACACGAGTGAGTAAAGATTAATTTCTTTGAGTACGACCTACACAACCAACTCCATAGCAGGAGTTACATTTGTGCATACACATTGATGTGGCCATGATTGCTAATTTATCTTTAATGGACTGTGTCAGTATTGGTCTGGTTGAAAAACTGCCGCACAGTTCTGTTTTAATCAACCTACGACTTAGTGTATCACAGTATATACCACCTTTTTGTCTGCACCCTTAAATAAAGCTTCCTCTGACTCTCTGTATCCCACTTCATTCGATCTGCTCCCTTAGAAATAGGCTTCCCTGCAAAATTGGTAGGATAACCATTTTGTAACAGGGTACTTTTAGGAGGCTTGATTTCATCTTTAATACAATCCTCTGTACATATATGTCTGATTGTGTAACTAAGATAACAAATTAAACTCCACTTATACTGTATGGGTTAGAAATTGTGAAGACGGATATACTGTCCTTTCCATGTTATTCTCTTTTGGGTATCTCTCTTTATCATTTCGTCTAACTATTTAGTAGGAAGAACATCCCAAATGCTACCTTGATGCCGTTCTTCGCAAGTGAATTTAAGTGCTGGGTAAATATTACTGAAGGCTCACATCACATTTTGTTCATCCAAACTGCTATTACAAACGATAAACCTATCGCTTACATAATGCCAATAATATTCAAGTTTACTCAACATCTCTCTCAGAGGACTATTTTCTAAATTTTTTAAAGTGTCTTCTGTAAACAGATCCAAAATGGAACCCACAAAACCCTATCTACTTGTCAGTAAAACTCCTTGTTACATACAAAGCGAACATGCATGATACATCTTAGCAATAAGTCCCAATATTTATTTTTCCTTTTACTATTTTCTTAAGTATGTAGTACACTGTTTCAACAAGAGAATCGTCGGTAAATAATGACGTTAAATCTAAAGATAACATAGTTTTATCCATTTTACCCATATCTTTGATATTTTTAACAAGGGTAAAGACGTCTTTTACACTATATTTAAATGATTCTGGATGCAGAAGCTCCAGTAAATTTGCCAGTCATTTAGCAGTAAATGAAATACTGCGTTCATCATGTCTAGCACTGGGCATGGAGAAACTCCCAGTTTATGGGTCTTCGGTAAACCTAAATAAATGAGTTAGAAGGGTCCAGTAGTTTTGAACAGAGACATTCAGATCAGATTTTTATTTTTTAAACACTTCAAAGTCTTAATAAACTGAAGTGCCATGGTTTTATTCAAATCTTTGCTACTATAGACTGTTTGAAACTTGGATGATTCTTTTCATATCTGATAGATTCATACTGACCAAATAGTTTGCAGGATATCTGGGTCCTGTAGTAAAATGTGATAGTCTTGGACTCAGTATTATAGTGGCTAACAGGAATCAGGAGTTGACTAAGAACAAGAATAAAGTTTGATAGCATCCTGTCATCAGTAGTCAATAGTAGAATGTCTCAAAGTACAACACTAGGTGTTCTTCTGTTTCTGCTTTGTACAAGTCAAAAGTTAAACTCTGCAGAGCTTATTATAGTTGCAGACCTGCTTCGTAAGAAAACTATCTACTGACTGAGTGGTGTAAGCACCAGTGTTGAACTTTAGTACAAGCAAGAATGTGAGTAGGCGTGTCGCTAAAAGTAATACATACAGCTAAGCAATGAATAATTTTACTGCACAAACAGTTACGAAGCATAAGGATTAAGGAGTGGCTATGAATCACAACCTAAAGATCATAGAGAACTGTAGAGAAGTGTTTGAGCAAACTTTAGGGGTGTTATGAACTCTATATAAGGTCTCTCTAAGCTTCAGTGTTGACGCATTTTGCTTACCTGGTATATATCAGACCTTATTTAAAATATGGAATCCAGATAGACTACGTGTCAATTACAAACCAGACAAATTAGAAAGATTTCAAGTAGCAGGGACCAAGTTGATCACGGATTCTGGGACTTTTCATATTTAATGTGGTTAAATCGACTATATTTATCTCTACTGGCATAGTAACGTCAAAGAGATGGCCTTATATTATCAATCTGTGCCTTAGGTAATGATCTATGTGCTAAGTTATCCAGCTTATTTATTCCTTCTGGAAAGCTATGTATGCTGCAAATGAAGCTATAAGGAAAAGATGTTAAATGCAGAAGGGTCTTCAGTACAGAACAATTTTGTGTTGACAATTTTGTTTCCTCACACGTTATAATTCCACTAACTATACCACCAAATACATATTATACCTTGATTGATTTTCTTACACAAATGTACTCAGTATAGTTCTGAATCTTGCATAAAACAGCCTCATAAAAAGTTTAAGGTGGAGATAACGTATGAAATGATTGAAAAAATGTTGTACTTCTACTGTCTGAAAGGGAAGGCTCTAGACACATTTGCTGATCGATTTTATGGATCGGTTTCTATATGTAAATCAGATTCATTAAATGGAGAATTCTCAAGATACTTTTACAGTACAATACACAAACAAAATTCAGTAAGGAAAACTTAGCCGTTAGTCGTCTTTCCACGTTATTTATTTCACATAGAACTCTCCAACTTGATATAAGTATAAAACTTGGGCACTGTGGTAGATTATAACTCCATTATTGATAAGATTTTATTTTGATAAATCATAGTAATATTAACTCAACTCTTAAACTTTTATAAGTGTAGCCAAGATGCAGACGTTAGTCAAAACACATTTCAAAATAAATTTTGCACGAACCAGTAAAGTAATGCACATTTTGGATAGGCACGAAGCATTTCTGTAAGTCATTCAGTTCATACCACTGAGGTGCAGTACGTTACTTTTTAGATGGAAAAATCGCTTAATATCTAACTTAAAATGAGCTGTAGGATATGAGATGAGATTCTCGTGTTCTGATGATAGTGAAGGTAAAATTGTAGCCGAACTTTTTTCAAGGACACTAATTTAATCAAGTATCTGTCCGCTTTGTAAGCACCAGATGCAAATGTAGTCATTTACGGCCGGGTTTCAACACGCCAATAATTGCTTAAAGATACGTAGAAAGTCCTCTCACATTGTTTCATTATTCAGTCCTCCGTTAAATGATTCATATCAAAGTCAACTTATCGGTGAAATTGGACGCTAAACAGATTTAAAGGCACATATTGAGGACTGAAAAGTTACATTTTGCTAATGCTTTGCATAGTACGGGGATTTTAAATGCAAAGCCTCAAAAGTACAGTTAATACAAACCGATTGGTGGACGCAGTGGATCTTAAAGTTTCGCTGATAGTGCAGCATGCTTACACAGGGTACATGCAGGTAGGCGAACAAACCAATAATCACATATGCGGACACCTGGATAACAGTTTGGCGGCATGCCCCAGGCGGTTTCCAGGTACTCGGAGTTTTTAATGGTTTCTGGATAAATTTTGAGGAAATATGGTTTTTAGGGGGAAAAGTGCTGCGTCTCTCCAGAATTTTTCCAAAGCTGCCAGAAACAAGACAAAATTACCCCGAAATTCATTCTATGGACATACTAAGTTAGGAGAACTATCCTCATAGAGTTCACCAAAGTCAGCCCACCATTTAATCACACCTAATGTAGCAATATTTAACAAAAGTTTGAAAATGAAGAGACAAGTGTCATACAACCGAAGTCATAGACAAAACACATGTAGGATGAAAGGTAAAATTAACTCAAAAACAACATGGTTGAGATTGATAAAAATAGGAACCACTCCCAGACATATGATTACTTACATATTGAACTGAGAAACTCAGAAGGAAATATTCTCAGGACAGATTCTTGGGGGACATCAAAATTGTGACAAACAAGTTAGCATCCTATTATCGCGCAATTTCCAATATCCAATATCCAATATCCAATATCCTGATGACGAGCTAGTATAAACCAGTGATTTCTTTGAGCTCGCTTCTTGATTGTGAGGTAGAGGTTCCAGATCTTCGGTGAGCTTCTGCGTAGTAAGTCCCGACACTCGACTGCTTTAGCTCTGGTAGACTCCAGGAGGAGTGGTGCGGGGATTGGTCGAGATGTGGTTTGTAGTATGCAGTATGTTAGGACTGTATTGCTGCCGTGAATGGAGTTTGACCTAACTCCCCTTGGTCATTCGGTGTAGTCATAAAAGCAGAATAGTAATAATAATAATAATAATAATAGGTTGTAGTGTAGATAATATAGGTTGAGATAAGTGGAATAATAAAGGTGACCTAAGGAAAAGATAGAGTGAGAGAAGGCAGAATAGGTCGTGGGGATTTAGTTAGTACGCTTATTCATTGACAGTTTGGTTTCAAATTTTATGAGGATAAGCCATTGAGACACAAACCTTGCATTTCTGCATGATTGTCTAGCTTCCGCTTAAAAATCTCCAGAGATGGCGCTGTAGTCACGGCCGCCGGTAAAGCGTTCCAGAGACGGCAAACACGAAGCGAAAAGAAATGTGATCGCACTCGAGTCTTTGGTCTCTGGTGTGCTATCCTTAGCGGGTTACCTCGTGGAAGCCTATAATCGCTTAATGGCAGGATGCTTTTATTTGGGTGGGCCTGGTCATTTAGGATCTTGTAGACGGTGATGAGGTCTCCCCTGTGCCTACGGTAACTGAGTGTGAAAAGACCTAATTTCTTTAGTCTTTCCTCATATGATTTGTTGCGGAGGCCGATCACCCATTTTGTCGCTCGTCTCTGGACACTTTCTAGAATGTTAGCATCCCTTTTGAGTAGCGGAGGTGCAATGATATTATGCACCTCAAGGTGTGGCCTCACATATGCCTTGTATAGCCTTAAGAACAGTTCGGGAGTGAGAGCTCCCAGCTGCCTATGCATAAAGTGTAATGTTGCGTAGGCTTTGGCGACGTCCCTCGAGTAATTTCCACTGGTGTCTAGCTTTTCTGTTAGAATAAGACCTAGATCACGCTCTGATGGAACACAACTCAAGTTCTGGCCACCAAGGGTGTAATTTACACTCTGTGACCTGCCGGAATGAAGCTGCACTACTTTGCACTTCTTTAGATTGAAAGGTATTCCGTTAGCCAAGGCCCGATTTCCCAGAGTTTGCAGGTCAGCCTGCAATCTATCTGAGTCTTCCGATGAGTTTATTGCTCTCCAAATCTTTACGTCGTCAGCGTAAAGAAGCGCAGAGCAGTTTAGTTGGGGGGGCAGGTCATTGATAAAAATCAAAAACATCAACGGCCCTAGGATAGAACCCTGAGGAACCCCTGATGCCGAGGTGTGCCAAGATGATCGGATGCGGTTGACTTTGGTGCAGAATTCTCTCTCCAATACCGTTTCAACGAACTAGTATCAACCAATTTGATTTCTCTGTGCTCGACTCTTAATTGTGAGGTATAGGTCCCTGATCCTCGGCAAACTTCTGCCCTTCGACTGTCGTAGCCTTGGTTGCCTCCAAAAGGACTAGTCCTGGGATTAATTATATGTGGCTTGTAACATGAGGTGTGTTAAGGCTGTTACTACTGCGAATGGAGTTGATCCTTTCGCCAGTTAGTCCTCCAGTATCGTCGCCAAAAGAAAAGAGGTAATAATAATAGATATAATTGGTGAAGTTATTCAGATTAACAGACAGAAAAAGAAATAAAGGAAACGTAAAACAAACAGCTGGTTGAATTTGAAGTTTAAATATATATGTATATATATATATATATATATATATATATATATGTATATAAATATGTATCAGTAATGATAATAGGTGTAGCTAGAGTTTTCAGGGGAGTAAGACGTGAGAGAATGTAAGGAAGTAAAACGACGAACTTAGTTGTCTACCCCGAATAGTGTATGGGATTTTAAGGGGACAGGCCAATTGGAAGCAGTCATTGTGTCACTGCGTGATTGTCCAGCCTTCACTTAGAGGCGTCCAAAGACGGTGCCATAGCTACATCTGCCGGTAAGGAATTCCAGGGACGGCAAACCCGCCGTGGAAAGAAGTGGGAGCTCACTCGGGTCCTTGCCCACTGGTGGGTTATCATTCTGAAATTTCCACGAGGAAGCCCATATCTACTCAATGGCAGAACACCTTTTTTTGGGTGATTCCGGTCATTTGTTATCTTGTAGGCAGTAATCAGAACCCAACTAAACCAATGTTAGCCAAATGTGTATAGCCTTTCATCATATGATTCATTTCGGAGCCCAACCACTCCTTTTGTCGCCCGCCGTTGGACTCTTTCCAGGAGGTTGGCGCCTCTTCTAAGCAGTGGGGACGCAATAATATCATGCACTTCAAAGTATGGCCTGACGTATGTTTTGTACAACATTAGAAAGAGCTCAGGAGTGAGTGCACCTAGCTGTCTATGTGTAAGGTGTATGACCGCATATACCCTCACCACGTCCCCCGTGTAATTTACGCTTGTGTCCATTTTTGTCAACATGGACTGGAACATTCATATCCCAGAATGGTGTCCAATTGTCCCAAGTTGATAGCAGGTTTGTTACACAGTATCTGTCTTTCCTGAAACCGCGTCGGGCTTCATTCGAGTATGTTAGGCCTGTCGAGGTAATCCCTCATGTGATCGTCAATAGAACTTTCCAGCACTTGATATTATTGTGACTAGAGCTACTGGTCTATAACTAGTGGCATTTCACTTATCCCCCACCCCCTTGAAGATCGGAGAAAGTATGGGTATCTTCAACTTCCTTGGCAGTTTCCACGAATCCTTCGAGTGTTGGAAGAGGTCGCATAAGGGCCCGCAGAGAGCTACGGTGCACTGTTTTAGAACAGATGGGCTGATGATTTCACAACCTGTTGACTTTCCAAATGTGGGTCTCTGTAGCTGGGTTTATTTGAGGAGTAGCCACTAGGCCTTCCTCCGATAAAATATTAGTGTAGCCACTTTGGTTCTTACCGGTATTACCCACATTGCTGTTTAACTGTTTGGCGAAGTCTAAACTGAATGTTTCAGCCACCTGCAGACCAGTGAGTTATTGACCGTCTGGGTCTACGCATGCGCATGCTTCCTTGTTGGTCGGCTTTCTTTCCGATATGGATAGGTACAAGCTTTCAGGGTTTGCCAGGATTTTTTGGCCATATTAGCCTGGAGTGGCTTCCTGTCACTCCTGACACTCGCCTTGCACCGTTCTTGAGTTCCAAGCATGCCTCGTGGTTGGTCTGACTCCAGGATACGCACCACGTAAATCAAGCTTTCTTCTTTGCTTACAGAATACGTTGTGTACCTCTCCTCAGCCATGATGAATTTCTTTTGGGCTGTGTTGTGACTAAAGCGACGGTATCCGAGATTGCTGTATGAATTACCTCTTTTACCACAACGCAGTGTTCATCCACAGAGAACTTATCACATGCTAAGGGCCAATATGCGTCAGGCAACAGTCCCTGCATTTCAGGATTATCCGCATTGCAATTGCACAGACATGGTCGCGTAACGTTCCACTCCAGGTGCTCACGGAGAACAAGATCGAAACCTTCGACTTCATGGTCACTTCTTCCTAGAGGAGCCGTGATCTACACTTTTTCGACGGGTAGTTGGTCACTAGTTAGAATGTAGTCTAGTTTTGATGACTTTTCACTAAAGCCTTACCCAGTGTCGTCTCTAGCATTCTCAATTAGTTCTCCATTTCTAGCGGTTTGCAGTAGATTTCGGCCGAATTTTCCCTTAGCATACCCAGAGCCAAAGTTCAGTGATGGGGTATTCAAATCTCCAGCCATGGTGGTTTGGTCTTAGCCCAAGTCCCGTATTCCTGTGATGGCTCTGAGCAGTAGTTGGTCGGGCTATTCCCCACAGGTGGGTGATCGGTAGATGGCACCCAGTAAATGCATGGCGTAGCCTACGGTTAAATAAAATCATATCGAGTCTGGGAGTTCAATAAGTGGTGGGTCCGCTGTACACATTTAAGTTGCCTGTCAAAGTATGTGGCGAATCCTCCCTTCCTTATTATTCCTGTCTCTCCTGACAGGAGTCATATCACCTACACTGATTTCGTTGTCAGCGATAGTGGGGTTAACCAGTTTTCGGTGAGAAGGACTGTTTTAAGGCGTAGGTAGGTATGACTGGAGATTTCTGAGTTCGCCTACTTTACTTCTCAGTCCTCCCGCATTGCTATGTAGGCAGCTGACAGCGAGTCTCACAACCTCAGCGTGCTGTAAGTGTCAGCCACGTCTCGTAAACCGTCAATGCCCAGCTCTTGCTACGCTAGGACTCACGCTGTTCCTTGGAGTTTCTCAGAAACTCCTAGTAATAACGGACGCAAAACCAAAACACCGATTGGCCACTCGAGAATTCTTTATTGTAACACCAACATATAGCCAACTTCGAAATTAAGCTTTAACTAAGATTCACAACTAAGGTCTATGAACAAATATTACAATAATAAATCACAATATTACTTCTGACGGTATTGTCCTGACTTCTTTCTGAACAGCGACCGATGAGACGATGACTGGTGTATCGATGTCTCCGCGAAAATATAGGGAAGTTGGGTTTGAGCAAACAACCATGAATTGATCGTTCAATCTTCAACTACATTGACATTGGGGAAGTTGACGTTAAGTTGTCTGCTGGTGTAACAGCAGAAGACAAGGACCAGGCAGCAGATTGCTTTATTACGGAAATCAGCACTTATTTATATACATTTCATGTGCATTATTATAGCTTATTCAAACAGACAAACACAGTCTTCTGATTGGCTGTTTCTTGCTCAAGGTGACTGGTTTCTCGGAAAGTTAAGCCATATATCTGCGAATCGCGTTTACCCACGTTAGGTCTGCTGCGATTGGTTGTTGAATCAGCCTTGTTCATATTTCCTCACGGCCAATATTAGTGACCTAGACATTGACGTAGATTAATGTCTACCGATTGGCTAGCAGCCTGCTCTCACCACACTAGTAAGAGACTTAATGTTGGGACTAGCTGGACGATTCCGATGGAACCAGTTCGTTGTAGTTTTCTTCCATGGATTTGGGTAAGACACTTAAATGGCACAGACGTTATTCTCACTACCACATTGCTTTATTGTCACCAAGGCTTGAGGACGTATTTAGGCCTCATTTCGCTGCCTCTGTATGGTTCGAGGTCTGCTTTGGCAGCATCCGATATGTCCTCCCATTTTCTTGTTGATTTCGTACCACCCTTGAAGCACTATGACCAACTTCTCCTGCGAGTCGAATATGACACTTTGACAGACTTGGAGAGGTAATAGTGTGAAATGAGAGAAGAGAGGTAGTCAGAAAATGCAGATTGCTCCAGAAGCGCCAAAGGCTATCTGAGATGACATTCACCTCCATTGTTGCACGTCATGCTCCTTTTCCGCAAGCAGTGCCAGCTTTCAGATTCAGGACACCGTGTATGACCACAGAGGCAGAAGGAATCAGTTCCAGTGACTCCCTCGCCACTTGTCTGTTAGCCCATGATCTATCAAGTCTCACTTTTATGTTAGAACTCCTGTTGATGGCTAGTATGTGAGCCAGTAACAGGATCATTTCGGTCCCTTCAGCAGAGTCAAGTGTAACCCTTAATGTGGGTGGCTTACCCTTAGGTGTGTGGACACCCCCGTACAGCCTGCGCAATTTCACTGAACTAATGTTTAGACCTAATTTATGGCACATGTTGGACCACTATTCCCGATCAAACAGGGCCCGGTGTTCAAGCAAGCTATCCTTGCTCACAAATACGTTAAAGAGGATAAGAGAATTAGACTGGTCGTAATGAGATTTAGGTTTGGCTTTTGGCTGCTTTTCTTCCTTTGCGGGGACAGTAACTTAAGGCTTTATCAAGTTTTGACCAGCCTTTGCTGTGTTGCTTAGCTTGCTAGTGGATGCAAGTGCTATTTTGGCAATTCTATCTTTCCCTGATGTTGTAGACGCAAACTTGAGACTCTTCACCTTGTGAAGATTGGCATTTCCAGTCAGTTGGACTGGAGTGTTCTTCTTACCGTCTGTACCAAGTTTTGGTAGTGTGGTGTTAGCAGGTGGGGAGCTGCATGGGACTGTGTGGAGACACAAGAGTGGTTGTGCTGTTTCTGCTATCCACAGACACGGTGTATGGGAGTGTGCCAGGACGACAACTGGGCAGGTTTACCAGAATCGTGGGCATGGGTTATTTCGCATAAACGCAGTATGATTTTGGCACCCCTTTGTCACAACGGCGAAAATTGCATTTACATGTTGAGTCAGTTGTAGAAACGATAACACTACAGGCCTGACATTCGTTTCCCTTTCTAGATGACGTTCTCGAGGTCTTATGACATTTTGAGCATTTCCTTTTGTTTTGACGTGTTTCACAAACTGGCTTTCAATGGATGCAGCTGTAGTATCCCGCCCACCTGGTATTTCCTGTACTGTTTCAGTGCTAGACTGTGGCAATACAGGCGTAGTATCAGAACAGGCATGACCTGCACGAATCTTTAGAATCAGTATTCAAGATGGCGTTGATGTCCCTGGGTCACTGCCTCCTCTAGCTGTAGCCCTCGCGACTACAAAATATGGTGTTTTGATGCTTTTTATAAGGCTACTTTCAACAGCCATATTAACAATCACTATCACGTATGCTATATATGAATAAGAGAACAAAAGTATCTACCTACAAGAACAAGACAGATAAAATAAAATATAAGGAAACGTAAAGGCTGTCGATCTTACCTATTACTTTCAGGTTGATCGGCTTCACAGCAATCAGATGGTAGACCAACAATTCTCGTTCACCTGAAAGATTGAGGAATATCCTGCTACAGAAGTAGCAGATTTGGCAGTAGTTCAAAAGAGATGGACTTACCACACAGAGATTTGATATAATAATATATTCTCATTTTGCACATGAGGGACGCCAGTTTACAGGCATCATCAATATGATAAATTACATATAAGATTAGCAATCATACTTAATAATAATGTCTTGGTAAAATACACATTTTTTCCTACCTGTGTAGGACACACCAAATGTACAGGCATGAATAAGCATTATTTAAATTTCATAAATTTGGTTTATGGTTAAATTACATGTTGGTGACGTTTTTATCTTTGATTTGTGGGAACAATATGATAACCAGTCATTCAACGGAGCACATCATGAAATATAGGAATATTGACTTTGCATTAAGAAAAAAACCCAAGTATGTTTTGGATGGATTACAAATACTTGGGAAAAAATAAAGCTTGAAGTAATTCCCCAATATAACTTAGGTGTGTACAAAACCGAATCTTATTCTTGATTTATATCCAAATTTGGTAATAATTAAAATAAGTGATACACTTGTATGTTTTGTCAGCATTTTCATCGTAACATCACGAGTGAATTGTAATCAATGTAGAGTAACATTAATGATAGTATATATTTTCACATACATGGGTGTTTCCACGAAAAGAAAGCTATTTTTACATTTACGATCATTTATGTTATAAGTTACAATCGTGGCGCTGTATTATAAATTAATAATTTTCCATTGGTATAAGAGTATATTCCACAACTGCAATCCGGGTTGCGTCGTAGAGGAAGGTTATATGTTATTCATGGAGGAATGGTAAGATATATATTTATTCCTCTCTATGTAGGATACACCAGTTGTACAGGCATGGATAAGTATTATTTACATTAAATGAATTTGATTTAAGGTGAAATTACAAAGTCTCTGTCCTCCCTCACATCAGTTTGTGTGTTCAGTCCGACAGCTAGTCGTTCAGTGGAGCGCATTAAGAGATATAGAAATATTGTCTTCGGATGTAAGTAATGGTGGAATATAAATCACAAGATAGAAAGATCGGATTTCCCAATTGAATAATTCACGAAAAAGTATTGTCAATGCGGTTGAAGATTGAACGATTATTTCATGGTTCTCTGCTCAAACCCAAATCCCCCATAATTTTCTCGGGATTCATCAACCTAGCAGTCATCGTCCGATCTTTCGCTGTTAAGAAGAAGATTATAAACTATCAGAAAACTTGTGTAATAAGATTATGGTTGGTTTCATTTTGGCGTGAGAATAAAGGATTCTCGAGTCGCCAATCTGTGTTCTGGTTTTCGCGTTGAATATTACAAAGCGTTTCTGAAAGTCTTCCAGGGACAGCGTGAGGTCCATCGTACCAAGAACTGGACATTGACAGTTACTGAGAGTTGGCTGACAGTCTCGCATAGTGTTTGGATAGCTCCCGTTCGTCTTTCCTGGTGGCTGTAAATCATATATTAGACAAGTATTATCTGAAACTTTTGTGGAATTTTGGTCAAGTTCAGTGGTGCCTGGGTCATAGGAGGGACGAAGTGTCTTGGAAGCAGGCAGGAAAGTAAGTAATACTGAGCTGCTTGTTAACTGTAATGATATGTGTGATGCTCAGCATGATGAGTCTGTTCTTCATGTTTCGCCGTCTAGGGATAATAGGAATATTAAAATGCCTAAATATGAGCCTCGGTGTTTCGACGGAAACCTAGCGGACTATCCACAGTTTGTAAAGGAGTTTGAAATAGTGTTCAGTGGTTTTTTATTAAATGATAAAAATAATATTTATTTCTGGAACAAAAACCAGCTATTTTTACAGGCATGAACATATGTACACTTTTTAAAACTTATAGAATATATAATATGATTCATTAATTTAGAAATAAGTCGAATACTAGTAAATGTGGGAGAAACATTTAAAATGAAGTGTAATAATAAGGAAGTAGATATAGCGTCAGATCCAAACTTTGATTGAAAAAATACATGTCAATTTCACGCGAGAATTATAAATGGTTGCGTTAGTTTAGGAAGGTAAGTAGCATTCCTGTACAGGCGCTGACGTGATACATAAGAGATGCAGAATAAACAATAGTTATCAGTAAATGATTCATAAAGCATTTCAAAGTCTGTAAAACTTTAAATTCACCCGTAAGTACACCATATTTGTGACATTTCCAGTTGTTTATGAGACCGACCTTGAACTTGTCAGCAGATTTTATAATATAGGTGATCCTGTTATATACCAGATGAGCTAGCAATATCACGAATAAGTGGAGAATAGCAGCGCTGTATCAGTACCTTCGTTGAAAGCAGTACCTTTGAAAAGGGAAGAAGACACAAGAAAACCGGCAGAGAGGTGCAGAAGTATATAAAAGGTGTTAATAATTCAAAATATATAACAGACATGGGGTTCATCATTCTTTTTATTGTTTTTTTCAAGAAATATTATTTCCCTGTTATTCTATAGTCTTTTCTGCGAACAATTAGTTTAAGTGAAAGACAGGTGATAATTTCACCTACTTATGTAGCTTGAAAAGGAGTTAAACACGAAAGTTGCTACAAGAGCAATACAGTGCTGTAAGTTAATGCCTCCTAACGAAGGATACTCTGAGGCTATGGGCATACTGCGTCAAAGATTCGGAAGACCTTCGATGGTTTTAAGGAACATATTCGAGGCTGTTAAAGGTAATGGTAGTCAATTACAAGATGACTCCAAGGCACTCTCTGAGTTTTTGGATAATCTGATGACTTACAAAAATACGTTGATTTAGATGAATTGCATGAGCAATCTGAACTCAAGTTCCGTCTGAGAGGTAATAGCAAGACGCCTACCTACTCGACTGCGAAGGAAGTGGGTGAAGATAAGCCCTCGTATGGAGGATGAAGGTATTGAGCCAAAGTTCGATAATATTCTGAAGCTAGTAAAATATAGTGTCAATCAAGCTATGAGCAAGTTTGCCGGTATATTGCATCCCACCCCTAGAATAGAGCAGTCTGAGGGCAAAACACAATCATTTATGACGAAAGGGTCTCAGAGAAATGAACATGGAGAAAGCTTTATGGTGTCTAGTAATCCATATAGACTTGGTGAGTGTAACAGGTTTCGTGGGTCATACCCAACAGATAGGTTACAAGTTGCGAGACAAACACGGTTGTGTTTTACGCGTTTCCAAGATGTGCACACGATGGAGAACTGTGAAGAAGTGACCAAGTTTAATGGTATGTGGTAGGGTGTCAATGTAGTTGAAGATTGAACGATTAAAAAATCTTATCTATAAGGGTGATTATTTCATGGTTCTTCGCTCAAACCAAATCCTTCATAATTTTCGTGGGAGTCATCAACCTAGAAGTCATCGTCTCATCGTTCGCTGTTCAGTGGAAGACGGAAAACTATCAGAAATATTATCATGATTTATTGTTATGACATTTATTCCTAGACCTCGTGTATAATAACCTTATTGTTGTTTACATGTTGACGTGAGAATAAAGGATTCTCGAGTCGCCAATCTGTGTTCTGGTTTTCGCGTTGAATATTACAAAGCGTTTCTGAAAGTCTTCCAGGGACAGCGTGAGGTCCATCGTACCAAGAACTGGACATTGACAGTTACTGAGAGTTGGCTGACAGCACGTGTGCCCTTTGATTACAGGGTATATTTCTTCTGCCACCGGAAAATACCTATCAGCCAAGTTTTAGTTACTGTAAATGTGGAGCTCTTTGTACGATGGACCTCACGCTGTCCCTGGAAGACTTTCAGAAACGCTTTGTAATATCCAACGCGAAAACCAGAACACAGATTGGCGACTCGAGAATCCTTTATTCTCACGCCAAAATGAAACCAACCATAATCTTATTACACAAGTTTTCTGATAGTTTATAATCTTCTTCTTAACAGCGAAAGATCGGACGATGACTGCTAGGTTGATGAATCCCGAGAAAATTATGGGGGATTTGGGTTTGAGCAGAGAACCATGAAATAATCGTTCAATCTTCAACTACATTGACACGCGCCTTAAGCGACTTGTTACCATAATTCCTACACCTGTGCTACTGGATAGTCAGGTATGGGAGTTTTTTGAGGAGTGTTATGGAATGGCTTTCGGTGATTACTGTGGTGATAACTCTTCCTTTTTGTTTAGCTTGTGATTTCATTCTGAATTTTCATAGGCGTGACATCTTGTCCATGAATCGGTTACACTTGTTATGATTAATTGCGCAGCTAATCTTTTTGTCAGAATATAAGAGGAGATGTAAGGACCAGATTGCTTGTTGTATCAGGTCACTTGCGTTTTGGGTTGCAAAGAGTTCCAATGATGATATAATTAATAATAAGGAAAACAGTGTATGCGTATGTGGATCACAATGTGACTTCAAACAAATCGACAATTACTTTCTTGTCCTTTGAGAAAATTGAATGTGTTAGCTTAGCTTAACCCTGATTACTGTTCAGATGATATTCATCCTCCTGCAAATCATGAATTGGGAGAAGTGTTGCTCATAATATAGTTTATTTTAATCATTCCTGTACATCCTGTGATAAAACATGCAAACTGTCTAAGATATATGACGGTGCTAATGACTGACTTGTCTCTGTATTAAACTGTGTGGTCTTCTCTTATTTTCCCAACAATCTAATTTCAGGATCGCCTACCAACTTGACTCTGTTCAATACACTTCTCACACAGCCCATGTTTCAGGCAGAAGAAATGCAGGAAGTATGTGAATTATTGAATAGATTAGTTAATGATTAGATTTTGAACAGACGGTTCTACCAAATATAGGTTTACCAAAAAGGCTTTGGATTTGGGACAAAGGAATTCCCAGGGAGACTTATTGGTGAAGGGATACAGTAAAAGAAATTTAAACATATTTTTAGAGAATATCCATTCTTCTTAAGGTTTTCTGTTACCTAATGAACTATAACTAATAAGTAGTCACACACTTCACTGGTGCACCAGCGTACCGATGAAATACGTGTCTGAGTCAAAATGTCGTCTTCTTTAGTCCATCCGTGTTTTAGCTCTACTGATTTAAGATATAATACATGCTTCTTACTGTTTATGCAGGAACATGCCAGTTGTACAGGCACGGATAAGTTATTATATAAATTACACAATTTGATGTATGACGAATTTACAGTTCGGTTGTTCTTTCTGACATTAGAGTCAGTCGGAACAGTCTGCTATAAAGTCTGTTTGTGTAACACATAAAGAGATATAGAAATATTATCTTCGCATTAACAAAAAGCCCAGACATCACATGAACGTAATACAGATATCTGGGGAAAAAAGCTTGAAGTCAATCCTCCATATAACTTTGTTGTGAACAGCACCATTCGCTTAAAGTTTATTGATGTATTATGTTGAGATCAGTGATATATTTATTCAATTTTTCAGCAGTCTTATCGTAGTTTTATAACAGGAAAGAAATTTGATCGTGGATGTGAAAACTAGATAAGGTCATGTTGGGTTGTTTTACTGCATCAAATGGTGCCGAGGTCGATTCCAGAACTCTTCATTTGCTCCATTTGTGTCTGCATGGCGGACTGTACTCGTAAGTTGAGTAAAATGTTGAAAACTGTTTGAAAACCAGTTGCTTCTTCATTTCAGATCATGAATACTCATTTACAGCATGTTCGCCAGCGTCATGATGAACTCAATTCAAGGTGGTTATTTGCCGTATTACAGTTGTTTTTAGAAACGAAACTGCTTGGACCATTATCGCACATTTGTGACGATGGTATATAGCAAAATTTTACGAAGTCTGCATACTTTTTCTCTCTTTGCAAATCATTGATGGAATCGTAAGCTTTTCTGGTCACACCATCTATCTTGATTCTTGATTGAAAATCTCCCGGTACTTTTGAATCAGGTGACGCTTTTGCACGTGTTTTCGTTTATATTCATTTATTGGTTACTATTAATTGATCTTTAATAATGATGGTTCAAAACTCTAAATAGCGTGTTCGTGTGAACACCAGTAATTTAGAAAATAGTACCAGCTCGTCTAATAACATATTACCACCCCATATCATTAGTAGTTCACCCAATATAAAGGACTCGAACATAACTCAGACCCCTGTAATACAGGTGGAAGATGTTCTGTCTGAAAAAGTAGAGCTCTCCTACTAAACATGCGCAATTAAAGAGGTGCAGCTACAGATAGATGAATTAAAAACGAAATTTAGTTAACTAGAATGTATACTTGAAACTATCTCACATATGGAAAAGGAACTGCAGGATCCTACAATCCCAAAGGTTTTTAATATGACCTCTAGAATGACGCATACTGAATTAAAAAGTGCGAAGGAGTTAGAAAACGTCATCGACTTTCTATCCAGCGAAGTTATTAAAAGTCTGGCTTCAAAACAAAACGCTATAGCGTATAATGTCCCGGAGAGCGAGCCCATAAAGTCGGTCCAGCACTCATTGCTGAAGGCTACAAATCTCTTGAGTGCACCTGTCAATGTAGTTGAAGATTGAACGATCAATTCATGGTTGTTTGCTCAAACCCAACTTCCCTATATTTTCGCGGAGACATCGATACACCAGTCATCGTCTCATCGGTCGCTGTTCAGAAAGAAGTCAGGACAATACCGTCAGAAGTAATATTGTGATTTATTATTGTAATATTTGTTCATAGACCTTAGTTGTGAATCTTAGTTAAAGCTTAATTTCGAAGTTGGCTATATGTTGGTGTTACAATAAAGAATTCTCGAGTGGCCAATCGGTGTTTTGGTTTTGCGTCCGTTATTACTAAGAGTTTCTGAGAAACTCCAAGGAACAGCGTGAGTCCTAGCGTAGCAAGAGCTGGGCATTGACGGTTTACGAGACGTGGCTGAAAGCTCTTTGTCAGTGCATTCGCCTAAGTAAAAAAGACCTAAAGCATCCTTGTCCTATACTATTTAGGTTCGACAGCTACATAAAAGCTGAACGAGGTAAGAAAACCGAAGATCCTCTGGCTACTGCCACTAAATTCCAAAACGGTATAATAAACAACTATCCCCAGGTTATAAGTTAACTCCTGAGTGAGTGGTTTTGCAATGGCACCAGAGTGCACCCGACCCCAAAATTCCAAATAACCTGCAAAAGTAACCACAAATCAGGAGAAATAGACTTTAATATACAGAATATAGACTCAGAGATTAAGACACTGAAGTCAAATGGTAGTACTGGAACAGACGACATACCATCTGTCATATACAAAAATGGTAGCGCAGAAATGGTAGTCTTGTTACTTAGAATATTTACTCTCTCACTGGAAACTGGAACTTATCCTGAAGTGTGGAAAACCACGTACATATTACCTAAGCACAAAGCAGGGGCCAAAACCAGTGCATGCAACAGTAGACCTGTTAATATAACACCGGCATATCACGAATAATGGAGAAAGTGGTTAAAGACCAAGTGTCAGACGACTTACTAGAACATGAACTTATCAATCCATCACAACACGGATTCCTCAAAAAGAGATCATAAGTGACCTGTCACATAGACTTTTTCAACGAAGTTGCACGAAGCAGGGACAACAGAGAACTAGTATTTGTGCTATATTTCGATATAACAAAAGCCTTCGATAGAGTCCCCCTAATCTGCTAGTCAGCAGGTTATGCTCACTAGGGATATGTGACCCTCTCCTGAGCTGGATAAAATCATTTCTCTGTGGCCGAAGTCAGATAACGAAAGTTGGCTCGATAATCTCAAGGCCTAAACCAGTAAGTAGTGGTGTAATCCATGGAAGTGTATTAGGCCCACTCCTATTCATAATATATATAAACAGTATCTGTGGATGCTTTAGTGTTGGTAAAACAATACTATATGCAGATGACTTAAAAGTGACCTATAAATGCAAGAACACAGATCTCAGAATAACGGTAAACGCCATACAGCAAGAATTAGAAAAATGGATAGATGGTGTGACACCTGGCAACTCCAGTTTAATGTCGACAAATGTGGCTGGCTCTGCATAGGTTGCAACAATCTAGAACTTGACCTGACAATTCAAGGCCATGCACTTTTACGACTGGAATCTGTATTGGACCTAGGACTGAAATACTCACATGACTTATCATTTTCTGAACATATCTCCAAACAAGTGTCAAAGTCACGCAGACTTATCGGCTTTCTACTCAGGAACTTCTGCAGAAATGAGTCCAGAATTCTGTTGTACAAGGTTTGTGTGCATCCTTTATTTGATTACTGTTCATTCATGTATAGTAGTATACGCACAGAGGACAAATTAAAAGTCGAGGGAATGCAGAGGTACTTCACGTCAAAATTACTCGTAACCGAAAATGGTGCGAAATACTCCACTAGATGTGACACCCTAGGACTAGAAACACTATGTCTAGGACGCCTGAGACTAAACTTAACACTTTAATATAAGCTTCTAAACCACTTAGCTTTTGCCTCTACTAATGGCACCCGAATATCAGATGACAATGCCCAAAAACTAAGACACGCTAAGGCTACAGTACCTATCGAACAATGTAAAACAGCCAGCAGAGAAAAGTTTTACTTGAATAAGTATTCCCGGATATGGAAAAAACTACCAGTGGAAATGCGTCAAGCAAGTACACTGATCTCCTTAATAAAGTGCTTAACAACAAACTACAGGGGTTTGTAAACGATAGTAGTTCTAGTTCCTATCTGAGAGCCTCCGAAATTATAGGTCCTTTCAATGTATAAGCTTAAATAGCACACCTGTTGTTTTTTGCCTATATTTATAATTTTAGATAAAACATAAACGATTAAGATAATTGCCCTCAAGCGGACAAGAAATTTCGTTTGTTAAACTTCTACTCAACACTATAAGTGGAATAAAATCGACATAAACCGACAACATGAAAAGGTATAACTCACCACAACATCACATGGACAGATGTACGCTCGACGGGCATCACATATGCCTCACCAACTACAACCCATCTTTCCTAAGATAATGTGATGAACTTATATCCATAATGTTGCTGAACAGTTAATATTTACAACTCCTGTCGGAACAGCTGACATTCATAAACCATCCTCACGCGAAGAAAATACCCACAAGCAGTAGAAATCCATTAATTAATGCGTCTAAAGCTTATGTATTTTACTCCCAACAATGATATTGCAGATCAAATGGGATAAACATATCACTGATTTCAAAATAACACATCAATGAACTATAATTCAAGGATTCTGCTTGCAACAAAATTATATATGAAAATTGGCTTCAAGCTTTTTTCCCAAGCACTTATAACCCATCCACCAAAGACCTGGTTTTTTTGTTAATGCGAAGACAATACTTCTGTATTTCCTGAAGTGTTGCACTCACTAACAATCTAGCAGATTTTTACAACTGTGCACAGAAATGATTGTACATAAGTGAAGAGGATGTTTTATACTACTGGGATTAACATTTATCGAGTGTATGTATGATCTCCAGCGTACATGTTAAACATATCTTGCCACCGGCTGTATATTGTGATTGAATAACATGGTTCTATTTCTGTAAAAATTTGATGATGGCTGTAAATTGGCATCCCTCATGTACTGTACTGTGAGAATAAATTTATTTATTTGTTTAGATATTTAGAACCCGACCTTCTGCAGATAAGACGGGCTTTCGTTGGAAAAGGTCATTGGAAAATACTTTGGATGCTACTTCCAAAATCTGTTCGGCCTCAGCAGAAACACAAAGAGTCTACTCAAGAAGGAGGTTGAATGAATAATATTTCTGAAAAAACAACCAGGTATAGAAGTGTGCTTAATTAAAAAATAACGCTTTTCCTCCTAACGTCTACAGACCTGCACAGTTTCTTGTCAAGATGCTACCCCATGGGCCATACGAAAGTTCGCCAGACATCTTACAGGTCACCATATCCAATATGTTCTAATCCTTCAAGCCACTTCTCCCTGAAATGTAACTTTTATACTTCACGAGAATCCTTCTATCTAATTACTATTATACTCTATTTTATCTCAACTTCCTAGGCCTTTAAGAAAGCTGAAATTTACTTTTCGTTCTCATTCACAATCTTCTATCGCATGAAGTTCGGTTGCTCTGATGATGAAAAAAACATAACAACAACACTCATGTTTGAGAATAACCATGTTTTCATAGAAAACGTCATAGTTTACCATGGGAAGAACAATATGGTTAGCATCATACATTGCAAATGTGTACTGTCATTTCAAGTACTGTATTTTTCTTGAAAATATACTTCCAATAATGTATTATTTATGATCGCATTTCATAACACTTCACAGCTGTGCACGATTTTCTCCTCTTCCTGAAATAGCGTTGAAGCACGTGGGGTCATAGCTCTCACTCAAATATATGTTGTTTATCGATGGGTCATTACTATCGTCAGGAAATGGAACGAAGTTTGGGTTGTCGCTCAACTTCGATGGAGATCTTCGTGAAAGATTTACAAATTAACAATTATCAGAATCTGTTAAGATTACTTGTACTATAATTCAACAATTTGAACTTTTAAAAAGTGATGATGTATTCTAATTCACAACACAATTGATCGTGTCTGTAAAAATGGCGTGCATTAAAAATAAACTTACCCACTTATACGAAATATGTACATTATTATTATTGAATTATAGAAACGATGGAAACTGGATCTTGGAGTGTTTGAAATACGCTGAAAGCGGAGAGAAGGGATGAACTTCACCTAAGGGTTGAGCTCTCACCAGGCTAATGTAATAAGTGATTATCTATTATTCAGCTTATGATCTAGGATATTCAGGTAACGGGGTCGATCATGCAAGGAGAGGTATATTAGCATATTTAAATTTTCACTAAGTAACACTTTGTCTACAAGCCGTCGACCGTTAAAGGTTTGTTAGATAACTGATTCTATTATACGAGTATCCAGCCGCAAATCACTCTAAAGCGAGTGCAATTATTAAAAGTGCGGTTAAACTTGATTTAAACGCAATTCGAAAAATTTGTCTGAAGAGGCTTCCGCCTACACAAAGAAACACTTCCAAAAATTTATTTACATTTCTGAGGCGCATTGGAATAATTTCGAATGGTTTTGTCATATCTTTCCCAATTTCATCCAACATATAACCTACGAAGTCACACGTGCTACAGGGACTCACACATGGAAGGTCTACAGGTTGTGAAATCATCAGCCCATCTGTTCTGAAACAGTGCACCGTAGCTCTCTGCGGGCCCTTATGCGACCTCTTCCAACACTCGAAGGATTCGTGGAAACTGCCAAGGAAGTTGAAGATACCCATACTTTCTCCGATCTTCAAGGGGGTGGGGGATAAGTGAAATGCCACTAGTTATAGACCAGTAGCTCTAGTCACAATAATATCAAGTGCTGGAAAGTTCTATTGACGATCACATGAGGGATTACCTCGACAGGCCTAACATACTCGAATGAAGCCCGACGCGGTTTCAGGAAAGACAGATACTGTGTAACAAACCTGCTATCAACTTGGGACAATTGGACACCATTCTGGGATATGAATGTTCCAGTCCATGTTGACAAAAATGGACACAAGCGTAAATTACACGGGGGACGTGGTGAGGGTATATGCGGTCATACACCTTACACATAGACAGCTAGGTGCACTCACTCCTGAGCTCTTTCTAATGTTGTACAAAACATACGTCAGGCCATACTTTGAAGTGCATGATATTATTGCGTCCCCACTGCTTAGAAGAGGCGCCAACCTCCTGGAAAGAGTCCAACGGCGGGCGACAAAAGGAGTGGTTGGGCTCCGAAATGAATCATATGATGAAAGGCTATACACATTTGGCTAACATTGGTTTAGTTGGGTTCTGATTACTGCCTACAAGATAACAAATGACCGGAATCACCCAAAAAAAGGTGTTCTGCCATTGAGTAGATATGGGCTTCCTCGTGGAAATTTCAGAATGATAACCCACCAGTGGGCAAGGACCCGAGTGAGCTCCCACTTCTTTCCACGGCGGGTTTGCCGTCCCTGGAATTCCTTACCGGCAGATGTAGCTATGGCACCGTCTTTGGACGCCTCTAAGTGAAGGCTGGACAATCACGCAGTGACACAATGACTGCTTCCAATTGGCCTGTCCCCTTAAAATCCCATACACTATTCGGGGTAGACAACTAAGTTCGTCGTTTTACTTCCTTACATTCTCTCACGTCTTACTCCCCTGAAAACTCTAGCTACACCTATTATCATTACTGATACATATTTATATACATATATATATATATATATATATATATGTACATATATATTTAAACTTCAAATTCAACCAGCTGTTTGTTTTACGTTTCCTTTATTTCTTTTTCTGTCTGTTAATCTGAATAACTTCACCAATTATATCTATTATTATTACCTCTTTTCTTTTGGCGACGATACTGGAGGACTAACTGGCGAAAGGATCAACTCCATTCGCAGTAGTAACAGCCTTAACACACCTCATGTTACAAGCCACATATAATTAATCCCAGGACTAGTCCTTTTGGAGGCAACCAAGGCTACGACAGTCGAAGGGCAGAAGTTTGCCGAGGATCAGGGACCTATACCTCACAATTAAGAGTCGAGCACAGAGAAATCAAATTGGTTGATACTAGTTCGTTGAAACGATGTTGGATTTTGAAGTCTGCTGACACAAATTATCGTTGTCGTTAAAACTATCTTGGAGTTGTGATCTACTCTAAAGTTCACCTTCCGTACGCGATTTGAGGTTTGATGATGTGAGGAACCTCAGTATCTGAAGAACACTTGTATTCAACTCCCTGAATGTCTTCCCCAAAACTTTGTTTGACTTCCCCAAATGCCTGTGGCCTTGAGGGGTCTGAACAACAATTTAGTTTCAAAGTGTCCTTGTTGCATAAGTCTGCGTTCTAAGTGCTTACTTGTTATCGCGATAATATTATTTCCTGTGTCACGAATACTTCCGGTATGCCAAAATTCATTTTACTAACTGGATGAAATTTCAGGCTATATCTTATAATCTTCGGTAATCCGTAACTTCGTGTACAACAGAAATCCTTTAACATAATTTGGTGTTTTGTAATAATTAGTAGCAATTAAGTTTATCTAAAGTTCGGCTATAATGCGGGTGAAACGCTCACCATTGTTCCTATCTACGAATAAACGAAATTCAAGAAGTTTTTTGTATCATCCAAATCTGGGTATAAATGTTGTCAAAAGGAGCAATAAGTCAGTTAACAAAAAAATACTTTCCAATGAACAAAAGGAAATAATACAACTTTATCCACATAGCCTGACTCTACGTCGTCACGAAAACACATCTGGTTGTCTCCTCCAGACAATTACATTGCCAACCAGTGGTCTTTTATCAGCGGCTGTTGATTCTTCCGATAAAATCACGCTTTTCTTCAATGATAGGTCCCTTTTATTCTTTGTTCATGAGAGCGACGTAAAGGAATATATTATTCCAGACGCTGGTTCAATCATACCTCTTCTGTATGCTGCGTCCTCTTCTAGTCTCCAGTGTCACGTCCGGGTCGAACAGAACTCAATATACCTGGATATCTACTTAAAAGAATCCTTTATTTCTGAGACTTTTGAGTTATCTTCCAAACCCATATCCGGTCAACAGTATGAGAAGCTGCATGACTTTATCACATTGTTGTGTAGCGGAAATGTCAATTTCCCTTCATCTTGTAAATTACTTGTGTATGAACATCAATGCGAGACTCAACTTGAATTTGTGATAATGTTAAAATCTTTATATAATATTGCCCAAATCCACCACAAGGAAACAAAAGTCTTTTGGGATTCTCCCTCCCTTAACCCACAGCATAAGAATCTACTCACACTGCTGCGTCCTTATCAATGCGATGCTGTTAAGTGGATGCATTATCAAGAATGCAACGGGTTTTCATTGGAAGATGACGTGTTGCAGAGAATGTTCATTAACATTGAGTTGCCAAATGACAAAAATGTGCTCTATTTTTGTCTTTACTCTGGACAGTAAGTTCTATACAGTTTTCTTGCTTTTGGACGGAGATAAATATCACCATGGAATACTATAAATAAGCATGGTTTTAAGCTATTCTATTCACTTCATTCCGTAACTTTTCCGGAGTGATCTAAAACCTTTAAGCAAAGTATTCTTTAATAACCATCTTGTCAGCATTTACTTAGAAAATAACATCCACAAACTTTAAACCGACAAGACTGTTTCCTGATAACAAGTCAGTCCCTAAGTCACTGAAGTTGGTCATAACATCTATGATAATGCTGAGTGAAATATACTGAAAGCTAAATCCCAGGAATATGCTTTTATTAAAGTCCTTCAATCAGATGAGGTAAGATGGAGAAAAAATTTCAAAATGTAGCAATAGTGACTTGGAAAAGTTAAGTAGTTAATATATCTACATACTTTATTTCATTAACCAATATTTTTACACTGGGTGAAGTTCCCGTGCACAGTTCGTATTCAAAAGCTTCACTTCACAAAGAAATAGTGTCATACATCAGACGCATATCAGTTAAATTTGTGACAACACATCGATGCTCTGAAAAAATGATCTGCTAACTTCGGGTGTCACTGGTTCCTAAGACAGCAGTTAATGTTTGTTAAGTTTTCATTCGAATAATGATAGGAATGAGGTTTGGACCTCACCGTTATGCGGTGTCACTCAAAAAAAACTATTGGGTACAGCTTTCCTGCTTTCGTTTAGACTATTCTTCATTCACTCAGTCTGTTGATCACTAAACCTATACAAAAGTACACCAGTTAAACATTTAATATATGGACTTATTGCATTTAAGTGGTCCACCAAGGGAGAGGGCTCTCGAGTGGTTGCGCCACAGGTTGATCCTGCAGGCCGTTCTCGTCTCGCAAGAGGCAAGGATGCGTGTGTTTGGTTCTCCTGAAAACCAATGCCCAGTCAATGGGTGTATCGTGGTGTGAATGTGCGTCGGTGGTATAGCGGTTAGGATGCTCGCCTACCATGCACATGGTCCGAGGTTCGATCCCCGGCCGACGCACTCCTTTACTTCGCTGAGCTAGAAATAATGCTGGTAAAGAGGAAAGGTTGAAAAAAAAAAAAAAAAAAAAAAAAAAAAAATTTTCTTTTTTCCAAAAAATTTTGGAGTGGGAATTTTTCAATTAAAAATTTAATTTTTTTTTAAAAAGGTTTTTAAAAAAAAAAAAAAAATTTTAAAAAAAAAAAAAAAAAAACAAAAAAAGACAATAACAACAAAAAAACCAAAAAGAAACACAGAAATAACAAAAAAAATGCAATAAAAAATGCCAAGTAAAAAGGAAGATAAACACAAATAATGAAAAAATATTTCAGTATTGGTTAGTGGAAGCTACGATATGAGTATGCGTGGTGAACAGTAACAGCTATAATCATACGGGGAATTATGAGATGTTCTTAAAAAAATGTTTATAGCTAAGATGATCAGTTAATCTGATTGAACAACACTAAGCAATCATAAGATAAACATTTCAGGTTGTGTTTTTTTTTTTATTGTCAGCACTAATGCGGTTGTTTGTAGTGGTAGTGTGAGGAATCATGTATAATACAAAATTTTTTTTTAAGATGTGGATAGTGGCAATAACAAACAAGATTGTCAGTTAAATAGTGCCGAACAAAGAACAACCACAAAACTAATGTTACATGATGGTTAATGACGGGACAATTTTTAATAATCATAGTGATAATACAGTCGGACCCAGTAGATGTATAAAAAGGAATAGAATAAAGAATAAAAAGTAAGCCAATGATAATAATTTTAAGCAGCTAAGTATGTTTAAGAAGGTTGTTCACTATAGAGTACAAATAAGAGAGTGTAAGGGGGAAATAACAAGGGCCAAAATTATGTTATTAACAACAAAGCAAGTCATAGGTTTCACGCCTAACATTGTCTCTGTCACTTAGAACACGGGAGTTCAATGTTTTTTTTCGGTGGAGGGTGGGGGTTTTCTTTTTTCCAATTGTGAGTTTCCTCTCTAAACCTCACACCTTCTCAGGATGGTATAATCCTTTTTCAGTAACCCAGGAAAGACTAACGGGGAACAGTAAAGTAGAATAGGTAGGCATGAGGCTAGCGACCTCATCCTGTAAAATAAACATTGCTACAGAAACTTCAAGCCACTAGCTTGAAGCCCTATGTTCCACTGGGGAACGTGAAGGAAAAATAAAAAAAATAAAAATTGCATTTAAGGAATTTATTAGTAGGACTGACTTCTACAGTTACCAATACCATTAATAAATACTAATATACAAATATGTGTATTTTCGTGTGACAGATGATATATATATATATATATATATATATATAGTTTTATGTTGAAACTCAGGCAGGCAGGTAGTCAATCAACACTCCTAATATGGTTGGTATTAGCTTTCTTGCCTCATTCAGGGTGATGATATGAGATAAGGTTCAACAGGATTTATTTGTAAGTAGTATTTCTGTTCCCTAAGACACTAAAGAATCTTTTTACCAGCCATAAAATGACTTGTCAAGTCTGCCCTCAGTTACAGTAGCTAAGTAAATAAGTGGAAAACATCTTTTTGGTGGGTTCCTTTTCAGTTTTTAATAGTTGTATCCCTAAGAGTGTATCTATAGCTTTTAGAGACTGATGGTATTGACGTTCACAGAGAGTATGAAGTATACTAACGCAAGATTTAACTCCCATAACATCTATAGTATTCGTTCCGCGTAGACCAAAGGCAAAGCAAAAGACATTATTTGATCGTCCAAATTACGAGATATATTTCGGAACCAAATCGGAGTGCGAGATGATTGCTTAGCTGGCTAGGGATCGTGCACGAACGAACGTGTCACGATGGCGTGGATGCTTGACCGGAAGACTTCACCTAAACAAGTTGACTTAAACAGTGAGGGTGAGCATCCAATGTTCAATGATGAGTGCTGTGGTAAACAGTTTTGGGCAATTATTTACCGCTACAAGCTCATTAGTGTAGGAGTTTGGCTTCAAACACAGGGTCATGGGTCCGAACCCCGCTCGTCCCACGGAGGTTTGGGCATCCAAGTAGTATCATTAACCCTCATACAGTAGGTTTAGCTTATCACCGGATGCATTTATATACTAGCAGTTTTTGAGCAACATTTAGGCTTTCTTCTAATTGTTATCAAGTTTATCTTTCATACCTTTATTTAAGTATCCAAGCAATAGGGAATATATTATCATCAAATCTAAGAGAAGAATATGCCGGATAATTTATTCTTTGCCTATTTCCTCTAAAAAATACTTTTGCCTTATCATTAAAAGATCTCTGTATCCCACTAAGTATAGATCTTAACGTTTTACTTTCTTTAAATTGTATATAATTTCCTTAGATTTACCAAACAGTTACCGGCAATTGAGTACACCGGTTCCGGTGGGATTTTGGCGGATGAAATGGGACTTGGGAAGACTTTGGAAGTTATTTCTCTAATTTTAAACCACCCTTTAAGTGATTGGGGGGAAGTAGGTGGCCATTTACGATCACTTGAGGACCAACCATTTGATTTGAACCATTCAGAAATTACTGACGACGATCCCTGTATAATAAATGAACGGCTTAATGACACCACATTCTTTGTACTTGTGGTGGTGTAAGTGAAACTGAAGATTTTGATGTCGTCAACTGTTCCCTATGCAATGGTCCTAGTCAGCACGCGGCGTGTGTACAATATAATCCGAAAGAATATATAAATCGCCTTCCAATTAAAGTAGGATATGTATGTCCAGAGTGTTGGACCAAGGTGAGTTTTGGATTGATAAATTATAATTGCAAGTTGTATTCATCACAAATGTATATTTTGAGTAACAATACATATTTAAGGATAGTTATGTTCATGTTGACAAGAGTTATCTACTCGTTTAAGGTATAATAGCTCAAAAAACAAGCATTCGTTCTTAAGTTTGATAGCTGAAACATAAACCGTTTTGAGGAGTTTAAGTGTATTAGTTACACTTAATGCATTAGCTTTATTTCATAAGAACTGTGAATCAATCAAGGCAAGACTTTGAAATAACGGAGAAGATTTGTAGCTCAGGTGGATGATATTGAATTAGTTGTGTTCTCTAGGCTGGTTGATATAATTGCAAAACTTTCGTTGTCCTTCTAGACAACATCTTCAGCATTGAAGATGAAAGAGTTCTCATTACCTCTTTCGTTTAGTGGTTAACTTTCAATCAACTGTATTTACTTTCTAATTGACTATTCACTTATCAGCCTTAAAATATGTTACTAGTCATTCAAAAAAAATCATTCTCTTCATTATGTAACTTGCGTCAGTGGTTTAGGGGTACAATGCTGACCGATCACAAACATAATTCATGGTTCAATTCCCGGTCGACGCACTCTTAGACCTCACCTATTTCACTAGTCAGTAGAAGATGGAAGTTTGTGCCTGACGCTGGTAAACCCACTCCGTAAAAAACAACACAACCATGGAAATTTTACAGTCTCAAGCTTGAATTCCTATGTTTTACATGGAGTTTAAGGTATACAAATGATGAAACAATTATAACTTGTGTCTGGTTTAGACAATCGAACACAATAAGTTAATCTTAATCTACAAAACTGTCATTCTTGCTTTTGAGAGGGTATTAAAAATAAAAGTTGTGCACGCGGTAACTTTTCAAAATCATGCGTTATAATTCTCAACTTTTAATTAATTAATTAAGTTTGTATTGATATTCAAGTGTTAGTTTGTAGGGATTTGATTGGTTTACAGGATTTCATCATGAGCTGACATTAGTTAGAAAACCACTGGAAAACCTGGGAGTACTGGACAGCTATTTCGTCCCAGTTTGGGACTCTTCAGCAGTACGCACTCACCTCGCCTTGTAATCAGAAGGCCCTGGGTTCGAGTCCCGGTGGGTGCGTACTGCTGAAGAGTCCCAAACTAGGACGAAACAGCTGTCCAGTACTCCCAGGTTTTCCAATGGTTCTCTAACTAGGGTCAGCTCATGATGAAACCCTGTAAGTTTGTATTGCTTTAACTTTGAATTATGTAGCCTATTTTCAAGTGCAGTGGTATAAAAACAAAGGAAAGGAACCGATGGAACAACTAAAATACATTTCCCGTTGAATTTCCTAAGCACGATTTTCATTTTGATCTTTCAAGATTAATCACAGATTAATACCAGTTAGGGAAACTTCGAAAACCAGGGATCGTCCTAGTTTGTGACTGTTCATCAGTATGCATTTGTAACCTCACCATGGATCGAAGCCGAGACTTTCGATTTGCAAAGCGAGTCCGTTGGCCATTCAACCACGCGGACGGATTCTAAAAGCCCAGTAATTCAAACTTATGTCAACTTGCGATTTATAATGCGACTGTCAACTAATGTCATCGGTACGTATTAATTCTCACACCTGACCTGGTAGGTCTCACTTGTCACGACTTCTCATTATAATTCCAGGTAACTTCGTCCTGTAGTCAGTGACTAGTGAGTACTGGATTAATTTCCAGTTGTTGAATTTTAAGTTTAACTCTATGCATTATTGTTTATCTTCACTTGTTAATAAATTAACGGCCAGAAATTGTAATAAGTTGTAGTTACGACTAGATAGAACGTATACCTTTGGTTAAATCAATAATAATAACTTTATTCTGAAGAAATACTTTAATTTATGTTGTAGAATTCCCAGTTTATTCTATTGCTAAATATTTACGCCGTGGCGATATATCAATTTTGATAAAGCTCTATTGTTCTATCCAAAATACGCTCTAATAACGTACTAAACATTTTCTCCATTTCCTTCTAAAAATCCATAGTGGTAGATTGGAAACCGGTTTGAAAATAAGACAACATTACAGATTGTGATTCAAAGACATAATTGGATAATTAAAACAATACGAAGTAGTGTAAATAAAATGCATTCTGATGAATGGGAAATTAGGCAACCCCAGTGATTTAAGCAGGTCGTCAGGTATACATATATAAACTTGAATAAACCCGTCTTACACCGTATTCAACAATTTCTGGAAATATTATTTATTGTTTGTTTCATAGTCTATTGATAGTTATGATTAAGCATACGTTCCGAGACTATTCATTCTTTCATGCAAATTATTTAGGTTCGAATATATTCAAAAGCTACGCTGATTATCTCCCCTGATCATATTTGGCAACAATGGAAAGAAGAGTTACAGACACATGTCTCATCTGATGCATTACAAGTATTAGTGAGTTCATGAATTAAGAAAATATTTTTAAAATAAAGTTTAATTATATTTCAATAGTTTACACACAATGATACGTTTTGTTATTGGTAATATTTCGAGCAAAATTACTGCCCGTGTTCACACCACTGTTGGAATTGTTTTATGATATTTTTTTCTCATTACTTTGAAAACTTTCAATATTCGAAAGTGAAATAATATTGTTTTAATTGTTGCTTACTTGTGGGAGTAGGGAGGATCACGTGTAGCGTTGTCCCTTGTTTAGATAGTAGTAAGCCCATTAAAGAGGGAAGGTTAGGCGTGACACTAGAAGGGCCACTGTGTAAAACAGAATGACACTACAGTTACTGCAGCCTCAAAGAGCAAAGCTTGTATCCCTATATTTTATTCAGAACTGGAAGAAATGAGAAAAAATGTTTATTTTTAGGTGTCTTTAGAATTTTCCTTTAATTCTTTCAACAGATAAAGAGCAGTTGTAGTTTAAGACCATATATTTCTATGTTTTCCTCGGAAATAATTATCCAAGCTCTGTAGACTGATGTGATTGCTATCTAACTTTACATCAAATAATATTGTAAGTATTAAATGTACTCTCCTGTCTGTGAACTCATACAAATGACTAGTTTATTGGCTGTCAGTGTCTACTGGTTCCACAACGAAACTACCTTACTGATTATTTAATTTGCTTAATTTTTTCACAGTGTATAACATGTGATTATAACTTCTTGGAATTACGTAGTCATAGTTAAGTGTTGTAGAATTTTTTCAGTAGAAAGATTCTCCAAGTTAATTTGTGTTTTACCTCGATTTCCAGTGGAATTCTTCGATACACTATGAAGGTTAGTTGGATGTTTCTTGTTTAGATTTTGAATATTTGAATAGTTGTGAATTGAATGGTCGATCCGTTAGTTTGTTCTTTTCTGGCTCTCGGTTGTCGATTAGTTGTGGCTGTTTTATTAGATAGGTTGCTTTCTTAGTGTCACAACTAAGACACCAATTGCTTTAAAAGGGATTTATCATGGAATTCTTTTTCATATCTTGTAGATATGGGTTCTGTGGTGATCTGTAAGTGTTTTCTCACTGACTGCTTTCGATCATAGATGTCTGCGATCTCTGTCTCACGTTAGGTGGTTTCACAAGATAAGTAATGTTGACGTTAGGCGTAGAGTGTTGGGCAAAGAGGGAAAATCAATCGACGAGGCTATAAAGTTACATAGACTAAGATGGCTAGGTCACGTGGTGCGCATGCCTAACCACCGCCTCCCCCGACGGGCTTTGCTAGCTGATATAGGTGAAGGTTGGAAAACAGCCAGTGGTGGCCAAACAAAAACATGGCCTCATCAATCCATGAAATCCTTGACAGTTAAACTGAGTCAGTCAGGGAGATGCAGACTCCCGAGTTGGGGCCCTCGGGACTCTAGGAATCAATGGCTGGAGACAATAGGTGACATGGCTCAAAATCGTTGTCAATGGCTCAGATGTATTCAGTCTCTGTAATCTTTCATATTTCTTTCTACCATTACCCATTCTGTTTCGCTCTTATACCTGTCAAACTCTATTGATTCTCTTCACTCATCTTCTTGTCTACCTTTGTGTGTGTGCTATTTGGAACGTGGCAACTCGAACTGGCGCACTTCGGTGCCAAGTTTTATGTTGAATCCAGACAGACAGACGGAATCCCTGTAGCTGCATTTATTTTGAAGAATTCGGTCTGTGCTTATTTTTTTATATCACTTGATTTGTTCACTGCCTCATAGTTTACATCTATTCTCATCTTTAGTTCCCGTGAATTCGACCTTCATTAGTTTTTATATGATACTAAAGTATTGTGCCTTCGTATTTGGTCATTGTATACCCAATAACCCCTTGTAATTCTTAGCTCCTGTTAGTAACTCACCAGTCAAGTTCATCAACACTTAAGCAAACCAATGAACCCGCATTCGGATATCTGGCTACCGTTTGATGCGTTAGAATATCAAACTGAGGAGTAACTAAGCTAACAGTTGCGCCAAATTATCTTGTAAATCATGATTATTATTTGCCAATAACTTACACTGAGTTAATGTTGTCTTGCTTCTTTATTTTTCAGATTTATGCCGGTATGGAGGCTCCTGTGACATGTGTTGACCTTGGAATTCGTGGATCTGTTAAAGAGCAGGGAAACACAAATCCTTTTGCTTTACGTACCCATGTTTCTGCAAAAGTTGTTTCGGAGGATAAAATTCATGAAAAAACAATTCTCCCTGGTTTTGTTCAACCGGCTCAATTAGCATGTGCCGATGTTGTACTTACATCGTACTCTGTAGTTCAACGTGAATTAGATTGGGCTGAAGTTGTTGCAAGTCGTCAGTCTGGCCATGGACATAGGCCAAAATTGCGTTTAACTCAACGCTATCTTTGTCGCCCTAGTCCACTTACTTGTGTTCGTTGGTGGAGGGTAATGGCTTTTGCATATTTAATTTATATTTTCAATTAGTTTTGAGTTGTTTTTCTCTTTGCGGTAAAGCACTTATAGTTGTCTTTTTTTGTAAAATAATTGTTATGTATGATAGTGACTAATTATGTTGCTAATTTCTGGTAGAGAGAGAGAGAGAAGGGGAGAGCTGTGTTCGAGCCCAAAACCCACTGGCTTGCTAAACGTAGAATGACTAACTAAACAACTAAAGGGCCATTATGTGTAATACACTGCTACCTGTAATTATAATGAACTGGTGAAATCTATCTATCCACATAAACAATTGTGTTGCGATATTTCCTTTCCAACTTAATTTTTTAAATACTTCTAACATTTTCAGTGAATCAATAAATTTGTTAGATTCGTAGAAATCGGATTGACTTTAGGGTGGGTTGCTTTACAAGCTGACACTAGCAATAAACAGCTTTTCTCCCTCCTATTTAGAAACTGTCTAACAGTTTCTTTTCCCATTCCTTGCCCTCCGAGTGGAACACAGGGCTACAGGCTCGGAGGTTTCAATAGCGGCGGTGTTGTTTTTACTGGATGGGAATAGTAGCTTCACTCCCAATATTCGCTCTTTTCTTGGTTATTACCAGTTGGCCAGGTCTAGGAGTGTGTCGGCCGGGGATCGAAACTGAACCACTAGCGTAGCCGGCAAGCACTCTACCGCTGAATCACTAACTCACAAATAGGATGTCTCTGCAAAGTGCTAGATTGTGATGTTATGGTTACCTCTCAACCTAATGGTTCTGAAGTAAGTGCTCTCTATCGAACAATAATATTTTCTTGAATAAAAGAATTTCGAGTAAATTCACAAAATGTTACTATAAAGACATAAATTAATTTTCATCAATTAATTGTCAGAAATACCTAACCCTTCATTAGATTTCAAGATACTAAGTATTCTTACGTATGTATTACAGACAATTAATCAGAAAATCCTCAAAGCAGGTGTGTTTTATTAATGAGCGTTTTCATCATTTAAAACGTCGACACGTCAAACCTTACAGAAACATATAACGATCAAGTATTATATCAGGACCGAAATTGCTCGTACAAACATGCCTTACTATTCTATCTGTCCTACATAACTAATAAACAGTTGCATTACCGACAGATTACAAGCTCCATACTTGTTATTACAGTTCTTAAGTCTTCATCCAGTGATGGAGATTTGAGTCTTAGAGAATTGATTGTTTTCTGGGTTTGATTACTTTACGAAGTAACTTCAGTAAGAGAAACAATGAAAACTGATGCTTCAATCAATACCGGTACACGAGGAATCCTACCTTCTAATGACTAAACTCAGTTAAACGGTTTCGTACGTAATCACATAATGCATCGGTGGTTCTATGGTAGAAGAATGCTCGCGAACCACGCCACCTACGTCGTTTGGGTTCGACTCCTGGCCTATATAGTCCTAAACCTCTCTTAGCTGGCAGTAGGTCCGGTAAAAAAGAAGGATCAGATGTGACGTTAGCAACTCCATCGTATAAAATGAGCATCATGTCTACAGGAACTTCACAGACTAAACGTGAAGCCCCATGTTTCACTTGTTTTTTATATTTCTATTGAATGCATATTTCATCGGATAACTGGTTTGTTTATTAAAATCATTTTGTTCGGCGTAGTGTTTATGATTTCTTTATTTTTCTTTTATTGCTAGTGTAACTCAAAGTTAAATATATTTACACAAATGATTCAGTTTTATAATATAGGTATATATTTTACTTTTGTTTATGCAACATAACAGATTTGTTTAGATGAAGCACAGATGGTGGAACGTGTCACATCGAAAACTGCTCGAATGTTATCACAAATCACTGCTGTTAATAGATGGTGTGTTACTGGTACACCAGCTGAAAAAAGCATAGATGGTAAGTTGAAATTAATTTGAAAATGAATGATAAGTATATTGTCTTATATTTGATCTGTCTAAGACGATTTATTCCTAATAATTCACTTCCTCAAAATTGTATCAGGTGAAATTGAAGCATCTCAGCCAGAGAACTATTGAAAACCAGATAGTACAGAAGAGAATTCTTGACCAGCGCGGTCCAGCAAGTTGTGTTGAGTGTGAGGGCAAATACTCGCTGAAGACCACTGGCTGACGGTTGAGCTATTTATCATGAATTGTCAGAAGTTAGACTTGATGGACCGTTAGATTCCGTCCAACGGGCTCCAATGGTCAACTGCCTCGCCTCGTAACCTGAAGGTCCCGGGTTCGACCCCTAGTGGAAGGGTTATAGGTGTGTAGTTGAGTCTCGAAATAGGATGAAACTACTGTGTGGCAGTCCCTGGTTTTCATTGGTTTACTAGCTGAATTCAGTTCGTTATCAATCATCAAATGAATCAAATCCCTGCAAAAAGCAACACTTGAAAACATATAATTATTTCAGTAGTTTCCAAATTCCCATTTACGCATTTAGAAAACAAGCAACAACAACAGATTGAGCGAAGTATTGGTTTTTGTAGGGATTTTGTTTGATTGCATGGATGATTTAATCATGAGCTGACATCAGTTAGAGAACCACTGGACCATTGGATCGGGTCCCAGTGGCTCAACGGTCTACGAGCTCGCCTTGTAACCAGAAGGTCCTGGGTTCGAATCCCGGTGGGTGCGTACTGATGAGGAGTCCCAAACTGGGACGAAACAGCTGTCCAGTACTCCCAGATTTTCCAGTGGTTCTCTAACTGATGTCGGCTCATGATTAAATCCTCCATGTAATATATAGTTGTTGTTTTTAACATCAAAATGTTTTACCGATCAAGTGGTTATTTTAGTTAATCAGTTTTAGACATAAGCGGAGGTGAAATCAAGAGGCCAAAGGTCATCAAAACAAATAACTAGTAGATGTTAGTAACAAGCTATCCAAGTGTTTTTTTTTAAAAAAAAGGGTTGAGAATTAATTACGGAACTCAAGATTAGACGTTGATGACAAGTTATTACATAATCAGGAAGTTTATATAGTAGCAGTGATGAAGAATAGGATGACTCAGAAGAATTACGTAAGATACAAACAAGTTAATACAATTAGCTCGAATTGTAAAAATTGACAAGATTAACAAAATTATTTTTGTCACAATATTTATGTGTTTCCTGGATGTATTTAACCTTATGAAGAGATTGTATAAATGAGAATGTTTGTAGAGAGAGTATTGAGGCTGACGTGTTTGTCTACCGATATTTATGAATTCGTTAAATCCTGCTTCTGTTTCTACAGTTGTTGTTTGTTTCCTCAATTTACTACGGGCTAAATTACCTGTTATTCAATTGTCTTTATTAAAATAATGCCTTTTCATTTTTCTCTGATCCCAAATATCTTAATATTACAGCTTGGCATTCTGATGAGTGCGCTTTGTTAATTAAGTCAAGTGACCAATAGATATTTGTATACATAAATCTAAATTAGTGCCTTGAAGCTTTATCAGAATATGTCTTAGAAGCGTAAGCATTAGCAGATATGCCTAAATTCACTTCTTTTGTCACATTCTGTGAACAACATCATGGTGGGTATCCATTTTATACTAGGATTCTTCTTAGCCGTTAGTGCTGCAGATTCATGTAAATACTGATTCTCTTGACTGCTGAAAATAATGCAGTATTATATTTTGCATGTATATATATATATATATATCACAAAGTTTAACTATCATATTAACTAGTTATCTATCTACTTTATTCTTCTATATTTTTTTCAGACTTTTTTGGACTATTCGCTTACCTTCGATTGACACCGTATTCTTTTTCACATTACTGGAATAGTTTGTTATACCAACCATTTCTTGCTGCATGCTCTACATCCTGGGGCAAAGAAACATTGGATTCTGAAAATGATCTAAAGCCTGAAATGGATAATTCATTCATTGATGATGCACTTGTTGCTAGGACTGATTTAGGAAAAATTATTAGTAGAATTTTATGGAGAAATACTAAATCACTTGTAGGTGATCAGCTTACCATACCTCCACTTACTGAACGAACGCATTGGTAAGTTATTGTTAAGATGCTACTGCAGGCGGCTATTTCATATTATTTATTCTAAAAATTGTAAACTATAAGTAGAAATTAACTAATCAAACATGTAAATGCATTGTATTTTATATTGGTTATCAAAAAAGACCATCTTTTTACATTTTTCAGTGTCGTACTTTGTTTCTTTTTCACGCATTCTGATTAACACTATTTATTGGCATCGTAATATAACATCTATAGCTTTTTAGTGTGAGCACACCTGCTGCACTGCCTCATGCTATTATTGTAAAAGGTTTTGAAAGGAAAAAAAGTGCCTACCGATTGGAAAAAAAGGCTACCTTGTCAGGTTACTAAAGAAGAGTGACTCACGCCTCTGCAAAAACTGGCGTGGAATATTGCAAATATTAGGCAAAACATTAAGTCGTCTCATCTTGGAGTCTGAATTTCCGTCTCGTCTGCACAACGGTATAAAAATACTTTTCAATTTATTCTTTGACCGAGTACAAACTGTGTAGTCCTTCGCTTAGTTTTTCATTACCATGGAAATTTAATGGCGATTGGTGGGAAAATAACCTCCTTTGTTCATATTTAGTGTACAGTAGAGGTAAATTGTCGTGCAGCCGTAGTTTGCTGGCAAAATACTCGTCAACTCTTCACGTGTTCTGGGTTCGACTCCCAGCGGCTAAACTACTCCTAGTTTACTAGCTGATAGTAAGCCCGGAAAAAAGAGTAAGTTGAAGGGGAAGCTAGCACCCCGATTCCGTAAATAAAGGACACCACCGCTACTCAGGCCCGGTGTTTTGCTCATAACGTAAGGAATGCCCCTCAACTGAAGTGAATTTATCAGTTGTTTCTGTCGTTGCTAATGTTTTTTCTTGAATTTATAATTATTCGATCATGTTTTTCCTTTAAGAGTCCACTGTTAAGTTTAAAGTGTCCTTATATATATTTTTTCGTATTTTTTAAATGTTCTAAGGATAACGTTCACTCCTGTTGAACGATACATACATGATCGTGTGTTAGCACAATCAGCTGGTGCATTAGGACGTTTAGTTCAAACATTGTCACTTTCACCTGATGAACCATTATGCAGTTTACCTACAGATGCACACTCTCGTTTAGTCAATTTAATCACTCGACTACGTCAAGCATGTACACATCCTAGTCTTGTTGTTGCTAAAAATAATCAAACAAGACGTGCACATTCTGTAACACTTGCTAATATGGTATGTGTAGGCGTTAACGAAGAGGATCAATACTCTGATAGTGTTCCTACTGTATCTGGTGCACAAGGCCATCGTAATCTAGGCGCTGGGTAAGTACTAAGATGTGTCGTTTCAATTGTTTTGATCACACTTTCTCAGTCCATTTACGACTAACATTTTCACAATACTTCCTTAATTAATTTTTCATACATGGTCGATTTTTTGTTTTCATATAAAAGTTTCAGAAATTTCTCTTTTTTCGAGAAATCATAATACTGCTGCACATGCCGTGTCACTGCCTTCCTCGTCGAGCAGTGTTAAATGATATACGATTAGGTTGGAGAAGAGCCAGGAGTGCGATCAAGCCAAAACCTGGCATCAATCCAGGAATTTTTTGATTGTTGGTTTGATGAGCCACGTAAGGGAAGTGTAGACTGCCTGAATAGGGTCTTTGGGTCTCTAAAAACCAATGCTTTTAGACTTTAGGTGGTTTGACCCGAAACCGCTGTCAGTGCTGCAGATACATTCATTCTTTGAGATGTCCTCGACCCGTTAATTACTTGTGTTTCCCCCATGTTACTATTCTTTCCTCCGTACTCATCTGCGCATTGCAGTTCTTTCGAATTTCTTTCTTCCTTTTTTCTCTATCTTTGTGTGTTGTATAAGAAGTGTGGCAACTTTAACTTCTGTGCACAGTTCTGTTTTGAGATCCAGTCTGTCATAGTACTGTGTAGTGACTGATGAGGGGAAATCATTTTATTTATTCTGGAAGTTAAATTTCAAAGTCGTTAGGATGTTTACGAAACTCTACTGAGATATAGAATGTTATGCAGTGGGTATTATAATGTTGTTATGCGTTACACTTATTTATTTTTTTTATTTTTGATTACAGCTTGATTCCACACTGTATTTTTGGTACAAGTATGGAATTTTCAGCGTGGATATCGGTAGCCCAAAATTCACAGGCCGACCATAGATATCAGGTGTGCGTCGGCGTGGGCTCGAACCCCGGACCATATGCATGGTCGGCGAGAGTCCTAACCACTGTGCCACCGACGCACAGTCACTTAATAGTAGTCATATGCCTTCTTTATCGTATTGTGTTGACATATACGAAATCCAGTTGTTTTTTTTGTCAGATTTCTCAAGAATTATTTTAACTCTCTTTGAGAAACATGTAGATTATGGCTTAAGCACGGCACTTTTAGCCAATGGGTCCCAGATTCGTATCCTTCGAGCTTCATCTACTTCAGCTTGAACAACTGGGTAGTGTCACCAGCCCTCACATAATGATTGTGTGCGTGTGTGTGTGTGTGTTGTTGGTGGCCTAGAGCTTAGGGTAAAGTTAAACTTTAAGCACCACTATCTACCGATCAACGAACCAATCACATGAAATTGTGAATTTTGATTATGGAAAACGTATATTTATGGAAAAAAGTATAGAAATTGCATAAAACTGTAACAAAAGGTATCTTTCTCTAACATGTGACAGAAATATCTCTCAGTTTAGCATAGGAGTGTCAACAGAAAAGTTACACCACATTCTGTACATATATTCATCTAAATGACTATAAATGACTTCTTTTTGAGATCCATTTATAACTCTAATCCTATTTTTAAATCTTCCGCAAAATCCTTCTATAGAATTCATCTATCCCAGTAATGGGATCCACAAAATCACTAGAATGGTCCACTCTGTGATGAATATATCCAAGGGATGACAGCGAGTTATAACCTTTCCACCAATCAGTATGCACTATAGATTCCAGTTCCACCAGTCGAGTGACAATAGGTACTAAGGTAGTAGACTCTGTCTGGTATTCTTTCCACGACTCGCTCACGACCACATTTTCTTCAAAAAGACAATTTCGTTCTCCGCCTAACAACGAAGTAAATCTCTCCATTTTCCGTGAGGTGATGTCTCTGCGAAGCTAGTAGCACTGAGCTGTTGACATGAGGCTATTTTCAGTTTCATCAGCGGCGCCTCTTATAGACTGTTTTAAAACTCAGTTATTACAAATATACAAAATCTGGGTTAGGGAGAGATGCGACCTAGCAAAAAATGTTCTTACGAAATATTAAAATCATCAGCTTACCTTCCCTAATACTAACTCGTCTCAAGCAAATTGCACAACGATGAACATATCCATCAATCGACCTGCTAAGGCTTTTTAAACTCATGACACCTTCACATGAACAAATCCTCTCATTGCTAAGCAACCCAAAATCCAGACAATACTGCAAAACTTTATCCTCATCGAACTGCAAGCGTAACTTCATCAGAGGAGGCATTTGATACGAACCAAGCGGAATACAACCTTGAACTCACGTGCATGATCCTCATAGGACCATTCGAGGTCATTCACTGATTGGTAGTTAGTGGTGCTTAAAGTTTAACTAGGCCGCCCTGAGTAACAAAGTTTCTGCGAAAGCATGAACGAATGTGTTTAAATATAGCCTCGTAGCCGTTTGGTTATACAACTTTGTGAAAAGTTACTGTCCATCACGAAAACTAGATGTATAGTTTTGTTTTCCTGTGTAGTATCGTTCCGCTGTTGTTGAATCAATGTGTGAAATGTATAAATGTCATTGGTAATGAATGGCTGGATGATTAAGGGGATTTAGTTGGTACGGTTGTGATGTTTGTTCACTGACTTAAGTGTGAAGCCTGATGATGCAGCGTCTATTCCAGTACTTATTTTGACACTAATTGGGATTAACACTTTAGGGTTGTTAAGCCAAAAATATGACATCATATCATGATGATGTAGACTTGTTGTTTTGTGTCTATGATACTCAGAAGGCAAACGGTTGGATATCATATTAGATATAACATGAAGCTGGTTATAGTAACACTTATGCACATATACGCTTTATATCAGAATAATTATTGGTAGTACATGTATGCTGTCACACAATGTACTGGGTAACAATAATCTAATTTCAAACAACTTACTGACTCTGTTGCACACTGTTTACACAAGATCACCTCTGTTTATTTTATGGTGTTAAATAATTTTTATTTGATAGGCACTGGAATCCAGAAGGCACATTTCACCATATTTCAAGTTTCTCATACTGTTTTAATTCATGAATAATCCCCATCCACGCATTAATGAAAACAAAACACGTAGTTCAGCGAAGAGTCTCTTTTCGGAGAATTCACTTTCACAGCTGTACAATCACGAATATATATGACAGTTATTTTGTATGTATGTGTACATTAAGTTTGTCAAACAAACTACAAACTACAATTGGTTATGGTTATTTTAACTAAACAGATGGAAGTTTCGGATAGGGTTGTGTCATACAAAAACGGTCAAGAAAATGGGGTGTTAATGAAACTAAAGTGGTGAGAAAGGTGCTGAGTTGTCACAAAAAGTTGTTAATAAAAAGGAGTTGCGTAGTAATGTGGATAGTTTGATGACTGAGTTGTACTCAGGATACACATAGGAAGGAAGTAGAGAATACGAAATTACGTAGTAGTTCTAAATGAATACAAGATTTAGAGGCATTTAAAGAAGCAGGTAAACAAACAAAATTAAGTGAAATCAAGAGGCCAAAGGTCATCAAAACAAATAACTAGTAGATGTTAGTAACATGATATCTAAGTTTTAGAAAAAAGAGGGTGAGAATTAATTATGGAATTCAAGATAAGTTGATTCTTAGACGCTGGCGACAAGTTATTACATAATCAGGAAATTTATAAAATAGGAATGATGACTAAGAAGAATAGGATGACTCATAGGAATTATGTAAGATAGAAACAAGTCAATAGAATTAGCTCTAATTGTGAAAATTGACAAAATTATTTTTTGTCACAGTATTCATGTGTTTGTTGTATGTATTTAACGTTATGAAGAGATTGTATAAATGAGAATGTTTGTAGAGAGAGTATTGAGGCTGACGTGTTTGTCTACGCGGAAATTTATGAACTCGTTAAATCCTGCTTCTGTTTCTACAGTTGTTGCTTATTTTAAGCATACATAAATGTAGCACTTAAATTTATTGTCAGATTTCGAAAGTAAAAGCAATCATTTTTCGAGTTAGACAACGGATTGATATTAGTTAGGAAGCTTGTTGGTTGATCATTCGAAGTAGCTTTTCTAGGGATCCATTTTCCTAAAGTCCCATCAGTTCTTCTTGTTAGTTCCACATCAAGAAAGGAAATTTTCGATTCGTTTACAATTTCCAGAGTTAATTTTAATTGCTGGCTGGCAACAGTTAAATGTCTGCAGCAGTAGACTGGGGTCATTATTGTTGTCACAGATAATATGTCATCTACGTATCTTTTATAAAGTCGTAAATTGTCAATGCTTGGCTTTAGTGGACTTTTCTCGAGGCCTGACACATAGCAGTCCGATAGTAGTGGACCCAACGGGGATCCAATTGCAATACCATCTTTTTTGTCTATAGATGGTGTCGTTGAAAGTGCATCTCAGTAGTAATTCCTTCAAATGTGCTGTTGGTACTGCAATATTTAGATGGTTTTCATCTATATATTTTTATATAAAGCAGACCGTTTCCGTGATTGGGACATTGGTGAAAAGTGACTCAATGTCGAACGACAGCATAATTTTGTTAGATACATTCAGGTCTTGCATGCAGTCAATGAACTCATAATGTGTTTTTCCTGGAGCCGTAATAGCTCAGTAGTGTATGGTCTCTAATTGTAGCTCTGGGTGATATGGACTCACATCTCAAAGGGGATATTAGTTCCTTTAAGTTATTGCCTCCGTAAGCCATCTGGTACGGCCGCAGGTGGTCTACCTCTCGAATCGCTTTCATGTGGCCACGTGTTCATAGCCTCTTCAAAGTAAATCCTATTCGTAACCTTCAATGAAGTGGGGTGTTTCGCATGAAACTGAAAGAGTGAGTAAGAAAGTCTGGCGCTTTCAGCCTAACTGGGAGCTGTAAAATCCTGATTCCAAACCGATTGGATCAAATGGCGTATGCAGCTGTTTTAGTCACCGGAATCCATGTTAACTCAGCTGCCGGCGCAACTCAACTGCCTTTTGAATCAGACTTTAAGTCAAAGGCTTCGTAGCCGGCCCCTTAAGATAACCACCTGCTTTAACCTGGGCGTCCGGGTAGTATCCGAGCTCTTGCATAATAGTAATAATAATAATACTAATAATGTGTTTCCACTGAGATTGAAACGAAGCTGATCGCCTATATCTGCGCTCCTGTACACATAAGTATTTTTTTTGTTACTAAGTAATATACCAGTTATTTTGTCTCCTTTTATCTGTTCTCGAAATAGATGTTTTACCATGACTGAAGTTATACGTCGAGTTGTTGATGAAACGAGAAGAGAATGTGAAGGACTTTTACGTACCTGGGTATTCGATAAAAATGGTGCTGCTGGTTGTTTCATTATCAAAAATATGGTAAGAAGAGTGTAATGCATATTAGGTATATCTTTGTCCTAACTTTTGAAATGAAAAAAAACTTTGGAGTAAAATTAGTTGTCAGTTAGCCTCTGCATTTTCTTTCTAGTTATGTAATGTCTTACATTACACATATATTTTGCCTTATATTGGATATTGTATAAACGTGCACTTGTATATGACATTTTTAAGAGAAGAGTAACACTGCTTGTCTATGGGATGAGAAAAAAGCCTTTCACCCAGTGTTTAGAACCTGTTCGGATCATTAGTGCTTTACATTTTTAAGGTAAATCTCTCAGTAACATTTGGCATGCGATATATATATATGCTCAATACTGAAGATCAGATGGCCAGGAAAGATCAGCGAAAGCGATCTCTGGGAGCGAACAAACCCAGCGGGAACCGATTGCGCAGCAAATAAGCAGGAAGAAATGCAGATGGATTAGCCATACTCTGAGAAATCCATCAAGTGACTCGCACGACAGGCCGTCGAGTGGAACCCGAACGGCAAGTGGAGGGTCGGTCATCCAAGGGTGACATGGAGGAGGTCATGTGAAGAGGAGATGAAAGCATGTGGGCAGACCTGGAGCCATGTGAAAAGGTTGGGAGAGAACCGAACGCAATGGAGACGTGTGGCTGAAGCCCTATGTTCCTCTAGGAACTAAAGGAAACAATAATATAATAATAATATATATTGGACACGCGTAGCAGATTACATGAATCAATCTCTTCGTTGTGAAACACAAGAGTTACGCAGCAAAGTTATTAAGGAAAGCTGAAGCTCACTGTGTCATTCCTTCAGGTTTTTAGTGATACAAATAACTGTATAAAATATTAGAAAGATGATATACAAGCTACTATGACTCATTTATTTAATAAATGAATTAAATGTATGACTGTATGATTATTTACAAGTCAGTGCACAAATCCACTACCTTGTTTGTATTTCATTTTACAGTCTAACATGGCTAAACTCACCTTGTTTATTTCTGACTCCCTCAAAAAGGGAATTGGATTCCATCTAGTACTGTTCTGAGTATAATTATGTATGAAGATAGAACTTAGGGATATACCTTTTACATTTTAACACTCTGAATGTTTCATCCATTTATCTTCACCACAATCTAGAAGTCGGGTTTAAACGAGCTGAGAAAGCTTTAGTGTTCTCAACTGTTCATAAGATAATGGTGATCAACTCATTACCACACCATTTGTTGAATATAGTAAAGGTTAAACTATAACTGAACACCTAATATTCATTCATCCAACCGAGAGCTTAATTCTATTTCCCAGTTTGGGATCAATGTCTAGTTCATTCTTAACTGCCTCCACAGAACTGTGTTAACTGAGCCGTTAGTGTAATACAGGGGTTATTTATTTATCAGAACTAGTCGTCATTTTTCCTTCATCTTTTTCTATTGAAGTCTTGCTGTAGCTTCTGTTTTACTGTGTAGGAATTAGTTAGACTACAATTTGACCTATCTCATATGGAATTATACTCTACCTCAGTGTCCAAATTCTACTTTTACACCAACGTTAATTTTCACTTTTTAAGGATTATCTTATATCAATGAATTAATTAAAAAAAAATAAATCAATATCTAAAAAAGTTACTAGTGGTTTGTTTACCAGTTTATTCGATGAATTCCATATACTACAAACTAGTTTCGTTTTTATCTAATTTTCCCTTGCGTACATGTTTCTTTCCAAATGTCAGATGACAATCAGACTCCGTGATGTGAAATTGTTGATTTCACTTTAAACCACTAAGAGATCTTCATAGTTTTAGATAGTTGAAGGTGTAATTGGCAGGAACTTGTCGACCTAGGTTTCGTGCTTGTTGGCACTCATCAGCATGGAGTATTTTCAGTCTTGAAGGAAATCGTACTCCACATGTGATTGAAAACCAAGGCTGCAGACTTCTTGTCAATTGCCTACAACCACATAACATTAATGTAGAGTGCACCGCGGTAGTAAACTGATAGAATTCAGTCAGCGTCAATACCAAGGACTAGATGCACACAACATTTGTCAGTCTAGTGATGAATTTGCGTAAAGCTATTAAAGGGAAATAGAATAAGATGACACCATCATTTATTTTGTTGGCTTCTCATTATCTGCTTACAGCCTAAAGATATTACTAAGTTTGTGCACAAAAAGAATTTTAACATACTTGGAATTTTCATATGATATTAGTTGGTAGAGATGTATTAGGAAGTACGGAAGATATGAAAGCTCAAATATCAAAGAAATCACAGTGGGGAAAAAGTCCATCTTCTTTCAACTCGATTTTAAAGGTGATAATATTGCAATAATAGTCAACAGAAGATTGAATACGTCACTAACCTGATCTTATCGTATGGGTATGTTGGTTCCTGTTTTTTGAAAAAAAATGTTCTTTTCTGGAATCAAAAGTTGACAGATACCCTTCTCATGTTAACTACAGCTGTGTATACAAATTTACATGTATCTGCAGAAGCAGCTAAACAGGGAGAACAGAAAGGAGGGGCACACCTGCGTTTTTCTAAACGTGTACCAAAAAGCTTACGTCTCAACGGAACAAACGCTTTCAATAGTGCGATATCCTCATTAATAGACAAAATCGCACAGTTCTCTTCAAGTTTGCTAAAGCAATCTTTGTCAAATGTCTGAAACTCGATTTATGTGTTCAGAAAGAAGCAGTTATCATTCGTTCCCTACCCTGGTAACTGAATGTCTTTATTCTCCCTTCCACCTGAATACATAATCTTTTGCTTTAACCTTTAATCTTTGTTACCTAATTCATTTACCATACATTGGTTTTTTCTAAACTTGAACTCTGTGTCAACTGACATCATGTTACAATTCTTTCTGTATATAAGCTTAGCAATATCTCTAGGCTGTAAGCAGCAGCTGATGAGAAGCCAACGAAATAAATGATGGTACTATCTTATTCTACACAAACTGTTGTTCATAAAGACGAGTAGATGTATGAAGGAAATACTTGTTTAAGAATGTTATCAAAAAGTAGTTTCAAACTAAAACAACGATCAACAACGAACAAAGACACTAACAATAAGCCCAATAAAATGAAATTGTAAATGACAGTCTTCATTGTCCAAATGAGACTATTGGAGGTAGCCAAACTAAAGAAAATCATTCAATGTTAGCCATTTCCACTAATCAATTTCATAATATTAAGGCAATACAACTCAAGTTCAAATCTCTTTGTCAAGTAATCTCAAGTAGTTCATTTTAATACAAGCAAATCGACTGAAACGCTTAGAGCAACCAACACAGTAGCATATAATTTTTTATGATATTCTAAGTTGAATAAATAAATAAATTAATTTCCCGCTTTTTTTTTGTTTTCACTTTCAGTTAGTTCAAGCTGCAGACTGTTACAGAGATGTATTACGTTCCACTGAAAGTCTCGAAAGACATGGCATTCTTGCTGATTGGAGTCAACGACTTCATTCAGTAACAAATTTACACTGGTTAATTGAAACTAAACAAGTTCCACTATTAGATGAACCTTTACCTGTTCTATCGAATAAACCACCACCGTTATTACAAAATGCTTCATGCTCTGTTGTTCCAATCAATAATCAAAAATGTGAAGGGTTTAGTCTTGAAGGATTAGATCCTCGTGTGGATAGAGATCTACAGGCTAAAGCTGAACGCATGCGAACTGCATATATTCAAGTATGTTTGTTATTCATAAGGATATTTTTGAAAATAAAGTAGAAATGAGATATTTAGAGATGCTTGTATCGTGTCTCTTATTCTTTATTTTGTTTGCTTATTTTTATTGTTAAGAAATTCATTTACATAGTCTATGCGTCTAGTTGTAATAACTTTGATTTGATTTGTAGACGCCTGCCAATGTCATAGAACGGTATAATTTTTAAAAAGGTGGTGAGGGTTTCGGATATAGCTCCCTAGGTTGGTCGACTGCGATTGATACAATGAGGGTGATGATTGATTAGAGACTTCCTGTGTCACGAAAAGCATTTCCAGCCCAGCTAATACAGAGTTTTATCCACAACTACCTTATATGGCTCCGTACTGAAGATTAGGTGGCTAGAAATTTTTTTCCCTTCACGTTCTCAGTGGGACATAGGGCCTCAAGCTAGTGGCTTAAAGCTTCTGTAGCAGTGTTTAATTTTACAGGATGGGGTTGCTAGCCTCATGCCCAACCTTATCTCTTTACCAGCATTATTTCTGGCTTAGCGAGGTAAAGTAGTGCGTCGGCCTAGGATCGAACCCCGGACCATGTGCCATGGTCAGCGAGCGTCCTAACAGCTGTGCCACCGACGCACACCTAGAAATTTTTGGTAACAAGGAACTTTGCAATTCAATGAACCAACGAAGGACCTGTCGCCTTACGCATCTGCCGAAGGAAATAGGGATGGATCGGATACACACCATTGAGTAACGCCACTTGGCAGGCTCTAACGTGGTACCTGAATGGGAAACGGCAAGTTGGACGTGAGTCCGAGGGTGACATGGAAGAAATTAGATACTATAGGCGGTCGTGGAGCCAGCTAATATAGACCGCAGAAAACTGAGTGAAAGGGAGATATTCTCTTGAACCCTATATTCTACTCGAAAACTAAGGGAATAACAATAAATACCATGGCATGATTCAAAGCAAAAGCCTCAGAATTACTAGTTTAATATTTTGCCAGTTGATCTAAGAGGCGTTAGAGCCGTTGGGTTTGTAATCCGTGGGTCATTGGTTTGAATCCTGCCGCGACCCAGATTTCCATCTGACTTTCCGTCATCACCGATTATATATTTTTAAGTGAAAAAACTTAGGTAGCATAAAATAGCAAATAATCTTATATATATTGACTGATGAAACCATGTTTTGGTTTGACCATCACTAGCTCTCTCTTTTCCAATATGACCCTATGTCAGCTAACATTGCCTGTCAAGAAAGGTGATGACTAGGCATACGTAACACATGTCCTAACCATCTATCTGAATCAGTGTAACTTCACAGCCTCGTCCATTGATATCCCCTTCCACCTACCTAGCACTCGACCGATACCTAACCTCGATACTGCTCATTCTATTATACCACTTCACATGGGAGATAAAACACAGACGCCTATGATGAAAGACAGCTAGTCCGGCGTTTTATGTCTTCTACTCTCAATGGCCAGGTCTCACAGCCATAAAGGAAGACGGAGCGGACTGCTTAGCAGTACACACACCCTCTGATCGACAGCCGGCCAAATATCACCTGTACGCCACAGATGGCGTAAGTTGATAGGCAAATACCAAATGAGCCTCCTGTATCTGAGCTGATATTTCTTCAGAGATCAACCCGTTGGAACTGGCTGATGCAACTCGCCAAGTAATTTAATTGAAGTGGTCAACTACTTCACTCCCTATCTTTAAGCTAGGAATAGTCGGTGCAGTCCAGTCCTGTAGTCTCATCATCTTACATTTGGCGGGAGAGAATCGCATGACAAGGATTCAAAGACTGTTACTACTCAAGATATTCAAAGGACTCTGTTCTTTTTTGTCAGCGTCTTCATCTAGGAGGGAGGACTATATCATCTGCATATTCTAAGTCAATGAGATTATTCTCTGGTAACAAGTCAATGTCCCGGTTACTGAAGTTAGTTAGTGTTAAGTAGATTAGTACATCTATGATGAAAGTGAATAGAAATAGGGCCACTATTGATTATCACCACTTCAGATGACAAGTCGCCGTAAGCTCTCACCTGACTGACGGCTGCATGAGTTCGAGTAGAGTGAGTTCCTTGATCAGTGTGTTGTATTTTCTCGGGATTCTCTTCACAGATAAGCATAGTCATAGTACCTGTCAGTTGACGGAATTGAATGTCGCTTTCAGGTCAAGAAATATGACGATTGTTGCACTCTAGTAAGTATGGCTATGTTCGAGAATCTGTCGAAGGGTGAAGATATGGTCAACACACCCTCTTCCTGGTCTAAAGCCTGTCTGGTTGTCTCCATCTTCTTCGGGATTACTACCTACTAAGTCATATTTAGCAGTGTGTCGGCTAGGATTCGAATCCTGAACCACAAACGCGGTTGGCAATCATTCTACTGTATGAAATCAGCGGTGCTCAAAAAGGATGATATAAACATTTTATTCAGATTTCGGATTTCGTATGGATTTGGATTTATTTTGACATAGCTTTTGTCACAGACGGACATCAGCTAGTGAATCACTGTAGGTCCAAGTGTACTGGATACGTGTTTCTTTCTTTCTTGGAACTGTCCACTAATTAACGTAAGTTAGAGTTCACAAGCCATTGAATTCACACCCCGTGGCTGGATAGTAATCGCCTTGGTCTGGTAAACTGAACGTCATGGGTTTCAATCCCAAGTAAGGGTGTCACGGGTGCACACTGCTGAAGGGCCTTAAACCAGGAGGGAGCAGCTAGTTATAGTGCTCTTAGGCTTTGAGTGATTTTTCACCTGGTTTCAATTCGTGACGAAATCTACATTGGACCATTTTAAATGTTATTATAACTAGCACTGTGGTTAATTAACGAGAATATGGTACCTATCACTTTTTGCCTTTGTTGTTAAAAGTTGTATGAAATACACATTGATGTATTTATGTGAAACTTTTCATTGAGAGAACCTCATCTTTAAGACTTTCTCATAAACCATCTAATAAAAGTTGTATCTGTAGCTTTAGGATTACTTTTGCTTTTGGTGTATAGGAATCGAGTCAGTAGTTTAGGATTCACAGGATTTTTCCTTTAAAAAAATATGCAATACTCTGTTTTCTTTATTGACTTTCATGGCATATTATGAACTTGTAGTACAATACACTTCAAGAGAAAGCACTAGTACTCTTAGCTTATAAATATTTAGGAGTCCGACTGATTTTAAATTTGATCATGAATTGACTTCAGTTAGAGAACCATTGCATCCTAGACAGCTGTTTCGTCTTAGTTTGTGACTCTTCACCAGTGTTCACCCACAACATCGCCAGGAATCGAACACCAGGACCTTTAGGTAACAAAGTGGTCTCGTTGGCTATTCAGCCACTGAGATGGAATCAAGTGGTCCATGAATTCTAACCTCTACCAATTCATGATGTGTAGCTGATGAATTGTTGTTGAGGTGCGACTCAACATGGATCTGCCTCAGTCACCCTCCAGATATCGTGATTTGTCGAACTAGTTTGTTTACCAATGTTTAATCGTTAGTCATAATTTATAGCTAAATAGACATTTAGATGTCCTTATTAAAGAAGTGTATTACCTGTATTTAAGTTGTAATTATTAAAATTGCCTATTAACCTAATGAATCACAGATAAAGTTCTGGCTATTTTGACCTGCCGATGATCGACTGAATCTCTCTTGTGGTTGTGTAGTAGACATTGTTGAATAGTTTGGAACTATGAAGAATACTAGATAAGTCCACTTTCGTTTTTCAATGGGTACTAAACGACGTTGAAATCCACCTTTTGTTATGCTAAATATTCCAATACATACCATGCTAGCTATAAATTTCTGTAGACTTGTATTAATGCCATTCGTATTGTAGGTGTATTCTTTCATGAAAAACGTCCAGTTTAATATTGACTAATTTATTAACATCATTATATATATATATTTTATGTTTTCTAATTTAGACGCATTCTCAATTACTCGCCAAAGTACGTGACAGCTTAGATCCAATTGTAAAACAATTAGATGATGAATTCGATTATCATAGAAGAAATAGAACTAGTGATCAGCTAACCGAGAAAATGGCAGCTATAGACGCTGGAGGATGGCTTAGTTGGCTTACAGAAGCCGTAGATTTCCTTATTGCTTCAGGTTTAGGCAACAGCTTGATTGATATGCTTATAGCAAGTTTTCAAAGTACACCAAATGTGAATCGAAGTGGATTCAGGTTAGTGTGATTTTACAAAAGCAAAATTGTGAATTGTATTCATTTTTTCAAGCTGTATTTATAATCATTGGTGAGTCAATAATCGGATAACTAAGACTGTCACAATGATCATTATTTTCTTCGTATTGGATAGAATCATAGGCGAAAATTAGGTATTTTACAATCTCCAGCTAAAAAAAAGTACCATTGATTTCGATCAGACAAATAGTCCGGTTCAATAACCTGGATGATTATCAGGAATCTCTTAAGCTAGGCTCTTCGATAGATTCTGTTTCCTTGTATCTGCTTTCTGTTTTGCATGGACACTGTATAATCTGAAAAAGCGTGTTACTAGTTTCGATAAACCAGATAAGAAATACTATCTGTGATAAAAGTGTTAAATTATACAGATCATCTGTCTTTTCTGTTAAAATGCCATAGAAGTGGTTGTCGTTCTTATTGGTACTCGTCAGTAACACGTATCTGCAACTATAAAGACACTCATGATTTAAATCATCAATAATCCCCATCCACGCATTAATGAAAACAAAACACGTAGTTCAGCGAAGAGTCTCTTTTCGGAGAATTCACTTTCACAGCTGTACAATCACGAATATATATGACAGTTATTTTGTATGTATGTGTACATTAAGTTTGTCAAACAAACTACAAACTACAATTGGTTATGGTTATTTTAACTAAACAGATGGAAGTTTCGGATAGGGTTGTGTCATACAAAAACGGTCAAGAAAATGGGGTGTTAATGAAACTAAAGTGGTGAGAAAGGTGCTGAGTTGTCACAAAAAGTTGTTAATAAAAAGGAGTTGCGTAGTAATGTGGATAGTTTGATGACTGAGTTGTACTCAGGATACACATAGGAAGGAAGTAGAGAATACGAAATTACGTAGTAGTTCTAAATGAATACAAGATTTAGAGGCATTTAAAGAAGCAGGTAAACAAACAAAATTAAGTGAAATCAAGAGGCCAAAGGTCATCAAAACAAATAACTAGTAGATGTTAGTAACATGATATCTAAGTTTTAGAAAAAAGAGGGTGAGAATTAATTATGGAATTCAAGATAAGTTGATTCTTAGACGCTGGCGACAAGTTATTACATAATCAGGAAATTTATAAAATAGGAATGATGACTAAGAAGAATAGGATGACTCATAGGAATTATGTAAGATAGAAACAAGTCAATAGAATTAGCTCTAATTGTGAAAATTGACAAAATTATTTTTTGTCACAGTATTCATGTGTTTGTTGTATGTATTTAACGTTATGAAGAGATTGTATAAATGAGAATGTTTGTAGAGAGAGTATTGAGGCTGACGTGTTTGTCTACGCGGAAATTTATGAACTCGTTAAATCCTGCTTCTGTTTCTACAGTTGTTGCTTATTTTAAGCATACATAAATGTAGCACTTAAATTTATTGTCAGATTTCGAAAGTAAAAGCAATCATTTTTCGAGTTAGACAACGGATTGATATCATTTAGGGAACCACTGGAAACCAGGGAGTACTGGACAGATGTTTCATCCTAGTTTGGGAATCGTCGGCAGTACTCACCGATTGATTGGGTTTCGAAAACAGGACCTTCTGACTGCGACCTGATTCAATGGTCCATGAATTGTAATTTCTACCAATTCTTGATTTTAGCTCGACTACCAACCAATGTCATTGGTGGGAACTTCATCCTCACTCCCGACTGGATGGATCTCACTTGTCGGAACTTATCACTAGAGATCCAGGCAACTTCGTCCTGTAGCAAGTCATTAGCGAGTATCAGATTAATTTTTTCATTAGTTATTTGTATAGATTTGATTTGTTTTCGAGTTAGACTACGGATTAATATTAGTTAGGAAAGTATTGAAAACGAGAGGGAATACTGTTGATGAGTCACAAACCAGGATGAAACAGCTGTCCAGTACTCCCCGACAGTTTTCAATGATTCTATAACTGATATCAATCCGTTGGCAAACTTGAAACAAATCAAATCCCTATAAATCGACTCTCGACAAAAAACAAACAAAAACAAAAACAATCATGAATAGCCCCGAGGATATTGTGATATTGTGTTTATGATTAATGTTCACATTGGATTTTATTCAGATTCATAGTAATGATAATATGAAAATCAGGCTGTTAAAATTGGGTAGAAGGTTATGTATGTGTGTGTGTGTATTAGTGTGTAAGTGAATTATTAAGGCTAAATTAAGAAAAGAATATTCTTTTGTTCATTAATTAATTAATCAACAACATCCTTGATCCCTTGATAAGTAAACTGTACTTATACAAGAGATACGTAGATGATACGTTTATAATCTGTGATGAAAAATGTGATTTAGATTCTCTCCTCAAAACCTTCAACGGAGCGCATCCATCAATAAAATTCACCTTAGAACTCGAATCGAACAACTCATTTCCATTCCTCGATATATTACTCATCAGAAGAGAAGACTGTACGATCCAAAGATCAATATACCGTAAGCCAGCATGGACTGGACAGTTTATCAACTTCCAGAGCTTTGTTCCACTGACCCGAAAGAGAAACTTGGTACGCACATTGTGCTCAAGGATTAGAAAAATCTGCTCGGAAGACACGGTGGAGAAAGAATTAAATTTATTGCGTGAAACCCTACTGGAGAATGGGTATCCACCAAGATTCATTGACAAAAACATGAAGGAGAAGCCTCCGGTGTCAAATATCACAACGGTTCCTAAGAAGACTCTCTTCATGAACCTAGAATCCAAAGGTGATATCGCAGCGGAAATTCTCAGAAACCGCCTTTCAAAAAGTCTGAAGAAGACATTCCCAACAGCCACTCTACGTATAACATTCTCCTGCAGACAGTTAATCCAGTCTAACGTTAAGGACAAGATACCGCCTTTGGCCATTTCAATGTGTATTTATCAATTCACTTGCTCGTGTGGAGCAAAGTATATCGGCCGTACGCAACGTCAGGTCCACAAACGTATCCTGGAACACTGCCCAGCTTGGTTAGCCTGAGGAGAAAAGAAGAATAGCAACAGCTCAATCCTCGAACACCTTGTTATCTCCGGACATCGAGCACCCCCACAAGAATGCTTCACAGTGGTACACAGAGTCCCTCGATATCGTACAAAAGGACTCCGGATACGACATCTGTACATAGCTGAGGCATTAGCTATTCGTGACCTAAAACCAGACCTGTGCATACAAAAACGACACATACATTCTCTAGTCCTACCGTGGCCAGAGTAAATTTCTTACTATAATTTTTCTCCTCTCTTTTAATATGTAAGTTCACTATAATTATTTATTATTATTATTACCGTTCTTAATACTTTTATTATTATTACTATTCCAACCATCCACATTTTATTACCACTCTATCACTGTTTATTAATAACATTGCTTTTCACACAGATCTTATACAAAAATACTTTATAGCCTTCCACTAGTTCCTGTCCATTCTACACTAGTTTATTGATTAGTCATTATCTCACACTTATTAGGTCATGCCAACTTCTGTCTCCTTTCTAACTTACAAATAGTCATCCCTTCTTACACCTCACATCATGAAGTAGAATTTTCAAGGACAAAGTTTACCAGTGTATGATTGGCCAAAAACTTCTGTGTTTAATTATAATTACGATTGTATAGCTCATGAAAATGAATCGTCGAAAAGAAAATTTTCTTCGCTGTTTGTACCTTTTTCTTATGACTCAATATGGGAATATTTCGCTCATTAATTCCAATCTCTTTAAATTGATAATGGGTATTTTAAATCAAGTAAATTATTGTTGTATATTGAATTGAAATCTTTAAGGTGTTAATAATACCGATTCACTAGTCATTTAACATGTTGTTGTTGTTTTTCTTCTAGAACAACTCTTCTTCATGCTGGTTCTGCGATTAGTTTCAAAGCTATGCTGTTAACTGAACTAGGCGAAGTTTTCACAACACGTGAGCGAATGAGAATAGCTATGAAACCAATGGATGATACATGGACGTCTTTTATTGTAAGTTATGTGATTTTATCGATCTGAAGTTTTCTACCAATGGTTATTGGAATATTGTTGTAATGATTTATGCGCTGAGCATCAGTCCATGAAGTCTTTGACAATTGCTCTAAGGATATATAGCAGAGTATAGTTTGAACATGGTTTGGGAGTCATCGCGATGCTAAGAATCCAATGGTTGTTGGAGACTTTCATGGAATATAGCCTGTTTTTCTATGTTACTATTCCTTCTTCCACATATTTCTGCTCATTAGAGTTATTGTGGATCTTTTGTTTTCTTTCTTTTCTTTACCTTTGTATTCTTTATGTGTGTGTGTGTGTATCGGAGGAGGGTGGCAGCTTGACTTCCTACACTTCTGAACAAAGTTCTACGCGGAAACTCAGTCAGTTGAATTGTGTTGAGAAAAAATTGAACAGTAGATAATTCTCTATCACTTTAGTAAATCAAGTATTTAAACTAGCGTGGAAATGATGAGTGCTATAAAGTGAAGTAATGGTCGATTTTGTTCAATGTTTTCTCACAAATGGCCGACTGCGTTTATCTTGAGTTAAAAATGTCTATTAGTGGATTTATTACTGTTTTATTATTATTATTCGCTTGAATTCCAAGTGGAAAGTAATGCTTCATTAGCAGCTTACCCCCATTTCACCCTGTTGTCAGCAGTCTTTTTCAACAGGCTCCACAATTAACCATAAGCTTTCATCTCATATGATCTCTCTTCAATGTCACCCTCAAACAATTGCCCAGTGTGTTGTTTCCCACTTGAGTTCAACTTCAAGTCCTGGTGCTTAGTGCCAATCAACGGTTTCCCCAACAAGTGTCCAGTTTGGCTCCTTTTCTTTCGGAATATTTGCTGGAATGTAGATACTTGACAGATTCGCTCCCACTACCACAGTTCCTTTTTGGTTATCGTTTCTGCCTACTTTACCTTCAATATCGGGCGATGAGAGCTGTTGTTAGTGGAAGTTTGAAGCCTGTTGGAAATCCTTTTGGTGACATGTCAAGTCTTTGAAGCATATAGAAGCACTGATTTAGCATTGAAATTGCTAATCCGAATCTTGTTCCCTATTCTAAATCCGAGTGCATTGGACTTCAAGGATAATTTCAGATTAAACAAAATCTGTCTTGATTTTCCTATCCTAACTGACTGAAATCATCATTTGTGCCACTTGTGGCTGAAACCGTACTGCCCAAAACCAGTTAAGTGAAAAAGGTAACTTCCTCTACAGCGTTTCTTAACAACGATGCTGATTTTGTCGAAATAGACCATTTACAATGTGCACATAAGAACAATAAATTATGGACTGAAAAAATTGCTATGTGGTATTTTTGTTTGGACCACTTTAGAGTCACCTGTGTAGGCAGGTACTAGGTTAGATCACATAAAATTGCTTTTTCGAATTTTATGCCTTGTTGTTACTCGTACCCTAGTAGCGTGCTAGTTTAACCTGAGAGGTGTTTAGAAGTAAGTTGTATCATCACCCGATGCTTAGTGTAAACATTGAATCATCTACCTACGCCGACTTTAGCGTTATTTAAAATTGTACAGAACAATTTAAGTTTGGGAATATATTGTGGTGTTTTATGTTGTTGTTTTTTAGTGTTACCGAAATGTTTTCTATATGAAGCTTCACAATTAATTAGGACACAATTCCGTGGCTGCCACTCTACTTGTATATATCTTCATTTTTTGTATTCCGCCGTGCTTGTTGAAATAGCCGTAGTCTTGAAGATGAGAAAGGTAATCATTCAAGACAGTAATTATCTTTTGTCGGCATACGTCGTCCGAGTTCGATTCGCAGCCGGCTCAGAAACACACTATGCTTGCAGAGGTTATTTCTGATAGGTAGGCGGATGTCTTGGCGATCCATCAGGACAATGTCAAGACTACATGGATAAAATTTTATCCGTCATGTCAGGTAGGTGAAAACAAATTTTCAAAAGAAATTAGCCAGAAAGACCAAACGGAACAGGTTGAAGGAAAGATAACACAAATACTGAAGAGGATGAAGAACGAATCGATTGTCAGCTCTGAATTATTTCAGCAAATACGACCCTCAGGTTCCGTGATTCGCCGTTAATATGGTCTGCCGAAAGTACACAAAGAGAACGTACCACTACGTCGAATTTTGGATGTGACAAATTCCCCATATCATGCCAAATGGCCAAATGGCTCTCTCAGACATCCTCCTACCTATCACTCAGAAACCTTGCTTAACCGGTAGTAAGTCAGTCCAGTTTAAAAAAAGGGAAGGTAGATTGACCGTGAAGCTAGTAATCTCAACTTATGAAAAACGACTAATAAATACCACAACAACTAAAGCTTCAAAGCTCTTGAGTTTTAAAACCCCTAATATTCCACTGGATGGGAATGAAAAAGAAAAAGAAGAGTATATTATTTGACTAATTTACTAACAAACAAAACAAGAACCAATCTCCAACCAACAAATATGCAGGAGAAAGTGGAGATGGATCGGACACTCGCTGAGGAGACCGCTGGGTGACATCGCGCGTCAGGCCATCGCCCGAATGGAACCAGGCCGAAAGGGAAGCGGCGAGTGGGACGTCAGTGCAAGGGTGACATGGAGGAGATCGTGTGAAGAGGAGTTGAAACAGTATGGACTAACATCGATGCAGGTGAAAAGTACAGCAGAAGACAGAAGGAAGTGGAGACGTGCAGTTGAAGCCGTATTTTCCACTAGGAACCCAAGGGAGCAATAATAATAATATAATTTACTAATCAAACATCAGTGTTATGCTTATCTGTATTTTCGAAGTTGAATTTTTCCAAATTTTTCTTTCTTCACTTCCTACTCCTTCTCTTTGATTTTTTCAATATCTTTCCAGAATGGTCATGAAGTTGATCAAAATATTCTACAACCATTTTATCAATGTTGTGCTAGACTTTATGATACAGATGATGAAAATAAACGAAAAGAAGAGAAAAAGAAGACTAAAGCTAAATCATTAGAGGAGAAAACAAAAAAATCTCAGCCTAATGGTACTACTCCTGGGAATCGTCGTTCACCAAAGAAAACACATTGTGCTTATTGTATTGCTTTAAGAGCCCTACGGGATTATCAACGTGCACTAAACCATGAACGTGAAAAATCTATCCCTCATCGTCCAACTATCTATGAATTTGATGTTGATGATAATTCAGAGACATTAGAGAGATCATCTACTGCTATGGCCGCTATAGAAGCAGCAGGAACTGGTCTTATTTTAAATAATCCATTAGTTATGTCATTGTCTATTGTATGCCAACAACTCTCCAGACTTTTATCAAATACTCCTGCAAGTGAATTACCATTTTCAAAGATTTATTATCAAGCAAAAGCTAAACGTCTAGAACAATTAATACGTTTAATGGGAAGAGAGATATTAGTAAGTTGTCACTCTGCTTTTTGAACACCTCTATCTTTGAAACTATAGGGTTTATTTTCATAGTATTAATTGTAGGTATTGTTTATCTTTTTGTAAGAGGGATGGATGAATGGATGGTCATGTATAAATTCATTAGATCTCGTCTTAACCCCGATCAATATACCAATTCATAAATGAATGAAGGAGATAGATGTTTAGAGTAGGTTGAGTTGTCATCACTAGGTGTTTACTGTTCTAATCACCTCAAAAGATGTAATAATTAATTCCCTTGGAAATACTTAAAGCTAAATTAGTTCCAATAAGTCAGTTATTCACAGTTCTTGCATCTATATTATTATGTTACATTCATTGAAGGCCTCAAAACCGTAAAATTGGGAAATCAATGAAAGTTTTACGGTTGGTAAGGACACATCAGTTGTCGCTTCAGTGTATTCCATTTAGAAAAAATGGTTCTCAAATTATTTAACTTCAAGGTAGAATCTTATATAATACTGAAAACACTTATGATCGTAGGTTTTCCCCAAAATGCTTTCATGGAAGGAAGCATTTCTTTGCTTTCTGAAAGCCTAAAAATCAGTGTGTCATGTCATGATGAAATGTTTTTCTAGTCCATGCATAGAATGTATATATATGATAGTCGTCCTTTGATATACTGTTTTCTGTGAACACCTCCACCCAGTAGCCATCAGTGAGCTGAAGGTGGATGTGAAGGTCGTAGGTTCCCCCCCTCCCTACTGGAGTCGTGGGGGCACACTTCTGAAATGGGGAGTCCCAGTCTAGGACGTAACAGCTGTCCAGTGCTCTATGCTGATTTTCAATGATCTTTAACTAATGTTGGTTTATGACGAAATCTGCATAGAAATTAAATAAATAAAATTCTTACAAAAACCCATTAGCTAAAGAGATAGTCAATATATTTTATGGTATTTGTAATAACCTGAAGAGGAGAATTTACTTCATATCTATCATTTATTATAACATAAACTCGGTACATCATGCGGATCAGGAAATGCGCACCATACAAAATCTCATGGTTTTTTTTACAAGAGCTAGGATACTCCTCGAACTCTCAGACCGAAGCAAGTAGTTTCCCTAAAGGAACAACCTCACTCCTCTAGCCTTTTACTTGAAATCTCTTCCAAAAGGCAATGGAGCAGCATCAGTACTTACATTTCTATGGTTGACGATAACCAAAACAAGTTCATACACCATTTGATTCATTCGGATTTTGATCCCCCCTGTCATCTCAGGTTTAGAATGAAGGTTTTTAAGGACCCCTTGGGTGGACTGGCGGTTAATCCACCTGTTTAGTTGTAACTTCCAGACAACTTATGAGGTTGGAAGGTTAATGTATGTGTGTGTGTGTGTTAGGTAGTATGTCAAAATATGAGTGTTCCGTACCTACCGTTTATTTTATTCTATCCAGATGTCAAAAGGAAATAACTGAAGTCATAGGAATGATTTGTTTATGCTTACTTTATCGAAACAAGTAAATAAGTTTGTATGTATGTACCTTTTGTTGTGATTTCTTTTAGTTAACAAGTCGTACACAATCTGTGACCAAAGAATGGTGGAATATACACGATGATACTGAACAGTTTGTTGTTCGCCTGCAATCAACATCCCCTACAGATTTAGCATTTATTCATCAAGAGGAGGTAATTTACTTTCTGTTTTGTCTTTTTTCTTTTTAATACTAGATAGTTAGCGAATTTATCGTCTATAATGCGTTGAATCCATCCTACTGTCTGTCTGTCTTCTTCTTCTTACAGGTTGATCGCCAACTATTTGATTCTTTAGTTGAAGCTGATGTGATATGGCCCCGACTACAGTCTCGTCTTGGTCATTATAATTTTCTGCGCAACGCTTATTTGTCAGCAGTGACTGGTTTATCTACAGATGAAAATAATCCAAATCCTAGTGAACGGACAAGAAGTCGTCCAATTGAATGTCCTACCTGTTTTCAACCACATTCTGCAAAAACACCAACGTTTGTTTTACTACCGGGTTGCTGGCATAGTTTATGCCTAAATTGTCATCATCGTATAGCTACAATGAGTGAAATTGCTCAACGACGTTGTCCTATCTGTCGGACACCATTTGAATCAAAAGAAAATACAGGTATGAATGCTCGACGTCGACGACCTTTAACACTTATTCACTATGGTGGTAATGAAACAAAGCAAGAAAATCAAATGAAATCTGAAGACATCGAAGAAGACTTGAATATAGTGGTAAGTTAGAGGTAATTTCATCTTCTATAAGTCAGAAGGTAAAGGTCAAAGCTTATATTTTAAGGCTTCAATCCACGGGTTTCCACGTCTTTACAGTTATTGGTCACCGAGATTGATGATTCCTAACCACCAATGAAATCCATTCAGCAGCAATATGAAGACCTAAACATTTGACTTCGGTTACTCATTCTAGTGACTGATGAATGTATGCTTAATGGTTATCTACTTGTAGGCTGACAGTGTAGGTAGCCAGTAAGTTGACTAATATACCACCGTGGTACCGTGAAATTTTGATATTGGATATTAAAGAACAAAATCAGTCGTTAGCAAGCTATGGACTCACGTTTTATGCTTGTTGAGCTATTATGTATCTAATGTTGTTAGTGAGTGTGGTAAGAGCATAAACGCCACATCATTAATCTTCCTAACCGTCATGAAATTAGAAGAAGTGGTATGCTAGGGCAGAAGATGTATTCTGTCTTATTTATGATAGTGTCAGATATTTCCAGCTAACTGCTAGGTAGTCTGTAGCTTACATACATAATCACGTGAATTGATTGGTCCTCAAGCTTCTTGATTAATTTAAATCTTATTATTACACAATATAACAGTTATCATCATTTGTTTAAGCCTATTTTACACCTCCTCTTGATTGATTACATTGAACCAAAACGTTGGGTGTCTGGTGACATGTCAGTTCCTAATACGGACAGTTCGACTGTGTCTGAGGACTAACCATCACTCATTGAGGATTTCAGGAACCCTAGTCCAGTTGAAGAGTCCCGATTTAGACGAAATGTGCACCCTGCATTACACTGTGCTAGCCACCATCCTCGAAATAACATCAAGTTATCATCACGATAAACGTGAAAGTGTGTAACTGTGATTTAATGTATAGTATTTAATCAACATTAGAAAAGCGTAAGTCGATTGTTACATCCACATATGGTGAATAAACGGTTATATATCCAAAAATATTCCTAGGTTTAGCAACTTTATTGATTAGTTGTTATCAAACTGATCATAAAGAATCTCTGATGTATTTTAGTTCGAACGATGTTTTGAAACCGTTTATATTTCTTTGCTTTGCTACTTCCCATGATTTTGAAGAGTTCTAATCCAGATTTCCTCACGAATCAACATCGGTTTGGGAATCATTGAAATTCAAGGAACACTAAGCAGGTGTTTCGTCCCATTTTCGAATTCATCATCAGCTCGTGACCACGATCCCACCAGGAATCTAACCTAAGACCATCCGATGACGAGTTCGAGCTCATCGACCATTCAAACACTTTGGTTGGAATTAAGTGATCAGTGAATCCTAACTTTGTCAATTCGTGATATAACGTTACCAACAACCAGGGACATTGGAATTAATCCGTATTCCTACAAAACTCATAATTCAATAGGTTTTTTTTAACAAATGTTGTCTTGTAGGGATTTGTCTGGTTACAGATTTGATCATGAATTGACATCAGTTAGAGAACCATTGAAAAACCAGGAAGTACTGGGGTTTCTATGGGTGAGTGTGCGTTACTGACGATGAGTGACAAACTAGGACAAAACAACTCTCCAGTGCTCTTGATAATTATGCTGATGCACACTAGCGACTGGCTCTATATGGGAAGTCACCTGGAGTTTTAATGACAAGTCGTAACCAGCGAGATTCACCAAGTCAGCTAACAGTGTCTAGCTGTTGCGCTATATATCACGAACTGGTCGAAGTTGAGATTAACAGACCATTGGATCGCGTTCTAGTGACTGAATGATCTGAGAGTTTCCCCTTTAACTGGTGGTTCCTGGGTATAAACCTCGTTGGTTGTGTACTACTGAAGAGTCTCAGGCTAGGATGAAACCGCTGTTGAGTAATTCCCGAGTTTCCACTGTTTCTCTAACAGCTTTCAGCTTTTGATCAAGCGTGTAACTAATAGGCTTGTCATGTCCTATGTTATTTAAATTGAAAAACAAAACATAATCTTCTAGGAATAAGCTGTGAACAAGTATTATTTACAACAAATCTATCTGTGGTTTTATATTCTCTTAAGTGAACCTTAGTTTTGCGATTATAATTCAAAGCATCATTTCCTCTGATATCAGTGAGTATTTTTTAACTGTGAATAAGAATTCACATTTACGACGGATTCTTTTTTTCCATCACGTTCCCAGTGGAACATAGGGCCTCAAGCTGGAGGCTTGAAGTTTCTGTAGCAGTGTTTATTTTACAGGATGGGGTTGCTAGCCTCATTCCCAACCTTTCCTCTTTGCCAGCATTATTTCTGGCTTAGCGAGGTAAAGGAGTGAGTCGGCCGGGATCGAACCCCGGACCATATGCATGGTCGGCGAGCGTCCTAACCTCTGTGCCACGACGGATTCTAGTGTCTTTTAATTGAAGAAGCGGAACGCCTGCTCAATTAAGCCTCTTGAAACTAGATGTTGAAGTTGAAAATTGAATTCTTTCAAGTTTGATCAAGAGTTGATGTCAACTAGCGAGCTATTGAAAACCAGTGTTTCGTCCTGGTTTGGGACTCTTCAGAAGTACACGCCTATTGGAGTTCAAACCCAAGAAGTCGCAGTCACAAGTCAAGCTTTTGTAGACTATTCAGTAACTGGTAACCTGCCCAATGGCCTACGAATTCCAACTTCTGCCAATTAGTGATTTTAGTGAGACCACCAACCGATGTCATCGACGAGTATTTACCGAATATGATGAACTCCACTGTTCACGAGCGCTCACTAGAACTCCAGGAGACTTCATCCTGTATGCAGTCACTCAATGGTCATTATTAATGTGACTAAGTAACTATTATAAAGTCTACTACTCTGGCCTCTCAAGCCATTCATGGACAACTTCTCATATTTGATTTTTTTTTAAGTTTAACGTGAGTGTTTTTTTCAGTGTGACAATAGAAACTTCATCACTAAACTGTCTAGTCCCAAGAACTGAAGGTGATGGTGGAAAGCGAATGGAGAACGATAAATAAAGGGGCATACAAAGTGAAATTGAGGAGATCGTTATCAGTTGAAAGAGGTGCAAGCCTATGGACAATTGTGGGGTAAGCTACAAAAAGAAAATACGACAGAGAACAGAGGGAAATAGCATGCGTGGCTTGCTGGTGAAACCTTATGTTCAACTAGGAATCTAGGGGGAATAATAATTATAGTAATATCATACATAACATGAATATTCTCAAACCAATAATAATGGCATTTAATTTTGCTTTGTTTGATTAGATCATTTGTTTTACTTCTTCATTCTTAGAGTGTTTAAATGTTACTTGTTTGCAAAACTGTGCAAATACTTTCTTTAATTTATCATCATCAGGGTGATCATAGCACAAAAGTGAGAGCTGTTATACGATGTTTAAAAGCGATTAAACGTGATGATCCAGATGCTAAAGCTATTGTTTTCAGTTCTGTAAGTCAAGTCTGTTCATTTGTTTGTTTCTCAAAAAAGTCATTTTTCAGTCATTATGTCTACTAGAGTCCCTACGTACTTCTATAGTGCTTTTTTATTGATGGTTACAGTAGTTTAATTCTCTTTATGGTATTGTTGTCCTTGGTAAAGACGCTGACAAGTTGCAGAGTCTTCTGAACACCATGATATGCAGTTGATTCACTCTCATCAAATGTAAGATGTGATGCTTTAGGACCAGTCCGAACTGGCTTCCAGTGTATAGATATGAGGCTGAGCGTGTTGATTACTTTGCTTATTTGGGAAGTTGTAACAACCCCGATCGACTGATTAGCGATAAAATCTCGGTAAGGCTTCTGCAACATTGATAACTTACATGATCTCTGAAATAGACGTGATGTCTGGCTATGTATCAAAGGAGATGTTTATTATTATTATTATTATTATTATTATTATTATTATTATTATTTTATCCTTTAATTCCTAGAGGAACATAGGGTTTCAGCTGCGCATCTCCATTGCCTTCGGTTTTCTGCCAACTTTTTCACCCCGCTCCAAGTCTGCCCACATGCTTTCATCTCCTCCTCACATGACCTCCTCCAAGTCACTCTTGCACTAACGATCAACTCGCCGCCTCCCTTTCGGGTTCCACTCGAGCAATGGCTTGTCTAGTGATGTCACTTGATGGTTTGTTTTCTCAGAGTATGGCCAATCCATCTCCGTTTCTTCCTGCCTATTTGTTTCACAATCGGTTCCTGATGGGTTGGTTCGCTCATTACCAGAGATCCCTGTTACTGATCTTTTCTGGCCAGCCATCTGATCTTGAGTATTGAGCGAAGACAACTGTTGATGAAGGTCTGAAGTTTGTTTGAGATGCTCTTTATGACGCGCAGTGCAAGTCTCTGATCCGTATAGTATCACTGACTGACTTCACATTGGAGTTGAAAATCCGGATCTTATTTTTGATGCTGAGTGCAGAAATTAGTTGTATTATCCTTTATGGCTGCGAGGCATGACCATTGAAAGTGGAAGATATGAAGAGACTAGCTATCTTTGCCCACGGATTTTTACGTTCTGTTCCTCGTGTTAAGCGGTATAATTTAGCGAGTAATTTAGGTTCGGCTCATGCAGTGGTTTCGAGGCTACATTGGTTGAGATAGCTGGGATACTAGATCCGCATGCCATGCCTCCTATTGTAACGACAGAAGGCAAGATACGGAAGCGTATGATTTTGGTTTACATTAAACGAAATGAAATAGAATGTTCAAATGTACATAGTATTCTGTTGTTAACGCAGTATTGAACTGCGTAAATATGTGTGAATCATATTCCGTTGGAACACATTGTCTATATCACACCACCACACTCTTTCCTTGACAAGTAATGTTGGTTGACAAAAGGTTGGGTTGGGAAAGAGTTAGGAACAGTCAAATTCAAAAACATAGTATCAGTTCATGAAGTCCTTGGCTGATGATTTGAATCATCTACGAAGGTATAGACTGTCTGGCTGGTTCCATTGCGGCACCGAAAACCGATGGCGGAAAACCATTCTCACTAGCTCAGATACATGGCCTATTTGAAATCTTCCAACCCTATTAAATCGTTATATTTTTCCATATCAACTATTCTTTATCCCATACATTTCTGGTCATTATAGTTGTGTTTTTTTATGAATTCCTTGTTTTCTTTTCTGTTTTTGTGTGTACTACATGGAGTGTGACGACTTGAACCGCTAGATTTCCGTTCAACCTCTTACGTTGAAACTCAGTCAGTCATTTTAATTCTGTTCATCTACCAACTTACGTATAAACTGCTTCTTTCATTATTTAAGTTCTCAATTTTTAGCCTAGCATTGCTCACAATACTTATATCGTCATATTGCGATTGATAATAGGCTTTAAATTGTATTGTTTGCCAATATAAGCTGTGTATTTTGAGTTCCCATGCCACTCTGCCTTACTGCAAACACCACCATAACATGGGTAGCATTAGCATCCCTCACACAATATATGTGGCCTCCACTCTGGAAAATATGTCCCGGATAGCTGAGATCCAAGTAACTAACGTGTTACGTTCATTAGCACCTGAAGATTAAAATGTATCTGTAACTTGATCTTAAAATTTTGTAATAACTGCATAAACTATGTTGCCACCATGCTTGATTTTGTCACCAAGTAGACTGAAACAAAATCTAAAGATTTTCGATCAGTGGGTTTGTGAACTCTTGAATCGAAGATTTTGGCGAAGTTAAACTGTAAGCACCACTAACTACCAATGGAGTGCGACCACACCATTAGCCTTGAATGATACAGTGAATTTTATTCACGCGATTTGAAGCTTCTATTCCGCTTGATTCGAGTCAAACGCCTACCATGCCTCAATCGCGTTTGCAATTTGTTGAGGTGTCCAGGTCTTCCAGTATTGCTTAGATGTGGGGTTGATTAGGAAAGAAAGGCTTTGTTTATATCAAGGTGTGATGACTATAAAAAGCTTCAGCAGGTCTGTTTATGGACATGTGCATCGTTGTGCAATTTGTTTGAGCTAATTTAGTGTCAGGGAAGGTCACCTGATGATTCTCATATTTCGTAGAAACACTTTTTGCCAGGTCCCATCTATCCTTAACCCAGATTTTGTATATTTGTAATAACTGAGTTTTAAAACAGTCTGTGAGAAGTGCAACTGGTGAAACTGAAAATGGTCTCGTATCAACAGTTCAGTGGTACCAGCACTGCAGGGATATCGCATCCTAGAAAGTGGAGAGGATTACTCCCCTATTTGGAGAAGGCTGTCGTCATACATGTATAAGAAATTGTCTTATTAAAGAAAAAATATAACCGTTGTCAAGAACGAGCAAATAATGGGTGATTGGTTTATATGATACCTCTCTACAGGAAGGATTCGTCGGAAGGATAGCAAATAGAAAGTCAAGTACTTTAATACCTATTATTACTCAACTGGTGAAATAAATATCTATAATACACACAGAGTAGTGGAAAGACTATAACCCCTTGTCATCCCTTGCATATATTCACTAAAGATTCAACCATTCTAATGATTTTGTGGATCTCGTTACAGGGACCCACACTAATTCTATCGAAGGCTTTTGGGAAATATTAAAAAGTCGGATTAGAGCCATTAATGGATCTCAAAAGGATGTCATTTATAGTCATTTATATATATATATATATATATATATATATATATATATATATATAGGATGTGGTCTAACTTTTTCATTAATACTCCTATGCTAGACTGTGATATGTTTTTATCACATTTGAGAGAAAGGCATTCTATGTAACACTTTTCTACAGTTTTTATTCATTTTTTAAATAAATATATATTTTTCATACCCAAAAATACCTCCTTTTGGTTAGTGCGTTCAATACCACTCGCTGATTGGTGATTAGTGGTGCTTAAAGTTCAACTTTGCCGAAAATTTTTGTAGTTTTCAACTTAACGCCTAGTTGCGTCGGTGGCACAATGGTTAGGACTCTCGCCGACCATGCACATGGTCCCGGGTTCGAGCCCTCGCCGACGCACACCTGATATCTACGGTCGGCCTGCGAATTTTGGGCTACCGATATCCACGCTGAAAATTCCATACTTGTACCAAAAATACGGTGTGGAATCAAGCTGTAATCAAAAAATAAAAATAAAAATTGCATTGTCTTTTGTCAGCAGTTAGACCGATAATAAAATTAAACGTCGGTGTGAAGGAAGAATTTATTACGGAAACATCCTTTCATAATTCTAACCTGTTAAAGCTTCTTCTCTCTTATGTGATTTTCGAATATTCATTTAGTTTATCTTGTTCCCTCTTGAATTACTAATATTATTTTATAATTTTAGTGGTTAGCAGTCCTAGTAACATTAGCTGAAGCATTAGATCAAAATGGTTTATCTTATACAACTTTATTCCATGCACGTGATGCATGTTGCCCTGGAAGGTTAGCTGGTTTTCAGTGTTTTGGTTCAACAACATGGATACTTTTAATGCCTGTTCAACTCGGTGCAAATGGTTTAAATTTAACTTCAGCAAATCATGTACTATTTATTGATCCAGTGCTATCACATGCAAGAGAAGCGCAAGCAATTGCTCGAATACACAGAATTGGACAAACAAGGTATTTATTTATATTGAGTTGCATAATACTTCTCTTTACATAAGTTTCGTTTAATCTCCTATTGAAAGTGTAGTAAATTTAGAGTATAATTTGTAAAGAGGTTTTCCGGTATCTTGGATTTCTTGAGTGTTTTTTTTTCCTTCATGTTCCCAGTGGAACATAGGGCCTCAAGCTAGAGGCTTGAAGTTTCTGTAGCAGTGGTGTTTATTTTAACAGAATAGGGTTGCTAGCCTCATCCCCAACTTTTCCTCTTTACCAGCATTATTAGTGGCTTAGCGAGGTAAAGAAGTGCGCCGGTGGCCGGTGGTCGAACCCAGGACTATATGCACAGTCGGCGAGCGTCCTAACCTCTGTGCCACCGACACTTGAGTATTAATATTTTGATATTTTTTCTTATCGTTTTCTCATTCTTTCATTGAAAAGAAGCATCTAACTAGAGTGGCCCAATTAGTATTAGAAAAAAGCATGAATAAATATATAGTAGAATGGTAAAAATTACTTCCATTATAGATAAGATTTTATTTTGATAAATCGCACAGTGTTTACAGTTATATGAACTGATGACGTTTCGAGCACAAACTATTGCTCATAATCATATCAAGTTGATATGATATGATATGATTATGAGCAATAGTTTGTGCTCGAAACGTCATCAGTTCATATAACTGTAAACACTGTGGGATTTATCTAAATAAAATCTTATCTATAATGGAATTATACTCTACCACAGTGCCCAAGTTTTATACTTATATGGTAAAAATTAGTTGTACTTTACTAATTTTCCGATGCATTTATGCTCCGTGGCCAGTGTATTCATCAGTTATAGCAAGATATATTGCCCCAATGAACTACCTTGTGTCGCCTCGGGAGGGGGAGGCGGGTTGGTAGATTTAGGTCCTCTCCTCGCAATGCTCTCCTGTGACCACAAGCTCAAAGCCTCTGTCATGTAAGTCCCATTCACCACCGCCATACAGCGAGGGTGTTTCTCACATGTGAAAGGACAAATACGAAAGTCAACTGCTTAAAGACAGGCTGGTGGACATGGTGGTCTCTCCTAAGAATAGCTGGGAAACCCTGACTCCAAATCTATGATGTACAAAGGCTTGATAATTTGAAAGGATTGAGCGGTATATGGACCGGTTTCACTCACCGGAAACCAAACGGACTCAGCTGCTGACGCCGCTTAATCGCCTTGTGGATCAGATTTCAAGTCAAAGGCTCGACGAGGAAGGATGTGGTCAATAAGACAACCGCGTACTTCAGTTTGGGCGTCCGGGTAGTATCCTAGCCTTCGTATAAACGATGAGATTTTGTGTGGCGCCAGATACTAGCTTGCTAGGCTACTAGCTTACTAGTTTTCTCGCCGGTCCCAAGCCCGGGTAAAGAGGGAGGGTTGGGGCGTGGTGCTAGCAACTCCACCCCTGTAAAACAACCAAATCGCTACAGAAACTTCAACGAATAAATATATTAAAAATTCTAAAAACATAAGCAATAGCCTTACTTTTCGCTGGAATCGGGGAAGTGAAATGACGCAGGCTGGTGAAAGCCTTCGGGAAGCCAGTCAGCCGATGTGCCTTCTTTCGATGAAAGCAAAAGTAAGGATGGGTACCTGGAATGTTCGTACAATGTACGAAACTGGAAAGGCTGCCCAGATAGCCGCTGAAATGAGAAGGTACAGAATAGAAGTGTTGGGAATCTGCGAGAGCAGATGGAACGGAACTGGAAGGTGCCAACTACCTACTGGAGAGACAGTAATCTATTCCGGCCACCTAGAGGACAACCATGAGCACACCGAGGGAGTGGCCATCATGATGTCACCAACAGCAACCAAAGCTCTCATGCAGTGGGAACCAATCTCCTCCAGGATAATGACAGCCAGGTTCAACTCAAAAGGAAGGAAAGTTACAGTCATTCAATGTTATGCGCCTACAAACGTCTCAGAACAAGAGAAGAAGGAGGCGTTCTACAGACAACTACAAGCAATAATGGACAACGTCCCAAATGGCGATATCAAAATCCTGATGGGCGACATGAATGCGAAGCTGGGAGGAGACAACACAGGAAGAGAACTCACCATGGGTCGTGAGGCCCTCGGTGAAATGAACGACAATGGTGAACTCTTCTCAGACTTCTGCGCCTTCAATGATTTGGTGATTGGCGGTAGTGTGTTCAAACACAAGGATATACACAAGACGACATGGATTTCACCAGATGGAAACACCAAGAATCAAATAGACTTCATCTCAATTTCAAGAAAGTGGAGACGGAGCCTACTGGACACAAGGTCAAGGAGAGGAGCAGATGTGGGTTCAGACCACTATCTAGTAGAAGGGACTTTCAAGGTGAAACTAAAAGCCTCGAGGATAGCTGGGGATAGGCCACAATGCAAGTTCAACACTCAATTACTGAAGGACACAACCACAAAAGACACCTTCACTGCAACTGTCAGAGCAAAGCAGGAAACACTACGCGACATCACTGAAGAATCATGCGTGGAAGAACATTGGAAGTCTCTGAAGGCGATTCTCAACGAAACGTGTTCAACGGTTCTAGGAAGAAAGAAGAGACAAGACAAGGAATGGCTCTCAACGGACACTTGGAAATTAATAGAAGAGAGGAGAATGGTGAAAGAGAAAATGATTCAATGCAAGGACGGACAGGAGAAGGAGACGATGAGCTCAACTTACAAAGCATTGGACAAAGAAGTGAAGAAAAGTGCTAGGAAGGACAAAAGACGATTCTACGACAATCTAGCTACTGAAGCTGAAAAGGCAGCAGGCAAAAGGGACCTGAGGACACTATATCAGATAACCAAATCTCTATCCGGGAAGAGACCAACACAAGCGAAACCTATAAAAGACAGCCAAGGGAAGCCCATTACCAAGGAAGAAAAACAGATTAAACAATGGGCGGATCACTTCAAAGGACTCTTGAACCGACCATCACCTGCAACCCGTCCAGAAATACCAACAACAGCGCGCACACAACTGCAAGTTGACACCAATCCTCCAACGAGAGCTGAAGTCTTGAACGCAATCAAACTTCTGAAAGCTGGAAAAACAGCCGGACCAGATGGAATACCCCCTGAAGCACTGAAAGCGGACCCAGAGACGACAGCAGACATGCTGACTCCATTATTGCAAAAGGTCTGGAAGGAGGGAAAGGTGCCTACTGACTGGAGGAAAGGTTACCTCGTGAAACTACCAAAGAAGGGCGACTTAGGACTCTGCAAGAACTGGCGAGGAATCATGCTCCTATCGACGCCAAGTAAAATCCTGAGTCGCATCATCCTGGAGAGATTAAAGGACGCACTGGAGACAGAACTCCGACCAGAACAAGCTGGATTCAGGAAAGGCAAATCATGTACTGACCAAATTGCAACTCTACGCATCATCATCACAGAACAAAGCATGGAATGGCAATCAAACCTCTACCTCAACTTTATAGACTTTGAGAAGGCCTTCGACAGCGTTGACCGTGAAGTAATTTGGAAATTACTCGAGTACTATGGCGTACCCCAAATATTCATCAACCTTATTCAACAGCTGTACGACAACGGCACCTGCCAAGTGATCCACAACGGAAGACTCAGCGAGGCGTTTGGAGTAAACACAGGAGTCAGACAAGGGTGCTTACTATCACCAATGATATTCCTAATTGTGGTGGACTGGATTATGCGTCAGACTGTGGGAAACGAGAAGACAGGAATATCCTGGACCGACGTGAAGAACCTAGAAGACCTGGATTTCGCGGATGATTTATGTTTGATGTCACACACAATCGAAGACTTACAAGCGAAAACCGACAAACTGGTCGAAGAAGCAGCAAAGACAGGACTCCAGGTAAACATAGACAAGACGGAGGTTATGAAAATAACCAACCAACAACAGCAACAACATCCAACGTCAATCACCATCAACGGGAGGGATTTGAAAGAGGTTACTTCATTCACTTATCTAGGGAGCATTGTCTCAACTACAGGAGGAGCGGACGAGGATGTCAAATCGAGCGAGAATCGGGAAGGCGAGAAACACATTCATCAGCCTGAAATCAATCTGGAAATCTTCGTCACTCAGCATCACCAACAAAATTCGGATTTTCAATACAAACGTAAAGTCAGTTCTTCTATACGGATCAGAAACTTGGCGGGTCACAAAGAATATTTCCAAAAGGCTGCAGACCTTTATTAACAACTGTCTTCGCTCAATACTGAAGATCAGATGGCCGGAAAGAATCACCAACAAGGAATTATGGGAACAAACAAAGCAAGAACCAATCGCCCAACAAATATGCAGGAGAAAGTGGAGATGGATCGGACACTCGCTGAGGAGACCGCTGGGTGACATCGCGCGCCAAGCCCTCGAGTGGAACCCGAAAGGGAAGCGGCGTGTGGGACGTCCAAGGGTGACATGGAGGAGATCGTGTGAAGAGGAGTTGAAAGAATATGGATTAACATGGATGCAGGCGAAAAGTACAGCAGAAGACAGAAGAAAATGGAGACGTGCAGTTGAAGCCCTATGTTCCACTAGGAACCCAAGGGAGCAATAATAAATAATAATAATAATCTATTAGTGCCCACAGTGTTTCGTGGTTTTATTTTAGTAATAATAATTGAAACCCTCCCTATCCTATCAGTAATGCTATTTCAGTTTAGAGGAAGTGAGTAAGCATTACAGAAAATCAGGAGAGAGAGGGGAAAAAATGATTATTGCGATATTTTTTCCATTAGCCTTTTAAACTTCGCGATAATTACATGTATTTGTATATTTATAAGCCCTTATTTACCGACTGTTGTCTGTCTGAATTTGGTTAAGCGTATAATAACTCCCAACTCAATGGGTGGATGGTGACTGCTCAGTGTATAGTAAGTTTTAACTTGGGCAGTTTCATTAAGCTGACTGCTAGAGTCCCAGTAGTGAGTGTTTTCGTTCTATATTTGTCATTAGTGTGTGTGTGTATCAAGAAATCGCAGGATATATATATATATATATATATATATATATATATATATATATATATAAACGTATTATAATCTGAAATAAGTGAGGGCTTCACTAAGATTGATTTCAAGACTGACTAACATAAAGGAAGTCAAGCTAAACAGAAGTCAATGCCTAATCATGAATAATACTTTGATAAAGCTATTAGCACTAAATAGCGAAACGTCAGTAAAAACAAAATCTATCGTATTGTTTTTCATTCATTGGGAAATACAAGAAAACCTTCATTATAATGTTTAGTCATCATAATCACTTAATTATTTCATACTATAACGATGCTTAAATAATATTGTCATAAAATGAATTAACACATATCTATATAGTATTAATAATAGTAATAATAATCCTTTTGGTTTATGAATTTTACCCAATTATTATTTAGACCTGGAATTGTTCATCGTTTCTTGGTTAAAGATAGTATTGAAGCCACTCTACATTCATCACATTGCCGTAATACAAAAGTTGGTCCGTATAATTTAGATACAGAGTGTATGATTGGCGCTGGTACAAAACGAACTTGTTCTACTGCTTTGGGAGTTGCTGGCCCTAGTGAAGATAGAGAACAATTAATGAGTATGACAATTGGACAGCTTACTGAATTATTACACTGTGATTGTGATACAGCTATGCTAACAGATGAAATGAAATTGCCATCATTTTCTTTTATATAAAATACTACTTTTTTGGGTTTTTTTTTTATATATTTACATGCATTTTTGGTTTAGTTCAAAAGTTGTTACGCCGCCCCCCCCTTGTTCGTCATATTAAAACATTAATTCACATTTGTTTAAAATGTCATTTTCATCAGAATTCTTTTCATTATGATCAGTCCATCCTAGAATCATGAACCCTATCACGCACCTATACGCATTTGATGAAAGTTACTGCCTTCATTTTGCCATTATCATTTCAAATATATCTTCATTTTGAAATCTCAATTTACTTTTTTTTTCATTTCTTGATGTCGTTTTAATGAGGTTCGGATGGCTCATGCTCAACCTTCACTCTTTTCCGGATTTACTACCGACTAGTGAACACTAGGCGAGGAGGTTGATGAGTTTGTCAACCGGGAATGCCAGCCGAACCTTCTGTCTGGTTGGGAAGTGTTCTACTGTTGAGCCACTGATACAACACCTACTATAATCGGTTCGAGGATTTACTCATGATCGATGGGTTCATACTGTGAAGAGTCCCAAACTGGGACGAAACAGTTGTCCAGTACTCCCAGGTTTTCCAATGTTTCTCTAAATGATTTCTGCTCGCGATAAAATCCTCCATCCAATCAAACAAAAATCCCTACAGAACCAATACTTGAAAATTGATCTGATGCTCACTAGCTACTGATCCTATTCATCAGGCAGTTACATTGGGTTCCAGTGGGGAACCGTGACCAGTAGGTAGCAGCCGGTTGATAGTGAGGGAGTATAACTCATCGAAGAAGACATTGCGAAGTCCTCGCGCTATATCATGTGTTGTCAGAAGTTGGAATTCATGGGCTGGCCATTGGGATTGGGTCACAGTGGCTTAATGGTCTACGAGCACGTCTTGTACAAGATAATCAGCATTTATTAAGTGAACTATGACGTGTGGTTATTATTCAGAATGACAATTTATTCAAATCCAGCAAGTATTGTATGTATGTATGTATATGACAAACACAGTGTACGTAATTTTTATAATGCTCAAAAATGAACTGGGACATACACCCACACGCATGAATATACACACAATTAGTTATTATCATACATACGGGAATAACCAATAGAGTTAAAATACTGAATATTAGCTCGTTACATATAACCGTATATAAAATTTAAAAAATGAATGGACAACCGAGGCATGACTCATTGATATATAAATGAATCAAATGTGCGGATGTATCAACATTTACGACACCTTACTAGGCTTTCCAAATACATAACACTAAAAAAATATGCCCAAATAGTATTTTGCTCATAATCGTATGCTGTTTGACTGACTCAGCTATGCGTCATTTTAAGTGAGTCATATTTACAAATCAGAACTGAAAGTAACCCGAAATGTTGGCAAGTTATTGCAAAGACAAGATTATAAATGAACTGGAATTTGGACACAAGTGTTCTAATGTATTTGAATAGCCTAGTAACATGACGGTTAATTTCAGTCGTAAGCTTTATATGTTTTTAACATATATACATCGTCCTCTCTTATGAATTCGCTTGTATCATAGAAATACTATAGCAGGTTATTGACTTTGAACAGATAAAACCACTTACACTAGCTAGCACATTTTAGATAGTACTGTCGTGGTGTACGCTACTGACAGGATTTATAAGTAGTATATCCCGACCGAAAGCTGCTACCTTGACGTGGTGGTTGGGCTTGAACACCGCAGTGATCTATTCAAGCTATACTGGCTGAGACTTATGTCTCTTGAGGTCCTACCATGCCAGGTAGGTTGTTTGGATAACGGTTAAACAAAAAGCAGCTACCTAATCCAACATCATGTCCAATACAAAATTACAAAATTTCATGCCGGATCGGCCGTGGCCCGGATTAACAACGACCGCGCTTCCTGCTGCCGTGTCACAGGGCGGGAGTGATAAATCTGCTACTGAGACACACCAAACAAAAAGAACAAACAAAAACAGGCCGCGTGTGACCGGCCTCAAGCAGTTGTCCCCTGGGCTCTGCGGTCACGCAACCAACTTCCACAGTGTGGGCAGCCGGGAAGTAACAATCGCCCTCACAATCCGAAACGCACACGAAACCTCTCTACTACTCACTCATCTTTGTTTTCATCTTCATCTCTATCATCTTGCCTTCCTTCCACTGATGCAACTCCTCGACTTGATAGCTCTCCACTTTTTTTTTTTTCTGCGTCCACTAAAAACGATGGAAGCCATTTAAAAACCACCGACAGCCTCTTAAAGCCGCGCCACCAATTTCATATAGGAGCTCTTAATGTTAGGACACTTTACCAAATAGGACAACAAGCATCACTAGCCAAGACCCTGGCATCACGAGCCATTGATGTATGCTGTGTTTCAGAAACACGCATACAAGACCCAAGTGTGGTTATTCACCTAACCCCACCTGGCCAACAGGTTGAATCTGCAAAATTCACCTTGAGGGTGTCAGGAGATGCCACAGCTAGTTCACGAGGATTAGCTGGCGTAGGGATAGCTTTGAGTACTAGGGCAGAAAAGACATTGCTTGACTGGATCCCGGTAGATAGCCGAATGTGTGCTGTCCGCCTGAACGGATCAGTAAGAAGGAGGAAGGACTGCACTACTCGCCGATGCCTTTTCGTAATCTCCGCCTACGCCCCCACTGACTGCAGTTCAGATGAAACGAAGGATGAGTTCTACCAAAAGCTGTCTAGTTTGGTGGAAAGGCTAAACGCTCAGACATAGTCGTTCTAGCTGGTGACTTTAACGCTCAAGTAGGGAAATTGTGTCAATCTGAGAAGGATGTCGGTGGCACCTATGGAGTTCCGTGCCAGCGAACCGACAACGGTGACCGTCTCCTACAGTTCTGTTCTGATAATCATTTGTTTCTTGTAAGCACTAACTTCAAACACAAGGAGAGACACTGTTTGACTTGGAGACCCCCTTCATCAAACCAACGCTGGACACAAATAGACCACATAGCAATAAGCTATCGTTGGCGTGGGTCGGTAGGAGATTGTCGCTCCTTCTGGAACACGTGCGTAGATACCGACCATGCACTGGTCCGCGCTCGGGTGTGCTTACGACTGAACGGACGTAGGAAACAGCTGGCGGTAAAACCATCACGTCCCCAGCTCGATCAGGAAACTAAATCCGTATTTGAGGAAGAACTAGCTAAACACATATCTGTGTTCGACAGCTGTGCTCACCCTGAAGAAGCTTGGAAAAATATCCAGGCAGCCATAGATACAGCTGTAAAAGCTGTGAATAAGGTAAACCCAAAGGTGAGTAAAAACCACTGGATCTCCACCGCCTCATCCGAACTGATAGATGCTAGAAGACTTATTCCGGCGAGCTCCGAATTCAATGAGGAGCGAAAGCTGCACAAGAGGAAACTTACGAAAAGTCTCCGCAAGGACCGTGAACAGTGGTGGGCGACAAAAGCCAAAGAGATGGAGAAAGCTTCGAGGATAGGCAACACCAGGCAACTCTTTAGACTCATCAGGGAAACGGGTGGGAGAAGACAAATCATCAGTGAGACAATCTCGGAAAAAAATGGCACTATAATTAGCTCCCAGGATAGACGACTGGATCGTTGGAAAGAGCATTATGAGGAGCAGTTTAATTTGCCCACAGCCACGCTCAACCTTCCGAGCATCCAACACCTCCCTGAATGGGATATAGACACAGGTCCTCCGTCACTAACTGAGGTTACTAAAGCTGTCACCAATCTGAAACTAGGCAAAGCAGCGGGACCTGATGGAATGACTCCAGAGGTATTTAAGTACGGTGGAGACAGCTTACTGTCTGGATTAACTGAGGTACTAGGCAGCGTCTGGGAATCAGAAGAAGTCCCATCGTGTTGGTGTAAGTCACTGATTATCCCCATATACAAGAAGGGAGACAAGTCTTCCTGTGATAATCACAGAGGGATTAGCTTGACTAATATAGTATCTAAAGTCTTAGGCTCAATAATCATGCGTAGACTGAGTGGTGCTCGGGAAGCACAAACACGAGAGAGCCAGGCAGGCTTTAGACCAGGAAGAGGGTGTATTGATCATATCTTCACCCTCCGACAGATTCTAGAACATAGGAATTCCTACCGGCGTCCAACAGTCATTATATTTCTTGACCTAAAGGCAGCATTCGACTCTGTCGATCGAGAAGTTCTCTGGAGATGCTTGGCTGTAAAGGGAATTCCGAGAAAATATATTGCACTGATTAAGGCACTCTACTCGTACTCATACAGCCAGGTGAGGGCTTACGGCGAGCTGTCATCTGAACTGATGACGACCAGTGGTGTCCGTCAAGGATGCCCATTATCTCCTTTTCTATTCAACTTCATCATAGATGTGTTAATGGACTTAACCCTAGGTGACTTCAGCGACTCAGGGATTGACTTGCTACCGGGAATAATCTCGTTGACTTGGAATATGCAGACGATATAGTCCTTCTAGGCGAAGACGCTGACGAAATGCAGAGTCTTCTAAACACCTTGAGCCACAATCTACGAATGTTTGGCATGCGATTCGCTCCCGCCAAATGCAAGATGATGTTACAGGACTGGACTACATCGACGCCTAGTTTAAAAATAGGAAGTGAAGTGGTAGAGCACGTTGACCGCTTCACTTATTTGGGAAGTACCATCAGCCCCAACGGGCTGATCTCTGACGAAATCTCAGCACGAATACAAGGGGCTCGTTTCGCATTTGTTAGTTTACGCCGACTCTGGCGTAGACGAGATGTTCGACTATCGACCAAAGGGCGGGTGTACTGCTCATCAGTCCGCTCCGTCCTCCTTTATGGCAAATTATCAAAATATCTGTTAGGGAAGTAAATATTCATAATGAATAATTACTTTAGAAAAAATCTCCATTTAGACATTTAGAAAGCAAAAGGTGAAGAAACATTCACTTTTCAATTAGATCCTCAATGATGCACATTCAGCAATAAACTTCACTATAGAGAAAGAAAGTAATGACGCTATCTCATTCCTCGACATCTCTTCTTGGCCAGGAAAGAAGACGGTACACTTAGAAGAAGTGTGTATAGGGAACCTACAACAACAGGTCAGTACACTCTTCTTTTGAGTTTTATACCTCTGAAATACAAACGTAACTTGGTATACCATCTGGTTCATAGAGCTACGATAATCTGTTCAAACAACACCATCAGTGAGGACCTGAAGATTTTCAGAGAATGGTTATCTAGATAAGTTCATTTCCAGGCTGGGGTCCTCGGGACGGTAAAAATCTATGGTTGGAAACAATTGGTGACATGGCTCAAAACCGTTCTCAGTGGCGCAGATCGTTCGCATTTGTTAGTTTACGCCGACTCTGGCGTAGACGAGATGTTCGACTATCGACCAAAGGGCGGGTGTACTGCTCATCAGTCCGCTCCGTCCTCCTTTATGGTTGTGAGACCTGGCCACTGAGAGTGGAAGACATGAAAAGACTAGCTGTCTTTGATCATAGGTGCCTGCGTTCTATTTCCCGTGTAAAGTGGCATAATAAGGTGAGCAACATTGAGGTTAGGCGTAGAGTTCTAGGTAAACAGGGGAAATCAATCGACGAAGTCGTGAAGCTACAAAGACTGAGATGGTTAGGACATGTGTTACGTATGCCAAGCCATCGCCTCCCTCGACGAGCAGTGTTAGCGGATATAGGGTCAGGCTGGAAAAAAGCTAGCGGCGGTCAAACAAAAACTTGGAAGCAGTCAATGAAATCCACAACAGTTGGTCTAAGCCACGTAGGAAGGTGTAGACTTCCAGGCTGGGGTCCTCGGGACGGTAAAAATCTATGGTTGGAAACAATTGGTGACATGGCTCAAAATCGTTCTCAGTGGCGCAGATGCATCCACTCCTTGTGACTTATGATCTCCAATGAAACTGTTTTGTTTTTCTTTTATTATTACTCCTTTGTCTCGCACCTCTGCTCACTGTTTCTATTATGCTTTTCTTGTACTTTCTTCTCTTGCTTCGCGTGCTACACGGAGTGTGGCGACTTGAACTTCCGCACATTTGTGCAAAGTTCTATGTCGAAAACAGACAGACAGACAAACATAAGTAGTATATAGATACATATATAAATATGTGCATGTGTATGTCCACAAGAATATCGAATAGCTCAGAGATGGATTTAATGGTGAAGAGAAGAAATGAACGATGCTTGTGAGAGAATATGGAGAGCGTGAAACGAAGACAAGGAAGTACAATAAGGGAAGACAAAAGTAGCACAATACCGAAGATATAAGCAAATTGTGATTTTAACATAGGGTAGACGTGTTTTTCCCATATTTGTACATCGAGTTGCCAATAAATAATTCCATTGTTATATAGTGGCGACTCATCGTGCTGAAGTTTCTGTAACAGTGTTCTTTATAGGGTGGGGTTGCAAGCTGCACGCTCGAAAAGCTGTTACATAGAGATGTAAGTTACAGAGGAGTGACCTTTTGGATTGCTCCTTTGAGAATCAGGAAAATAATAAATAAGGCGATGAGAACCAACCAGTAACCAATTGTACACCAAATATGCAGGAAGAAACGGAGGTGGACTAGCCATAATGTGAAAAAACTATCAAGTGATATCACATGCCAGGCCATCACTCCAGTGGAACCTAAACAGGAATCGGTGAGTTGATCATACGTGTGAGGGTGACATGGAGAAGGTCATGCAAAGAGGAGATGAAAGCATGTGGATAGGCTTGGAGCCAGGTGAAAACGTAGAAGGAGAACCGAACGCAATGAAGACGTGCGGCTGAAGCCTTATGTTGCTCTAGGAGCTAAAGGAAACAATAATAATATGTAATAATAATTCTATATATTCGTGTGTTCTGTCATTAAACTACCACCTCTAGGCTAACTCGTGTGACCAGCCCTCCGGAAAACTGTGACTCTAAGGTCAACTCTTCACTCCCTGACGGTACTTCAGATAGCCAAAATAATAAATACGACTCGTAACCAAGCACATACTGACAAAACTTCGGCTATCTTAAATAACTTCGCAGTCTTTCAGCGGTCTATGAAGATTTACTATACACATGACTAAAACAAGAGCTACCAATCAGCATTAAAACTGTTCCCAAATAACTATTTATCATACCCTTAGTTTCTATCACTGCATTTTAAAATAAATGTTAACTGAAGTTTCAAGGAAAGTCACGAACTGATACCAGCTAGGGAAACATTGTAAAACCACATCATAACAGAGGACTATTTCGCCCTCCTTTGGGACTCTTCATCAGTCTGATGGGTTCATGCTGATGAAGGTATTATGTACTCGTCGCCAAATTATTGTTATGTACTGGTCGAGAATTTAATAGTCCTGACGCAAGAAAGACGGAAATCAGAAGACCATTAGGTTTGCGATGATACTTCTATTTTCCAAAACACAAGGAGAATCAATATGTCACACAAGAGTGTGAGAGCAAAAACATATATGAGTGTCCGAACAAGTGTGTGAACACAAGTGTGAGAGCGAATATTCAAAATGAACAAATCAATGGACAGTCTTAGCATGATTGGCTAATTATAATGGAATATCGATCCATATATACATAGCAAAATATATCAGACTGTCAAACAAACACACAATTTGTATGGATACATGTCACCAAGAACAGACTGTCAAACAAACACACATATTATATGGATATATATATCAGAAGCGTCCCAAACTAGGACCAAAACGCCTTCTAAGTACTCCCTAGTCTTCGACAGTTCCCTAACCAATGTCAATTCATGATCTGTGACTTGGAATCAATCAAGTCCTTGCAAAGCAATACCTAAAAATTAAACTGTGTTATCGAACTGAAATAATAGTATCGAAATCAAATATAATTGACCAGTATTAACACTACTGTGTCGTATCGTCTGACTTCAATAGTTTAATTGCACTTTTGTCCAAAACAATCCTGACTGATTGCTGATACTTTGACGTAGTGGTTGGGATCGCAATGACCCAACAAGCTACACTGGCTGGAACTATTTTTCCTGCAGGTCCTACCATGTCACTAAGATTGTTAGGATAGCAATTATACTAAAAGCAGTTACCCGCATAGAGTAAGAACTTCTTACATTATGCTGGGAGTCTGTAAGCAAAGTCGCACTGATGGGAAACAACGATATAACAGCAGTGAGATGTTTCCCTCAGATGACTAGCATCATGCCAGATAGCTATGCTATCTCTCCACCCTCGGAGAGAGGTTTAGTAAAGGTCGACCCCAGGAATGGTACATCCCTACTTACCCTACGGCGGCGGCAAGTTACTAATACAGAAACAAACGAAAAAGCGAGTTCAAACAGGCTGTGAGTGACCGGCCTCAAGCAGTTGTCCCCTGGACTGTGGGGTTACGCAACACTAATTCTCTTTCTGTTTCAGGTATCCCGAGAAAAAATCACCTTCCACGATGTGGGTAGCCAGGAAGTAACAACCGCCCATACACTTCCAAAACGCACACGAAACCCTGCTGATCATCCTCCTCCTTTATCCCTGTCATCCTCATCATCTTTTCCCTACTACTGTTAGTACTATTCTGCAGGCTAGTGAGTCATTTCAGCTCACTTTGTGACCACAAACAACAATGAGAGCCATAGAAACACCCCGATCGCCTCTTACAGCCACGTCGCCAACTTCATATAGGAGCTTTCAACGTGAGGACTCCATGCCAAATCGGACAAAAGGCATCACTAGCAGGAAGTTTGACATCTCCAGCCATGGATGCATGTTGTGTTTCGGAGACATGTACACAAGACTTGTGTGTGGTTATTCACTTAACCCCATCCGACCAACAAGGGTGACACCTTAAAGGTGTCAGCAGACTCCTCAGCCAGTTCGTGAGGACTCGCAGGTGTAGGGATAGTACTGGGTATTAGGGCAGAAAAATCCCTTCTTGACTGAATCCTAGTAGATAGTCGTATGTGTGCAGTCCGTCTGAACGGGTCCGTTAGAAGAAGGAAGCACGACGTTGCCCGTCTTTGCGTTCTTATAGTCTTTGATTACGCTCCAACAGACTGCAGTCCGGATGTACTGAAGGATGATTTTGTTGCAGAAACTGTCTAGTTTGCTGCAAAAAGCTCAGATATAGTTGTTTTAGCAGACGACTTTAACACCCAAGTAGGGAAGTTATACCAGAATGAGAAGTATGTAGATGGTACATACGACGAACCGACAACAGTTATCGTCTTCTACAGTTCTGTTCTGATAATCATCTGTTTCTAGTCAACACTAACTTTAGACACAAAGAGAGACATTGCCTAACCCGGTGACCTGCATCACCAAATCAACACTGGACTCAGATAGACCACATAGCGATAGAGTAACGTGGCGAGGGTCAGTAGAAGACTGTCGCGCCTTCTGAAACACGTGCGTAGACTGTGATCACGCTCTGGTTCGCGCATGTTCATGCTTACATCTAAGTGGACATGAAAAAATTGTTGACAGCAAAGCAGTTACGTTCTCAACTAGACCGAGATTCTGAGTCCTTATTTAAGGAAGAAATAGCGACACGAGTATCTGAAGGTCGGCACCAGGGCTCTTCCTGAGGAAGCCTAGCACAATAAAAAGTTAGCTGTAGACACAGCTGTAAAGGCTGTTAATAACATGAAACCTAAAGTTAGTAAGAGCCATTGGATTTCTGCTACCCTATCCGAACTGATTAAGGCAAGAAGACTTATTACGGCGACCTCTGAATGTGATTAGGAGCGAAAGCTACTCAAACGCAAACTAACAAGAAGCCTTCATAACGACCGTGAACAGTGGTGCGCGATAAAATCGAAAGAGATGGAAAGGGCATCGGCTATAGCTAGCACCAGACATCTATTCAAACTTATCGGGGAAACAGTTGGTAAAAGGCAAACGATAAATGGAACAATCTCTGGGAAAAATGCCACCAAAATTAGCTCCCAGGATAGACGACTGGAAAGAATACTTTGAGGGGCAGTTTAATTCGTCTACAGCCACACTCAACTTACCAAACATCCAACACCTCCCTGAATGGGATATAGACACAGGTCCTTGTTGTGAACTTTTCTTATAATACGTATCTAATCATATTCATATATCTACCGCTATTAACACTCTTTTTTCCCTTTATACGTTTAGGCCATTCCGGCTTCATTGTAAAATGAATAAAGCCTAAATTCTTGGTTCATTTGTCTTTTCAAGATTCAAGCATCACTCATCGTTCTAAGACTCAGTCACCTTCGTAACAATTTATTCATTTTACAATATTCATGAAGCGATTTTTCCGACCTGATCGGTTCGACGTAGAACTTAACGCAGTTGGAGCTGCCAAGAAGTGGAATCACTGGTTTGCGACTTTTTCCTACTTCATTGAATCAATGGGACCGAAAATCCTTAGAAACTACATATTGTCTTCAATCATATTTCTACTTCTGTATACGAATGCGAAACATACGAAGAAGCTATCGACACTCTCAAGAGTCTACATGCAGCCTTGCAGCGAAGTGTTCGCTCGACACTTGTTAGCAACGTGTAAACAAGAATCTGGCGAAAATCTGGATCAGTTTGTTCGTCGACTCAAGTCGCTGACTACACATTGTTCATTCAGAGCGGTTACAGCCGAAGAACATCGTAACGAATCACTACGTGATTCATTCATCTCAGGTATACAGTCTCCTCCGTTCCTAACAGGTTACTACGGCTGTCACTAGTCTAAAACGAGGGAAAGCATGAGAACCTGATAGAATGACTCCAGAGGTATTTAATTATGGTGGAGACAGTTTACCGTCTGAGTTAACTAAGGTACTAGGCAGCGTCTGGGAGTCAGAGGAAGTCTCGTCCTGTCGGTGGAAGTCATTGATTATCCCGATATACCAGAAGGGATACTAGTCTTCCTGTGATAATCACAGGGGGATTAGCCCAACTAGTATTGTATCTAAAGTTCTAGGCTCAATAACCATGAGTAGACTAAGCGGTCCACGGGAGGAACTAACACGAGAGAACCAGGCAGGCTTTAGACTAGGAAGAGGGTGTGTTGACCATATCTTCACCCTTCGACAGATTCTCGAACATAGCCATACTTACTAGAGTGCAACAATCGTCATATTTCTTGACCTGAAAGCGACATTCAATTCCGTCAACTGACAGGTACTATGACTATGCTTATCTGTGAAGGGAATCCCGAGAAAATACAACACACTGATCAAGGAACTCACTCTACTCGAACTCATGCAGCCATCAGTCAGGTGAGAGCTTACGGCGACTTGTCATCTGAAGTGGTGATAATCAATAGTGGCCCTATTTCTATTCACTTTCATCATAGATGTACTAATCTACTTAACACTAACTAACTTCAGTAACCGGCACATTGACTTGTTACCAGAGAATAATCTCATTGACTTAGAATATGCAGATGATATAGTCCTCCCTCCTAGATGAAGACGCTGACAAAAAAGAACAGAGTCCTTTGAATATCTTGAGGAGTAACAGTCTTTGAATCCTTGTCATGCGATTCTCTCCCGCCAAATGTAAGATGATGAGACTACAGGACTGGACTGCACCGACTATTCCTAGCTTAAAGATAGGGAGTGAAGTAGTTGACCACTTCAATTAAATTACTTGGCGAGTTGCATCAGCCAGTTCCAACGGGTTGATCTCTGAAGAAATATCAGCTCAGATACAGGAGGCTCATTTGGTATTTGCCTATCAACTTACGCCATCTGTGGCGTACACGTGATATTTGGCCGGCTGTCGATCAGAGGTTGTGTGTACTACTCGGCAGTTTGCTCCGTCTTCCTTTATGGCTGTGAGACCTGGCCAGTGAGAGTGGAAAACATACCACGCCTGACTAATTGTCTTTGATCATAGGTGTCTGCGTTCTATCTCCCGTATGAAATGGCACAATAGGATGAGCAATATTGAGTTTAGGCATCAGTCAAGTGCTAGGTAAGAGAGAGAAATCAATCGACGAGGCTGTCAAGTTACATCAAACGAGATGGTTAGGACATGTGTTACGCATGCCTAGTCATCGCCTTCTTCGACGGGCAATGCTACCTGACAATAGGATCATGTTGGAAAAGAGAAGGCTAGTGATGATCAAACCAAAACATGGCTTCATCAGTCAATGAAATCCACAACTGTTAGTTCTAAAACCAATGAAGGCCGGGACAACTGGTGATATGGCTTAAAATCGTTCTCACTGATAGCTGGCGCAGATGCATTTATTCTTTGTGATTTGCAATACCCAACAACACTGTATTGTTCTTCCATATTAGTTTCTTTTTGCCTCACTCACATTTCCGTTTATTATCTGTGTTGAATCTCTTCCTAATCTCTTCTCTTGCTTTGTGTACTACGTGAAGTGTGGTAACCGGAACTGATGCACATCAGCGCAAAATTCAACGTTGAAACCAGTCAGTCATTTAAAACAATACGACTACACTAATCATAAGTGAAAGGCTTTTACAAAAAATGGCTAAAAGAATATGTGTATCAGGGTAACATTATCAGTCTCGAGATCAATCCAAAATGCATAACATATACCTAATCCCTTGAAAACCCAACAAGTTTAAAACATGAATACAATTATTAACCAGAGCATGGTGTATGCACGATAGATAGAAATGACCCAAGATATACACAGTGATCACAAAAAAGGAGTAATGCCAAAGAGAGGAAAGACACCGTATTACATAAGTAGAAGAAAATAAATAAACATATGTAGAGCAAATAAACCGATATTTGGATTATCCTCACAGTGTAGCTCACTCAATATATATGTCTAATACAGTAAAGAGATTGTACTGAGAGGCGAAACTAATTTAAGTGATGTAACAGAGGCTTCAAAAGAAAATAATAATAGGATAAAGCAGAAACAAATGTACACAAGTATGCTGAAGTAGCTGTACACAATGTACTTCTGTTAATCACTAAAACTTGGACAGAATATATACGTATGAATCTACAGTTTACGTTACACTTGCCAAAAGATATTAACGGCCTTTCTTACGACCCTTCTTTTGTTGCTGTTGTCTGGCAGCACCAGACAGTTGTTGTTTAGGGGTGGATCCTGCTGAAGTATCTTCACGGGGTTGGACTTTAGGACTACGAGCCGTCGCATCCCTAGAATGAAATTTAAATAAGTTAAAAATATTATGGTGTAAAAGAAGCATGATGTTAACTATACTTATTTCTGATAACTACACAAGTGAATCGACCTGATTACGCCCCCACCGCCATGATCCCATCTGGGATTAAACTTAGGACCTTCTTTCAGGTTGGGAGGCTAGCCCGACGATCATTCGACTAGCAGGACAAAGCATTATAAACACTAATGTAAAGAACGAATTTAACTGCTATCCTCCTTGCGACTACACTTGTAATAATTACTAAAAACTAGAATATGGATAATATCTACTTTGTGGCCAAGATCTTTTTTTCTTCATTCATATTGTGACGACAGAAGATAAGGGCCAGGCAACAGATCGTTTATTGAGAAAATCAAAAGATATTTGTAGATTTTTATGTACATTATTATTCGTTATTGTTAGCAGAGAAGCAACATCTTCTGAGTGGTTGTTTTCTTTCTAAAGGTTATTCTGTCATCTCTTTGTGTGCGTTTCTTAGAAAGTCAGGCCATATATCTACGAATCGTATTTGTACACATTAGGTTTGCTGCGATTGGTTGGTGAGTTCCTCAAGGTTAAGCTTTGTTATCGTTTTTTGTTCATGACTCCGATTCAGCACGTGAACATTGACGTAAATTGTTGTCTACAATTTTGGCTAGCAGACAGCTCTCACTACAATATAACTTTAACGACCTCTGTTGAAGCTTTTTTCAATTTTTATTCCTTTGAATACCCAGTGGAACAGGGCACTTTAATCTTTGAAGTTTCAACAGCGGTACTGTTATTCCTTTTTACGGAGTGTAGTTGCTGAACTCACGCTCAATCTTCCCTCTTCACTGGACCCACTACCGGCCAATCGAGGTTTAGAAGTGTGTAAGCCGAAGACAGAACCCTGGACACCACGTGCATGGTTGGAGAAAATTCTACCGTTGAACCACCGAGACATTGATTGAACTTTAGGCCACCAAAGTGCTTTCATTCATTTAACTCATATTGCTTCACTTGTTTTTATTTTAATCAAGTGAAAATGTCATTAAATCGTAGCATACTCACCCGCGCATTTTCATCTGTCGCATTTTGTGTCCGCGATAGAATCAAGAGATAATACTGTGGTGAATAACAACGAACAGCTGAGTATACAAACATTAAACAAATGACTGTTCTTGACTTAGCGAAACTGCATATTTTGTGGTTATTTCTTTTGGAAGAAGGGAAAAAGACGCTGGAAATTCCAATCCGTATGATATCACTGGTTAGAATAAAGCAATTCGTGTTATTTAGTAAATAATTCAGTGGCTGATATCACTACTAGGACAGTTCTTATAGTTGTGTTGTCCACACTTTTATCAGTATACCTCACCATACAAGGCTTCGTATTGTTTGGTTTCATACAAAAAATCTATTAATACGGCTTAATCAATAATGGAGAACTTAACATATTACTATATTGCATACGAACCACAAATGTTACATACCACTCGTTTCCACCAGTTACTTGACCCTGTGGACCGCGTGTAGGTGCATAGCGCTTGTCACGACGTTTGCCACGATAATGAGTACGTTCTCTTCGAGGCAACCAACGATCAGGATCAGGAAGAACTCCTGGTTGGTAGTTCTTGGGTAATCGAATTTTCCTTTTCTTTTTCTTAGATCGTTTATTAACTTGTTCTAGGGGAGCATTTTCTGGAGAAGGAATGCTACAGCCCAAAAAAAGATATAAGACGTAATGTAATAAAAAAAATATCACAAATATAAGTAAAAAACCAGAATGGATCTTTAAGAAAAGCTATGGAGGTCACAATAGTAATAATAATAATAAAATAATTTGCTTTATTCCCAAACAGTACTTACGATGCAGCATGGAATTCTCAGCATTCGGTGGAAATATTGCATCCAAATTACTCAACAACAAAAAATATTAAATGGTATGGGTAACCAAAACTGATAATAGGAACTTACTTGGCATTAACGGAAATTCAGAAATGTACAAAGAGTATATTTTTTGGTTACAGGATTTCATCATGAGCTGACATTGGTTAGAGAACCACTGGAAAACCTGGGAGTACTAGACAGCTGTTTCGTCCCAGTTTGGGACTCTTCATCAGTACGCACCCACCGGGATTCGAACCCAGAACCTTCTGGTTACAAGACGAGGTCGTAGACCATTAAGCCACTGGGACGCGATCCGATGGCCCGTGAATTCTAACTTCTGCCAATTCAGGATATTTTTTTCTATTCCTTTGCGATCCCAGAGCAGCATAAGGCTTCAAGCTTTCGCTTTAAAGTTTCAGTAGCAGTGGTGTTTTTTACGGGTGGTGTTGCTAGCCTTACTCTTAACCTTCCGTCTTTGTAGGCATTATAACCGGTTAAGGAATGTAAAGGAGTGCACCGGTCTGAACTCGAACCCCAGACCACGTGTACGGTCGGCCAGCACTCTCTACCAACGAACCACTGACGCACTAATTCACATATTGGCACACCTATTTAATGGGTATTGGTTTTCAGGAGAACCAAACATACCTACCCCTACCTCTTGCGAGACGAGACGAGTATGCAGTATCATCCTGTGGTGCAACCACTCGAGAGTCTTTTCCCTTGGCGGACCAATTAGGCGAGTATACAATAATAATAATAATAATAATAATAATAATAGCTAAAACTGTAAGATGACAGAGTCATCCTAAAATTGCAAATAGAAGTTCAAAGAGGCACTTATTTCGTTAATTAAATAGTAGGTTATAAGTTTCACGCCTAATACTTTCTCTACCAATAGAACACTGGCCAAATAGGGTATTGCTGAGCTTTTGTGTACTTAATTGTGCAAAGATATAATCTAATGGTTGCGCTATATCGTGAATTGGCAAAATTTGGAATTCATGGGTCAACTATTGGATAGGGTCCGAGTCGCGTAATGGTCCACGAGCTCGCCTTGTAACCGGAAGGTCTTGGGTTCGAACCCATGTGATGAGTGCGTACTGATGAAGAGTCCCAAACTAGGACGAAACAGTTGGTTTTCCAATGGTTCTTCAACCGATATCAGCTCATGATGAAATCCTGTGACCAATCATATCCCCGTAAACTAACACTAGAATATAATTTTTTATAATGACTTCGAGTCCTACCTGATTAGATGCAAGGAGAGAGTTGTGAATAAAAAGGGTGTTGAGAGTCAGACAATATGGATTTAGCCCACTTCTCGGAGGTGTTCAGGCGTCGGTCGACTACAACAGTAACAAGCTACCTAGTGGTACACTACTTGCTCTACTGACAACCTTTAATACACTTCGCAATATGACACAGTCCGTCTTGAGTAGTTCAGGAAAGACTAATAGCGAACAATAAAGAACAATAGATAAGATGTAACAGTAAACAGACTGTAAAAGTACAGGTTGAGTGATAACTGATTATCTTAACTTCTTAATGTAGTAGGTTAGGTGGAACATTTTCTTATAAATAAACCAAGGTCAGAGGAAACAGCTGTTAAAGGTATTTATTACTTGACTTAGTTTCTATTTCAGTGCCCTCTACGCTGCAAGCATTTTGTGGACAGACCAGTTTCTTTAGATCACGTTTATACCTGAAGACGAAGTTAACAGTCTGACATTTGGAGGGATTTAACGTAAGACTATTCAGGGTGTCCCACAAAAAGCATGGACAGTTTGGAACAGGACTTAAGGAGTAATGAGACAGCCAGTTCCTCATCAGTGTATTTAACGAAAGGCTGAAGCCACGTAAGAAGAAGAGAAGGGCGAACAGTACCTTGATCAAGCTTAATAGAATCTGGGATTGAATTTAAATGCTTTTGTATTATTGAGCACATTTAACCCTCAGACAATATAAATATTTTCTGTACAATTATCTGAATTTCCTCTTTCGTTTAGATCGTTTATTAACTTAATCTAAAGCCTACATGGATCAAATATTTTCGATCCCATGAATACATCAGCTTGTTGAGTTAAACCGAAGAGCTGGTGGTTAACCCCATAAAATTTTATTTAATTCTTATATATCTATAAGTGAATCTAAGCTCAGAAATATGAATTTTACACTGACTAGTTATCACTTACCCGGAAGCATCTTTTTTAGTTTGATTTTGTTTCAATTTGGGTTTATCTGAAGCATCTGTTTGTTCATTAGTTTTACCAAGACGTTTAAAAGATTTTGCACCATACAAGAAGGTAGTCTCAAGTGTATCCACATCAGCTTCTGATAAAGACTCCTTTGGTTGTAGAGATTTACAGGCTTGTTCAGCTTTCGGACGATCGAATTGAGCATAAGCACGTACTAATCTAGCAACTAGTACTTGTTTTAACAAACTGTTTTGTTTATCAGTTGACTTGTTTTTAGTGCCTAGATCAAGTTGAGCTAACTGTTTCTCAAGTAATTCTGCTGCAAGTTTTGCTTCACCTTGTTGCAGTAAAAATGTTCCACAATAATCCAGTAGGTGTGAGTACACTTCACCCTGAAAGTGAAATTCAGAACAGATACGCAAAGCTACATGAAAGTGTTCAACATAAGGACGGTAGAAAATATGAAGACTAACAGTGGTTGGATAGTTATATATATATATATACGTTCAAATTTGTAGTACATGGAATTCATCGAATAAACTGGTAAACTGTTAGTAAAAGTCTTTTAGACATTTCTTTAATTAATTACCTCTTTGATACAGGATAATTAAAATTAACGTTGGTATGAGTAAAATTTGGGCACTGTCGTGGAGTATATCCCTAAATGAGACAGGTTAGATTCTAGGCTAATTAATTCCTATGTGTAATATAAGACAGAAGCTGGAGGAAGTTCAAATAGAAAAAGATGAAAAAATTATTAAGCTCGATATAACCAGTTTGTACACCATGATGCCCCCAATTGATAAAGCTCTGTCGAAATAGTTAGAAATCAACTAGATATTGATCTTGAACTCAAAAATTAGGACTAAACTCTGAGTTGGTCAAATAATTATATTTGGAATTCAGTTTGTCTCCACTGTACTCAAATGTCAAGACAAAAACAAGTGGGGTGACAATGGAACCACCGATAGCCCCCTAACCAGACATATTTACGGATAGTTGGGATCATAAAGCTCTCAGAATATTCAATCGTGCTCCTAGATTGTGGTGGAGATATGACGATGACATATTCAGCGTGTTGAAATCTAAATATGCATCCCTTCACACATGTAAGCGCAGTAGGAGATGGAATACAACTCAATTATGAGGAGTTAGAAAATTAACAAGGTGAGTTAGCCATGTTTGACTGCAAAATGAAACGCAAACAAGATGGTGGGTTAGTGTACTAATTTGTCAATGTTGATACAGCCACATTTAACTCATTCATAAATTAATTAGTCCTACTGACTTGTCCAGTTACTTCCTAATTCTATATGTAGATATATGTGATGAAATAATATATGTAGTACTCGAATTCTATTGGTTATTCCCATAAGTGTTAAAATAACTAGTTGTACGTTCATTAAGGTGTCTGAGATCACTTGAGAATTATAAAAATTAAGTACACTGTATGTTTGATATATGCACACACATTAAGATGCTTCTTGCCAGTCTGTGTAGCTACCTGAATTTCGGTTATCGTGATAAAACAAGACTGTTAGTACGCAATCCATGCGGAGTTCTCCTGGCCTAGTTGCTAATGCTTTGGCACAGGGTTTGAGTCCCATTGGGGACGCCATCACTAATAGGGGATGCAGGTATATCTGGTTGACGAGCCCTAAATAGGACGAAGTGTACACCCTGGATTCCACTGCTGGTCAACATAAACCAAAATAATTTTAGTAAGTACTCCACTATCTACCCCACAAAAGTGATCAGATGATAAGCATCAAAAACCCAGTTGTTTGGATAGTATGAGATGGAATTCAATCATTGCAATCATATTTTGCAATTTATACAAATATCTTACGTATGGCTACTAGAACTCACCATTCTTCCTCTTCGAATTGCAGTTTCGTTCAAACAGTACACATAGTTAGATAACATACAAGTCAGTGGTTTTTAGGCATCTCATAAGTCACTGACTAATACAGTTTTCGTTGAATTCACTTTCTTTAATTTTCAAGAGCTTTTTGTCAGGGTTCGATTGGTTTCAAGTTTGATCATGGGTTGATATCAGTTAGAGAACCATTGGGAAAGCAGGGAGTACTGGAAGGCTGTTTCGTTTCAGTTTGGAACTCTTCGACGGCATGCACCCAAAAGGGTTCGAACCCAAGAGCTTCCGGTTACAAATCAAGCTCGCAGACCATTCGGTCATTACGACCTGATTTAATGATCCAACTTCTACCATTTCGCGATTTTAGCGCGACCAATGGAGCGAACAACTGTCTTATATTTTATTTTTTTTTATATATTTTCGACTACAGCTTGATGCCACACTGTATTTTCGGTACAAGTATGGAATTTTCAGCATGTGATATCGGTAGCCCAAATTTTGCAGGCCGACCATAGATATTAGGTGTGCGTCGGCAAGGGATCGAACCCCGGATCATGTACATGGCCGGCGAGAGTCCTAACCACCGTGCCACCGACGTTCTATACTGAAGGTCAGATGGCCGTGCCGGAAAGAATCACCAATAAGAAACTATGGGAACTAACAAAACAAGAACCAATCGCCAGCCAATAAATATGCAGGAGAAAGTGGAGATGGATCAGACACTCGCTGAGGAGGCCACTTGGTGACATCGCGCGCACGTCAGGCCATTGCTCGAATGGAACCAGGCCGAAAGGGAAGCGGCGAGTGGGACGTCAGTGCAAGGTTGACATGGAGGAGTTGAAAGAGTATGGACTAACATGGATGCAGATGAAAAGTACAGCAGAAGGAAGACAGAAGCAAGTGGAGACGTGCAGTTGAAGCCTTATGTCCCACTAGGAACCCAAGGGAACAATAATAATACTAGTCAATTTCGTTGGCGAGTATTTATCCTCACTTCGCACCAGGTGGACTCCACTGGTAATGACTTTTCACTAGAACTCTAAGTAACTTCGTCCTTTAACCAGTCACTAGCCAGCATCACATTAATTTTATAGAGCTCATAAAAGTGAAAGATTGAAAACACTGGTCATTTTGTTACACTGGATGTCTAATCACAAATAAGAAAAACAGACATTTACCACTAGATGTGAGTTCTAAGTCAATTTCAAAAAACTTTTGATAAACACTAACACATTTTTAACAAAAGAGATACTCAATATTATAAAATGTATAAGTGTATAAACAGAATTACCCGTTCTCCTGATTCTTCGTAAAAATGTAGAGCAGATTCGATACAACTGACTATTTGTTTCATGCTGTCTACACGTGTTTGTACGGCATTTTCACCAGCACATGCTAGAAGATATAAAGCTATGCGCGTAGACAGAACTCCTGGACAATGAAGAAGATGCTTCGGAAGAAGATCTTGCAGCAATTTAGCTACATTTAAAGCATTCATAGGATGAGGGATACCATGCGCCAGATGACTTGAAGACACTTTACGAAGATTTAACTGAGCCAGTGCCAAAAGAATTTCCACATTCACTTGACTATCCTTTGTCATAGATGAACTAGAAACTTTGGATAGATAATCCTAAAAAATAGTTCCAACAATGATCAGTTATAGAGAGGATGAAAAGAAAGATTTATGATATATTCGTGGGAAAAAAAAGCATACATGAGAAACCGATCTACCTAGACCTCATTTTTGATAACGGCTATGGTTAAAACTGATGACACTTTTCAAACAAACTCTACTTATCATCAGTACCAGCCAATGAAACCCACAACAGTTAGTTTAAGCGACGTAGGAAGGTGTAGACTTTCTGGTTCCGGTAGTCGGGACGGTAAAAACAAATGGCTGGAAACAACTGGTGATATGGCTCAATATCGTTCTCAGTGGCACAGATGCATCCACTACTTGTGACTTATAATTTCCAATGAAACCATATTGTTTTTCGTTGTTACTATTCCTTTTGTCTCATATTCCTGTCTACTGCCTCTATTTTGCATTTCTCCCACATTCTTCTCTTGCTTTGTGTGATGCATGGACTGATGCACATCGGTGCAAAGTTCAATGTTGAAAACACAGACAGACTTATCATCTTCAGTAACACTTCATATAGTCTAGAGAAGTGGATCGCGTTATTTAAAATATGAGAAACCGTTCGTTAACAAGTGTAAATTATTATAGCAACATATTCCACAACTATCACAGCACAGAAGTAGTTCCACTAATTTCAAGCAAAACATAAGTTATAAAACTGGTACAGACGCAGATAATGGAACAAATATGATTAAGAAACATACTAAGACAGTAGTAAAATAAAAAATATGGACCATAAAAAAATTTATACAAAAACAACTCACTTCTAAAAGGGATATTGCTTTATCTACGTTTTTCTCCTTAACCAATTGTGCAACTGATAGGAGTAACGCACGTGGATTTGATTCTTCTTGCAAAAGTGTACGGAGTCTAGATGTACATGCTTCCATCTATGAAAAATAAAAAGCCATCTCAGACGTCTACTGAAAGTTGGATAAATAATTATGGTTATTATTTTTTCATTAGCTCAAACCAACGGTCGAAAGGCAAAGTTAAAGTACTATAACCAAAGTCAATGCCTGTCAAATGTCGACCAATTAGACTTAGAGGGCAGCAGGAAAGGTCTTCCCAAATCAAACCATATTACAAGAGAAAATCTGTCAGTAAGGGTAGGTATAAAACTCTACTTCTTCCTCCTAAGGTTCAGAGTCAGGGCTAAGAATAGATCAAAGAATAGAGTTAAGAATATCAAAGGATTCCAAAGTATCATTATCTACAGCTAACTGGATGAATACATTTATCGTGCATGGTATGATTCCTCTGTGGATTATCCTTGGAGTAACTAGGAGACATCCTTACAACACAACAGAAAATTGTCCAGTGTAACACAATATTTGTGGCGTATGCCACTGACTGGATTCATAAGCAGAATATACATACAGATATAAATATGTATATCAACTGCAAGAATATCGAACAGCAGAGACTTATCGAACGATGCCTGTGAAACAACATGGAAGACATGCAAAGAAGACAAAGCAGCACAATACTGAAAGTAAGTAGAGATTGTGAAGCTTACATATGGTAGAGGTGTTTTGTATGTATCTGTGTCGAGGTGTTGTTGTTATATGTTTACAATGATTTTAAATACATTTTCGAACCATTATGCGAGTCCTTCGCATCTAAGTTCCAATTGGTTGTCCAAGTTCACTGTGATTTTGGCTATGGTACTATAACTTCGCCGTCGAAGACAACATAGACTGATCTCATGTTTTCATTTGACCACTCCTGACCCTTTTCCGATCTAATCCTATGTCAGCCAACAATATTGCATGGAGAAGGCGGTGGCTCGGAATGCGCAATACATGGCCAAGCTAACTTAACTGATGTAGCTTCACAACCTAATCGATCAACTTACCCTCCTTACCTAAGACTCTACGCCTAACCTCGGTATTACGAGTTATATTTTACCGCTTAATACAGGAAACAGAAAGAAAAATCTGTGGTCAAAGACATGTGACCCTTACACGCCCTCCCTTTCCAATTGTCATGTCTGACAGTCATAACGAAAAATAGAACAGACCGCTGCACAGTACACATGTCGTTTGGTCGATAGCCGGATAACTCATGTATGCCAGAGATGAGATAAGTTGGTGAATCCTGCACTAACATTTGGTATCTGTGCTGAGATTTCTTCATCGATCAGTTCACTAGGGTTGCTGCAAATTCTCAAATAAGTAAAATTGTCAACACACTCAGCCACTTCACTCTAGAAGTCGGTGCGAAACAGTCCTGGAGCATCATCCTACATTTGATGAGGACGAATAGTGTGTCAAACTAAAATTTCTGCCCAAGGTGTTCAGAACATTCAGTATTTCGTCAGCATCGTTACCTAGGAAAACAATATTATCCACGTACTCTAAGTCGACGAGACTACCCCGGTAATATGTCGCTATATGCTGCTGTGATGTGACCATAAGCAAGCAAGTTGAGACAATAATATCATTCAAAAGACAGTGTCATTTGAGAGAGACACGTCGGATCGGCCGACACTTTTTACTTTGACCTCATTAGCAGAACTAAAATAATCTCCATTCGAAGAAGTTGGAAACAATATACAAATCAACATTCTGGAAGAGGCATGAAGACGACTTAGTCTCTAAAACTAACTCAATACAGTTTTGGCACCAAGGAAAATACGTCTCTATCAAGAAACTGAAATCTCGCTTTGAGTAATCTTCAAGGTGTTTGCATAATCACTTACTTTATGTTCAGAAAATAAATAAAATAATATGTATTTTCATAATAAAATACACTTATTCTAATGCTACTAAAGCACAATATTCTGCCAGATAAATGTAGATACGATTTACATCTACTTCAGTAGGCTGACACTTTTTCCGACATATTACACTCGAAGCTTTATACACAGAAATTATTAAACAGTACAAGTAAAATCTGTCTGCGGTGTTTTAAGGTGTAACTGATATATAACAATACATTTCCACGAAAATCTACTAGATATTCAGGTATTTATATAAGCCGAAAAATGCTCACAACCTACAATACTTTAATGCAAAAATCGTTATACAGAAAAAATCAATTCGAGTCCATTTTACATGCTGAAGACCCCACAGTACATTACAACTTTTCATGAAGTAAATGTGATTTTGTGGATTTTGAACATAATCACCTTACTAGCTAGTTAGTTAATTTGAATTCAACTAGCCCCAACTGCTCTATGAGCCACACTTACTGTTCGAGGACTGAACATACCTACCTACTTACTCAGGCTGAAGTAGATGAAGTGGGACTCGAACTCGGAGTCCATTAACTGAAAGTCGACTGTTAAAGTCAATAAGTCATATCTTATGCAAGTAAGCATTACAATGAAGCTATGAAAACAAACTATAGAAGTATAAGCTGAAGAAATTCAGTGTAAAAGCGAATTTCAGTACTTATCAAATTAAAACTTACTTGATTTGTGTACCAGTAGAATAAAGCCTGATTGACAAGCATGTCATTACGCTGATGTGAGAAAAGCTTGAATTGTAAACCATCTGTTGATGCCATTTTAATACGTTTACGACTATCGAATATATTTTGATCACGATTGATACAAACAATATTGTTTGCAGCTACAGCAAGAAGTGCAGGGTCGGAAACCCTAATATTGAAGAAAAGGCACATGTCAGATGCATAACAGTCAGCATTTATTTGCATAACATATACTGAAAGAAGATCTCATAATAGTGTCTTCGCTATAAACATTTGTCTTAGGTCAATAAACAATCGCAACTAGTTTCGTTAGGCGGATTTATTTTTAGCGAAATAGCCGAAGAAATAAAATAACTAAGCAGAATGTAGTATTGAAGAAACCATCTATGTATGTCCTGTGAGTCAAAAAAACTATTTTGTGCTGTTTTGTCAAATGTAACTATAATAACCAATGTATCACTGTCTCGTATCCTACAGTATCTTATATCAGAGATAACATGATTGAAAACGATTTAAAAAGCTCAAATATCGTAAGATAGAAAGTTGGGTAGTATGATGAACAACTGAGATAAACTTCTCATAAATCAAGGTAGCTTTTTATAAATGCGAATCACTTTAATGAAACTGTACTGAGTTCCTCTGATTGACGGAAACCACTGAACTAGCTAAGCAAGCCGACCCTTTAAGCGCTACAAAAAAGTATGTCAAACGGCCCACAACAGGAGGGTCCTCTGGAGTAAGATACAAGTTGCAACCATTTTTTTAAAGGAAATCAAATCAGATATCCAAAATCTGGGGTAAATACGAATTCTCTCACAACCTAGTTGTCTCTTATGACTTTCTCACAGATATTATGAAACTACCAGTGTAACAACAGAAGACAAGGGCCAGGCAACAAATCGTTTATTAAGGAAATCAACGCATAATTATAGATTGTCATGTACATATTATAGGCTATTGTTAGTAGAAAGACAGTCTTCTGATTGGTCGTTTCTCACAGAAAGTTAACCTTGCATCTCTTTGTAACTGTTTCTTGAATGTCAGATCATCTATATGTTAACTATATCCGCCTGCGCAAAGCCTTTCTTCTCATTTTTCTCACGACCAATATTGGGGACATAAATATTGACGTAAATCACTGTCCACCAATTTTGACTAACAGCCAGCACTCACCACACTAGCACCATATTCTATGAATGAACTACACATGTCTTCATATAACTGTTCATAGGATTTGTAAACACTATTTTGTTTCAAAGTATATACTGGAATATTTCTGTCTAAATTCTAGTTTATGTGTAATAAGACGAAAACTTTCAAACGCTCGGTAAAATCTGCTTCATATTAAAATACCTGTGATACTATTTCACAATAATAACAATAATATGATTCGTTAAACATTTACCTTTGTCGAATCACTGATTGATAAAGTTGATTGGCTTCTTCTTCTTTCTTATTGAGCTGTAAAATGTATGCTCGTTGAACTCTACAATTAGGAATAATAAAATAAGTTTCAAAACGTTTAGTGATGAAACATACTCATCCAAGAAATATATTCTGATTAAATGATGTTGAGAAATATGATAGTAATTAGTTGACTGATTATCTGTCCAGCTGGAAATGTGTGGACGGCAATGATACCATTGGTTAGGCTATGCAAATAGTAGGGTAAGTGACATGGCACTGTTGCACAGTTGATTGAAATAAGGCAAAGAGAAAGTAGAAAATAGCCAACCCGACTAAAATTAGTAATAATGGGCGTCTATCTGCAAATAAGGACTTCAGTCGGTGTCTACTGAAGTCACTTACAATCTATCCCTGGGGAAATAGCATGATGCAGTCAGTAAAATCTTTCACATATCTTTTAAATCAGCATCTTCTGACTGTGATTTCCCTACCTCGTTGTGACTACTAAAGAAGATAGTAAATCCACCTAAAATAATGTTGCTAATTGCAGCAGGTAGTAAATAAAAAAGTAAATTAGGTAAGAATATTTTAAGAAAACGGTTTCGCAAGTGCATGAGATAACATGCATTCTCCACTAAAAGCTTCACGCGAAACTGTAATATTGTCTTGTACAGCTTTAGTATTCTTAAATATTCTTAACTCTCACATCTAACACAAATATACTCTGTTCAACAAGTAACATGAATCGACATACATTTAGGAATGTAATCCCTGACTGACCAGCTATCAGCAATCGCTCGGAACTGCATACACTATTGCGAAATACACTGTGCAAGAACTGCTGACATTACTCAAAATCGCGACGTATAATACTTCCAAACTAGTCGCAGCTTATCCATTATTATTATTATATCCTTTAATTCCTAGAGGAACATAGGGCTTCATCTGCGAACCTCCATTGCCTTCGGTTTTCTGCCAACTTTTTCACCCCACTCCAAGTCTGCCCACATGCTTTCATCTCTTCCTCACATGACCTCCTCCATATCAACCTCACACTGACTACCAACTCGCCGCTTCCCTTTCGGGTTCCACTCAAGCAATGGCTTGTTTAGTGATGTCACTTGATGGTTTCCTCAGAGTATGGCCAGTCCAATCCACCTCCATTTCTTCCTGCCTATTTGTTTCACAATCGGTTCCTGATTGGTTCGCTCCCAGAGATCCCTGTTTCTGATCTTTTCTGGCCATCTGGTCTTGAGTATTGAGCGAAGACAACTGTTGATGAAGGTCTGAAGTTTGTTTGAGATGCTCTTTATGACGCGCCAAGTCTCTGATTCGTATAGAAGCACTGACTTCACATTGGAGTGGAAAATCCGGATCTTATTTTTGATGGTGAGTGCTGTTGACCTCCACACAGACTTAAGAGTAATGAAAGCTTGCCTTGCTATTCCGATTTCGGCTTTGATATCCTCGTCACTTCCGCCTGTAGTTGAAACGATACTTCCCAGGTAGGTAAAGGAGGTTGTTTCTTTCAGGTTCCTCCCATTTATGCTGGCTGATTGTTATCTGTTGTTGTTGCTGTTGGCCAGGAATCTTCATCACCTTTGTTTTCTCTATGTTCACCTGAAGGAAGTCCTATCCCTTCTGGGTGCTTCTTCTGCCAAATTGTTGCTTTTCACTTGCATATCTTCCAGTTTGTGGGAAATCAGACATATATCATCGGCGAAGTCCAGATCCTCCAAGTTTTTTGTGTCAGTCCATTTTATGCCTGTTTCCTCATTGCCCGTTGCCTGTCGCCTTATCCAATCTACTGCAATCAGGAAAATCATTGGCGATAGTAGGCCGCCTTGTCTTACTCCCGTCCTCACTTCAAAGGCTTCCATAAGTTTCCCATTGTAGATTACTTGGCATGCAGCATTATAGCACAACTAACTGTTGGATGAGATGTATAGTTGTCGATGGCACCCCGTAGTAGCGAAGCAGTTGCCAAATCACCACTCGATCGACGCTGTCGAAGGCCTTTTCAAAGTCGGTGAAGTTGAGATAGAGAGGTGACTGTCATTCTAAGCTTTGTTCAATGATGATCCGTAGAGTGACGATTTGATCAAAACATGATTTGTTTCTCCTGAATCCGGCCTGTTCCGGTCGAAGTTTTTCATGTAGTGCTTGTTTGATTCTCTCCAGGATGATGCGGCTTAGTATTTTGCTTAGCTTATCCATACCAAACAGCAATATCCGAGAAATTACATCAAAAAAAGAAACCAAGACGATAGTGTCTAAAATAGCATTAGGACGACATTTGGGAAATATACCTCACAAACCATGAATATCATAAACTTGTGCAGTTAGTTCTTACAAGTCTCAAAGCCTATTACGAAGCCTGGATGTCAATCCACAGAAGTGGATATTTATTTAATACAAAACCGGCTAGAACCCAATTATAAAACTGATTTCGTAAGAAATATATTCACTATGTCAAATGTTGTGACTGTTTGTGAATAAAGTGCAATCTGGAGGCTTGATTAACACAATTATAACTTATCTTGAAGCTTGTTTGAATTAGTGATTCTTCTATTATCATGTAAACTGCAGAACATCCGTAGTTATTGACTAAAGTACCCTAGGAATTACTTTAGACATCTTATTATTTCTCGAGTTAATAAAAATGGATTTTCAAGTGTAGGTTCGTAGGGATTTAATTCATAACATGCAGCACCAGAAGATACGATACATGAACCACTCGATTCTGTCTCACTAGCTGAATGATGACGTGCTTATGTCAGGAGCTGAAGGCTCTGGGTTGGATCCCCAGTGGGACCATATGTGTATACCACTGAAGATTCCCGAAGTAGGATGAAGTTGTTTATTACTCTCCATTTTCCAAAGGTCTTCAAAATAACAAGGATGTGTGATGAAATCTAATACGATTAACAACTTTCCTTCGAGCAGTGGAAAGTTTTGTTATAAAAAATGAATGAAAACGACAAAAAACAAATTTCACCTGATGGGAGCTAATTCTTCATTTTTTTCCTCTTCAGTTACTTCTGGATCCTCAGATAAAATAAGGTTGCATGTGTCTAAAATTGGTGATCAAAGACCTTTAAACAACTTACTTTCAGCGTCATCTAACAACTGAGACGCAAGTTGACTATCACCACGTCCAAGATTATAGCAAGCCACGTTAAACTTCCCTTCATACATTTCTGGACTAACATCTAGGTCCTATCAAAAATAATTGCTGAGAATTTTTCCTCACTAAATATGACTTGTTAAAGCATGATTCAGCCGCAGCCACTGCTGCTAAGTTAGTAAGGCGCTCTTCGCTGTACTCATCCTATGAGAAAATAAAAGAAAAAAATCACCACCAACCTGAGAATTCCGAATCACTGTCCGTAGGCATGTGTATGATCCAGTAAAATCGCCTTTCCTGTACAGCTGAAGAAGTAAAACACTCGCAACTAGAATGAAAACATACCACCTGAGCTTTCAGTTCTTGAGCCTTCAGGTCATTAATATCTGCTGATTCAAGAGTTTTAGCAGCCTCGGAAAGACGATTAAGCCTATATTCAACATAGGCTTTTTCAAAAATCACACGACTGAAATTAACTGAACAACCCTAAACTGCTGAACATACTTTACTAGTGATGGATTTTTCTTCAAAAAACTTAAGCACTCTTCATACTTCTCGGTACGAATGTATGCAACGACTTTGCATTGGAAGGCTTTAACTTCATCCGGATGTTTTGCAAGAACTAAACAATAAAAGACTAAGTAAATGAGTTCATGCAAACAGAATGGATATACAACTAATAACTCAGACGCCTTATACCAATGACTTACTGTCAAATATAAATGAAAAAAACAAGCTCAACGGTTGATGAATACTTAGTTTTTTTACACTCAAACTATAATAAAAATAATACTCAGTGTATAGGAATCCAGAGGTCCCATCACACTTATGTAGATTCTCTGTGATAATCACAGGGAAACCAAATATTCCCTCTAAAAAGTTTTTGAACACTGACAGTTTTACCAGGGTCTGACAAACCATATTTTATGGCTGAATGAAAGCACTCGACTCCGAAATCAGAAGTCATTGTGAAGAGTTCAGACAAAACATTTAATGTCATACAGGGTAGCTAGCTTGCACACATTTAAGAACATCGGCTTGTTAGGAGCTGTAGTTTGAAGGTAGGACAAACAGTACTGCACGTTAGTGATGCCTGTTTCATCATTTTTATCTAATATTATCATAAGTAAGTTAGAAAAAGGGAGTTCGCCAGGCCTCGATGACCGACCCTTTGACCACGATCTTCAAGCTCTCTCTCCTAAATCGAGTGTTACCGCGTGACTGGAAAGACGCCATAGCAAACCCCATCCACAAAGGATGATCAAGACAAAGCCCTTCAAATTACAGGCCTATTGATCTCACCAGCACTTTAATCATCAAGAAAAGCATCATGGCATATCTGGGAAACAAAAAGATGTTATACAGAGCACAGAACGGCTTTCGAAGAAACCTCTCATATCTGTCAAATCAGCTGACTGCAAGAGAAAGCTGGGTCAAATCAAGGGACAACAGAAGACCTGTTGACGTCGTCTTCATAGACTTCAGCAAATGCTTTGATAAAGTTCCTCACAAAAGACTACTCATGAAGTTGGAAAGTCTTGGTATCAAAGGCAGATTACTAAACTGGCTCAGGGAATCTCTCATATATAGGAGGCAGAGGGTTAGGATCATTTCGAAACTCTCCTCTTGGACAGCAGTGAGTAACGCAGTGCCACAAGGTACGGCACTCGAACCTCTCCTATTTATTTTGTATATCTATGAGTTATCTCTGCTGACTGATTCCCCTATGGTCCTATACGCAGATGACTTGAAAATCTGGAGAGAGCTGAAGGACAACAGCGATGCGCTCACGTCACAAAATGACCTCAACAAATTGTCAGAGTAGTCCGGAAAATGGATGCTCCCCATCAATGTAGCAAAATGTGCAACCATGCGCATCGGACAAGCAAGCATCAGCTCCTACGAACGAGAGGGAATAACACTCCCATCAGTTTAGACTCACTTGAATTTAGGTGTCATAATTAGCCACAATTTAAAAACTACAGCACACTGCCGCGCGGTGGCTGCACGTAGTTGCAAGTCCTTATGGACAATTCGCAGAACCTTTACCAGCCTTACTCTAGTGATTCTAGTAATCACCAGGGTTCAAAGAAAGGCAATACGTATGGTTCTCAGCATAACTAACTTATCATACGAAAAAAGATTAGACAGTTTGAATCTCTTCTCCCTGTCATACCGTAGACAGAGAGGAGATGTAATCACAATATTTAAAATTTTAAATAATGACTACGGACCTGACCTATTTTCTCTTTTCCTTCCCAGTAGGTCGGAACACTTTAGAGGACATAGGAGGAGTTCAAAAGCCAAGTAAAATCATATTGCTATTGAGTACTGCTTCTCACACCGAGACATATACTCTTGGAGACGATTCCCAGAAGAAGTGGTGTCTGCAACCTCAACTGATTCATTCAAGGAGGGTTTGGACAACAGAAACTTACTAGAAAAGGATTGAGATAGCCTCCAATCCTCAACCAATAAATTTGAATCTGAAATCTGAATCTTTAAGTCTCAGCAGTTGACAACTTTAAGTTAGAAAGACGGTGTAGAAATTTTAAAATCAGTTTCGTACATGCCACTTTCAAAGCAACACCACTGAGTTGTGAAGGAAAAGCAGGAATTAGAGGTTCCACATTCAGAGACATAACGGCCCACAGATGAGACTATATAAAGAGCATGACGTACGAAAATATGTAAACTCAAGAGGGACAGTGAACAGAACTTAAGGTTGCAAACACCAAGAAAATACTACTAAGCAGACACAAAAATTAGACAAAGCTTGTGTCAACTTTGACTGAATATCTGGAATTAAACCAATTTCTACAAAGTCATCTTCAACCTACTTTTCCCGGAGACGTTTATAATCTTCTCATACGCTTGAGCCGTACATGCTTTGTTCAAATCAGAATAAGCAGACTGAAGATCGAAAGCTTTTTGTGTTGCCATTTGCAAACGTGTCAAGTGACGTACACCGCATAAAGGCCGCACTACGCAATGTCCAAAATCTAACTTTTAGGTCACTCTAGAATGCAGCTCATAATTCCGAAACTTGTCAACTTCAGAAACAGAATATTTTGATGTGTTCTGTCTAACGCTTCATTGGAATCCCTGAAAACAACTTCTCTTCATACCTGGAATTCACCTTGCCTTTCCTCACTAGTTGCCCTTGTAGCGGTAAATAATTCCCCAAAATTATTGACCACAGCAATCACTCATTGGATGCTGACCACCACTGTTTAGGTCGACTTGTTTAGCTGAAGGCTTCCGGTCAAGCATCCCCGCCATTTGGTACCCCGTCGTGTCACGTGCACGATCACTAGCTAGTTAAGCGTTCGTCTGACGGCTTGTTTTGATCCCAGAATATATTACGAAGTTTGGACGATCAATTATTGGCTTTTGCTTTGTCTTTGGTACGCGAGAATAAATTAATTAGAAGTTGCTGAACGAGATATCCGTCAACCTTTAAACCCTGAAGACTATACATTGTGTTTTTGTTCTCGAAATATATCATGTTGGCCTTCTTGAGTATCATCTACAGTATGTTAATTCGATCATTGGCCCTATAGTTTGAGGGGTAATATCTAGATACTCCCTTAAGGATGAAGATAGATATTTCATCCCACCATTCACTCCATAATATCCCTTGTATGAAGGATAGTCTCAAAATAGTAGTAAGTTAGCCGTTTGTTTGTGTCACCAGATGCTTCAGAAGCCTTGGGTAAAGGTTATCAGTTCACACTGATTTCCTTATGTCTACGACGTTTCGGTCGTTGTTAACGCAACACATCTCTTCTCTTGTGGTGTGGCAAAATATGAGGATATCATCATCGACGACTCCGGAGGGGCAACCTTCAATTACTTTAACATAAACTTATATGCCTTTGTCAGCTGTCAGGTAAAAAGTTGCATGGGACGTCTTATTTCTGGGCTTCATACACGAAAATGTCCTCCCAGTTTGTTTTGAGTCAAACGCACTTCTATTATTATCTTTGATCAATGGATCCGTGTATTAGCTTCGTTACAACCCTAATCTAGAGTTTCATGACGTTTTAGGCCACAGGAGTGATACACACACCCCAGCTTTGTGTTGGGGCCCAAGCGGCTTACAGCTACCTCCACCAGTCTAAAGAAGATAGTGTTTCCTATCCTTGTAGTAAGTGAAAATCAAATCAGTTCCTCCATCACCTTATTCCTGATAAGGAGCTCTGCTTCATTCCCCAGAGATTTGCTCGTGGTCACTCTTATCACGAAATAGTTATACCTTGGAGGACACGTGCGGGTGGCAGCATTTGCTTTTGAGTAGAAAGCGGTCTTAAATGGGACAGTGGGGACACTGAGAATATCCCTCAAAAACTTTCACCAAGATGGTTAGAAATCCAGAGGGCTTGACGTTTGAAGGACAGTGAGTACATCCTCTCCCGCGGATAGCGTTTACAAGAATATACTTCCAGTCATGTGTTAACGGGTAAGGGTGTTAGCTCAAATGCCTTGGCACAGGCCACGGGTCCTCTGTAATATAAGCAAATATACTTTTTGTCCCACTTGTAGCAGAAATTTCATGGTCCATAAAAGATTTAACATTGCAATACAGCTTATAAAAGAAAAAATAAATTCAATAGCAGAAAAATAATCAACGGCTAATCCTGTGTAAAAAACCTACTATCGGTTTGGGAGGGTTTGAAATCATGCTAAGGTATGAATATTTCAATACATGTGATCTTCCTGGACGTTGAGGGTGTATTTGACGAAGTTTACCATGACCTTCTCCTATACAAAATAATTCGGGCAGGTATAAGTGAGAGGATTTTGTCACGGTTGAAGGACTACCTAGATGAAAGGAAATTTCGCACGAAGTTCGATCGAATTCGATCACCTTGACACAGCTCGTCATCAGGAGTGTCTCAGGGTTCTATCCTAGGACCACTGATGTTTTTGATTTTGATCAGTGATCTGCTAGGCCGTCTAAGGTGCCCAGTTCTTCTATACGCTGACGACGTAAAGATATGGAGGGCAGTTAAGTGTCCGAAGGACTCAGATAGACTGCATGCAGATCTTAAGCTTCTGGATGACTGGGCGGTGGGCAGTGGAACGACCTTCAACCTGAAAAAAAGCGCAAAGTAGTAAAATCACGCACTTGTAGACTGGAGAATGCAAGTTACACCCTGTGCGATGGAAGCTTGTCCTGCACAACGTCGGCTCATGAATTGGGTCCATTTTTAACGTGGATTACAAAAAGGATGCAGTGAAGGCATGTACGGTCATGCAATTTGCAGATAAATAGTTAGGCACACTCACTTCTGAGCTTTTTATAAAACTGTACAAAACATACTTCAGACCACACTTAGAAGTGCACATCATTGCACTCCCACTGCTTAGAACAGACGCGAACCTTTGGGAAAGATTTTGAAGACGGGTAACAAAAACAGTGGTGGGTCTCCGAAACAAACGTATGATGAACGGCCAAAGGAATTATTTCAATCTACACTTAGCTACCGTCGGCTTAGGGGAGACTTTATTACTGCCTGTAAGGCTACAAATGACTAGAATCACACAAACAATGGTGTTTTGCCATTAAGTACGTGCATGCTTCCTTGTGGAAATTCAGGAACGATGGCTCACCAGAGGGAAAAGATTCGAGTGCGCTCCTATTTATTTTCACTGAGAATTTGCTGTCCCTGGAGATCCTTACTGGCATATGTAGCTACGGCACGATACGTGGGCAGCTTAAGGCGAAGGCTGAAAAATCACGCCGTGACACTAGGCCTGCGTCCAAACAGTCTTTCACCCTAAAATATCATGTACTATTAACGGGTAGATATCCAAACTCATCGTTTTACTTCCTTACATTCTCCCATATCTTACTCTCCTGACCGCTCCAACTATCACACTTACACTTATTATTACTGATATTACATACATGCATATATATATCAACTTCACATTTAATAAGCTGTCTGTTTTTACGTTTTCTTTATATTTTTTTTCCGTCGTTTGGTCTGCATAACTTACACTTACTATATACATTATTACAACTGTTACCTCTTTTTCTTTTCTCAACGACATCAAGTGATTAACTAGTGAAAGGAACAACTCCACTCGCAGTAGAAACACAGTCTTAAAAACCGCATACTACAAACAGCATTTAATTAATCCCAGCTCCAATCCTTTCGAAGCCAACCAAAGCCACGATAGTCGAGTAGCAGGACGAACTTCGCTGAAGTTTTCCAAAGACCATGAGCCTTTACCTCGCAGCACAAAGAGATCAAAGTGGTCAATATCAGCTAGTAAAGATGCTACTGGACATATTGGACGATGTGGCATTAATTTAACGTTAGGCGTTGTAACTTGAAAGAGGCTGCAGTCAGTTTCTAGGTCATGATGAGTTCCTGCGTTGGCTGGTTATATGTTTTCGTGAATTCGTTTTCCATTGAACTTTAAAGGTTTTTTTGGATGTTTTGCTCATTTTGCAGTGTGTAGGTCAGTTTTTGTCACTGGATGCTACTATAGTAGCTTAATATATTAAGCTTATTTCAGCAGATGGATTGTTAACAATCCAACGGGAATTCCCGTTAATTAAAGTTTATATATCGTTAGCCTATTCCATAACGTAATATTAAGCATATTTAACTTTTCAATTAACGTTACTTCAATTAGAGAATAGCATGTTAAACGACTCAATGCTCCCCTTGAAACTACACTCAAATATAGTTATTTATTAAGAGCTCTTTTAATTAAGAGAGGCGTTAATGACCTCAGATGTCTTTAAACAGTAGAAAACGTTCTTCAAACGGCAGTTTTTACTTACGCCATCTCATTTTTTAATAAATCCGTAAATATTTGGCCGAAGAATTTCTTAAATCCCTAAATGTTCGACGAAAAATTTCTGGATACTAATCCCTATCTTCTCCCGAAGCACCTATGTCGAGCCTAAGAGTTTTTCTCTCTGAAAATACTCATTTACAGCGTTGTAATGCTGAGAATTATAATTCTCATATAATCAAATTATAATAATTATTATAAGAATGGTGAATATTCACCATTCTTACTAAGTTATAACACTCAGGCCAAAGTAGACAAAAAGCATTCAGATCAAAATTAACTAGTCGGGAATCAGACGCATATGCCATATAACTTCAGTTTTTGCAGCCTTTCAGTTTGAACATTGTCATCAACCAATGAGCTGTAAAGGCGTTCAAATAAGTTCTTGTGTATGGCACAATGTCATACTCCGATTCAGAACTAAAAGTTTGGTTGCTTATATCAATCAAGAATGCTGTTGTGTGTTCACTGTCCTGGTGGCCCGTAGTTAAAAAAGACGTCAACTTGCTACGTAAAATTAGTCCTTTGATGAGATACCACGCATTAGATCGCCACTTGAAAAGGTGGTGACCCAAGCCTCTGAAATCATATATTTTGTAAACCATGTTGCTTAACATTTGGATATAAACTGTAAATACATACGCAAACGGACATATCATGACCTAATAAAAATAACTAGACGCCCATCCTGAACTAAAATAATTTTACGCCACTAAGGCTTTAATGTATCTTTTCTCAAAGCTGTCGTAATATATGATGTTTCGTTTTCACTTACATTGCCTCCCTTTTATGTCCCTTATATATGTGCCCTCTTAAAGTGCTTATCTTATTTTAGTGTGAAATATCCACTTGAAATAGATTGGAAACACTATGGTAACTGTCAGGCCATTCACTTGCTTTGATTTGTTAAAATATGGAAACATGTAAGATTTTTTCTGCGTATCGTTTTACTTTTGAGTAACCTCTAGTGAGACTTTATGAGTGAGGTTTAGTCTTCACTATAAGAAGAACAGAATTTCATTTTATTGTGCACTTATCACATGAAACTATGCACTTCAAAGTTGAATGTGTTATTTCAGATCATCCTACTTTAGTAACTTCTCTTATGTCGTGAATCACAACTTCTGGATGTGTATGTAACCTATTGAACAAGTTAAATCTACATCAATTTAAAACCTAGATCGATATTAACTTTATGCCTTGTATCGGTTGTTGACTGACTGCGTTCCAACGTGGGATTTCGCGCAGAAGTGCAGCAGTTAAAGTTGACACACTCCATGTAGCACATAGATAGAGAAAAGAGATTCAAAAGAACTCTAATGAAGAAGCATTTACAGGAGAAAGAATAGTATCCTTGCAGAAACACGAAGATTTAGTGGGTGTTAGATATTACAAAGAGTGAAGCATCTACGCCATTGAGAATGGTTTCTCATCATACCACCGAATGTCAAGCCACCGGTTCTTAGAATCTTGACGACGTCAACATGGTAGAATACAGCTTCCTAAACAGCTAAAACCAACAGTCAGACTTTGTGATTTGATTTGATCCCCCTAAGATTTCTCCAACCTTATCTTATATTAGCTAACATCGTGTCGCTTAACACTGCGAAGCTGTTATCACATACTTATGATGGTATCCCATTAAGTTTGATTGTGTATCATTGTGACATTGGTGTCAGAAGAAAATTTCAGGTTGGTGATCAAGAAACTACTCGAGTTTGTAGTCATTTTCTATTTGTTTTCGACAACGTACAGTAAACACACATTATGCCGACTGTATATCATTTCCATACACCTTAAACTTAACAATTATTTGTTGTCACTATGTCAGCGTTGTTTTTATGCACTTAGTTGATGGAAGCTAGCAAAATTTGTCAACTCACTGAACACCGTCAGATTCGTTGCTTGCCTCACATAGTATATGTAACTGATTTACGTGGTTTGTATAAACTCTCAATATGTCTAGTGAACCTGAAAATGATGAAATAATGGAGGTAAATTGCCAGTAAACTTAGTAGTGAAGTATGGCACAGAATTTCATGAAAGCACTTTATCTACCGACCACATCAGCTTACAAAACTCCTTTTTGCTATCAATTCTATAATGCCCTGTAGTATAATTCCGTCCAGGTTTTGAGCTAGTAGATTTTCAACCATAGTCTGTTATACCTGGTCGCTCAAACCGTAGTAGGCGGAGCCACAGCTGTTAGTTCAATGTTATGCTTAAGTCAATGAGACTTTTCTCCACATAAAAACCAAAAGTTGATACCATTGCATCTCGTTTGTCTTATTTGACAACTTATGTAAAAATTGTTGATTATTCTCTATTTCTGTTAAAGCATTGATGTTTTGTTCCTCTGACAATCAGCCAAGATTAGCAAGTTTTCCATCTCTCCTCGCTATTACAAGCACTTCCGTTGACGAAAATGGATAGATTGGAGGATTACTATGAAACAAACATCACTAGGGAATGTTAAGTCAACACTTTATGCTTATTTCGACTTTGTATATTAAGGGAACAATCTCTATTGTATCCCTAGTAGCCTTAATATAAACAGTAGTTTACAATATGCATCGTATCCGTTATTATTTAATACTGGAGGTGAATAAAAGCAGTTATAATAAGCTACAAGACGCGAGAGTAATTCTCTTTAAAATCTATTCATTGAAAATGTGTTTTTATTATTGACTCCTGAACAGTATTATCTGATTTTTTTCAGTAACCTGGACATGTACACAGAAACTGTATCCTTTAGTATGTGTTGAAGTAGTTGAAATTCTGAGCTACACGGTTTAATTTACTTAGTTTTAGAAAAGATGTTATATGAGTGGCAAGTTACTTCACCTTGTCATTTGTATTTTTTGTTATTGTTTCGAAAGTATGCATCTTACATCACACAAATCAAATAAAAAGTTCTATCAAATCGTATGTAATTACATATGAAATAATAGTTGATTTTATTTCATTACGACCAAATATCCTGAAAAAACTATCTCCTTAACTCACTACTATCGTTTGCAAATTTAAACAACAGTATAGTATCAGTTTCTACCTACATTATTTGGCAAAATGGCCAGAGTATATGCGTGTATTAGAATCACCTACACTAACTTGTTTTGAAGGAAGTCATCATAAGGTTTCAAATGTTTTACAATCGGATAACAAACAGGAGTCAAGTGAAGCACATGTTCCTTCCACCAAGGAGTCGTTGATACCATCCTCTTGTCAACGACTAATGGGCTACATGATGGCAAAATCAGAAGGTCAGGGAACCGATTGGCATGGTCATGTTACAGCATTATCAGTGGCACCCGAGTATCGGCGTCTAGGATTAGCCACTCAATTAATGCTGGAATTAGAAGAAACTTCTGAACGGTAAGATCTGATAAAAAACTAAAGTCTTTTTAATTTTTTCGAGTCACGTAAATGTTCGTGATATCATTCTGCCCGAGTACTTTCAAGACTTAAACTCTACCAATTTGTCATTTCGCAACAGTTATACCGTATCCGCTACAGATTCGGAAATACAGCTCTATAGCTATTCGATCAATCTTCTTGATACACACTGTAAAATAGCAATGAATAGTAGTGTGCATTAAAGCCAAAAACGTGTGCATGCACACGAAGGCAACTGTTCTAAAATACTTTCAGTTTCCGTTTATTCACAGTTCAAATGGCTCCCAGCTACGTGAATATCAAACTGTTTAGACTACCATTCGATAAAACATTAGGCTAAAATTAGAGAAATCCGGCAAAATATTATATACCTTAAAAACAGCGGCAGCTGAAAATACAATATGCCACGTAGTTTGGGGATCACCTTATCAGTAAGGTCTGTCTTATGGAAACTAACAAGCTGAAATCCGAAAGTTTACTTCTTTGTAGACATGTTGGTAAATACAGCAGCATGTTTTGGAATATTAGTATTTCACTTTTCAAACAATATTCGTTGAGCGGTGATTCTGAGGAAAGCACAGTTGCCCAAAACAGATTTTTCATGGACCCAGACACAACCCACACTTATTATGTTGGTCGTGACTACTCTACTCAACTCCGCAGTCGGGGCTCAAACCCAGAGCACGCACTAATACAGGAAACTATTCAGGTTGAAGAATGGCAGAAATAACTAAAGTTTAAACACCACTTCTGTCACAGTACATTTCCGCAATATATTTTACTAGATCAGTCAAAATTTGTATGGCATTAAAATACAACTGTAACGACAGAAGACAAGGGCCAGGCAACAGACCATTTATTGAGAAAATCAAGAGGTATTTAAAGATTTTTATGTACATTATAGCTAGCGGAGAAGCAACTTCTTCCACTTGGTTGTTTTCTTGCTGAAAATTATTGCGCTACCACTTTGTGGCCGTTTCTCAGAAAATCAAGCCATATATCTGCAAATCATATTTCCACACGTTAGCTCCGCTGTGATTTTCTCAAGGTTAAGCTTTGTTATTGTTTTTCTCATGACGCGATTTGGGACGTAACATTGACTTAAGTTGCTGTCTACAATTTTTGGCTTGCAGCTAGCTCTCACGACACCACTGCTAATGGTTTAACATTTTATATAATAGGTGAACCATAGTTTTTCCTTTAGCGTTTCACACACCCTTTTTAAAATTCTATTCACCTTTGTTCATTTTCTTCCAATAGGAAACGTTGTTATTACGTCGATTTATTCGTGCGGGCTTCTAATAGTTTGGGAATAAATATTTACTCCAAATTGAACTATATTATATATCGCAGAGTCTTGAATTACTACTGGGGTTCCGTAGAAGATGAGGATGCTTTTGGTAAGTACATGGTTGCACTTTAAATATTAGAGATGGTACAGTCTATATATAATTTAGTAAAGAAGTAAGTAGCTCAACATAATGGCCAGTTCATCTTAATATTAATGCTAGTGTATGTGTGACTCATTGGTTTAGTAGTCATGCAATGGACTCTTAGTTCAGATCCCGTTAAACCTCGGTTTACGAAGCAGGGCTTAGAAAATAGAACTATATTTTATTACTATTAAATCGTTGATCATTCGAAATGCATGCTTAAGAAGCACTACTAATGTCCATCTCGGACTGTGATTAGGCATAGGTCTTCTCACATATCAGCGGTATCTTCCAAATTCCTTAGAAACATCCCTACGTCCCTCTCTTCGAATAAATGCGTCTTCGTCGCTTTTATCTATGAAGTAGGCAGCAACACCAATTGTAAAGACAAAACACAATGGTGTTTGGCAACAGATTATTTATTTAACAAAATGCAAAAAATCTTACATTGAAATTTCAATTAGTTTTCTGCTTTAGTTGTCTTAATACCATACGTTTTGCATATTTTCACAATGATCTTCATTTCTCCTCTTTGGAACTTAGTCTGTTACTCCATCACTCTATATTCTTGCAGGAGGTATCAGCATAATCTACTTGCAAACTTTTGTCAATGTTAGTCTAAATTAAGATGCAGAGACCTGTTGACCTTCAAGAATATATAATTGCTGCTTCCTAACTGCCTTAATTGTTGTTTGTGCAGCAGATTAAGTACTACAACGGTAGTCTTTACCTTGTCATATCGCTGCCGCGTTAACATGAACACCCAGCAGTCACGTCCGTAGTTGAAGACTTCATGTTCTTAACTTGATCCCAAACTATGCGAGCTGCAACCGCTATATAAGCTTTGGCTTGGAAAAAATCAGTTGAATCATATCACGAATATTTTCCAAACGAAGCAGATTACAGTAAAACCTATTTTATACATTGTCCGAACTAAAATTAGTGTTCGAGTGGTTACTGCAAATATACATGTATCATTTCCCTTCACGTTTACACTACACATATATGACTTGTTAGAAAGTCATTTGTAAAACACTGTTGTTATGCTACGTGAAATACACCCTCTGTAACACGTCTTATTCCTAATTTTTTAGATATGAGGAAAGCTCTTTCAGCTGATGTGCATAAAAAGTCCATCATACCAATGACAAGACCAGTACGCCCAGAAGAATTAGAACATCCATGAGTGGAAACCTGCTTGTCGACCACAAAGTACAGTCTACTGTTTGTGCTGAATGTGATGTTTTACTACCCGGGGATTTTCATATTTGTACCAGTCTGATATTATTAGAAAAACAACAAATATAAACCAAAATACACTTTTTTTAAAATCAAATCCTTTTGTTTAAAAAGAATATCAATATATTTAGAAAAAATGTCTTGAGGATCAGCCCAAATAACCTTACACGGAAGAAGTTTTCGTCTCTCTTCACATTGGTCTCACCGATTTTGTTCTACTAGAGGTATAAGTAAGAAGTACACAACAAAAATTAAATATTAGTTACCGGTATACAGTGTGTTGATCAATGTCAAGACAAACAAGCATACTGACACAAAACTCATTGCTACAATTGTACATTTTTTATGAAGACTCAATTATACTAGATAGGGGCACAGTGGTTAGGACTCTCGCCGGCCATGCACATGGTCCAAGGTTCGATCCCCTGCCGACGCACAGCTCATATCTATGGTCTGCCTGCAAAATTTAAGCTACCGATATCCATGCTGAAAATTCCATACTTGTATCAAAAATACAATGTGAAATCAAGCTGGATTCAAAAATAAATAGATAATTCCAGCATGCATAACATTTTGTTCGATAAAATCACAGTGTTATACAGTAATATTTAGTGATGATGTTTTGAGCACAATTTATTGATGCTCATAATTACATCAAGGTATGTCTCACACAACTTCTTTATTGTTTCATTTGTATACATGAGTAAAAATTGATTAGACATATGAATAAAATCAATATAAGATAAAGTACATTTTGGGTATAATATTAGTGTTATCAATAAAATACAATAAGATGTTTTTATAGTAAGATAAATAACTTGTTAGAATGTTATAATGTGAATTTAATAGATCTTAACATTTATTATTTTTCGATTTGACTGGTAACAATATCTTTTATATCTGTCGTATTTGCGTTGAATCAGCTTTGTTTCATGTGTTGGGTGTGTGGACTCGATGAACCACGATTCAGTAGTCAATCTCTCTACCTACCTACCTATATTACGCTTTAGAATTTTGACTCTGTCCCACCCTATTGTGTGGTTCTGTGTTAATGCATGCGGTGCGATTGCTGAGTTTTTTTCTAAACTGCTTATTTTCGTGAAGTCAATCATTCTAACCTTAGCTAAATTCTTATGTTCCAGCATTCCGACTACCCCCGACCTACTAGTTTGACCTATGTACTTGACCTCACTCACAGTCATTGTAAGGTATTTTGTAAATTATATTATTTTGTCTAATTGGGTCTACCAGGTCGTTTAGCCTACAGAGCTTGTTTCTGGGTGAGTTTGTAGGTTTGAATGCCGCATTAATATACCGATCAATATCGCCGTCGAAGCAAGTCTTGTATTGATTTTATGCGGCATTATGTCTAGTCAATTTTTACTCATGTATGTAAACGAAGCAACAAAGTTATGTGAGTACCTTGATATTGACTGTCAGCAATAAATTATGCTCGAAACGTCATCAGTAAATATTACTGCATAACACTGTGATTTTATCAAAATAGAATTTTATCCATAATGGAACTATACCACAGTGCATAAATTTTATTCCTATATCAATAATAGACGGGGAAGGGGAGTTAAATATTAGCTGTAGTCACTCTGTGCCAGCTTCCGCTGTACATTCTAGACGCCTTAATACACAGCTTAATGTAAGCATACAAGTTTTACATGGTAATTAAGTACTTCTTTTATAAGTCAAAAAATGCTTGTCGACAATCCTTTTAACATTAATCGACACGTCCATAAACGGCTAGAATTATATTCTCTATCCCATATTTTCATTCGATGTGCTGCGAATGGGATATACAGCTTTAGGTTTAAGGCTTTGAAGTTTCAGTAATGGTGGTATTGTTTTATTTATGGGATAGGGTTCCTAGTTTCACAACCAACCTTCGCTCTTTTCCGGGCTTGCTTCCGGTTAGATGAGGCTTGGGAATGCGTCGGACGGGGATCGAACCCCGGGCCACGTCCGTGTGTACATTGTATAGAAATATCCGTTGGTCTCTCTAAAGGTTTGGTAATTGCCATAAATGAACTTAAAATTAACCAAATCTGCACACTTCGATACAAACAATAATCGATAGAGAACCTAGGCATTACGTAAACGTTTCATTCAATGTATGCTTTGGGAATACTGCTTTGTTGCTTCAACTCCGACGAGGCTGCAACGTATTTAACTTACTCCTGGTCTTCATTATTGGATCGAGTCAGGAATTTTAATTTAGTGTGATACTTTTGATCAGATGTATAGAACATGGTTGCTGAGTGATATAACTGCAGTTTTTCTGAGAAATAAGTAATCAAACAGTTAACCTCATATAATTTGGAGCTTCTAAGCTTTATCTGTGAAAGTGGATTTCAACTAACTCTGATTTCCGATCTACCTACCTATCTGTGAGTGGCGGTGTAACACTAAAATATTCCAACAGCTAATGACTTATTAGAACTTCACTGAAACTATATAACTGAAGTCAATAACCCGAGGATGAAATTTTATATTTATGTAGACTTAATATATGACAGAAGATCTGCACAATATAACATTATCGCCGTTTAAAGTACACAATTTGCTTACCGTAAATGATTCTGCACAGCGGTATATTCGAACTTCATTATATTATTTATGTTTGTAAAGTCTTGCAACATCAGAAACTGACCAATCCGGCTAAAAAGAAACAATAATGTCAGCTTGAATAACACTTATTATTCCGAAAACAGAGCACTTTACCATAACTAAGTCATTAAACAGCATAAGAGATAAGTCGTCTCCGCGTCATAAGAGCGAAACTTAACTGCTTGAAATGTTACTGGCGATCTAAACTATCACGTGCTGATCTTAAAAGTTTACTACTAAGTGATTTAACTTTTAATGAGATGGGTTACCTAATGGTATTATTAAACCTGATGAAGTACCATGTATTGGTCCAACGAGTTTTCCTTACGGCTTATTAAAGAGAATGCAGCACTCTTATTCCGCAGGAATTAGACATTTTCACAATGGGAAATCCAGCGGAGCATTTTCGAAGAGTGGGGAATCGAAAACCAAAGAGACTGAAATAATGGCAGTAACAATCTACGGCGACAAGTGTGTCAGTGTGGTTCTATGAACTGCCGCAAATATATTTTAGTGTGGTGTAGCTGATATATGTATGCAAGACGAAGTACGACAGTGCATTTCATTGACCTTAGGTGGAATATAATGAATAATTGGATTGTGATTCAGTCTGAACAACTGCAAAAAGCTAGTATTTGGAATGCATTTCAATGTCGAAGGAGGGTTTAGGTTGGTGATACTTTTCCTGTATTTAGTGATGTACATCAAGGTACCATAAGGAAGATTCCTGTTTTCTCATGTGCTTGTTAGATTGTAGATTGGCAAATTGTACCATAATACAGGTGTGTAAATTCTTGCGTTAGTTCGTCCGTTAAAATCTCATACCGACGAAAAAACAAGTTGAAGTCAGGAAAGAAACCTGAAGTGGGCAATACTTTGATTACACAGCTTCCACCCTATAAAATAGAATGGAGTTAGAACACTACACTCAGTGTATTTCTCTAAGCATTTTTGTGCGAAAACTTAAAGATACTCTTAAAATTTCTGTGGGGTTATGCGTTTGTATGTCCGCTGTAGCGAAATGATTGTGTACACCTAAGTGAGCAAAATATTTCTTGTCTTGCTAAGATTTTATGATTAGGTACTTAGATCGGAGTAGTAAACAGTGGTCAGTCAGAAAAAAAATTAGCAAGGAATAGAATGATAGGCTCTAGTAAGATACGTAACCTAAGAGTTCGAAAGCATCACCTTTCATTCAATGAACCGTCCAAAGCTTTTCATAATCTTTGCCTACGATCATAACTTTTTCTATGCAGAGAAAAGTGCATGGTTGGCTTAGATAACTGGAATCATAGTTAAAGACAGAATTCATGTAACAGGTAGTACATTTTTTGTTACAGACAAATAGTCAACGTCGTTAAGGTTATTCACGCTTCCATTTCATCGCAAATAATAACGTGAAGGAGTACAGATATGCTGCTAATTCTCGTTAAACTGTATGAAATCACTAAATCTTTAATAGTATGTAAGACTGTCAACCCAAGCAGTATCGTTATAAATAGTCTTGAATCCACATTTAACTGGTCACGTGACTCCAGATACACTATACAGTAACCACTTCATATAGTCTTAATCAACGAATATAGTCGCATACACAAAATCTGCAGGTAACTGAAAGTAATATAAGTAGGTAAATTCGGCAAAACACCCATATTTCCCCCAAGGCTGTTTAGGGTCCCCCAGAATTCCCCAGGAATCATTCCTAGTTCGTTTGAACACCTATAAAGGAAAATTGAATATTTAAAGTACATGGATTCATTAATAACCTTTTAACCTCGCCTAGTTTACCATCCCGCTAGCTTTCTAGCCAGTTCCAAGCCCATGTGAAGGAGGATCAGATGTGGGGTTAGCGACCCTACCCCGGAAAACCAACCAAACTGCTACAGAAACTTCAACACACAAATGTTAAAAAATACAAAGAACATAAAAACAGACTTATTGGTTAAAATCGGAAAGGCGAAATGACGCCGCGGGTTAGGGAAAGCCAGTCAGCCGATGTGTCTTTTCTCGATGTGAGCAAGAATAAGAATGAGGAGGTGGGCTGTCCATACAATGTATGAGGCTGGGAAGCCTGCGTACGTAGCCAAAGAAATGCGAAGATATGGCAAAAAGTGCTGGATATCTGCGAGAGCAGATGGAATGGATGTGGATTAACAAAGTTGTCAACTGGAGAGTCAGTAATATACTCCGGTCATCCAGACGGCAACCACGAGCACACCGAGGGAGTGGCTATAATGATGTCAAAAGTGGCAGCCAAAGCCCTAATGCAGTGGGAGGAAATTTCATCTAGGATCATGACAGCAAGATTCAACTCAGAAGGAAGAAAGCTCACAATTATCCAATGCTACACACAATGCTGCAAATAACGCGGAACAAGAAGAGAAGGAAGATTTTTACAGACAAATACAAACAGTAATGGACACCTCTCATGGAGACATCCAAATCCTAATGGGTGATGCGAATGCCAAAATGGGAACTGATAATACAGGAAAAGAACTCACTATGGGTACAGAAGCTCTCGGAGAACTATTCGCAGACTTCTGGGCTTTCAATGATTCCCTAATCGGAGGCAGCGTCTACAAGCACAAGGGCATACACAAAGCAACATACATTTCGCCTGGTGGACACACCAAAAACCAGATAGATTTCATCTCAGTGCCGTTCAAGAAAGTGAAAACAGCCTGCCCGGACGCAAAGTCGGGAAGGGGAGAAGACGTGGGCTCAGATCGTCATCTAATTCAAGCAACCTTCAAGCTAATAGCCTTCAGAACAACTGAAGATAGACTAATATTATAATTTTTTGATTACAGCTTGATTCCACATCGTATTTTTGGTACAAGTATGGAATTATCAGCATGGATATCGGCAGCTCAAATTTCGCAGGCCGACCATATATATGAGCTGTGCGTCGGCAGAGGATCGAACCTCGGACCATGTGCATGGTCGGCGAGAGTCCTAACCAATGCGCAACCGACGCACATATTGACATTCACGAGGATATAATTGCTGCTTACTAATTGCCCTAATTGTTGCTTGTGTAGCAGAGTAAGTACTACAACGGTGGACTTCAATCGCCCTACTTCAAGATGTCCCACGCCTACCATTGTACTTAGATTTTAGATAATTTTTTCTCTGAATATATGGCTTCGGTCACTCAAAGGTATGTGAAGATATGTCGCCGTTCAAGCATCAAAACAACTACTAGATTACGAAATAGTGTGTAATAAGGAGCAACAGAATTTTATAACCTTCCGTTCTTATATGTCTTTTAATATCTGTTATTGATACTAATGTGGAGAAATTGACGGAAATGCTGAAAGCATGAAGTTGTCGTTTATTTATTCGCTTGGTTAACCTTATTTTAAAAGCAATAAATGAACAGAACGATATCAAGTGAAATGTTACAACAAATGAGATGAATAGCCAGTCCTACGAATAGTGTCACCTTAGGTAAATTAAGTGAAAGTCTGAATATTTTCAAAAGCCTTTGAAAGACAAGAAAATAGGTAATTTCCCAAAACGCAGTTCCTATTGATTACTTATATATTGAGAGAAACTGGTTTCACAAATTGTTAGATACAAAGAAATCAATGAGCTGCATGTTAAACAGTATTTTGAAGTCAAATCTTAGTGTATATCACACATTATACGGCACTAACAAGGAAGTTGAACTCAAAAGCTTCAACTTTTACGATATAATGATGAATAATACATCAGGGAACTGATGTTTTCAGACACCATTAAAAAAATTCTCAAATGAATTTAATAAAGAAATGGAAATAATGGAGTCCATAGATGCTGCTACACAGAATTTCCTGAGACACTGAAACAATAACTGCACGTTGCACTAGGTGACATTAATGGTTACGGTAATATAGTGAATCCTAAAGAAATTTCATGTTGTAATTTCTACCGGCTTTGCCTCCAATTTTTTTGTATTTGTATCAAACAATTATGCATAAATCCCAATGCAACCTTAAAAAGTTTTAGCACCGAGAATTATCTTGCTTGGAAAATATGTATTAGTCTGTGTTTACTGGCATCCTTCCTTACACTACTTATATTAAGGGAGTAACAGCACGTCACTAATTCATTACAGCGATGCAGAAAACACTCGATTACTGGATGAAGGAAGACACAAGTTCACTGGGTTTTTACTATGTGAATGTCGTCACTTTAATATAAGAAGTTACTAATTAATAACCATTTTAAAGATTCGCATTCCGCTGTGTTGGAGCAGACTAGGCAAAGGAATACCTCGGAAGATCTCCAAATGCTTTATAGTGATTGTGAAAATTTCTGAGAAAACGTCCATCTTTTTTGTTGCATTTCCTTTGGACTCCCTGTTATTTGTTACATTTATCTATACCAAAAATTTAACTTGGGGTGCTCATACACAACGCATAAGTCGCACAATTATGCAGACACACTAGATTAAGACTATTGGATACAAAATACACATTTACTTCGAAGTAATCTGATATTTACCTGTCACAAATCCTGGGAAAATGTCGTGTTATTGCGTATTGAATAACTAGGAACCAAACAATTCCGAAAGTTCCACCAATAGTGAGTCCGGCAAGAACTTGACTGACGGTGTGATACAGCAAATAAACCCTGGAAGTGAACTGTGCTCTTTCAACACATACCTGCTACAGCAAACAACTGAAGTTAGTGTTATGCACAGTGAAAGAATGAACACTCGTAAATGACGGCTAAATGACTTCTGGTTAAGCCTTTATAATTGACTGGCTGAAATCACTACCTACCTTATATACAGAAAAAGTACAGTGTAAGCACAGAAGAATCCCATAAACTGTGCATGATTTGAAGGCATACCTGATGATTCAATGCTTGGATGAACTGAAATAGAAAGATTGAAAATTAACACACCTGAGGGGAAAGGCCTAGGCTGGTTTATCGATGATTTGAAAATACAGTTGCTAATTTCATTCAGCAAGCACCCAAATAAATAAAATATCTTTAGACCAAAAATGCATTGCAAATGTGTAATTCAAAATACTGTATGTAAATCTCTCCTTGACACAACTAAGGTCATGAGGCTAATCATTATTAATATAGGCACCATGCTGGAGTACGCCAGCAATTTTCCAAACTTATCACCTATAACGTTAGAATTATGACTGCCTTTGATTACCTATCGGATATTCGACATGGAAGAGGCTCAGTGACTTCCACTTAACAGTATCCATATTTGTGTTCAACTACAGTAACTCCCCAAGGAAAATTACCGCGATCTGGGATTTTTAGATTTATTGAATGATAATAGAAGGCTTGAAGCCTATGCTAATCATTTTATAATAAATTTGTGTGTTTCTCCAAAATATCCTTGAGTAAATAAATTGAGTGTGCTGGCACCACTTCCTCCGGGAGTCGGTTCAGGAGTTTATGACACAGCATAACAACCAGTACTCCACATATTAAAAGCTCCTCCTAAGCTTTCAAATTGTCCTGCTATGTTCTCTTAGTTATTTCATCATGGTCGCAGGGAAGGGAACAAGAAAATAGTTCGGGTCCATGGTCATTATTGGATATGTTAAACGTTCTATCGAATCCTCTCTGTCAACTTTATGAGATGGAGGGGACACACAGACCGTTCAGTCTTTCATAGTATGATAAATTGGTAATACCAGGAATCGTAGGTGTTGCCTTCTTTTGAACCCATTCTAGAATTAGCCCCTTTAAGATAAGGACCGGCTGCCTCTTTAATTTTCTAGTTTTGACCTTACTTGAGATGTGTATATAAAAGTGAACCTATCTCCAGATATTCTGGTGGTCGTCCCTAGTATTGTCCAAAAAGATATGAAACTACGAGCTGCCACTACGCGACAGTATGTTATGGCTTTTGAGCCGTGAATTGCTGTGACATGCAGATCCATATTGGTCTGAAGTGATGATAGTATTATTCCCTCTGGCCCATACGATCTAACGTGTGTCCCGTTCGCACGGTTGCGAATTTCGCCGCATTGATTGAGAGCGTCAATTTTCTGGACGACTTCAGAATTTTTAGGGGCATCCTTGTACCATAAGCGTTTAATTATCGCCATTCAACTCCCTCCACAGTTATCTGGAGAGAGGACCGTAGCTGATTCGGCGAGCAAAGGTAACTCATTGGTATGCAAGATAAGAGGGTCCGAGTACGATGCCTTGTGGCAATTCACTATATAATGTCGTCCAACAGAGAACTTTAGGGTTGATCCTGACTCTCTGTTTCCTACCTATAAGGAATACCCTGACCTGGTTTAGGAAGCCGCCCATGGTTCCAATACTCTCCAATTTCATGAACAATCTTGTGTGAGGTGCTTTACCGAAAGCTTTTCTGAAGTACATGAAGTCACCGTAGACAGGTCTTCGGTTGTCCCTTGACTTAGCCCTCTCCTGCTTTGAGAAGGTATTTCAGGTCTGAAAATTTTTCATGGAGGCCGTGGTGTGATCTGGACAACAATTCGTTGTTCCTAGACAAACCGCGATGGCTTTCTTGACTATTATTTCCAGTATTTTAATTATGGTGCTGGTTAAACTGACAGGGATGTAGTTTGAAAGATTGTGCCCTCATCCTTTTCTGTGGACGGGGGTAAATGCGGAATTTCGTGGTCACACCGTAACAACCTTTTCAAGAGAAATAGCTTGCATATCATAGTCTGTAGGCCCGCTATATGAGCCAACAGATGCCTGGATGAAAGTTACTGGGTCCTATTGACTGACCTGGATCTAGTTTCTTTAGAGAACACGATGAGATGTTTTGGCAGGTGTCGATAGAATCTACCGTACATTCTCCTGAAGCAGCGGGAGCTGATGTTATGTGAGGTGGCAACTCTTGCATGTAGACTTTGGAGAAATAGTCTGCCGCTGATTCTGGTTTTTCCTACTCCTTTTACTTTACTTTTTTACTTTTGATTTACAACTTGATTCCACACTGTATTTTTGGTACAAGTATGGAATTTTCAGCATGGATATCGGTAGCCCAAATTTTGCAGGCCGACCATAGATATCAGGTACGCGCCAGCGTGGGTTCGAACCCCGGACCATGTGCATGGTCGGCGAGAGTCCTAACCACTGTGCCACCGAATGTGTCGCTGCTTATAGTTAGGTTTGGGACCTAGTTGGTAATTCCGTCCTTGACGTTCTTGCAGGAAACGTTTTTGGGTTGTGCCTTTCAATTTTGGTCTAAATGCCTTTTGAAACTCAACCTCCACCGACGCATTTCTGCAAAAGAATTGTTCCTGGTGGCGGGGCACACCTCTCTGGTCCCAGAAGTTTAAAGTGTGGTGAACTGGTGCCAGGTTTTAAGCTTCCGTCTGAGCAGTCTGTGAATCTCTTGGTTTATTCATGTGACTCAATAACTTCGACACTTTGTGACGGATTGAGGAATGAAGGGTTGGGTTTCTTGGGCGTAAATTTGCTTGAATCAGGTTGGCGCAGCTTCCATATGAGATTCTAGAATTTTGTGCCGGCCCGTGATTGAGCGGCGGAGGCGAAAATGTTTATATCGGCCTCCCAGAGTCTTGATCGAGCTGAGGTTTTTGCCCATTACACTACTGCGTTGAGAAACTTGAAAGTGAGCACAGCGCGATCAGTTCTTCTTAAGGATATAACATGTAATGTGGTAGGAGTCCTGTGAATCATAATGCGTAGGATTCGTGACATACTGTACTTGAGTTAGTAAAACGGTAGATTGAGACAGTTCACGGGCAAATAAGTTGCCTGAAGATGCCCTTTTTCAGGCTCGTCCACTTAACGTATCTGTTTCAGGGTGGAAAATCCAAAGTCGCTAGTGAACTTATAGATCTAGCCTCACCCACAACGCAAGTGGATAGTGGACAGCCACTACCAAAGACAGATGGTAAAGAGGATGACAGTGAATGCAATAATATAGCAACTCACAAAAAGTGAGATAAAGCTGCCATAAAATGTATAATATGCATGAGTTCAGGAAGACACCAATCATTAAGAGCAAAGTCATTCTTAGCAAAAAAGAACTCAAAAGCAGGTTGACACTTCTCAATAAGATGGAAAAATTAAATGGCTTCAGATCCCATGACTAAGCATGAGTATCAAACTGAAAAAGTTAAAGCAATCGTACATAAGCTACTTCAAATAACAATGATTGCACTGAAAAGATAGGCCTAAAACAACGACATTAACAAAGGTAAATTCACTTCAGATCTGGCAAAAATATAGGGGACACCACATGAAATCACTGAAGAAACCCGGGTTGAAGAACACTGGAACTCTGCGAAGTGCTCAAGAAAACATGTACAACTGCTTTAAGACGAAAGAGGACGCAACACAAGGAGTTTCCCCTGAACGGACACTTACATCCCAGGCAGGCAAAGAGAGGAGGATAGTGGGACAAAACTTGGACCAATGCAGAGATACACAAGATACACAGGCGAAACCTGTAAAGGTGGTCAAGGGAACCTAATTATCAAGGAGGAGAGACTAATCAAACAATGGGATGATCACTTAAAAGGACTCTTGAATCGACCATCACCTTCAACTCGTCCAGAAGTTCCATCAAAACGTCGCACATAACTGCCTGCCAGTGGACTCCAACGAAAGCAGAAATCTCGAATGTAACCAAGTTACTGAAGCCTAGAAAGGCAGCAGCAGATGGAATCCCCTTTTTCAAGAATTGAAAACAGATCCAGAGACTACAGCAGATATGTTGACTCCATTGTTGCGAAACGTTTGCAAGCAGGCAAATGTGCCTACTTATTGGAAGAAAGATCATCTTGTCAAACTACCGAAGGAGGATGACTGAAGCTTACACAGGAACTGATGAAGAATAATTCTCTTGTCCACAACATATAAGATACTAAGTCGACTCATCCTTGAGAGAATAATGGATACACTGGATGCAGGACTCCACCCGGAACGAGCTGGATTCAGGAGAGGTAAAACATGTGCTGATCAAATCGCAACTCAGCACATCATCATCGAACAGAGCGTAGAATGGCAGTCACACCTCTACCTCAATTTCATCGACTTTGAAAATGCCTTCGATGACACAGTGTTGGCCTCAAAGTAATTTGCAAACTCTCGCAACACTATGGAGTCCCCCAAATACTTATCAACCTCATCCAACAGCTATATGACAATGCCATGCGTCAGGCGATCCACGACGGAAAGCTCAGCGAGGGGTTCAAAGTGAATGCAGGAGTAGGACAAGGCTAGCTGTTTATTATCACTAGGGATATTCCTAATTGTGGTGGACGGAATTATGCGTCAGACTGTGAGTGATGAGGAAACAGGAATACTTTGAACCACCTATAAGAAGGCTCTAGAGGACCTGGATTTCGTACTGTCAATGTAGTTGAAGATTGAACGATCAATTCATGACTGTTTGCTCAAAACCAACTCCTCCATAATTTTCGCGGGAATCAACAATCAAGCAGTTATCGTCTCATCGTTCGTTGTTCAGTGGAAGATAAAAAACTACCAGAAATCTTGTGTGTAATAACCTTATTGTTGGTTACATATTGGCGTAAGAATAAAGGATTCTCGAGTCGCCAATCAGTGTTCTGGGCTTTTGCTTTGGTCAATACAAATAGTTTCTGAAAGTCTTCGAGGGACAGCGTGAGGTCCAGCGTAGTAAGAGCTGGACATTGACAGTGTATGAGAGTTGGCTGACAACGAATCCAAATAATCTTCTGGCTTTAGAAACTTGGTTGGTAGCATAAAGAACTTAGATCAGTAGAGTAACGTTGCCCGAGGTCAAGTACAGAAGGAAAGATGGTCATTAACTTGTCATATATAGTTATGTGTGGTGCGATGCGAAGACGACCTGAGCATAACAGACCACACTTCTCCACGTTGACCTGCGTCATCCAAGTCCCAATATTATCAATATCCGATTGAATTTTATGGGACAGTTTTGTCACTTCTTGGGTGGTACTGTGGTAGACCACCTTCAAGTCATCAGCATACAAGAAGGGTCTGATACGCTTTGTAACACCACAGGCGTCATTTAGGTATATAAGGAAGAATAGAGGTCCTAGTAAACTACCATGAATTACGCCAGTTGATATAGGAGTGGTGGTGGAAAAAGTGCCGTTAATCTCAACAGACGGGAACCGACCACATATAGATGAGTTACAACATTGTAAGAGACTGTCAGATATACCGTAAGCCTTAAGTTTTTTCAGGAGTAAATTATGACATACTTCATCGAATGCCTTCTTAAGATCAATATACATAATGAGAACAACGAATTTTGGGACTGTAAGTCCAGATATAAAATCAGATGGCTCCAAGTGGCAAGTCATACATGACCTGGACTTTATAAAACAGTGCTGAGAATGTGTTTTGAGATTTTCAGTCAATAAGAAGTCGGTTATTTCGATACTGATCATCTCCTCGAGTGTCCTTGACAAAACAGATTTTATAATGAGCAGCCTGTAATTCTTTACACCATATTTTGAGCACTATTTAAATCTATGGATAATATATGGCCGCTTCCATTTGAAAGGATAAACTCCGTTCAAAAGGAACGTTGAGAAAACTTTAAGCAAAAGGAGAGGTAGATCAAAGTCACCATTTTTTAGGAAGGACGAGGAAATTGAGTCAGGTCCGGGAGTATTGGAGAATTTCAATGACCGCACCGCACTTTCTATAACATCAACATTAAAGCATATATTTGACAGTGTTTGGTATGTTACAGAGTCGAATTCGATGCATGCAGAAATATCATGTGTGTCTGAGTCAGCAAAAGTGCTTCTTAAAGATTTCATCCATGCCTTCATCATCCTTAACAGCAAAATTATTACGAAGAATGTGGGGAAATTTACATTGAATTTGTTGCAGACCTTTCTGGAAGTAAATTGAAAAGAGACCTAATCCGGCAGTTAATTTTAAGGGCAAAAAAGTATTCTTTATAAAATATACTGGTGTCAGCTAAGTCTCATAAACTAACAATGTCCAGCTCTTACTACGCTGGACCTCACGCTGTCCCTCGGAGACTTTCAGAAACTATTTGTAAAAACCAACGCGAAAACCAGAACACTGATTGGCAACTCGAGAATCCTTTATTCTTACGCCAATATGTAACCAACAATGAGGTTATCATACACAAGGTCTAAGAATAAATGTTATAACAATAAATCACTACTATACTTCTGATAGTTTTCTCTCTTCCACCGAACAGCGAAGAATGAGACGATGACTGATGGATTGATGACCCGCGAAAAATATGGAGGAGTTGGGTTTGAGCAAGCAACCATGAATTGATCGTTCAATCTTCAACTACATTGACACTCCCCGGCAAAAAGGGGATCCATCCCTTTTTCCCATCACGACCAATACACTTTTACATGGATGTCGGTGCGAGAACCTGGGCCACATGGACAAAGCTGAAATCGAAAACAAACAGAAAAGCCCACACACCACAGACATACCCACTGCATAATCTCACTCTTCGACGACGACCTACGCCTTCCAGTTAGACCCATCCTCTTGACATCTTGCAACACAATCTCCACTTGCCAGAATGACTCTTGCAGAATGCAACGTGACCATAGCAGCACCTCACGATACTCCACGCACATCCTCTGATCTATTCACTATCAATTACCACCGAAATCGCTTGTCACTCATTCTGCTTCAGTTCTAGTAACGGTGGCGTGTGCGAGCCTCAGTCGTCTACACTGCCGCTCCCCGGAATGTGGACCACAGCTTACAATTATCTCCGTATACATTTCATTCTCAGTAATAGCCTCCCCGGTGTATACGACCCACCTGCTGTCTTTAACATCAATCAATTTATTCACAGATGTAGAAGACTCGAAACAATTTCAGAAGTAAGCATGACGAAAAATTTAACAAAGTTATGCATAACAACAAGTTATGAAAACCACAGGTAAACGCAATGAATCCGAAGACACCAATTTATATGACACACCACACGTATATACAAACACAGCACATAACATCGCAGATCAGGCGTTGATGGAATTCCTTTGACTTATACCAGTACGCCCACAACCCTTCTCAGGTTGACGCCCTAGGTTGGAAAATCGCCTCAGAGTTCATTTGCTGACCTTCTCCTACCATCTATTTCCTCAACTCTGGACGGTAACACGCCCATGTCATTGTATCGTAAAATATAGATGACTAACAAACACACGACGTATCTGGTCAACCAAGCGTAGAAACAGAGTAATTTGCACCAAGGTTACTAGGATTCAGATAATAACTCTAAATTTGAAATAGCTTTATTTTTATTAATTTTGTCCCTGGTATTTACTATAAGAAATTAAGTAAGCGTGTTCCTATCCTTTATCAATGTTTTTAAAAAACTTTCTCGCAAATTGTAACCTATAAATAAATAAATAAATTTATTCTAAAAATACAGTATATGAGGGACGCCAGTTTGCAGGCATCATCAAATTGTTACAGAAATAAGACCATATTATTCAGTCACCATTTACAGTCGATAGCAAAATATGTTTAACATGTACGCTGGAGATTATACATACACTTGATAAATGTTAATCCCAGTAGTATAAAACATCCTTTTCACTTATGTACAATCATTTCTGTGCACAGTTGGAAAAATCTGCTAGATTGTCAGTGAGTGCAACACATCAGGAAATGCAGAAGTAATGTCTTTGCATTAACAAAAAATCATGTCTTTGGTGGATGGGTTATAAAGGCTTGGGAAAAAAATAAAGTTTGAAGTCAATTTTCATATATAAATTTGTTGTGTGCAGAATACTTGAATTATAGTTCATTGATGTGTTATTTCGAAATCAGTGATTTGTTTATCTAATCTGATCTGCAATGTCATTGTTGGGAGTAAAATACATAAGCTTTAGACGCATTAATTAATGGAATTCTAATGCTTGTGGGTATTTTCTTCTCGTGATGAAGGTTTTTGAAATTCAGTTGTTCCGACAGGAGTTATCAATACTAACTGCTCAGCAATATTATGGATATAATTAGCCCACATTATCTTAGGAAGGATGGGTTGTAGTTTCTGAGGCGTATATGATTCCCGACGAGCGTACATATATGTATATGATATTGCGGGAAGCTATACATATAACATGCTGTCAGTTTTGTCCAATTTATTCAACATATTGCGATACGTAGAAGTACTGCAAACGAAACTTTTGGGCATTTGCGGGTTAGCATCTAAATCGCTGATATTTTATCCAAAATTATGAAAAGAGAAGACGTTCAGCGAAGAGACTCTTTTCGGCGAATTCATCCACATAGCTGTACAATCGCATTTATATATAACTATTTTTACGTGTGTGTGTACATGAGGTTTGTCAAAATTAGATAATTGATCAGGTAATAAAAGAATGATCTAATATAGAAACAAGGTTAATTGGACAGCAACTAAAGTAAGATTGAGTTAGTAAGTTAGATGACGTAATATAATTGACTAAAATGTTTTAACTTAGGTCAGGGTAGCAACAGAGGTAATTACAGGTAGAGACTAAGTAGAAGTGGGGTAGATAATAATGCCATTTAAATTAGAACTGAAATTGAGCAATTAAGTTGGATGACGTAACACAAATGACTAGAAATTGAGCGTTGGTCAGGTCAATTAAAGTGGTAGTGAGGTGTAGAAATTAAATCGGGCGGGGGCAGAGAACAAGAAAGTTGAAAATGCAAAATATTACAATTAAGAAGACAGAATAATACCAATGAAGAGACAGAAAAAAAGGAAAAAAGATTAGGTAGAATTTACTTTTCAGGTAATAAGATAGATTGAGTCCATTGTAAGTGTAGTGATTGAACGAACTTCTTCTGTATGCAGAGTTCAGGGCTTAGCAAGTGAATCGCCATTGCTTCTGCAGTTTGAAGAAGTCTGATTCGTACACCTTTAGGAAGACTACTTCTTACTCTGTAGACTACATTGAAGTTTGTTTGGGGTGCAGCTTGGTGTCCGGATTCTATCAGATGTTCTAAGATGGAGATGCGGGGACATCGTTTTTCTCCTTTGTAAAACCATGCTGGTAAGTGTTCGGTGATACGCTTGGAAAGCGACCGCTGGGCACGGCCGACATACCTGGCTCCACACGAGCAGGTGAATTGATAAATACACATTGATGAGGCCAAAAGTGGTAGCTAATCCTCCGTGTTCACATGAATCATAGGTTTTGTGGGGAAGACTTAGATCAAGATCTACGCCATTCCTTCGAAGAATATGTGCAACAAGTCACTCGGAATAATACAACAAGAGTAAAGCAGATCTGCTCAAAAGTCTAAAGCCTACAATTAATACCGAATCTCCGTTTCCAAGTAATCCAGAAAAATACGTATTCAATCTTTCAGACATCACACTATCTACTACCCAATTAGAGGCACTATTTCTAGGTCCAAAATTCTGCGTAAAACCACAAAGTATTGACAAGCCACAATGCCAGATTCAGTTTGAAAATCTAATAAACCAAACTTACGATCTCACACCCACATCAGATGAAAACCTACAGCAACTCAAAGCATCAATCCTCGACAGTTGTCACAAGTTTATAAATACCAAACCCAACGGAATGTCCATTCTGACGAAGAGGCACTATAAGGAGCTGAAAGAACTTATGAGAAACGAAGAGATTATGATATTACGTCCTGATAAAGGCGAAGGAATCGTATTCATGAATCGTAAGGACTATATCAGTAAGATGCTGACTGTACTATCCGATGAATGTAAATTCACAAAACCGATTAACGAGAAAATCATGACTGAACAAACCGAACAAAAGCTAACGGACACACTCCGTAAGCTAAAAACTGAATCTTTCATCAGCAACGAAACGTTCGAATCTATAAGACCATCCGGCTCAAATATACCACGACTCTACGGACTTCCGAAAGTACACAAGAACGGCATCCCTCTTCGACCGATCCTCGACATGACCGATTCGCCTTATCACCGCACAGCATAATGGCTAGCAGATCTACTAGAACTAATCAGAAGACAAGTTTTCTGCCACACAATTCGAGATTCATTCGACTTTATCGACTCAATTGAAAACATCAACGTATCCAACAGGGCCATGATCTCATTAGATGTCACATCACCATTCACAAATATTCCACTGACTGAAACAATATGCTATATAAGCGAACTTATTGATTCCAAAGGAATAAACATCGGCATGTCCACCGAGAGTCTTAAAGAACTTCTGCTGAGGTGTACCCTGAATATTTAATTCTCTTTCAACAACGAAATATATCACCAAAAGGATGGTATAGCTATGGGCATACCACTAGGCCCATTACTTGCAGATTTCTTCACGGCAAAACTCGAAAACACATGCATGAAGAAAACGATCGATACCTTCGGAATCTACAAGAGATATGTCGACGACACTTTCATTATCGTCAACAATGAAGAGAATCTAGACGACATCCTGAAGTAGTTTAACAACTGCCACCCCGCAATTCAGTTCACGCTGGAGAAAGAATCCAACTCTAAAATATCCTTTCTTGACATACACCTAACAAGACGAGAACAGGATGGAACACTGAAAAGATCTATCTACAGAAAGTCAACATGGAACGGACAGCATATTAACTTCCACAGTTGGGTACCCCTATATACCAAACGGAACCTGATCCGTTCACCTAGCTACAGAGTTCGCAGAATTTGTACCCCGGACACCGTAGAAGATGAACTGGACAATCTCAAGAGAATCATCGTCGAGAATTGTTACCCAGAACGATTTATTGCAAAATCTATGAATCCTAGGCCACAAAAGCCGCCCATGCACTTTATTAAGGAGACCAATGTACTTGCTTGTCGCATTTCCATTGGTGGTTTATTCCATATCTGTGCATACCTGATCTAGTTAAGCTTTTCCCTGGTTACTGTTTTACATTGTTCGATAGGTATTGTGCCCTTAGTGTGTCTTAGTTTTTAGCCATTGTCATCTGAAATTGGAGTGCCATTAGTAGAGTTAAAAACTAAGTGGTTTAGAAGCTTACAGTAAAGTGTTAAGTTTAGTCTCAGGTGTGTTAACCATATTGTTTCTAGTCCTAGGGTACCACATCTAGTGGAGTATCTCGCACCATATTCGGTTCCGAGTAATTTTCGCGTGAAGTACCTCTGCATTCCCTCGACTTTTAATTTGTTCTCTATGCGTATACCACTATACATAAATGAACAGTAATCAAATAAAGGACGCACACAAACCTTGTACAACAGAATTCTGGACTCATTTCTGTAGAAGTTCCTGAGTAGAAAGCCGATAAGTCTGCGTGACTTTGACACTTGTTTGGAGATATGTTCAGAAAATGATAAGTCATGTGAGTATTTTAGTCCTAGGTCCAATACAGATTCCAGTCGTAAGAGTGCATGGCCTTGAATTGTCAGGTCAAGTTCTAGATTGTTACAACCTATGCAGAGCCAGCCACATTTGTCGACATTAAACTGGAGTTGCCAGGTGTCACACCATCTATCCATTTTTCTAATTCTTGCTGTATGGCGTTTACCGTTATTCTGAGATCTGTGTTCTTGCATTTATAGGTCACTTTTAAGTCATCTGCATATAGTATTGTTTTACCAACACTAAAGCATCCACAGATACTGTTTATATATATTATGAATAGGAGTGGGCCTAATACACTTTCCTGGATTACACCACTACCTACTGGCTTAGGCCTTGAGATTATCGGGCCAACTTTCGTTATCTGACTTCGGCCACAGAGAAATGATTTTATCCAGCTCAGGAGAGGGTCACATATCCCTAGTGAGCATAGCCTGCTGACTAGCAGATTAGAGGGACTCTATCGAAGGCTTTTGTTATATCGAAATATAGCACAAATACTAGTTCTCTGTTGTCCCTGCTTCGTGCAACTTCGTTGAAAAAGTCCATGTGACAGGTCGCTTATGATCTCTTTTTGAGGAATCCGTGTTGTGATGGATTGATAAGTTCATGTTCTAGTAAGTCGTCTGACACTTGGTCTTTAACCACTTTCTCCATTATTCGTGATATTACCGGTGTTATATTAACAGGTCTACTGTTGCATGCACTGGTTTTGGCCCCTGCTTTGTGCTTAGGTAATATGTACGTGGTTTTCCACACTTCAGGATAAGTTCCAGTTTCCAGTGAGAGAGTAAATATTCTAAGTAACAAGACTACCATTTCTGCGCTACCATTTTTGTATTTGACAGATGGTATATCGTCTGTTCCAGTACTACCATTTGACTTCGGTGTCTTAATCTCTGAGTCTATATTCTGTATATTAAAGTCTATTTCTCCTGATTTGTGGTTACTTTTGCAGGTTATTTGGAATTTTGGGGTCGGGTGTACTCTAGTGTCATTGCAAAACCACTCACTCGGGAATTCACTTGTAACCTGGTGATAGTTGTATATCATACCCTTATGTTCCAAGATGCTCACATTACTGTCTTTACTGCATTTTAGACGTTTCTGCAATATCCTACAAAGTTCCTGAGTTTTGATGTTACCCATAAGCGCTTTATTTTCCTCATGTTCTGACATCATTTTGTGTTTCTCTTCTATTGAGGATGTCCTAAGAAAGCTGTTTCACCATAAAGCTTTCTCGATATCCACTTCTCTGAGACCCTTTCGTCATAAACGATTGCGTTTCGCTCCCAGACTTCTCTATTCTAGGGGTGGGATGCAATATACGGCAAACTTGCTCATCGATTGATTGACACTATCTTTTACTAGTTTCAGGATATCATCGAACTTTAGCTCAATACCGTCATCCTCCATACGAGAGCTTATCTTCACCCACGTCGTTTGCAGTCGAGTAGGTAGGCGTCTCGCTATTACCCATAGAACGGAGCTTGAGTTCAGGTCGCTCATGCAATTCATCGAAATCAACGTATTCTTGTAAGTCATCAGATTATCCAAAAACTCAGTGAGTGCCTTGGAGTCATCTTGTAATTGACTACCATTGTAACAACAGAAGACAAGGGCCAGGCAACAGATCGTTTTATTATGAAAATCAACACGTATTTATACATATTTCAACAACATTATTATAGACAAGCGCAGTCATCTGATTGGTTGTTTAGGTAGACAAACGCAGGCTTCTGATTGGTTGTTTCGGGATTCCTTGACAAACAGAGTTCTCTCTGCGAATCATATTTTGCCACGTTAACTTCGCTGTGATTGGTTGTTGACTCAGCCTTGTTCACGGCCCATATTAGTGACCTAGACCTTAACGTAGATTAGTGCCAACCAATCGGCTAGCAGCCTGCTCTCACCACACTCGTCCCCCCGTCAAATACGTGCGACTGAAGTCGGCTTGATCTACTTGGTGCAGGCGTCATCGTTGGCTTGTCTCGCTGTATCCATTTCTGGAGCTCGCTGACGTTCACGCGCCTCTCATTGTTCGCCATTGCGACTGTGTCTGCGTAACCCCATCTCGAAGTGACCATATATGGTCCTTCCCACTTTGGAAACTGTTTGCCTGACCCTGTCGAACATTCGTCCATACTTCGGCTCACACTTTCATATGCTGCTTTCACCCGACCTCCCAGCAGCGTCCCAAGTAGCAGCTCCATCGCTGACAGATCTTGAACGCCACTCAACTGCGCAGAAGCCTTGTAGTCCTGCCCGAAGATCCATATGTCTCCATCGAAAACAGCAGGGCATAGGCTTTCCATTTGTCGGTAGGCAGCGACACCAAATGTAACAACAGAAGACAAGGGCCAGGCAACAGATCGTTTTATTATGAAAATCAACACGTATTTATACATATTTCAACAACATTATTATAGACAAGCGCAGTCATCTGATTGGTTGTTTAGGTAGACAAACGCAGGCTTCTGATTGGTTGTTTCGGGATTCCTTGACAAACAGAGTTCTCTCTGCGAATCATATTTTGCCACGTTAACTTCGCTGTGATTGGTTGTTGACTCAGCCTTGTTCACGGCCCATATTAGTGACCTAGACCTTAACGTAGATTAGTGCCAACCAATCGGCTAGCAGCCTGCTCTCACCACACCATTACCTTTAACAGCCTCGAATACGTTTCTTACAATCGCCGAAAGTTTTCCAAACCTTTAACGCAGGATGAGCATCGCCTCAGTATATCCTTCGTTTGAAGGCATAACCTTGCAGCATTGCACAGCTCATGCAGCAACTACAGTGCAGTACCTCAACAAATACATTAACTTCATTTCAACATTTAATAAAATACCACTCAACATGATCTCAAAATCTTTGATAAACTGTGGATAGTAGGTTGCGTTTCCATCGAAAACCCGAGGTTCGAATTTAGGTATCTTTAAACCCTTAGTATCCCTAAATGGCGAACCATGAACAACAGACTCATCACGCTGAATATCATACAAATCATTACAGTCAACAAGCAGCTTAGCATTACTTACTTTCCTGTCTGCTTTAAAGGCGCGTTAGCCCTCCTTTGATCCATGCATCGCTGAACTTGACCTAAAACTCCTGAAAAGTTCGAGATAACACTTGTCCAAAGAAGACTTGCAGACACCAAAAAACACGAAAAGAAAATCTCATACACCGTCAATGTCCAGCTCTTACTACGCTGGACCTCACGCTGTCCCTCGGAGACTTTCAGAAACTATTTGTAATAACCAACACGAAAACCAGAACACTGATTGGCAACTCGAGAATCCTTTATTCTTACGCCAATATGTAACCAACAATGAGGTTATCATACACAAGGTCTAAGAATAAATGTTATAACAATAAATCACTACTATACTTCTGGTAGTTTTCTCTCTTCCACCGAATAGCGAAGAATGAGACGATGACTGATGGATTGATGACCCGCGAAAAATATGGAGGAGTTGGGTTTGAGCAAGCAACCATGAATTGATCGTTCAATCTTCAACCAGGTTGACAGCTTGGGTTATGTATCTCAGTTTGTGAGTCGCTGACTCTGCCTGCGCTCCCTCTACTTTAGCTTGGGTAATCACGTAGTATCACCAGTTCTGTAGCTGCAAATGTTCCTCGTGGCCTTGTGTGTATGAAACCTATTTCAAATATCCAAAGCAGTTAGCCTACATCAACATTCTGCATCAACTGATAACTCGGAAGTTTCTTGTAACAGCATTACGTTGGCAGTGTGTTCTTCACACGCTGAGTGATTTCAGCTTCTAGTACCGGTTGACTGTTGTATTAAATATGACCCACACCTAGCACAGTGTACCATATGAGTTTCGTGACTAATAAACACCGGAATCAGCCACACTAATAGAGTGGAATTACCTGGATTAATACAAACCTGAAGCACACATAAATAAAAAAAAACTTAAAATATAGACAAAACTCAAACTCTAAATAATGTGAAGTCAAAATGCTGTGGAATATTTCCAGCGTCGTAAACAGAGTTGAAAAACTTCTTCGATCCCTTACATTACTCCCTGACAAGGATCAACTTCAGTTTGTTTGGCACAGTGATAGAAGTTCCTCAGCGTTGGCGGATCTTGTTGAATTTGTAGAATCCATTGTTTGTTGTGAATCTGAATCAGAAAGCAGAAGAACGGCAGAAACTAGCAAAGGTAAAGAGATTAATCCTGCTAGGAAGATAGCAGCATTAATATTGTGACAGAGCAAACGACCAAGTCAGGGTTTGATAGAAGCAACCTGTGGTCGGGCTGGCAACATCCTAGCGAACAAAAGGTCCTTGGGATAAAACGTGATTAACAGTACATGCATGCATCTGCAATCAGTGAAAACATGTTACTATTTGGACAGTATGTGAACATGAGTGTCTCCAGCAGGAATTTAATTCCTAACTTATATTCGAGGGGAGAAAAGAAATGTTAGTATCTGAACTAAGTACTGTTGCATAGGACCGTTAGTTGAGTGATAGAAGAAACACGAATGTAACCGAGAGATGAGCTCCAAGTTCACTGTAGCATGATATCATTTGGTGAATTTATATAAAGTAACTATGAGTGATGCTGGGAACCAGTTGATGTTAGATTAGAAGAAGTATACACACCACTGGTTATAATGGGTAGTTGTAAGGAGAGTCGCATGCGTATGTCTCTAATGCACAGTGGGAACTAAGCGATTGTAAATTGGCCTGGTTAACTTGTGAGTTTGCCTCTGAGGTTGCTGTTCAGTGTGAAATAAAGATATTATACAACCGGTGTCTATAAGTATTTAGCCTGTGACTTGATTTCACGTAGTTGACATGGTAGTCGTACTGACCTTAGATGAGATCAATACACTTTAGAATGACGGACAGGGAATGCTTTGTCTTCAAATTAAGATTGAAATGAAACATCCCATAGTAATCTGCAGGCGAAAAACTGTCAGAAACACTGAAACACTATTTTAAAAGGAAAATTATGGCAACTGTCAATGTAGTTGAAGATTGAACGATCAATTCATGGTTGCTTGCTCAAACCCAACTCCTCCATATTTTTCGCGGGTCATCAATCCATCAGTCATCGTCTCATTCTTCGCTATTCGGTGGAAGAGAGAAAACTACCAGAAGTATAGTAGTGATTTATTGTTATAACATTTATTCTTAGACCTTGTGTATGATAACCTCATTGTTGGTTACATATTGGCGTAAGAATAAAGGATTCTCGAGTTGCCAATCAGTGTTCTGGTTTTCGTGTTGGTTATTACAAATAGTTTCTGAAAGTCTCCGAGGGACAGCGTGAGGTCCAGCGTAGTAAGAGCTGGACATTGACAGTTTATGAGAGTTGTCTGACAGCAACTATGAAAGACATAAAACATTTTCACATAAGTGTCTCGTATGCAAATACGTTATTTATCTCTACAAATGGAAATTGATGTGAATTGTCCCCTCTATGAATAGAATATATGCCTTCTGCTGCAAACAGATAATTACATTTTTCTGCAGTCGACAGAATATTGTTAACTTTTGCTCTCCGAAAAACACATTTTGTCTTACTCTGAAAATGGTCTTCTGTCCGAACCATCGTCTCTAGTACAGAGAAGGAAATAAAAGTTGCACAATAAGAATCCAGACGAAACGTTTTCTGACTACATTGTTGCTGTGGAAGATAGGGTGTCAATGGAGTTGAAGATTGAACGATCAATTCACGGTTGTTTGCTCAAACTCAACTTCCCCGATTTTCGCGGAGGCATCAATACGACAGTCATCGTCTCATCGGTCGCTGTTCAGAAAGAAGAGTTAAATATCGTCAGAAGTAACATAACGATTTATTATTGTAATATTTGTTTACAGACCTTAGTTTTCTTAGTTTGCTTAGTGATACTTGATTTATATGCTGGTGTAACAATACATAATACTCAAGTCAACAATTGGTGTTTTGGTTTTTTCGTCCGTTATAACTAAGCGTTTCTGAAAACTTCAAGGAACAGCGTGGGCCCGAGCGTAGCGAGAGCTGGGCATTAACGGTTTATGAGACGGTAGCTGACAGTTTCTGACGATAGAAACAGATCTGGCGGATTGAAACAGTTGGTGAAAGTTTGGATAGTCGCCGTTCAGTTTTCCTGGTGCCGGTCAAGTCCTCTTTGAACAAGCAATATCTGGAACTTTTTTGGAATTGGGTCAAGTTCAACAATGCCTGGGTCAAAGAAGGGACAGAGTGTCTTGGATGCAAACAGGAAAGTAAGTCATGGTGACTTGTCTGTTAATTGTAACGATGTGTCTGATGTTAAACATGATATGGTTGATGTTACTGTTTCGCCGTTCAGGGATAATAGGAACATCAAACTCCCTAGGTTTGAACCACGATGTTTTGATGGAAACCCGGCTGATTATTTACAATTTGTAAAGGAGTTTGAGATCATGTTGAGTGGTTTTTTATTAAATGATGAATTGAAATTGATGTATTTGATGAGATATTGCACTGGAGATGCTGCAAGAGCTATACAGTGTTGTAAGTTTATGAAGCCAAAAGAGGGCTACGATGAGGCTATGAGCATATTACGCCAAAGGTTTGGAAGACCTTCGATGATTGCAGGGAAATTATTCGAGGCTGTTAAGGGTAATGGTGGTCAATTACAGGATGACTCCCAGGCACTCACTGAGTTTTTAGATAATTTGCTAATTTACAAGAATGGAATGATTTCGATGAATCGAATGAGTGACCTCAACTCGAGTTTTATACTAGAAGTAATAGCAAGACGTCTACCTACTCGACTGCAAAGGAAGTGGGTGAAGATAAGCTCCCGTATGGAGGATGAGGGTATCGAGCCAAAGTTTGATGATATCCTGAAACTGGTAAATACTAGTGTCAATCAATCTATGAGCAAGTTCGCCAGTCTGTTAGATCTCACCCCTAGAATAGAGCAGTCTGAGGGTAAAACGCACTCATTGATGACGAATAAGCCTCAGAGAGGTGGATATCGAGAAAGCTCCATGATGTCTAGTAATGCATATAGACCTAGTGAGTGTAACAGGTTTCGTAGTACATCCTCAACAGATAAGTTACAAGATGCAAGACAAACACGGTTTTGTTTCACACGTGTGCAAGAGGTGCATACAGAAGTGAACTGTGAACCAGTGAGCAAGTTCAGTGATAAGCTAAATGTAAACTCCAGGTCTGACTCCGAATTGTGTGACGATAACGGTGTTGTGAAGAAGTCTGTAGTTGCAACTGGTAAGCCGTTGCTGAATAGAGTGTCACAGAATAGAGTTACTGCTTCAGAGTGGAGTTCTGACTCCACAAGTTTACAAAGTATAACTAGTCAGAGTGAAGATATAAAACCTTTAATGATTTGTGAGGAGGAACCAAAATTGTCTACTTCTGTTATTAAAGAGTTTGAAAATGATGAACTTGACGGTAAAGTGAATATTCGTGATAATGATCATGATGCTTCACATTTGTCTTTGGTTGATCATTATGAGATGAGGGATATGCCTACTACTGCTAAGTTAAATAAAGGTTCTGTACAACTACAACGTGAAGTAGAATTGAACGCAGATGCAGTTCCAGAAGGTGTGCATACTTGTGAGACAGTCAGTGTAATTGATCAGCGTGTAGCCCACCTATCATCAGATGCTATTTCTAAACCTGAGCTGATAGTAAAAGACAGCAGTGGTGGTGGTCTTATAGGTAGACAAATTTCTGAAAGCCGAGCAACAACAGCTTTTGATCCACCGCTAACTTCATCAACTGATATCAATCAGTCGTCGTTGGTGCTGTCATCCACAATGAAACAGACACCCATCAACTCAAGTATCTTGTGCAATGACTATGATAGTATTGGTGCGTTTGAAAAGACGAAAGATATTGCTCAGTTTAGTGAGAATAAGCCAAATGTAAACGAGAGAGTAATTGTTAAATTGACTTGCACGAATAAAGGCATTTCTAGTTTCAAGTTACTATTTGAATGTTATTATCTTTGGTGTAAATTACTCTGTTTCTATACTTGGTTGATGAGATATGTCGTGTGTTTGTTGGTCATCTACATTCTGCGATACAATGACATGGGCGTGTTGCCGTTCAGATTTGAGGATATAGCTGATAGAAGGAAGTTAGCAAATGAACTCTGCGACGATTTTCCAACCTAGGGCGTCAACCTGAGAAGGGTTGTAGGCGTACTGCTGTAAGTCCTACAGTTCTTCAAAGGGTAGCGCATCAATGAGCAGTCCAATGTGCTTGGTGTATGATCTTGTACATATGTTCATATTGTATATACTGAATTGATATCATCTGTCATCTAGCTGTTGGTAATTCTGTTTGTGTCCGGACGACTTCCACTTGGATCATCAACCTGAGAAGGAATGTAGGCGTACTGCTGTAAGTCCTACAGTTCTTCAAGGGTAGTTTGTCGTGTCAGAATCCACAACATTTGATGTGTTGATTGTACATATGTTTGTGTTAAATAGTTGTGTGAGTTCCAATTGATGTAATTGTTGGTTAATCTTGTTTGTGTCTGGACATTCCACAACTTACAATCGTCAACCTGTGAAGGGTTGTAGGCGTACTGGTGTAAGTCCTGCAATTCTTCAAGGGTATTCCATCAAGACATGAAAGCGAGTTTGTGTGTACTGTTTGTATATACGTTTGGTGTGTCATATCAATTGGTGTTATTTGAATTCATTGTGTTTACTCGTTGTTTTCGTATCTTGTTGTTATTGCATAATTTTGTTAAAATTTTCGTCGTGATTACTTCTGAAGTTGTGCCACTCTTCTACATCCGTGAATGAATTGATTGATGTTAAGGACAGCAGATGGGTCGTATACGCCGGGGAGGCTAGGCTATTGCTGAGAATGAAATGCACACGGAGATAATTGTTAGCTGCGGTCCGACACGCCGGGGAGAAAGAGTGTAAACGACTGAGGCTCGCATGCGTCACCGCTACTAGAACTGAGGCAGAATGAGTGACAAGCGATTTCAGTGATAATTGATAGTGAATAGAAAAGAGGATGCTTGAAGAGTATCATGAGGTGCTGCTATGGTCACGTTGCATTCTGCAAGAGTCATTCTAGTAAGTGGCGATTGTGTTGCAAGATGTCAAGAGGAGGTCTCTGTCTGGAGGCGCAGGTCGTCAGCGATGTGTGAGATTGTGCTGTGGGTATGCTTGTGGTGTGTTGGCTTTTCTGTTTGTTTTCCATTTCAGCTCTGTCCGTGTGACCCAGGTTCTCGCAATGGCATCCAAGTCAACGTGCATTGGTCGTGAAGGAAAAAAGGGTTGGATCCCTTTTTTGCCGGGGAGTGTCAATGGAGTTGAAGATTGAACGATCAATTCTTGGTTGTTTGCTCAAAATCAACTTCCTCGATTTTCGCGGAGGCATCAATACGACAGTCATCGTCTCATCGGTCGCTGTTCAGAAAGAAGAGTTAAATATCGTCAGAAGTAACATAACGATTTATTATTGTAATATTTGTTTACAGACCTTAGTTTTCTTAGTTTGCTTAGTGATTTATATGCTGGTGTAACAATACATAATACTCAAGCAACAATTGGTTTGGTTTTTTCGTCCGTTATACTAAGCGTTTCTGAAACTCAACAGCGTGGGCCCGAGCGTAGCGAGAGCGCATTACGGTTTATGAGACGGTAGCTGACATAGGGCTTCAACAATACATCCTTTTTTTCTATTTTCTGCCATCCTCTTTAGCTGGCCAAACGATTATCCACATTCCTTCATCTCCTCCAATTCACGCGATCTCTTCCGTGTCATCCTCCCACTCGGGTAATGGCCTGCATTTTACGTGATGTCTTTCGACGCTCCCCCCGAACGAGTGCCCGATACATCTCCATTTTCTCACCCATATTTGTTGAACAAAAGGCTCCTGGTTGGTTTTTGCCAGGGATTTGCGTTACTTGTCGTTTCTCGCATGCCATTTCATCTTCTGCAGAACCGGAAATGCACGATGCACCCTCACCAACATGAAATCAATTTCTAAATCTTCTGCACTACACAGCACAAGCAACAAGATTCAGATTTTCGATACGAATATGAAGTCAGTCAGTACTTCTATATGAGTCGAACACTCGGCGTACGCGTCACGCAAAGCACTCAGAAGAGTCTACATATTTACATAAACAATCGGCTCCGTGCAGAAGATGGAACGACATGCGTGAAACAATAATTAACGAGAATCTCTGGCAAAAAACCAACCAAGAGCATTTTACTTAAGAAATATGGAGAAAATTGAGATAGTTCAAAATATGATGGCATACTTTAAATAAATCATGTTTATGATCTTACTCTTAACTCAAATCGGGATTCAAATAATCCATTGGAACTATGAGGCTATGGGTCTCTGAAGGAATCGACACTAATATGATGCATAAATCCATGTAAGCATTTTAGCCCGTAATGATGCAAATACTTCACTGACTCTCCTGGTGAGTGCCGAATACTGATGAACTTCACTTCTGAATTTTTTACCTAATTAAGTTTCATGTCGACATCTTGGCCTCTCCATTAAGCTGGCACTCAGTTGTATACCCACCAGCTTCACTCATATATTTGGTTGGCGAAGTTGTGAAGCCATAGTGAAATCTTTAGTGACTTTAAATTTTTGTCAGAGAATATAATATTTTGTACTGTGCATCCCATCGTTATGATCTGAACTCTTTGGGTAACACACACACTACCCTCATTTTCAGTTTATTGGCAGGTAAAGTCGGTTTCTCAACTGTCAGTTGATAGACCTGTGGATCACTTGTCCGGTGTTCTACGCAGCAAGATGAAGCAGTATTCAGTGAAACTGTGAGATATTGCAGACTCAAGAAGGTCATGACATGACTCCGAAATAACAGTGAAACAATTTACGAACGCAAGAAGTAGATATCCTATGAGTCAGTTGATCGGCCGTTCAACAGCTTGGATGAACTGCGTGTTTCGCTTGCCTGAGCATCCTCACCCAGTCAACACCATCTATTGTGGTAAAGAAGGTTAACTGGGTGCTATTTATGTAAAAGGAACGATTCCTTGTAAGGTTTTCCATACCCTTTACGGTCTCTGTAAAATAATTAACAAAGCCAGATTTACTGGATGTTCAGATACAAGTATATGTTAAACCTTAAGCTACCGATACATATGAAGGCCCTCAAAATTATAAAAACTTACCACAGCGTGTTAAGACGGCCCTAGCCGCCCTCAACCAATTCTGGGGATCAAAAGCAGTGGAATTCAGGATACAATGGTTTATTTGGATGACACAGTTACATCTGGCAATCACGGGAAGAACAACTAGATCAAGCTTTGTTGAAGTTCAATTATATTGGCTTTAACTTGATTGAAGACAAGTGATTTTTCATGAGATCCATTAAATGGCTAAGTATCAAAGTTGAATAACAATGGTCAGCTACCTGAACTGAAAAATGTAGCTAGAGTTCTGAATACGCTCGTCTAAAACAATATCAGTATTTAACTTCCGTCTTGGGGGTTAACCGGTTTCCGCGTTTATTTCTTCTAGAAGTTCATCACGTGGGAAAATATTGTAACGATTTTTGTGGGTGGATAAAGAATGGACACACTTATGTTATTCCCAGATTGTCTGTTTGAAGTCAAAAAGCTACATCTTTCTTTCTGGTAACTATGGGTTACGATCTGAAAAGACAACAGTTGTTACCTAATCAACGAATGGGCGCAATTGGCTTCCATATGATTCCACATAATTTCGAAAAGCTGCTTGCACACAATGCAAGAAATGTAAGAAAAGGTGAGGAAAAATTATGGCCAGGTAGATGGAAGGATCAGTGATGGTATTTGCGGTCGGAATTGCAGGTAAAATGCCTCGTTGCCGCGTCATGTCTTGTTTCCAAATAACCATCCAAGGCTGCGAAATCCTAGCTTTCAAAACAGCGTCAAGTGGTTCCCAGCTTGGGGCAGTTTCCGCTAGGGAGGAGGTGAAAATTTTAACTAAGTCCTGTCAAATAGGCATTCATATAATCAGCAAGTATGAGAAAGGCAGACCGACTTCAGCCTACGATAATTAAAGTGGCCATACTTCCTGATTACTCTGGACCGTAGTATTGTAATGACGGAGAAAAAGGGTCAAGCAACAGATCGTTTATTGAGAAAGTCAAGAGATATTTATGGATTTTTATGCACATTATAGTTGGCGGAGAAGCAACCGCTTCTGATTGGTTGTTTTCTCTCCAAACATTATTGCTTTCTCTCTTTGTGGCCGTTTCTCAGAAAATCAACCCATATATGTGCGAATAATATTTATTTATTATTATTGTTTCCTTTAGTTCCTAGAGAAACATAGGGCTTCATCTGCGCACCTCCATTGCCTTCGGTTTTCTGCCAACTTTTTCACCCTGCTCCAGGTCTGTCCACATGCTTTCATCTCCTCCTCGCATGACCTCCTCCAAGTCACCCTTGGACGACCAACTCGCCGCCTCCCTTTCGGGTTCCACTCGAGCAATGGCTTGTTTAGTGATGTCACTTGATGGTTTCCTCAGAGTATGGCCGGCCAATCCATCTCCATTTCTTCCAGCCTATTTGTTTCACAATCGGTTCCTGGTTGGTTGGTTCGCTCATTGCCAGAGATCCCTGTTTCTGATCTCTTCTGGCCATCTGGTCTTGAGTATTGAGCGAAGACAACTGTTGATGAAGGTCTGAAGTTTGTTTGAGACGCTTTTTATGACTCACCAAGTCTCTGATCCGTATAGTAGCACTGACTTTACATTGGAGTGGAAAATCCGGATCTTATTTTTGATGGTGAGTGCTGTTGACCTCCACACAGATTCGAGAGTAATGAAAACTTGTCTTGTTTTTCTGATTCTGGCTTTGATATCCTCGTCAGTTCCGCCTGTAGTTGAGACGATACTTCCCAGGTAGGTGAAGGAGGTTGTTTCTTTCAGGTTCTTCCCACTTATGCTGATTTTTGCCTGTTGTTGTTGTTGCTGTTGATGTTGGCTAGGAATCTTCATCACCTCTGTTTTATCTATGTTCACTTGAAGTCCTATCTTTGATGCTTCTTCTACCAACTTGTTGCTTTTCACTTGCATATCTTCCAGTTTATGGGAAATCAGACATATATCATCGGCGAAATCCAGATCCTCCAAGTCTTTTGTGTCAGTCCATTTTATGCCTGTTCCCTCGTTGGTTGCCGTTGTCTGTCGCATTATCCAATCAATTGCAATCAGGAAGATCATTGGCGATAGTAGACAGCCTTGCCTCACTCCCGTCCTCACTTCGAAGGCTTCCGTAAGTTTCCCGTTGTGGATTACTTGGCATGCAGCATTGTCGTATAACTGTTGGATGAGATGTATAATTGTCGATGGGACCCCGTAGTAGCGAAGTAGTTTCCAAATGACCTCTCGATCGACGCTGTCGAAGGCCTTTTCAAAGTCGATGAAGTTGAGATAGAGAGGTGACTGCCATTCCAAGCTTTGTTCAATGATGATCCGTAGAGTGGCGATTTGATCAATACATGATTTGTTTCTCCTGAATCCGGCCTGTTCCGGACGAAGTTTTTCATCTAGGGCTTGTTTGATTCTCTCCAGGATGATGCGACTTAGTATCTTGCTTGGAATGGACAGAAGCATAATTCCACGCCAGTTTTTACATTGACTTAAGTCTCCTTTCTTTGGAAGTTTGAATAAGTATCCGTTCTTCCAATCCTCGGGTACTTTGCCCTCTTTCCACACCTTCTCCAGCAGTGGTGTCATCAAGTCCGCTGTTGTCTCTGGGTCTATTTTCAAAGCTTCTGCTGGGATTCCATCTGGTCCCGGTGTTTTCCCAGCTTTTAGCATCTTGATTGCATTCAGGACTTCTGATTTCGTCGGGGGGTCAGTGTTCACTGGTAGTTCTGCTTCCGTTGTTGGTATTGTTGGGCGCGTTGTAGGTGGCGGACGATTTAGAAGTCTTTTGAAGTGTTCAACCCAGTGCTTTCTCTGTTCCACCTCTTTGGTGATTGACTTTCCATTGTCGTCCTTTATTGGCTTAATCTGTGTCGAACGTTTGCCCGAAAGGTTCCTAGTTGTTTGGTAGAGTGTGGCGAGGTCTCCTTTGCCTGCAGCTTGTTCTGCTTCGTTTGCCATGGTTTCATAATATTTTCTTTTGTCTTCCCTGGCACTCTTCCTCACTCTTTTGTTCAGTGTATTGTAGCTTGCATTCAGCTCCTGTTTTTGTTGCTCGTCAGTGCACTGGATAATCTTTTGTTTCACTGTCCTTCTCTCTTCTATTAGTTTCCAAGTGTCCGTAGTGAGCCACTGTTTGTCCTGTCTCTTTTTTCTGCCTAGAATTTCTATGCAGGTTTGGCTCCACACCGTTTTCAAGTTGTTCCAGTGCTTTTCGACGCTGACCTTTTCGCTGGTGTTGATTTGTATCTCAGCTTTGTCCTTTATGCTTGCAATGAAGATGTCCTTTGTAGCCTGGTCCTTCAGCTTTTGAGTGTTGAACTTGGCTTGTGGTCTATCTGCAGCTCCTGATTCCCTGAAAGCTTTTAATTTGATTTGGATTGTCCCTTGTACGAGATAGTGGTCTGAGCCAACGTCTGCTCCTCTTCTTGCTTTTGTGTCCAGTAGGCTGCGCCTCCACTTCCTTGAGATTGAGATGAAGTCGATTTGGTTTTTGGTTTGCCCGTCTGGTGACACCCATGTAGCCTTGTGGATATCTTTGTGCTTGTATACACTGCCACCAATCACTAGTTCGTTGAAGGCGCAGAAGTCGGCGAAGAGTTCTCCGTTTTCATTCATTTCTCCGAGAGCTTCTCTACCCATGATGAGTTCCCTTCCTGTGTTGTCTGGTCCCAGTTTGGCGTTCATGTCTCCCATTAGTATTTTCATGTCGCCAGCTGGAGTATTGTCCATTGTTGCCTGTAGTTGCCTGTAGAATTCTTCTTTCTTTTCGAGGTCTGCGTTGTTTGTGGGTGCATAACATTGTATGATTGACACTTTCCTTCCTTTGGAGTTGAACCTGGCGGTCATTATCCTGGACGAAATCGCCTCCCATTGTATCAGGGCTTTCGTTGCCGTTGGTGACATCATGATAGCCACGCCCTCGGTGTGCGTGTGGTTATCTTCTGGGTGACCGGAGTAGATCACTGACTCACCCGTTGACAATTTGGTGAGTCCACTCCCATTCCATCTGCTTTCACATATTCCCAGCACTTGTATTCCGTATCTTTTCATCTCGTTGGCGATCTGGGCAGCTTTCCAGTCTCGTACATAGTTCGGACGTTCCATGTTCCCACACAGACTTTTTCTTTTGGTGCAAAGAGGTTCATTCTGCTGAAGGTTCTGTAGCAACTTTGTTTACAGGGTGGGGTTGCTAGCCTCACGCCTGAGAAAGGAATGATTACATTAAGTTAAAGTTTAGAGAGAAGCAACTTTTTGGGTTGCTCCCCTCAAAATCAGAAAATAACGGACAAACAATGAGAACAACATCAACAAAGGAAACAGTTCACAGAAAAAAGGGCAAAAAGCGACGACAACTATACAATAAGACAACATGCAATATAGTTCAGCACAGTTAACTAAAATGATATCTTAACCATAAACTCACTGACTTGGAGCAACTTGAACATATAAATCCAACAATATATACAATTATAGATGTGTTTATGTTTAAAAATTCCACAAATCCATAGTTATATGTATTATCTGTCAATAAGATTATAATTTGTGGATTCAGCGATCGAAAGGTAAATAATTGTGATAGTTTCCACAAACTCTTGGAACAAAATTACACAGAAACTAGAGATTTTATTAATAAGCAAATTATCTATGAAGCATTGCCTCAACTACAGACGGAACGGATGGAGATGTCAAAGCCGGTCACAATCAGAAAGGTGAAATTCACCTTCATCAACATGAAATCAATTTGGAAATCTGTACTCCACGGCACAAGCAACAAGATTCGGATTTTCAACAGGAATCTGAAGTCAGTCAGTGCTTTTATACGGGTCGGAAACTTGGTGGGTGCGTCACAAAAAGGATTTCCAATAAGTTGAAAACTTTCATCAACAGCTGCCTTCACTCCATATTGGACATCAAATGGCGAGAAAAAACCAGCAACGAGAAAACATGGGACAAACCAACCAAGAACTTATGACTCAGCAAATATAGAGGAGAAAATCGAACAGAGTGGAGACGTGTTGCTGAAGCCCTATTTCCCACTAGTATTAATTTTGTGTATTCATGAATGTAAAGAATTATTTGTGCAAAAGTATAATGTAGTAGCAGCTAATGTTACTTCTATTAGCTGTAACTGGTGATTATTTATTTAAAATTGACTGTCTACATATTTTGCTCCCCCAATTCCTTTGAGACTTTAGTATATTTTCTCCTTTGCCTTTTACAAGTATGCGTTGAATCACTATGTAACAACAGAAGACAAGGGATAGGCAACAGATCGTTTATTAAGGAAAACAACACGTATTTATATATTTTCATGCATATTATTATAGCTTATTCAAGCAAACAAACAGTCTTCTGAGTGGTTTTTTCTCACTGCCTACCAGTTGGCTAGCAGCCTGCTCTCACCACAACGATAGTTCATTTCCGCCTCATAAGCCTTTCATTCTTACAAAGACTTTTGCATCTATAAATCGCCTATCACCATGTACCGGTATTTCTTTCATTTTTGTAATCCGTGCACAAAATTGGCCAAGGCTTCGTAATCTACGTACAGAACCTCAACTTATTATATTTTAAGACAGCTTCATAAAATATCTGAATGCTGACTCCAATTTTGAAATTTGATTTACTCCCACCGTTAGAACTCTAGTGTTTCATCTAATTTAGGCCGCACGCATGTTCTTGTTCATATACTGGCTTGCTGCTCCCTACGGAATAAATTTAGAATTCACACATTTGGTTTCCTTGGTAAATTTCGATAAAGAAAGGAAGACGAAATTTGCAGTATAAAATGATATCATTCTATTTCACAGGTTCTCACCAGCTGCAGACCACCTGAAATTACAATGGCTATATAGATGATAATAACATACTTTAATGTTTGAGTGGTAGTAGGAGATACTATAGAATTGACGCATCTAAACGAGAGCATTACAATTTTTTAGTTCAAATTTTCATCACCAATTTATACGCTTTTAAAGTTGAATAAACGTAAAACCCAGAACCACGGTATACCCTGCTAGTTTTCCAGGTTTCCAGCGAAAAAATTTTTGGCACCGTTAAAAGTGCCTCAGTTGTTACTGAGAAGTGTTGACGAAGAGCATTTTGAAATATCTGACGACTGCATTTCCACTTTTACTCGTCGCGCGATAGGTTGTATAAACCGGCTACAACTTTGGAGCATGTATTTTAATCCACTGGATTCGGTCGATCAATATATTTCAGGACAGGTGGTGTCAGCCACGTCTCGTAAACCGTTAATGCCCAGCTCTTGCTACGCTCGGGTTCACGCTGTTCCTTGAAGTTTCTCAGAAACGCTTAGTAATAACGGACGAAAAAACTAAAACACCAATTGTTGACTCGAGGATTCTTTATTGTTACACCAACATAAAAATAATGTACAACTAAGGTCTGTGAACAAATATTACAATAATAAATCACAATATTACTTCTGACGGTTTTTTACTCTTCTTTCTGAACAGCGACCGATGAGACGATGACTGTCGTATCGATGTCTCCGCGAAAACTGAGGAAGTTGGTTTTGAGCAAACAACCATGAATTGATCGTTCAATCTTCAACTACATTGACACACCATCACGATCAATACACGTTGACTTGGATGCCATTGCGAGAACCTGGGTCACACGGACAGAGCTGAAATGGAAAACAAACAGAAAAGCCAACACACCACAAGCATACCCACAGCACGATCTCACACATCAATGACGACCTGCGCCTTCCAGTTAAAGGCATCCTCTTGCAACACAATCGCCACTTACTAGAATGACTCTTGCAGAATACAACGTGACTGTGGCAGTACCTCACGATACTCTACGCTCATCCTCTTATCTACTCACTACCAATTACCACTGAAATCGCTTGTCACTCATTCTGCCTCAGTTCTAGTAGCGGTGACGCATGCGAGCCTCAGTCGTTTACACTCTTTCTTCCCGGCGTGTCGGACCACAGCTAACAATTATCTCCGTATACATTTCATTCTCAGCAATAGCCTCCCCGGTGTATACGACCCACCTGCTGTCTTTAACATCAATCAATTCATTTACGGATGTAGAAGACTCGAAACAACTTCAGAAGTAAGCACGACGAAAATTTTGACAAAATTACGCAATAAGAGTAAGGTACGAAAACAACGAGTAAACACAATGAATCCAAAAAACACCAATTGATATGACACACCACACATATATACAAACAGTACACACAAATTCGCAGATCGTGTCTCGTTGGAATTCCTTTGAAGAATCTCAGGACTTACACCAGTACGCCTACAACCCTTCACAGTTTGACGATTGTAATTTGTGGAATGTCCGGACACAAACAAGATTAACCAACAATTACAATAATTGGAACTCACACAACTATTTAACACAAACATATGTACAATCACTACATCAAATGTTGTGGATTCTGACACGACAAACTACCCTTAAAGAACTGTAGGACTTATAGCAGTACGCCTACATCCCTTCTCAGGTTGACGCTCTAGGTTGGAAAATCGTTTCAGAGTTCATTTGATGACTTCCTTCTATGAGCTATATCCTCAAATCTGAACGCCAACACGCTCATGACATTGTATCGTAGAATATAGATGACGAACAAACACGCGACGTATCTGGTCAACCAAGCGTGGGCACAGAGTAATTTACACCAAAGATAATAACATTCAAATAGTAACTTGAAACTAGATGTCATCAAAGTCTCATAAACCGTTAATGCCCAGCTCTCGCTACGCTCAGGCCCACGCTGTTCTTAGAAGATTTCTGAGAAACGCTTAGTAACAACGGACGAAAAACCAGAACACCAATTGTTGACTTGAGTATTATGTATTGTTACACCAGCATATAAATCAAGTATCACTAAGCAAACTAAGAAAACTAAGGTTTCTAACGATGTTTAACTCTTCTTTCTGAACAGCGACCGATGAGACGATGACTGTCGTATTGATGCCTCCGCGAAAATCGAGGAAGTTGATTTTGAGCAAACAACCAAGAATTGATCGTTCAATCTTCAACTCCATTGACACTCCCCGGCAAAAAAGGGATCCAACCCTTTTTTCCTTCACGACTAATGCACGTTGACTTGGATGCCATTGCGAGAACCTGGGTCACACGGACAGAGCTGAAATGGAAAACAAACAGAAAAGCCAACACACCACAAGCATACCCACAGCACAATCTCACACATCAATGACGACCTGCGCCTCCAGACAGAGACCTCCTCTTGACATCTTGCAACACAGTCTCCACTTGCTAGAATGACTCTTGCAGAATGCAAAGTGACCATGGCAGCACCTCACGATACTCTACGCACATCCTCTTATCTACTCATTACCAATTACCACTGCAATCGCTGGCCACTCATTCTGCCTCAGTTCTAATAGCGGTGACGCATGCGAGCCTCAGTCGTTTACACTCTTTCTCCCCGGCGTGTCGGACCGCAGCTAACAATTGTCTCCGTGTGCATTTCATTCTCAGCAATAGCCTAGCCTCCCCGGCGTATACGACCCATCTGCTGTCCTTAACATCAATCAATTCATTCATGGATGTAGAAGACTCGAAACAACTTCAGAAATAATCACGACGAAAATTTTAACAAAATTACGCAATAACAACAAGACACGAAAACAACAAGTAAACACAATGAATCCAAAAAACACCAATTGCTATGACACACCACACGTATATACAAATAGTACAAACAACCTCGCCGATCATGTCTTGGTGGAATTCCTTTGAAGAATTGCAGGACTTACACCAGTACGCCTACAACCCTTCACAGGTTGACGATTGTAAGTTGTGGAATGTCCAGACACAAACAAGATTAACCAACAATTACATCAATTGGAACTCACACAACTATTTAACACAAACATATGTACAATCAACACATCAAATGTTGTGGATTCTGACACGACAAACTACCCTTGAAGAACCGTAGGACTTACAGCAGTACGCCTACATTCCTTCTCAGGTTGATGATCCAAGTGGAAGTATCCGGACACAAACAGAATTACCAACAGCTAGATGATAAATGATATCAATTCAGTATATACAATATGAACATATGTACAAAATCACACACCAAGCACATTGGACTGCTCATTGATGCGCTACACTTTGAAGAATTGTAGGACTTACAGCAGTACGCCTACAACCCTTCTCAGGTTGACGCCCTAGGTTGGAAAATCGTCGCAGAGTTCATTTGCTAACTTTCTTCTATCAGCTATATCCTCAAATCTGAACGGCAACACGCCCATGTCATTGTATCGTAGAATATAGATGACCAATAAACACACGACATCTCTCATCAACCAAGTATAGAAACAGAGTAATTTACACCAAAGATAATAACATTCAAATAATAACTTGAAACTAGAAATGCCTTTATTCATGCAAGTCAATTTAACAATAACTCTCTCCTTTACACTTGGCTTATCCACACTAAACTGACCATTGATATTCGTCCTTTCAAACGAACTGATACTACCATAGTCATTGCAGAAGATACTAGAGTTGATGGGCATCTGTTTCATTGTGGATGAAAACACCAACGATGACTGAGTGACACAAGGTGATGAACTTAGTGGTGGATCAGAAGCTGTTCTTGTTCGGCTCTCAGATAGTTGTCCAACTGCAAGATTACCACCACTGCTGTCTTTCACTACTAGTTCAGGTTTAGCACTATCATCTGATGATAGGTGGGCTACATGCTGATCAATTACACTGACTGTCTCACAAGTATGCACACCTTCTGGAACTGCATCTGCGTTCAATTCTACTTCACGTTGTAGTTGTACAGAACCTTTATTTAACTTAGCAGTAGTAGGCATATCCCGCATCTCATAATGATCAACCAAAGACAAATCTGCACTATCATGATCATCACCACAAATATTCAATTTACCGTCAAGTTCATCATTTTCAAGCTCCTTAATAACAGAAGTAGACGATTTTCGTTCCTCCTCAAAATTCATTAAAGGTTTTATAACTTCACTCTGACTAGATATACTTTGTAAACTTGTGGAGTCAGAACTCCACTCTGAAGCAGTAACTCTATTCTGTGACACTCTATTCAACAACGGCTTACCAATTGCAACTACAGACTTCTTCACAACACCGTTATCGTCACACAATTTGGAGTCAGACCTGGAGTTTACATTTAGCTTATCACTGAACTTGCTCACTGGTTCACAGTTCACTTTTGTATGCACCTCTTGCAAACGAGTACAACACAACCGTGTTTGTCTTGCATCTTGCAACTTATCTGTTGAGGATGTACTACGAAACTTGTTACACTCACTAGATCTATATGCATTACTAGACATCATGGAGCCTTCTCGATATCCACCTCTCTGAGGCTTATTCGTCATCAATGAGTACGTTTTCCCCTCAGACTGCTCTATTCTAGGGGTGAGATCTAACAGACTGGCGAACTTGCTCATAGATTGATTGACACTAGTATTTACCAGTTTCAGGATATCATCAAACTTTGGCTCGATACCCTCATCCTCCATACGGGAGCTTATCTTCACCCACTTCCTTTGCAGTCGGGTAGGTAGACGTCTTGCTATTACTTCTAGTATAAAACTCGAGTTGAGGTCACTCATTCGATTCATCGAAATCATTCCATTCTTGTAAATTAGCAAATTATCTAAAAACTCAGTGAGTGCCTGGGAGTCATCCTTTAACTGACCACCATTACCCTCAACAGCCTCGAATAATTTCCCTGCAATCATCGAGGGTCTTCCAAACCTTTGGCGTAATATGCTCATAGCCTCATCGTAGCCCTCCTTTGGCTTCATAAACTTACAACACTGTATAGCTCTTGCAGCATCTCCAGTGCAATATCTCATCAAATACATCAATTTCAATTCATCATTTAATAGAAAACTATTCAGCATGATCTCAAACTCCTTTACAAATTGTAAATAATCAGCCGGGTTTCCATCAAAACACCGTGGTTCTAATTTAGGGAGTTTGATGTTCCTATTATCCCTGAACGGCGAAACAGTAACATCAACCATATCATGTTTAACATCAGACACATCGTTACAATTAACAGACAAGTCACCATGACTTACTTTCCTGTTTGCATCCAAGACACTCTGTCCCTTCTTTGACCCAGGCATTGTTGAACTTGACCAAATTCCAAAAAAGTTCCAGATATTGCTTGTTCAAAGAGGACTTGACCGGCACCAGGAAAGATGAACGGCGACTATCCAAACTTTCACCAACTGTTTCAATCCGCCAGATCTGTTTCCATCGTTAGAAACTGTCATCAAAGTCTCATAAACCGTTAATGCCCAGCTCTCGCTACGCTCGGGCCCACGCTGTTCTTAGAAGATTTCTGAGAAACGCTTAGTAACAACGGACGAAAAACCAGAACACCAATTGTTGACTTGAGTATTATGTATTGTTACACCAGCATATAAATCAAGTATCACTAAGCAAACTAAGAAAACTAAGGTTTCTAACGATGTTTAACTCTTCTTTCTGAACAGCGACCGATGAGACGATGACTGTCGTATTGATGCCTCCGCGAAAATCGAGGAAGTTGATTTTGAGCAAACAACCAAGAATTGATCGTTCAATCTTCAACTCCATTGACACTAGAAATGCCTTTATTCATGCAAGTCAATTTAACAACTACTCTCTCGTTTTCACTTGGCTTATCCTCACTAAACTGACCATTGATATTCGTCCTTTCAAACGAACTGATACTACCATAGTCATTGCACAAGACACTTGAGTTGATGGGTGTCTTTTCCATTGTGGATGACAACACCAACGACGACTAATGGATACCAGTCGATGAACCTAGCGGTGGATCAGAATCTGTTGTTGTTTGCTTTTCAGAAAGTTGTCTAACTGCAAGATTACCAACACTGCTGTCTTTTACTATCAGCTCCACTTTAGCACTAGCATCTGAAGATAGGTGGGCTTCACGCTGATCAATTACACTGACGGTTTGACAAGTATGTATGCCTTCTGCAACTGCATTTATTTCTACTTCACCTTTGAGCTGTACAGAACCCTTATTTAACTCAGCGGTAGTAGGCATATCCCTCATCTCATCATGATCAACCAAAGACAACTGTGAAGTATCATGATCGTTATCACGAATATTCAATTTACCATCATCTATCTGGTCGACTTCATTAATTTCAAACTCTTTAATAACAGAAGTAGACAATTTTGGTTCCTCTTCACAAATCCTTAAAGGTTCTATATCTTCACTCTGAATAGTAATACCTTGTAAACTGGCGGAGTCAGATTAATAACAATAATATAATAATAATAATCACTTTATTCCACAACAATAAAAATTTACAGCATGGAATTTTCAGCGTTTCTTTTACATATTGCAATGGTTTAGCTCTGTTTATAATTATATAAATGTATAAAATGTTAAAATATTGATAGTTAATAGGAAAAAAAAAAAAAATAAAAAAAACCCAACAAAATCACACCATTCTAGGTCATAGTGAATAATAAATAAATAATATAACAAATAACACATGCATTAATATGCATCATTACATTTTATAGTTTAGTTATTGATTCAAAAGTTGTAAAAGTTCTTTTCTGATATTTGTCTCTTCACACAATACTCGTGCCAAATATGGAACGGTCGAATTTTTATATTTTGTAGTACGAGCATAAATGTTTATAAAATTTCTTCTGGTCTTACCCGAAGAGATACAAGGAAACAATTGTGAATAAAGAGGATGTTCACTATCAGATAAGATAACTTTAGCTAAGTGTTTACAAGAATTCATATGCCTATTGACAACAGTGTCATTTAGTTGAGTCAAAGGGATAGCACTGACCCTACTTACAGCCCTCAATGTTCTTCGTAGTATTATATGGTCTTTCTTGAGTAGCCCAGGGAAGAATAATGGAGAACAATAAAGAATGATGGGCAAAACACATGAATTAATAAATTGTATGATAAGAGATTGAGTTATACCTGAGTGTCTCAACTTCTTTATGTAATAAGTCAGACGGAAAACTTTCTTAGAAACTATAAGAATATGAGACGACCAGCAAAGGTTTGAAGAGAAACTAATGCCAAGATAAGAAACACTTGACTTACTCTCTATCATGGTACCATCAATATTACAACAATCATGAGATTGAATCAATCCATGCATGTCTTTTTCACTTCTCAAGCTGAAATCAACAGTGTTACATTTAGTTGGATTTAGTTTAAGACCATTTGAGCCAGACCAATCCTTAACTTCAGCTAAGAAGCCATTCATATGGGAACAATCCGATGTGGAAACTACAGGGACAGAAACGGTCAGATCATCAGCATACTTAATGAAGTTAACTTTGGGTGAGTTCGGAAGGTCATGCAAAAAGAAAGAGAAAAGAAATGGAGAAAGTACTGCACCTTGAGGCACACCACTTTCAGTTAGCTGAGAAGTGGAGCGCTTTCCAGCCAAAACAGTATGCTGTTTCCTATCCTTAAAATAAGAAGACAGCCATCTAGTTGCCCAGGACTCTGTTTGAGCTGAAATCATCTTTCCTAATAAAAGTGTCCTAGGAACAGAGTCGAAAGCTGCAGTATAGTCTAAAAAAGCTGTTCGAACGAACTTAGCACCCTTATCAAGGCAGGAAACAATATTGTGGTGTAGTACAATGGCTGCATCTAATGTACTTCTTCCACACTTATAAGCAAACTGCTTAGGGTCACTAAAAGCTTTTAAAGAAGGTTTAAGAATATTCAAAAGAAGTTTCTCCATAGTTTTCAAAAAAGGAGATGTTATAGCGACCGGTCTAAACTTTATACCTGCTCCAGAAGATGATTTCTGTACAGGTACAACCTTGATTTCTTTCCAGTCAGCAGGTACCGTTTCCCTGTTAAATGATGCGTTAAAGATTTGAGTAAGAGGATGACACAAGATGTCTGCACACTTTTGAAGAAGAATGCTTGGTACACCATCTGGACCAAGGCTGTGTGTTGGATTTAATGATTTCAAACATAATAGTACATCCTTTTCTTTAAAACCCTGAAAATGACCATTTTCTTGACTAGGTACATCAGGTACAACCATATTAATTTGTTTCTTGATAAATGATTTGTTTAAAGCATTAACATCAGAATAAGCATCAACAGACATTTGTTTTTTACTTGTAAGTTTATTGAAAAGTTTCCAAATGTTTGAAGGATTTTTACATGATAAAAATTTTTCATTATATAGTCTGTTCAACCTTTCTATTTCAATTTTTATAAGGGTGTTTATTTTACGGACACCAGTATTATCACAATTCTTATACAACTTCTCTTTTTGTCTTCTAAGTTTTTTCAGTTGCACAGAAGAGATTCTGTCAAATCTCGAAAACAGTGTTTCATATGGACAGCAAATTTCCAAACAAAACTTCAGATAATCGGTTATATTAGAGACAGTAGCATCCAACTTATCGTCAGTAAATAGTTCCCAGTTGGTATCATGCAACATGCTTCTTAATGCTAGAATGTTGTCATGGGAATATGAACGTTCATGTATCTTCTTTGTTAAATGACTAAACAATTTTCGTTGTAACTTGCCGTACACTTTCGGTAAAATACGAATAATGCAGTGGTCAGAATTTAACAAAGGAGCTCTCCTTCGGGTTTCATATACATCACGGTCATTTATGAAAACCAGGTCTAGTGATTTGTCCAGACGTGTATTAAACTTGACTAGATTCTCATGACCAAGTGAAGTAAGAAAGCTGTGATCACATAAATTAAAATCACCACAGACTATAGACAACGAGTTTCCGAATGCAGGAGCAGCGAATTCAGTAAACTCATCTGCAAACATAACTATATTAGAAAGGCTACAATTGGGTGTTATGTAAATATTTGTTATGTATATATAAGAATATTTACTTAAGTGTTTTGGGCGACACCTGACGGTTATGCAATCTATACTGTCATTAGAATAATTGAAGCAAACGTTATTTGATGTAGACCAATTTGTGTTTATATATGTGTAGGGGACTAATATTAGAGTTCACTAACATTCCAAATATAAAAGTAATAATCCAAGTCAGTGGAGTGTTAAACCACAATATATTACCAAAAATACAGTGACGAGTTATAGCAACAAAAAGGATTACTTGGTTATACAGTATAAGTCCTCGGCTACAAATTAATTATATAACCCACAGGCACGTTAACTGTTTGGACTGCGTCTGCTGTAGCTGCTGTGTTCCGGTTGTAGAAATGTCTTCGGTTGAAAGTAGTAGGCTCCTACAATAAATCCGAAGTATACAACACGGTGTGAGTGGAGCAAGTAAGCAGAAGGGACCAGGTAGAAGACGAAGTCTCCAACAGCAGAGTGTATTTTTTCAAATGTACACGGAAGTTATGTATATTTCAACAAGAAGCGTTTTAAACAAAAATTATGTACAATATCTCGAATTTATACGAGTAACCAAAAAGTGTACAATCACATTGTTACGTACTCAACATATGTGGCTACCCCTCCTCCATATTTTTTCTTGGAACTATTTCTATCTTGGCGAAAAACTTTATATCCATTTATTGAAACTAGATTATCATCATAATGCTGGTGCAGCCAAGTCTCTTGTATTGCTAAAACTCCAGCATTTCGATAAACATTGGAATACATTAGGGATTGGAGATAATCCATTTTATTGGACAGGGATCTACAATTAGTGCTAACGAGTTCAGGAACAGCCATTTGATTAATTTGTGTACGTTTCAGTGCACGCTGCCAGCCAGAGTGATGCTTTTATCTCAATTTTTGTGGATGACACAACGCGGTAGGTTGTAATGATTTTAAAAATGCGCGATTATATATAATACGATTAGGACACATTATTGATAAATTAAAACAAAATTAAAAGAGCAAACCAAAGCAATTTTGCAAAATGATGTAAGGTGGAATATTTGGTAGCCCTATGTTCAAGCAGGCCGCCCTAGAAAATGTAATAATAATAATAATGTATATTCTCATATAAACATATAAATTCACATGAAAATGCATGCCATTTTTACAGGCACGATCAAGTATGATATAATATCAAATCGTAGATTGTCTACAAGTTAATAATGTCTCAACAGTTAAATATTTGATATATATATAAATACACATTGTCTGAACTAGGCTGTATAGTTATTGAATTGTACAATTGTCCTCCAGGTTGAGCGGGAAAATCGACTTCGTTTCGTTTTCATCCCGTGGTTGTAGGCATACGATAATCAACCAATATTGAGGTAAGTACAACGTTTACAAGGGATTGAAAGCTGTTTTAGAAAAGTAAAAGTGCTAAGGTGAATCATTAAATTGTAATGAAATAGGTAAGTGCAAGTTTCATTAATAAATGCATTAAAAAACGACAACTCCCTAGGCTGACAACGTTCATTTGCAATGTATAATGCAACACATATACCTCGTACTATCATGATGTCCAATTTTGGTTTTAATACATTTATCCTCAGTTGTGCCAGTTGTTTTTGTTTTATACCTTTTTGTGCATTTAATGTACAACCGTACCCTTCAGAGAGTAGGAATATAATAAGTCATAAAGAGCTGTAAAATGTTAGGTTTAATGGAATATAATGAGGATCAAGTAAAGACGTTATTGGAAAATGAATGAGATAAGACATTGTGAAGTGGTATTTAAAGATCAGTCAATGGACAGCAAGTAAGTTTATAAGATGCCCCATAAATCTGTGCAGTAAATCTATTCTGTGACACTCTATTCAACAATGGCTTATCAGCTGCAACTACAGGCTTCCTCACCACACCGTTATCGTCACACAATTCGGAGTCAGGCCTGGAGTTTACGTTTAGCTTATCACTGAACCCGCTTACTGGTTCACAGTTCATTTTTGTATGCACCTCTTGCAAACGTGTACAACACAACCGTGTTTATCTTGCATCTTGTAACTTATCTATTGAGGATGTAACACGAAAGCTGTTGCACTCACTAAGTTTATATGCATTACTAGAGACCATAGAGCCTTCTAGATATCCACCTCTATGAGGCCTATTCGTCATCAATGCTTGCGTTTTGCCCTCAGACTGCTCTATTCTAGGGGTGGGATTCAATATACTGGCAAATCTGCTCATAGCTTGATTGACACTATCTTTCACTAGTTTCAGAATATCGTCGAACTTTGGCTCGATACCCTCATCCTCCATACGGGAGCTTATCTTCACCCATTTCCTTTGCAGTCGAGTAGGTAGGCGTCTCGCTATTACTTTTAGGATAATACTCGAGTTGAGGCCACTCATGCAATTAATCGAAATCAATGCATTCTTGTAAATCACCAGATTATCCAAAATCTCAGAGAGCGCCTTGGAGTCATCTCCTAATTGACCACCATTAACCTTAACAGCCTCGAATCATTTCCCTACAATCATCGAAGTTCTTCCAAACAACCATGAATTGATCGTTCAATCTTCAACTTCATTGACGTAGGTCTTCAACGACACATCTCCACTTTATGCTACCATTTAACGGCTCCCAACTCGTAGTACGGACATTCCTCGTCCCCATTCTTTTCCTCGCTTTCATCGACAGAAGGTATATCGGCTGACTGGCTTCTCGAATGCTTTCCCCAGCTTGCGTCATTTCGCCTCTCCGAATCCAGCGAAGATCATTCTTTGAATTTTCGGTACTTTTTATGTTGAAATTTCTCCAACAGATCCATAAGTTTAGTGATGTGCGATAGCTAGCTCTACGCCCAAAACTCCTTCCTTACCCAGAGATCAGACCGGCTAGAAGAAAAGAAATAGCCTTAACAAAAACAACATTCCTCATTGATAGGTAGCTAGGGAATCATCGGTGTTTGTATGTCGAACTCATTAGTAATGTGGAGCGCCGTTCTCTATCACCGACGCGTGTCTCACCAAGTCATAAATTCAACGATGCCACCTGTCAATGTAGTTGAAGATTGAACGATCAATTCATGGTTGTTTGCTCAAAACCAACTTCCTCAGTTTTCGCGGAGACATCGATACGACAGTCATCGTCTCATCGGTCGCTGTTCAGAAAGAAGAGTAAAAAACCGTCAGAAGTAATATTGTGATTTATTATTGTAATATTTGTTCACAGACCTTAGTTGTACATTATTTTTATGTTGGTGTAACAATAAAGAATCCTCGAGTCAACAATTGGTGTTTTAGTTTTTTCGTCCGTTATTACTAAGCGTTTCTGAGAAACTTCAAGGAACAGCGTGAACCCGAGCGTAGCAAGAGCTGGGCATTAACGGTTTACGAGACGTGGCTGACACCACCTGTCCTGAAATATATTGATCGACCGAATCCAGTGGATTAAAATACATGCTCCAAAGTTGTAGCCGGTTTATACAACCTATCGCGCGACGAGTAAAAGTGGAAATGCAGTCGTCAGATATTTCAAAATGCTCTTCGTCAACACTTCTCAGTAACAACTGAGGCACTTTTAACGGTGCCAAAAATTTTTTCGCTGGAAACCTGGAAAACTAGCAGGGTATACCGTGGTTCTGGGTTTTACGTTTATTCAACTTTAAAAGCGTATAAATTGGTGATGAAAATTTGAACTAAAAAATTGTAATGCTCTCGTTTAGATGCGTCAATTCTATAGTATCTCCTACTACCACTCAAACATTAAAGTATGTTATTATCATCTATATAGCCATTGTAATTTCAGGTGGTCTGCAGCTGGTGAGAACCTGTGAAATAGAATGATATCATTTTATACTGCAAATTTCGTCTTCCTTTCTTTATCGAAATTTACCAAGGAAACCAAATGTGTGAATTCTAAATTTATTCCGTAGGGAGCAGCAAGCCAGTATATGAACAAGAACATGCGTGCGGCCTAAATTAGATGAAACACTAGAGTTCTAATGGTGGGAGTAAATCAAATTTCAAAATTGGAGTCAGCATTCAGATATTTTATGAAGCTGTCTTAAAATATAATAAGTTGAGGTTCTGTACGTAGATTACGAAGCCTTGGCCAATTTTGTGCACGGATTACAAAAATGAAAGAAATACCGGTACATGGTGATAGGCGATTTATAGATGCAAAAGTCTTTGTAAGAATGAAAGGCTTATGAGGCGGAAATGAACTATCGTTGTGGTGAGAGCAGGCTGCTAGCCAACTGGTAGGCAGTGAGAAAAAACCACTCAGAAGACTGTTTGTTTGCTTGAATAAGCTATAATAATATGCATGAAAATATATAAATACGTGTTGTTTTCCTTAATAAACGATCTGTTGCCTATCCCTTGTCTTCTGTTGTTACATAGTGATTCAACGCATACTTGTAAAAGGCAAAGGAGAAAATATACTAAAGTCTCAAAGGAATTGGGGGAGCAAAATATGTAGACAGTCAATTTTAAATAAATAATCACCAGTTACAGCTAATAGAAGTAACATTAGCTGCTACTACATTATACTTTTGCACAAATAATTCTTTACATTCATGAATACACAAAATTAATACTAGTGGGAAATAGGGCTTCAGCAACACGTCTCCACTCTGTTCGATTTTCTCCTCTATATTTGCTGAGTCATAAGTTCTTGGTTGGTTTGTCCCATGTTTTCTCGTTGCTGGTTTTTTCTCGCCATTTGATGTCCAATATGGAGTGAAGGCAGCTGTTGATGAAAGTTTTCAACTTATTGGAAATCCTTTTTGTGACGCACCCACCAAGTTTCCGACCCGTATAAAAGCACTGACTGACTTCAGATTCCTGTTGAAAATCCGAATCTTGTTGCTTGTGCCGTGGAGTACAGATTTCCAAATTGATTTCATGTTGATGAAGGTGAATTTCACCTTTCTGATTGTGACCGGCTTTGACATCTCCATCCGTTCCGTCTGTAGTTGAGGCAATGCTTCCTAGATAATTGAAATAATTAACCTCTGTCAAATTTCTCTCGTTGATGGTGATTAGTGCTGGTTGTTGTTGTTCTGCTGCTGTTTGTTGGTTATCTTCATCACCTCCGTCTTCTCTATGCTCACCTGGATTGCTGTCTTCGCTGTCTGCCTCTTCAACCAGTTTGCTGGTTTTCGCCTGCAATTTTTCGAGTTTTCGCGACATTGAGAATACATCAATATGAAATCCAGATCTTCTGGAGCCTTCTTATGGGTGGTCTAAAGTATTCCTGTTTCCTCATCACTCAACGTCTGACGGATAATCCCGTCCACCACAATTAGGAATATCCCTAGTGATAATAAACAGCTAGCCTTGTCCTATTCCGGCATTTCGCGTGCTACACGGAGTGTGGCGACTTGAACTTCCGCACATTTGTGCAAAGTTCTCTGTCGAAAACAGACAGAAAGACTCCTGCATTCACTTTGAACCCCTCGCTGAGCTTTCCGTCGTGGATCGCCTGACGCATGGCATTGTCATATAGCTGTTGGATGAGGTTGATAAGTATTTGGGGGACTCCATAGTGTTGCGAGAGTTTGCAAATTACTTTGAGGCCAACACTGTGTCATCGAAGGCATTTTCAAAGTCGATGAAATTGAGGTAGAGGTGTGACTGCCATTCTACGCTCTGTTCGATGATGATGTGCTGAGTTGCGATTTGATCAGCACATGTTTTACCTCTCCTGAATCCAGCTTGTTCCGGGTGGAGTCCTGCATCCAGTGTATCCATTATTCTCTCAAGGATGAGGTGGTATAGTGTTTTACTTGGCTTATGTGTGTTAATACACGCTGCTTCTGATCGTGAAATCGTTGACAAATCAGATATCTGCGAATACTTCGGTGTTGTCACTCATTTCTACTAGATCCTCTCGACCTATAATGACTTGTCTTCCTGTATTATTTGCTCCCGGTTTAGCATTCATACCGCCATCTGACATGGTGTATAATACTTTTTGCAGTTATCCAGCATCAGTATTCTCTTTTCATTCGTTGTTTGTAACGCTGTGTGTAACATCAGATAATTGTGTATGACATGTACGTGTGTGACCAGAATATCCGAAATGTATTGCGCCAATACATTACACGTTTCAGATAAACTACGTCTTCTTATTGTTTTGTCGGAATTGTGAGCTTCTTTATTTTTGAGTTGAATCTTTCTGTCATGATCCTGTGGGCTGTATTGACGATAATTCAGCCAACCTAAGCAGTATGGTTACCACAGGTCTTTGTATGCATCGAACTTGTAGGCTCTCTCTAGGTTGAATTATTAGGGCGCCAAGGTTGGTGCCAGACGGTGGATTCACCATGACTTGCGAAAGTTTGTGTAAGTAACTCATGATAGTGCATTAAGTTTCCACTAGTAGGCCTAGACGATGCCATGGATGAGTTTCTGCAATCTGTCGACTTGGTAATAATTGAGGTTTGGTTAATTGTTCGCTCTTAGTTTGATGATATCGATGTGGGGGAACTTGATTTCGCTACGAAAGCATCGGAGCTTCTCGAAAACTCAGATAGTGACAGCGGTATAAGCGGTATGTTCATATTTTATTTTGATTTTATGTTGGATTAGTTGGAGAGAAACAATTGCAGCAGTTGGAGGACAATGGGCAGCGTAATTGTGCTGCTTCCGACTGTGTTCTTACTGATGTTGTTGGATCTGCAGTAGAAATTACAACTAGTGTCTTAAAGACTAATAATGGAATTTCGGGTTACGAAATGCTAACAAATGCCAAGGGGACTCCTGGAGGTGGATTAATGAAGACTTCAAGCCCCAATGTTTCACTGCCCAAATTTAAACAAGTGACTGTCAGCGCTGTTGGTGGTAAAAATCTATCGTGCAATACTCCCTTGGTAATTCCTCATTTTAAAGCTTTTTTATTTGCAGAGGCAAACTTTAAACGGCGGTAGTAGCGTGCCTTTGACTGGTGCAATTCGTGGTTCTCTGAAACTCACAAGTACTCCAGTAAAGTTATCGGCAGGTAATATTACCTCGTTCACACGATTTCCAAACGTTTCTTCGGGTTCGTCTACAAGCTCTCCTGTTAAATTGGATTCGGAATATCGTTGTGAGTTATAAATAATGTCGATGCTTTGACTTAGCTATTAATTTCGTAATGGATAAGACTTTATTTTGACAAATCACAACACTGATTTATTCATTCATTTTGTTTATTCTGTCAGTCCTGCATGGGTTACAGGCTTTATATTGGTTTGGGTTCTGTGAATCCGGATGGAGATTAAATCTGAATTCTTTGGGCGTTAATATTTGCACTCAAATAGCTGCTTATTACTTTTTATTTGCTTTGTCATTCGGGATGACTTCCTATTTATGTATTCTTGTGCTTTGAGGTTAGATGAATGAAGTTACTGTATGTTTCTACCTTACCCTATTTGTTTTGTGGTATCCGCCTAGTTTTCACTTTGCTAGCATTCTAATTTCATTATTTCCTCTCTCTCTCTCTCTCTCTATATATATATATATATATATATATATATATATATATATATATATATATAATTATTTTAACTCACCAAGTTCTCTCTAGATGCTTGACCGTCATCATATATGCTGCCTGTATAATTCTGTCCCATAAGTGTAAATTCGTATTATTAATTGATGTTCAGTTAGTTTCACAAGCATGTAATCCTTCCATATGATCATCATGAGTTATTCAGTGTAACCATGCTTCAGAAATAAAAAACCTAACAGAAAAGTTTTGGAGTGCTTTCAGTTTCATATACTTCCATAGCTTTGTAGTTTATTACACTTTTATATTTCCTTTGTCGGCTGGTAAAAATACTTAACTATTTTTTCGGCCATGGTACCGGATTCCAGTGGTCATTACTTAGTGTACTGTGTACGTTTTTCTGCTGACAGCCAAGACACTAATAGAAAATTTGAGGTTCGCATGCAGTCAGCTGAACTTAAATTTTGATACTCACAGCTTACTGGCAGCTGGTGGCTAGTCACTGCAACAGTAATTTTTCACTATGTATATTTAGAACATGTTATTGCATTTAAGTGTTGGTGAGCGACCCAAGGTTTTGATTATGAAGAAGCTATGATAATAGTTCGACTGCGTTTGCGTCCTTTTTGTATAAATGTCAGACTGACATAGTTGGTCATGTTTACTAATAATTTGGTTTTGCGAATTTTGCTCTTTCCTAGGAAGCTGTTTTTTGTCTGTTTTTGTTACAATTTTTTCCAACTGCATGTTTTTAACAGTCAGGGTTTTTAATTTGTTGAGAATTTCATCAACGTAGAATAAAGAATCTATATTCCAACATTCACATTGTAGGTAGTTTTACTAGACTATTTAGGCATAAAATCTCATCTGATCTATTGCTGGGAATGTAGCTCATTGGCTTAATTACTCTACTTTCAACAACTCACTTGATAACTTCACCTTATCAGTGAGTTTCCCCTTTAATAAGATCCCAATACTACTTTTTATTTAACTGTTAACTATAATAATTCGGTGATTTTTTCCTAAAAGCTTTAGATGAATTGTTTTCTGGAACAAATGAGGTTGCTGAGGTCTATGAATACTGTGGAAATCCAGCTTCTTCAGATCCTTCACTTCAAGAGCACTTAGTAAGTTATTATTTTGTCAACTGCTTAATTCCTAGGTTATAATTTACTAGTATACTCGACTATAAACGAGTGAGTGGTGGGTTTAGGCGATCAGAAAAATTAACAAGCCCTCGCATCAATTATGGTTTATAGCCTAGTTTAGAAAACTCATTCCAGTTATTTAATTGTATTTCCCTTGAATTATTATATTGTTGTCCACTTTCATAACTTATCATATGACTGTTATTTAAGGTTAGTGAATGAGACGATTTATTGGGAAACCATATCATCTAACCTAATAGTCATCACAGCAGCAGTTAGAAGGACACAGAATATTTGGGCTGTATATATCCACCAACCCACTAAATCAGTTTAAGATATGTTGTGTAAATTAAAAGGCTCAGTATCCAGAACGCAGTTGGACTTGACATGTCTGTCGTCCAGTAACGCATCGTGTCTTTAAGGAGTAGATAGGAGTCGAACAACGTTATGTGGAATTCTTGATTCTGCTAGTTATAGAATATTATGCGAGGTGATACATATACTAAGCAGTGGATGCATTGCTAACTAAGACGCTAAAAATGTTTCACTTTATCTTGTCATGTTTCAATTATGTACATACTGCACAGTAATTTTAAGTTTCAGAAAAATGATTTTCATATGTAGTAGATCTAAACGTATACTTCTAAAAATTTAGTGGTTTGACTTGTAAAGTAATAAAAATGGGTGTTGACAATCTAAACCTGTTGATCACAATGACTCTTTAGATGTCCTTGGCAGTAAGGTAATTCTTTTTATGTGTAACCTCGGTTTATCAGTTGATCGACGCTGAAAATAGTTGTATAAGATACTCCTTTCAGCATTCTGCTTGATATAATAAGATGAATTAGTTTACTATACAACAATGTGATTCTATCATTTAGGTTATACGTAAAACTTATCATCGCATTTATATTAAGTCGCCAATCGTAGTTTAAAGACTTAGGACTGTACTATCTTAATACTGTACTAGGTCACTAGCAAAAGTACAAAATCATAGTTGGTACATCATTTACATGACGCCAAATTACAACTAAAAATATTTTTGTGATCTTTCACTACATTTAGCTAACAAATTGAAATCAATGCCTGTTTAAAGTTAAAACTTCTGAATCAGATAGCTTTTCTGGCATAAGCAGTACCAACTTCTCGAAATCGTGTAATGCTGCTGATTACGACCTATTACATAAACCGTGAGAGTTGAATATAGTGGCTTTTTTCCGAACATCCTTAACTCAAAGCCAACTAGTTTCATAAATGTAGATTAAATTTACTCTAATGGATTTCCTGTATGTTTACTACTAAAACGCATTCCGTCATCATGATTTTACCAGAGGTTGTTTGATTTCGCATGTAACTGTGTAGAATTTCTGTATGAAAGTCAGTCGCTTTTACTTATGGCTGAATTGATAATTGTATGAATAGTCAATGAGTTAAATTTCAACTAGTTATTATGATGACCCAGCCATAAGTTCTTACATTTTGAATTCAAGTCTCAACAATTGTAGGGAAAGTCATTTGTTTACTCATTGATATAATTTTCTTACAGTATGTCCCAGAAGACCGTTGGCTGTTCTTACGTTCTCATTACCACCTTTCGGCTCACTTTTATTGCCAATTTGTCGGTTTTGTATTAGTTTTTTTCTATAAGATAATGCTGATTATGACAATAAGAAACCATGTATTAATCATACTTCAAACGAGATCGCGGCGAATAGTGTATAATTTTTCTCACGTATGTTACATATTTTTATCCACAATACTTTTTTTTCTAGCGAAATGTTAATTGTACTCCTTATTCCAATTCGTCATTGGGAAGCCGTTCTCAGCTATCACCAACATCGCTTATTGATATGCAGGAGTTTTTAGGACCAAACGAATGTATTATCAGTCATGCGAATCTGGAACGAATACGTAAGAAGCAAGAAAGAATGATTAAAAATCGCCAGGCAGCATGTCTAAGCCGATTACGCAAGAAAGAGGTAACTAATACATTATTGCACCAATTACATAACTTGAATAATGTTCTTATTTTTAACTAACCGATTGATCGCCGACTTATTAAAGTGGTTTCTGTGTTATTCATTTATTACTCTCCGTTCATAAAATATTTCATTATGAAAATATTTTCTTACGCTTAAATTATATTCAGTGGGATTGCATCACGTGAGTAGAATAGATGATTCTAGCCTGTCTTGTACCACTTTGGGATATAGAGACAATATATTATCGTTAAATAGCTTTAATTTTTTTTATTTACGTAAGTTTATATATCTTCTTTAATCATTCTAAAAGAGTTCAAAGTTCCAAGATTACCTAAGTTTTATCAGTCATAGGATTCGGTGATAATACTTTTCAAAATGTCACACTCAACAGTTAGATGTGCATCGGTTAAACCATCTACGTGTAGTGACATCAAAAGTACAAGGTAACAATCAATATGTTAAATTTTATTCCGAATTTCGAGGTGTTAGATGAAATCTTGACTAAACTTTTTAGGTCAGTGCCTTAGTTTATTCTGATTTTCGAGTTCTAAATCACGTAGCAATGCAAGCAGCGTGCAAAGACTATGAAATTAGCTAGATTCAGACTGACTAAAATAAAGTAAGATGAAAACAAAGACGACATTTAAAGTCATAAGTTGGTCATAGGAACGTCTACACAGCTACAAATTTCTAAATTGGTGCTTCCAAGTAGTTGATTGTTGCTTTTTCGACTATCTGAATGATGTTTCTATGAATTAATCACGTTATTGTAGATGTAAAAATTTGTTTTCTTTAAAATCTTGTATTTCTTTTTACCTCGTAATTCTCATTTCTCTACTCATTTTTCTGTTCCCATATCTTCTCTGTTCATTTATTCTCTATGTATTGTTGCGAATCATAAATTATTATCTGTTCTCTCAACCATTACTCTGCTAATATAAGGCTTATGACGTGCGTGCGAACCGATGCAGATAAGTATCATCAGATTTTTAAAAAATCTCAACTATCTAAATCGGTTCAAGTGAAACAGTTTCCGAGGAAAACAGCCTCTCAGGAAAGATGACTGGGACGTTGGAGGTAAAGCTCTGAAGAGAAATTTAACTGGTCTACAACCACGTTCATTTTTCTCAGTAGCCACCTGAATGGGATACTGACATCGGTTCTTCAACTGTAACTGAGGACGCAAAGGTTATCTGTAATCTGAAACGAGGCAAAGCAACGGGACCTGATGGATTGTCTGCAGAGGTGTTTGAGGACCGTGGTGGAGAACTGTTATTTGAGTCAACTAAGATAGTGGGTCATGTGTGGAAATCAAAGATAGTTCCGTTAAACTGGTGTAAATCATTGATTATCCCAGTTTGTAAAATGGGAAGCAATTCTTCCTGTGATAATCATTGGGGCGATTAGCTTGGCTAATATCTTATATAAAGTTTCGGGTTCAGTCATAAAGCAAAGATTGAGCGTTTTCTGGAGAAAAAAACCGTGAAAGCTAGTCAGCCAATGGATATGACCCTAATCGGCTTTAGCGACTTAAGAATTGAATTGTTGCCAGGGGACACTTTCATGGACTTAATGTATGTAGATGATATTGTCCTTCTAGGCAAAGTCGCTGACAAAATGCAGAGTCTTCTAAACACTCTAAGCAGACATTTTAATGTGTCTGATATGTGATACGCTTCTCTCAAATGCAAGATGATGCTTGGGACTGGTCTACACTCACTCCTAGAAGTAAAGTGGTTGGGTGTGTTGACTACTTCACTTATTTGGGAGGTTGTATGTGCCCGATTCATTTGTTTAAGGCTTTTCCATCGTCTTAGAAAATCATCATGATGATTGCAAATACTGGTTTTGGGAACCAACACTCCTCGTAAATCATGCATGCCTAATATTTATTTATCGATTTTTTCTCTTTAGTACTTAGAACGGCTAGAAATGAAGTTCGAACAGTTAAAACGTGAAAATCTTACTCTATGGCGTCAAAACGAAGAATGGCGTTTACGATGTTCCCACTTGGAACGTTGTATTGAAGATCTTCAATCACAGTTTCCGAATTCTACCAGTTCAGAAGAAGTGAATATTAAGTGTGAACCAGTCGAGTCAAGTACAACTGGCATCCCTAGTTCTTTACAATCCAGTAATGGAATCACAAATACTACTCATGTGAAACCTGTATCAGTTCATAGGTTGGTTACAAAGAGTGAAACAAAAGTTGGGTTTAAGTCCACTACTTCTTCGCTCATTCGTCCTTCTAGCTTCAATGAATCAGGTAGAAGTAAGACAGTTTCAATTCGAAATTGGAAAGATACCCAAGATAAAAATATGAATCCTCAGATTAGTAAGTTTTATTTACATTTTTAAAGGTTGTTTATCGCTTACACAAACTAAAGAAATGTTATATGTTTGAAAATAGGTGTGTAACTATAGCTCTTTTGTTATAAGAATATAAACCTCGGAAGCAATTTAATAATAAAGATGTCTTTAGGCTGGTTCAGGTGATGAAATTACTTGCATTTGTTAGATTTCCTCACCACCAGTCAACATCAGTTAGAGAGGTCACTGAATGCAAGGAGCAAATTTGAAATTAATCCAGTTCTCAACAAACTCCGTAATCTGAATATCAATGTCCAGCTGAGTAACGTCTACTGGATAGGTGTTCTGAATCTGTAGCGAAAAGTTATGACCTGTGGGGTCTTCCATGTCAAGGTGAAATGGACACTCATCGAGGTCATTGGTTGAGTGTAGCGCTATATGACCAACTGACAAAGTTAGAATTCACGGGTCAATGAACACCAGCCCAAATGGCTGAATGATCAGTGAGCTTGATCTCGTAACCCGAAGATCCAAGGTTCGATTCCTGTGGGGATTGTGGGTGCGCACCACTGAATAGTCCCAAAATAGGATGCAAAATCTGTCCGGTGTTCCCTAGTGTTGGTTCGTGACGAAATCTAACAACTGAAATCAGTCTAAATCTCATAACTTAGATAAGATTACTGATTCTACCTTAACCTCATATATGATTCATGAAAGTAAAAAATATCAGTATGTCATATACCAGAAACTGTTTGGTTGGACTTCTCCTTTATAGATAATTGTATTCGGTCGTCAGTGCGTTAGAGTTTTCCATCAGTAACATTTTAATGATAAAGTGTTTTGTGTTTCTGTAAAAATTCTGACGAAAGTATCTCATTAGCTTCCTATACTACATATAAGTTTTGTATCCTCTTTTATTTACACCAGACTACAATTAAGGTTTTTTTACTTTTCCGCCTGCGTCAGATAAAGTGACTGTATTTTAATGTCCGATAATATGCCACTCTAAAGCTTCATGTTTTCTGTCCTTTAGTTGCATATTTTCAAAGTGATCAGGCACGAAGTACACTTGTTATCCTGATCAACTTTTCGCAGTAATTCCCCTAACTGAAACACAAACAACCCCAACCGTGAACTGAATAACTAAAAACAGATTTTATAACATGACTTGAAAAAATTCCCATTACAAGCCTAATGAGTATAACAGTAGTATCTTAAGTTATGTGTCATATTTTTATGCTCATATATTTAGGAGCAATTTATCAAGATGCATGGTATATATTAAATTTCATGCATAATGTTTTCTATTTTCTAAATATTTATTTCAGCTGTTTCTAATACTGTCAGTCCAGTGAAAACACTTAAATGGGATACTTCGCCTAAAAGGATATATCTTTCAAATAAAATTGATGTTGAATCACATTCTCAGTTGTCATCTCAACAATCGCCAGTTCCTAGGTCTTCCATTACTAGGACATTGATTACTTCTCACAATAGATTTACTCCATCAATCACTCATCGTTCAAAAGTAATCGCAACTACAAGTCTCTTAGCTATATTTGGCCTATTTACATTAAATATCTTTTCTTTCTCCGATTCAAATATTGGTTATAATATTCTACCGTCATTATCGTCGATTGGTATGTTTCCTAGCAGCGACCAAATCATCTCTCAGAAATTCGGTAATTTTTTTTATTGATTTTGTAGAAATTGAATGTCAATGCTTGTTTTTAACTTATATATGCATATCATTTGAAATATTCGCTAACCTAAAGGATTAGAGTGAAACATTTTTCACTTGCGTTTGTTTGACTCATTTCATTAAGAACCATCGGTATCTTTAAGATTGGTGGTGACAGTTCAAATTCGTCGTCAATGTCGCAGATGCAATAACTCTATATGAAGTCCTAGATGCATCAAGTTCTCGTTGTTTTCTATGTGCTATTCTATCTCCCATACATTTCCACTCATTATAGCTCTTTTGAATGAAGTGCTACAAGTTGCGCTAATACAATTGTGCACAGTTCTGTGTTAACAATTCAGTCAATCAGTCAGTCAGTGGGTGTCCCTTAAATGTTTAATTTACTCTACTAATAGAAGTGTGACTTTGTATATTTTAAGAAAATATCAGCTTAGAAAGTATTTAAGGTTTACTCTATATTCTCTAAAATTTTAGTTAAAGTTTATCACAAAGTCAGGTAATTGATATATAAGTGCTGGTTTGTAGGGATTTGATTGGTTACAGGATTTCATCATGAGCTGACATTAGTTAGAGAACCATTGGAAAACCTGAGAGTGCTGGACAGCTGTTTCGTCCTGGTTTGGGACTCTTCATCAGTACGCACCCACCGGGATTCGAATCCAGGACCTTCTGGTTACAAGGCGAGCTTGTTTATCATTAAGTCACTGGGACCCGATCCAACGGCCCATGAATTCTAACTTCTGGCAAATCACGACATAGCGCGACCCCTAGCCAATGTCTTTGGCGATTATTTGTCTTCGCCCGACCTGCTTGTTCTCTAACTAATGTCAGCTCATGATGAAATCCTGTAACCAATCAAATCCCTACAAACCAACACCTGAATCATTCTTTGTCAATAATTCCTACTTGAAATTCTGAAACGTGAGATCCTAACTCACTTTCCAAGCATCCTTCTACCGAGTCCCAAGAAAGGTCGAAATCCGAATCTTGGATTCCACTGCTAGTCATGGTCAACCGAAATAGCGTGAAACTGTGTTGTTATTTACTAGGTGACGTTTCGAACACAATTTATTGTTCATAAAATTCTCAGTTGTAACCGCACTACTACAGCATTGATAACTGGAAGCTTTATTTGTAGAATCAATCGAGAACAGACGCAATAAGAATAATCCATGCCGTTTGGAATATTCTGCCAACCTTACAGACAAACTGAGAAAAAAGATGAAAACTAAAAATCGAGTTTCGAAATTGTGTTGGAAACATTGTACAGTAAATAGTACTGTCTCATTATGTGTGATACGTCTGATAAACAAATTAATATGGAAATTTATTTAGCAACATATATACTGTTAGTTTTATACAGAGCTGTAATTTATTTACCGAAATCTTTGTATAGAAAAAATTTTCATTCAGACATCTTGAAAAAACAAAGAATTGAGCAAAGAATATTATCCATTTCGATAATTTCCTCTTTTGGTTCTACAATCATATATGTTTAAATACATAGAATATTCTATAATAGTCGTCACTGATAATATTGGTGTTTTTTGAATAATATCGATTTGTTAAGTAATACCAATAGACTTGCAGTTGACGAATGATGCACAAATTCTAATAAGCACAAAAATGTAATAGCGAATAGAATATCAAATAAAATTAAGGAAATTTCTACAAAAAATTGAGAATCATTCGAACCTTGATCGCCAAGGTAAGGATAGTGTCTGAACCAGCTTCTTTTGGATGCATACGTAATGTGGATCCCAACGGTCTCAGCAGTATGTAGTAGACGAACTCTTAAGGCAAAGATTAGTTGGTATGCAGTAGATGACTTTGAAAGCCTCGTTGACATCAATCCTCTGTTCTGTATTCACAAGATGAGATAGAAAAACGCTGTGATGGATTTTGTTTGTCCTTTACTTAACCATACAGGATGATATTCGGAAATCTGACGATAAACACGCATTATTGCACCGCCTATATAACTGGCTCCACAGGAGCAGTCAAACTGGTAGATACACATAGAAGAGGCGAAATTAAGCGGTTTATTTTTAACTCCCGAACGCAAAATAGGCGTAATTTTGAAGATACAACATAATTCAGCAATATTGAATGCCCTTTTTAATACATTGCTAAGGCGGTGTTAAGGTCTCACTGATGTTATCCCCAAGGAGCTGAAGTTGTAAGAATAAGGCTCTTTCGGAACTGTTGGTACTTTAGTCTGCCTTGATTTTGGCTTCATATTCTTATCGATGAATTTTTCTGGGTAACTGTTCTCATCCAGCAACTGCTCAATAATATTAAGCTCTTCATTAAGACATTCATCAGAGCAGATTTCTCTTGCTCTGTTGACCAAGCACTTTTTTTGTATTTCAAGGGTATGAAGCTGAGAAAAGTGAGTATACTGACCAGTTGGTGTAGGTGATATAATGGACCAGGTGACGATTGACATAAAACTGTTGAAACTTTGAAGTGTATTGGAATAAGCTAATGATAATGATAATTTAAACTGACTTTATCCTAGTTGTCTGTATGTATTGTTCTAAAAGTCAGTGTAAAATAATTTTTAATTTGGAAATTTAGCCTTTGCTAATACAAATGCATGGACATCATCAATACAGCGTTCAGTAAGCGGAAAACATCTTTCAATCAATATCCAGTCATCGCAGGAGGATGTTTTAACAGACCAAGGCAGGTTAATCAAGAATTCATCAAATGATAACTTTTCTACCAATAATTGTGGTCCAAATAAAAATATAAGCTGTTCTGAAAATGCTTCATTTGCTGATGTTAGACAAATTTTACAAGTAAGTTTTAGCCTATACTTGTTATGATAAATATCATTTGATGATATAGAACAGCGAAGAAATATTCACTTTTCGATTTTTTTTATCCTCATCTATGGCTCTACTCTAATAGAAACATAGAAATCGTAGAGTAATACAGGATTTCACCAATCTAGTGGTAGTAAGTTTGTTAACAGTATTAACATGTTAAGGGGATTAAAATTAATTCAAAATCTAAAGGGTGGAAATAATTGTAAAAGTTAAATAAGTGGATTACGCGATGCAGAATTTTGTGAAAATAAGAAGAGCAATTAAGAAATAAATGAGTGTGTGAATAGTTTATGCAATAAGCAATCAAAGATGAATTAGGCAGAATAATAAAATGGTAATTTGTAAATGATTTAGGTGGGAAAAGGGAAATTGTCAATTTTTCCTTTTGCATTCATGTATTGCTGGCCAAGGTGGGAAAAGTGGCTACACGCATTGTTTCTGAATATGCAGGTTTGACTCCTTCAGGTGGCTTCAGTTGTATGTACAAGACGAACTTATAGGGCGAAATTGATATCGGTCAGGATGCGATAATTGTCTCCTGATGGGTTCAAGAATTTCAACTAGTCACCTAGCTTGGGACTCTTCATCAGTACGCACCCACCGGGGTTCGAACCCAGAACCTTCTGGTTACAAGGCGAGCTCGTATACCATTAACCAGAAGGTCCTGGGTTCGAACCCCGGCGGGTGCGTACCGATGAAGAGTCCCAAACTAGGGTGAAACAGCTGTCCAGTACTTTCAGCTGGTTTTGTAATGGTCTTCTAACCAATGTCAGCTCATGATGAAATCCTTACAAACTAACACTTAAATAGTCACTTAGCTATTGAATGATAAGAGGATCCAGAATAGGATGGAGTGACAAGCCATTTTTATGTATCTTCAGCAGACTATAAAGCCTTCGTATTGAAGATCGTGTCAATCTAATCCTTTCATAAAGCACCTGACCAATCAGGTTATTATTCTCCCTTCTTTTGACTTGCATAGGTTGATGTAAATTAATCATGTCCTGCTTTTCCACTAGAAGGTTTAGGGAATTAGTTGCTGTCTGGAATAACCACACCTGCATCCTTGTCAGAGCGTGTTAATAATACACCTTTATTGCATTTCAACTCTTCAAGTTGTTTTTTTTTGTGCTGCCTTGTTAAGAGACAATACACCTTTGGTTTTGTGTTGAGGTTCTGATTGCAAGAATCATTGGTTGTAGATTCGAAGCATTGGAAACCCTGGTTAAACGACAGTATAAGATCCATGGTTTGGCTGAGTAGATTATCAAAGACTTTATGATCTGATAGAGGTACAGAAAACTGACCTACCACTCCACCCTAATCTAAATATGTCTGAATCCCCTTAACATCTGATAGCTAAGTGACTAGTTGAATTCGTTGTACTTATCAGGAGACAATTATTTAATTCTTCCCTTCGTGGTTCCTTTTTATTTGTCGATTCTATACAGAATATTAATACTTTGAATAAATATATGTTATATCTGCGTGTAAAATCTGTTGACAGAATAAATGCTGTCTCATTAACTAACATTTTCAATTCATAACAGACGTTCCACAGACAAATGAAACTGTACAAACCGTATCCTCCACTCTGTGTGTGTGTGTGTGTGTGTGTGTGTGTGTGTGAGTTGAAGAACTAACCACTTTACAACATGTATTGAACTATAGTCATCAAAATCATTTTGAAAGTATTGCATAATGCCATATACCAGTTCATAGGTGATATATTTTTACAGTGTAACTAAGTAGCAGCGAGATTTACAAACGGTAATATTTGTAACTGATAATAAATTACGCAGGAGTACCATTCAGTAGAATATGTTTGATTACATTTGTCACTAAATCTAGCATTTGTCAACTTACACCATCTCTGGCGTAGACTTGATATCCAGCTATCAATCAAATGACGTGTGTACTGCGCAGTAGTCCACCCTGTCATTCTTTATGGAAGTGGAAGATACTAAAAGGCTAGCTGTCTTCGATCATAGGTGTTTGCGTTCTATCTCCCGTGTTTGGTGAGTAATGTTGAGGTTAGGTTTAGTGTTAGATAAGGAGGGCGAGTCAAACAATGAGGTAGTGAAGGTGAATCGTTTGAGAAGACTAGGACATGTGTTGCGCATGCCTAGCCACCGCTCTCCTCGATGAGCAATGTTGGCTGATATTGGTTCAGGTTGCAAAAGAGTGATCAAACCAAAACATGGCTTCATCAGTCCATGAAATCCTTGAGTCAGCCGTGTTGGGAGATGCAGGCTTCGTGGTTGGGGTTCTTGGCATTCAAAGTCGTTCTCTCGATGGTGCAGATTCATTCACTCTTTGTGATCTGCCACATCCATTAATCCCCATTGTTTTTCTGTCACTGTTTTTTCTCCCTCATATTATCGTTCTTTCGAATCTCTTTTTTCTTTCTTTGTGTGGTACATGGAGTGGGGTAACTCGAAGTGTGTTGCACTTCTATGCAAAGTTTTATACTGAAACCGGTCAGTCAGTCAGTCACTAAACCTGTTAACTCGTGACGTCGTTTCTGTGTTTTCAGTTGCTTAGTTTTCGTTTTTTTTTCTGTTCCCGTCACACATATTGTTATGAATTGGTTAATTGATTCCTTTCCAGGGTTGGATTGAAAGACACGCTATATCAACCAGTAATCAGTCCGCTATATACCGGTTACTGCTTACTCCATCGATTCATAACCTCAAAGCGTTTGGCAACCAACAAAGTGTATTCAATCCATCCAGTATCCTATCGCGTAATTCAATGCACGATGAACAAAATCCATTTCCTCTACCAGCTAAACATTTGGACAACCCATCATCTAGGAAATCAATTCCATACATGACAAGAAGAAGAGACGTAAGACACCAGCGTTCGTCGTCAGCAGATGATGTTGATCGTCGTATGCTTAACATGACGGCGAATTCAGCACCGCCTAGATTTACTTCATCCCATCGTAGTCCAGCACCGCGAAAGTATGATATACAGGTAAAGCATATTTCAATTTTTAGTTTATATATATATATATATATATATATATATATATATATAACTTTTTAGTCATGTATCCATCGATTATTTGCAAGATGTTTGTGTGTGTAGTTTGTTGTTTACCTCTTGTCTCAATAAGTCAACGCCTCACTTTTGCAGCAGTATGCAACTATTCGAAAGTTAATAAATCAATAACAATGAATTTATCCCAACAACTTCAGTATTCGTTGACGTAGGTTAATTCTGCTTACGGATCTTAATCAATGTTGTTGCTTTTTTGATAAGTGACATTGTGAAATTCACAATACAAAATATTGTTTTATATGAACACAAATTAATAATTCCATTGTTTAGTGTTATACGCTGCTAAACAGCACTATGGAGAGTATTGCCTGGATGAAAGTTATTTATTTTAACATTTATTTACATACAATAATGTTATTTACTGTAAATTTAATACTGTAAACAAGCAGAGGTCAAACAACAGTAATAAACTACTGACTTACCAGCATAGAACGGCATAAAAGTGCATCACTTCAAGTTGATATACACTTCTGGAAGACACACTTACACAATTCAAGAAATAGATGTGCTGAAACTAGAATGGACGGAAGTGTATACGACAAAGAATAATTAAATAAAGACTAGTGCAAACTTTTTACATTCTGGTAAATTACAGGTGTGAATACAACTGCGTTATTTAGACGAATTTTGAGTATTGCTATTGCCAGTCTTCATCCCCTGATTCGTAGCATTTTGAGAATCCTAACCAGACAGTATACTCCTCTGTATATGGCTCAGGTTTGTTCATACCCTAAACTTTACCGACTTAATCTTATTTCATCTAACATCGTTTGTAAATGGAGGCGGCGGATCGGCTTGTATATTAAACCTAAAGTGATGAAACTTGACTATCCCGTCGACTGACCTACTCACCCGTCTTATCTTGTACTCTACTTTTAATCTAGCCTTTTTTTGACAATATTGACTCACTTAGCACGGGATAATGAATTAAAGCATCTATTATCTAATACCACTGAATGTTTTACTTAAAGTGGAACTACTAATCTTTCTGTAGGCTTCCATCTTAAACAGTTTGAATGTATCATATACCGTCTCTCCAGGGATTGAGTTTACCAAGTTTCTTTCGTATATAATACCTTATCAACAGCTGAGGACCGATAAAGATTAAGTTGAGGGGTACGGATTTTGAAGCCGACCTTTTTTTAACTCACCAAAGCGAGAAGACAACATTGACAGTCTAGTGGTTGTCAGAGGAGAACACTTCACTGCTGTTGATCCCTCTGCATTGACAATATGACTCTCCCTGGTCTCCATCATACAGCGACCAGCTTGCATTACAGTGACAACAGCTTTAAGTTTAATCTTCATTCAACCAACTTTTCTGGCCTGTCCAGACTTTCAGGAACATTCACCCCAGTCATCCAGCTCGTCAGATCCTTGAGATATGTAAGCCTGACTACCATGCCAGAGGGTCAATGTTCGTCCAAGTATTTTCGGTGACCAAGTGGTACTGCTTTTTTTCAATGTGGTATAGTGGTCGACATTCGTTATGCATTCCGTGTTTTTTCGCTTTACACACCGAAGCATATATATATATATATATATATATATATATATATATATATATATGTAGTTATGGATAAGGTAAAAGATACTTCACAGGAGAAAATTTTCTTTATGGACCAAATCATCTTCAGAGGCTGTACAATTGTATTTATATTTGCCAAAAACGTATAGTGGCTCATTAATGAGTAATAGGTGGGTGGCATAATTGCTGTAATTAATCAGACGGGGCTTAAAAAGTAAAACTAAAAGTCGTAAATTACGTAATATTCAACGACATAAAGAAAGAAAAGGCTAGGAATTTGATAAGGTTAAAATTATTATTAAGTGAGACGAAAGGTGCTTGACTGTCCATTTAACAAGTATGAAGAGGTAAGAAAATTTACCAAAGGAACACGTGAGAGTGATAATAGTGAATTAATTACTAAAAATAAAAGCAAATTAATTATTATTACAAAACCAAAAATTGCAGGGAACGATTAGTGAAGAGATTAAAACCGTGGTAGAAAAATAGACTGGACAAGCTTTTTTGTATACAGAGTTCGGGGTTGTATTGTAGATAATCTTAAAAGATAACTCTGATGGAGTTGCGTCGCCTGAGTTTACCAAGTGCTTGAGGATTCAGCTATTAATTGTTTTGCACTGTTCTCACGCTAACTATGCCGGATAATGTTCAGAGATGCGTTTGGAAAGTGTGCGCTTTGTGCAGCTAATATAACTAGCTCCACAAGAACAAGTGAATTTATAAACGCACATTGAAGTGGCCAAAAACGGCAGTTTATCCTTCACACACCTGTTGATCATTTGTCAACTATAAAAACTGATCTGTAGTTCAGCCAAAAAGAAGGCCTTTCTCAATGATCTGGATAAGTGGTTCTTCAGAATGTCAGCTACGGTATCACCTTTAAATTCAGCATTCATAAAACAGCAATTTCTTCGGCACTATTTGTATTGTTTCAGACTTTTGCTTTATTTCCATGTTTTATGAATCTTGTCTGAGTCTCTCCAGTTCACCATCGATTGTATCGCTGGTGCATATCCTTCCTATTCCTGAAGGCAAGGAATGAATCAGATTTCATTTCTTCTCAAAGGGCCCGGACTATGAAAATTCGTGTATTCACTGTTCCATATTAGTTTCCTGTAGAGTGATCTCTGAGGAGAGCTGTCGGATCCCCTTTTTATCAAAAACATCCAAAAAATAGAATTCCGAGTTCACCTCTGGTTCCTGCGTGAACTGGACAGAATGATGGCAGTTGTTTAACTATCACTTCGACTTTAGCATTTCTTGTCATACATGATACAAGTGTCGTCCACGTACATTTGGTACATATGAAAATTACCATTAGTGGATCGTAGCATATTATTTTCTAGACTTGCCATGAAGCAGTCTGCAAGTAAAGAATCCAATAGCGACCCCATTGCCACTCCGTCTTATGTCTGTGCAACGTGTTGCTTAACTTGAATTGGACACTGAAAGTACATCTCAGTTGTAGTTCCTTTAAGTAGGGGATCAGAATACCCACCTCCAGAGTATTATTCTCGATGAATTCGCATATTAAACAAATAGTTTTAGCAAGAGAAACATTGGTGAGGAGAGACGTTATATCCAGAGATATCATTCTCTTCCCGGATATATTAACATCACTTATTCGACCGATGAATCTGAAATTATGATGACAGATTAGTTTTGATAGGCAGAAGGATGTCTGCAAGCCATCTGGCAACAGTATGATATGATGAATTTTTCATGTTCAAGATTAGTTGCAGTGAGTGGTACGTTCTCTTAGTACACTTTCGAGAGGCCACATAACCGGAAGGTTGTATTCGCTCAAATAATTCAGAGATAATAATCGATTCGTTGATCATCTTCAGCGTTTGTCTTATCTTTTCGTCCATTGGCTCAGTTCGGTTATTCTGGTTGGTTTCCTTTGGAAATTTGTCTTCGTCTGATATGATGCATAACATTTGACCGATTTAATCTTGGAGATTCATTTGAACATTACCAGCACCTTTATCGGGACGAATCAGTCCCAAGCCTTTACTACTCAAAATCTCACATAATTGCTTTCTGTGTTCAGTTGAAATCAATCGTTTAACTGACACTCTTTCGTTTCATTGGTTTTAGTGTGCTAATTATTCTTCTTCTTATGATAAAATCTTTTCATATGTGAGCATCCTTTTGAATTTTCATATCCAATGATTTAGGATGATTATAAAAAAGCTGATGTACGTAATAATGGGTAAAATGTCGCTTTTATTAACTAGTGAGTGTTGTTTTGAAAGTTTTTTTTTGCCCTAACTATTTCATTCTAACTGAATTAAATGTCCTTATGTGTGTGAGTGTGTGTGTGTGTGTGATTATCACAGGATCTAGTGTGCCAATTCACGCCTGTGTAATCTCGTTGACACTTTACTTGACTTTTTGGTTCAGTAATCTTATTCTTTTGTTAAGCTTTTATGCACCCGTGAAAACTAGTTCCTTTTTTCAAGCACCAGCAAGTTTGTGTTTACCACTGAACAAATTCTGTGTGAAGGTATCGTGGGGTAATGGAGTTTAATCAGACTCCTTTCTTTAAAATAGCATTTGAGGGTAATATTTATCTTGAATGTGTTGAATAAAATCATTCCGACAGTTCTGTTTGTGCTTTCCTACTTTCAAATTCATCAGACTCATTATTTTATACTTTTAATATTGATTATCGCATTTATTGAGGAAGAGGATATGTTGTTTTGTGATTAGAACGAAGAAATTAGCCTTGTAATGCTGTAGACGTTGGATAGATCTACGGAGTAATACGTTTAAAATAAAAAAGTGATTTTAGACTTGGCTATAAGATTATTTGTTTAAGTCAATCTCTGTTTTTCCCGTTGACTGATTGAAACAACATGTCGGCTCCTACTACGGATGCTTCGATGATATTGGAGCATTGATATTATAATATTTGGTGGATGATAGTACCTAGCAGTGAAATTTTCAGTGTTCATTCAATCTTGTTTGGGACTTGTTTGGATATTCCCGCAATCCCTGGTAAAGGGATGGTGTCTTCACTAAAACTCGTACCCAGCATTCATCGTTTCAAACGCTAAAGCAGCGGTTTCCATTAGATCGCATGGGTCACTAAAGCTACCTGTTGAACAAAAGGTATCAGCTCTCGTTTCTTTAAGTCAATTTTGTTTTTCCCGTTAATTGAATGAGCCCAGATGTTCCACCTCATTGGGAATTGCAGGTTCATTCAACTGTTGAGTCCCAAATAAGACGAAATGCGCATCCATTGCTAGTCATCACACACCGAATAATACCTTTGTTCACGTAGTGTTTATATGAAATATTCACACTGTGATGTTATTATCTAACAAACTGGTACTTGTTAGTTACTTCAAGTAGGATTTATTGTTACGTTACTGTTTTTCACCCCTACTAATGTTTTACCAGCATATATGTGAACTATCACTCCTTACACGGTTGTTTTATACACATCTGCACATATTTGACAGTTTGCATTTGCATCTAAGGTTGACGCCTGACTTTAATAATTCTCTGAAAGGGAGTATTTAGTAGTTATTGAAAGCTTTTTTTTATCAAAACTTAATAAATACATTAATTAGTATTTCATAGACTTTCACTTCACTACTTAATTATTCGGGTGACATGTTTCCCCTATGATATCGTAGAAACTCATCTTCTCTCACCAAACAGGCAATATAGTCGTCGAAAGTGAAAATGTTTATATCATTCAGAAACTTATGAAAGCTGAGTTGATATTTGAACATATTTTTTTATGCACGTCTGACGGGAGTGCCTTGATTGGTCATTAAATGATACAATAATAAATTTTCATTAATATTACAAATAAGTTAACTGTGATATATTCGTGTTAGAACCTCTATCGATTCATCTAAGTCGTACTTCGGTTTCAAACTATATTCCATCTAGTTTAGTTTTGAGCAACAAGAATGTATCGTAACTCTTCACACAAGTAACTGTGACACATAAACCTGTGCAGAGGCCTTGGGTTATTACTACTACTATCATTATTATTATTTCTAAATGACATCTAACGGTGAAGATATGTGAAAATTTATTGATTGTCATATATACTTCTGAAGCTTAATGAATTTGCTTTTAGGCGCATACACCTTACATGAATTATTTCAGCCTTAGGATTTTAAGAGAAATTTACCTTAGAATATTCCATTCATATTTGTTAAAGTAGAGTTACAGGTTAAGGATGGTTATGGGATTTTTTCTTCGGTTGATATACAGACTTTCGTCTTTGAATCCATTCACACACACACACACACACACACACACACTTAATGTGTTCAGTCTACTATGACTTCGCTTCTACTTCAGATTTATTATGAATCATCGTGTTTACTGTTTCTAATCAGTTGAATATCAACTACTACTTTAATGGCGTGAAGTTGATTCGCCGAATTACATATTTAATACAATGACGAGGTCTTCATGATCCTCTTAGACGCGATATCTTCAGCTGTAAACAGTCATACAGAAAAAGTTCTCAAGAAATCAACCAGTTCAGAGGATGCGACAACACCATAGACACTCATTTAAGCTATAAATCTTTTACATTATTTCATATTCTGTTGACATTCATTGTTACACTTTTTACTCTATCCTCTTGGGCTCTAGGTGAAATATAGGGCTTCAATCACACATCACAATTGTATCCATTTCTCTGAAGTCATCTTAGCTGACTTCATGGTTATCCATAAGCTTTCATTTCTCCTCCTCACTGTATCTTCTCTATGTCATCATGGAACGCATATCCCTGACTCGTTGCCTGCTCTTCCTATTCGTTTTCGACTACACGATAGCTTGGCACCTGACGACATTATTCACTTCGGATTCATCATTATAATTTTCATATTCAGAAGTAGAAGAAGAGTGCTGTCGGTGTCTTGCTGTTTCTACACCCAAGTATGCTGATAAAAGAAAAAGGCATATTTTCAAGTATTGGTTTTTGTAGGGATATTGTTTGATAGGTTGGAGGATTTCACATCGTGAGCTGACATCAGTTACAGAACTGTTGTGAACCCTGGGAGTAATGGACGGCTGTTTCGTCAGCCTAGTTTGGGATTCTTCATCAGTGCTCACCCCCCACACTACGGGTTTCGAACCCACGACCTTCTGGTTGCAAGGTGAGTTCGCAGACTATTAAGCGTACTGCTGAGGAATCCCAAACTAGGACAAAACAGCTGTCCATGACTTCAAGGCTTTCCAGTGGTCCTCTAACTGATGTCAGCACATGATGAATTCCTCCAGTCACAAAGGCATATTGTTCTTCATATCTAGAACTATTCATGAGAAAGTAGAACCAGTAACTAGTCAGATCAATATTTGATGAAAATTCCACTGTCACCGCTTCTTTGTATTACTTTTGTTACTATTAGTTTCTTTTATGAAAGAAAACTAATTAATATGATATTACTCACGGTGTTACCACTTTTTTGAAATTTAAATTTATACATGTGTATTAAACTATTGTTTTTGGATGATATATATATATATATAAGGTGACCTTATTTTCAAGTCTTTGTTCTTTCATACTCTGCTAGTGATCTGTTCACCTGTTTATGTGTATTTGTATTCATGATGACCATATATTTACTGTTGTTATTATTATTATTTATGATTCTGTAAATGAGTGAACTTTGTTTTCTATGAACGTTTGTTTATCTTTAGTACTTCATTCAAGTGTTATTCTGTGTATTGTTAACTCATGTACATTTCAATTAAATGTTTACCTTATTTTATTTGCATGTAAGTTTTTTACAATTTTTTCTCTTTTTAATAATTATTCATGAATAGAAAAAAATGCGTTTCTGCAGGAGTATTATTGTTGATTTTAATTCATCGCTTGTTTTCTTCTCTCTCTCTTTCTCCAGTATTATTCATTATTCTCTAAGAAAGGCATTATGTATATCTTTGCAAGTGATATCTGTATTCTTTTTCATGCATAATTGATCTTCTTTGTAACTGTATTCTCTAGATATATCAGTGAGGTGTAAGCTTCCTACCTAGTTGTGTTGTCCTCAGAATTCTAAGAACCATTGGCTAGGGAAAACTGGTAATATGGCTCAAAATCTTTTTCAGTGGCGCAGATACCTCCACTCTTTGTGATCTGCCATATCTATTAATCTCTATAGCTTCTCCATGTTACTGTTCCTTCTCCCTCACATTTTTGTTTATTATTGTTCTTTCAAATCTCTTTTTCGTCTCTCTTTATGTGGTACATGGAGTATGGCAACTCGAACTACTGCACTTTTTTGTGAGGTTTGGAGAATGAAACATTAACGTCCCAGGGATGCGAACGCTCCAATGAACTTGAATGCTTGCTAGTCATTGGCTAACGACACCTATCATTATTAGTCATGCGCTATTATTATAACGCAGGACTCAAGATCAGTTGGCCAGAAAATATCAGCAACAGGGATCTCTGACAATTAGCGAAACAACACAGCAGGAACCGATTTTGCAACAAATATGCAGGAAGAAATGGAGGTGGATCAGCCATAATCTGAGAATACTGTCAACTGACATCACTAGACAGGCCCTCGAGTGGAACCCGAACGGGAAGCGGCGAGTTGGTCGTCTGAGGGTGACATGGAGGAGATCATGTGAAGAAGAGATGAAGGCATGTGGGGAGACGTGGAGCCAGGTGAAAACGCTTGCAGAGAACCGAACGCAATGGAGACGTGAGGCTAAAGCCTTATGTTCCTCTAGGAATTAAAGGAAACAATAATAATTATAGCGTAATTATGAACGCTATCTACCAACTAAGGAGCGAATATCACCCAGATCACGTTTTTAAGTACTGTGTGGACAATGTGTTAATAGCTCGTTAGAGTTAGGATTAGAGTTAAGGTAGGTATTAGTCTTAGGACCAGGGTTATAATTTAGGTTAGGATTAAGGTTTGGGAAAGCTTCAGAGTTGGCATTACTTATTTTAATTTGTTTTATTATCCACATTTTCCTACTAATTAGTCGTCGATCCTCTTACTGGAAACCATAGTAATTCAACCGAAGGCTTTTTGGGAAGACTGTAAAACAAGAGAAGAGCGATAAACGGACCACAATATATGCTCAGCTTAAGCCACCTCGGTGAATACATGTGCAGAAACTGGTCTAACCTAAAAACTGATACTCCTCATCATAATTGGGACTTATTTTTTAAGTAATGTCGGAGAAGGATACCCTGTGCAATGTGTTTTCAGACATTTTCTTATAAATTAAGGTCAATTTTTGTGCAGAAATCACTTATTTTTATGGTTGGTTAGCTCAAAGTCACTCGTGCGTTCACATCCCTTGGGACGTTATTTTTTAACTTTGCCCGAGACTCTATGTTGAAATGAATCAGTCAAATATCAGTGAACAATTTTTCAAAAGACCAATCTTGATAAATCGCAGTGGTAAAGAAAAACAACATTCCTCATAATTGAATTTGTGATTAACGCACTGTATCTTTGTGAGCTGATTATTCTCTGTGGTTTAAGCAAAGTAAAACACAGAAGTTAAAATTGATAGGCAATAGGATTCCATCCCGTTAGCTGAATGGTGATGAGCGAGCTTGCCTTGTAATATAAGGGTTTCGATTCGACCCCTAGGGGGAATGGCTCATGAATGTGTGCTGCTGGCGGGTCCTAAAACCAGGAGGAAATAGCCATCCAATTGTTCTTTAATTGATGTCAGCTTTTGTGGTCAATCTTGAAGAAGGTGATATGTTGAGAATGTTTTTTTAAAAATTATCACTGAAAACTTAAAGGCAATTTGAATCCGTCAATAAGGGAGTTGGAACGTTCGAAACTACATTCACATAACGACACATATTCTCAATATAAGTGAATAATCGCTAGTGTTCTGTAGGGAATATTAACAGTTAGTTGGAGCCACGTGGGGAGGTGTAGACTGCCTTTGTTGGAATCCTCAGGATTGTAAGAACCATTGACTGGAGACAGTTGATGATATAGCTGAAGATCGTTCTCTCGATGGCGCAGATTCATTCGCTCTCTGTGATCTGCCCCATCCATTAATCCTCCATTGTTTTTCTATGTCGTTATTCTTTCTCCCTTATATTATATCGTTCTTTCGAATCTCTTTTTCCTTCCCCTTTTGTCTTCTATTGTGTGCTACATGCATCTTGAGCTGTCACACTTCTGTACACGGTTCTATGCTGAAACCAGTCAGTCAGATGACTAAGGATTGACTCAAATGAGTAATTGGATAGCGCTTTATCTTTACCACCAGTGCTTGCTAGTCAAATAAAAGCGATCCAAGCACCGGACGACCTCTCCTCTCGTCTAGGGCGTACATCATCAATGGTGTACCGGGTTTAACTCAGCTCAGCGTACTGAATCAGTTTAAACCACCCGAATTTCGCCTACCTACGATATCAAGCAGATTGCTCATTGTAATAATAATAATGATAATTTCGGTCTTTTGAAGAAACTGTTGGGGAATTACAAATTGAACTGTGTACATTGCGAATTGCGAGTGTCACTTATCATTGTTTAGTATTTTTCTGATTCATTATCAATGTCTAATAAATGCTGAAATCTACTTATTGGTCTATTACTTGCTTGTTTATAAGTTAATTTGAATAAAAAAGGTATCATTGATGTGGAAGTTTCATTTCAGTGTGAAATATTTCACTTTTGCATACTTGTAATCAATCATACTCTGTCTTTTGCTTCATGTATCAGAGTTATTTCTAAAGTTAGTTATCTATTATTGAACAAAGTAAGTGGTAGACTTATCATATATGTGTTATATCAATCCATCAATGGAGAACAGATAACAATTTGCAATTTGAATTGAAAAGCTTCTTTTGAAAGGCAGAAATCGAAAAAAAACCTTCGTTGTATAACCACCCCATGAAAGAAGAAATAAATAAAAAACATTTGTGCCATAGTATAGTCTATATGACATTATTATTATTCTTTTCATGTCTTCAATAATCAATTTTAATATGCTTAAACTCAAACCCCTGGAACTGATGTTTCTTTCTCTCTCTCTCCCTTTGTCTTCTCTATATACAGTATAAGCTACAACAGACAAAAGAGTTCAATGAATTTGTGAAAAGTTTATTGTTGTATGACATATATATGCTCATCAGTGTTGCTCGTTCTCATTTTTTTTTGGTTTCTTCTTTTTGTGCTCAATTAACTTAAAACAGTACTCTGAAGAATGAACTATAAGTTCCAAAAATACAAAGGCTAAGTAGAATGTATAAAAAAATTTGCTTCCAACAGTATCTGCATACTATATTTAATCAACTTACAAGCCATAAAAAAAACACACAACTAAAACCAAATTTCTATTGTGTTGTCTGTTCTGATGTACACGCCTTAAATCGATCTTTTCCGGTGTAACAAGTTGATACAATTGTACTTGATGCATCTAGTGACATGAATAATTATTTTCCAGGTTTTGATGAAAAGGATACATTGAAATATGTCTCAGATCAAAATGATCATCCTCTGGATCAGGTTTATAGTTTAGGCCAATCTCTATTGTGTCTTCATTTACACAAGCTTTAGAAAAAATTCTATTGCTTGTTTTTAAAAACCTTCTTTAAAATCTTTCAATGAACCGAGGGAATTTAAAGATGAATACAATAGAAGCAATGTAGATGCCTCTATTGTACTGCAGTATAATTTTGTTTCGAGTATGTGTAATGGTGAAAAGTTTGTTCTGTCTGCCTTCTGAGACTACATTGCCGCTTTTAATTCTATCTCCGGGGGCACTTTTACTAAACAAGCTGACTTCAGTATGTACTGAGCCGTGGGTGGTCACATCGACCGACTGATTGACTGCAGTTCCAGTTGCCACACTTAGGACGTAAAGCAAGAGGAAAGAGTTAAGAGAGATTCAAAAGAGAGATAGGGAACAGAGATATGGGCAAAATGAATAGTTAAATGGAAGAACAGTGGAATTTTTTTGGATATAATAAATCACAAAGAGTGAGTGCATTCGCGCTAACCATCAGTGAGAACGAATTTGAGCCATATCACCAATTGTCTCCAGTTCTTACCATCCTAAGGACTCCAACCAGTCAGGAAGTCTACATCTCCTTACATGGCTATCTGGCTGTCTTAAACTAACTGTTATGGATTTGATTGACTGATGAAGCCATGTTTTGGTCTGACCACTACTAACCTCTTTTCCAACCTGACCCATCCTATGTCAGTCAGTCAACATTGCCTGTTGTTAAGGAAGGTGATGGTTAGGCATGCGTAGCACATATCCTAACCATTTCTCTCAATCGGTGTAAATTCACTAGCTCGTCGATTGATTTCCCTTCCTTACCTAGCATTCGACCAATGTCTAACCTCAATATTACTCACCTTATTATACAAACACGGGAGATAGAACGCAGGCACCTATGAACAAAGACAGCTAGTCACATTTTTCATTTCTTCCACTTTCAATGGCCAGGTTTCACAGCCAGCCATAAAGGAGGACGGGACGGACTGCTGAGTGGTACAGACGTCCTATGGTCGACAGCCAGCCGGTTATCATGTCTACGCCAGAGACAGCATAAGCTGGCATATACTAAACGAACCTTTTGTATCCGTGCTGAGATTTCGTCAGAGATCACCCTCTGGAACTGGCTTATGCAACTTCTCAAATAAGTGAAGTTGTCAACACGCTCTACCACTTCGGTCCTGTTTATCTTTAAGCTAGGAGTCAATGTAGTCCAGTCAGTCCTATAGCATCATCTTTTATTTTTCGGGAGCGAATCGCATGCCAAACATTCGAAGATTACTCACTGCTCAAGGTGTTCAAAAGACTCTACGTTATGTCAGCATCTTCATCTAGAAGCACTATATCATCTGCAAATTCTTAGTCAACGAGATTATCCCTGGTAACAAGTCACAAGATGATTGTCGTCCTATTTTTCCAGGTAGGGAAAAACACACCATTTTTAATGGGATGTGCTCTGTTTCTTTGCTTTCTAAAGCTGGTGCACCTCAACCTCTTGTGCTTTCTCCATTTCTTTTTTCTTCCTTTTTGCATGATTTACTGTATTCTGTTTCTAAGGCTAATTTCATTAAATATGCTAATGATCTGACAATTTCTGCCCCAGTTGTTTCTGCATCACATTGTTCTGATATGAATAGTTTTCTATCTGGAATTAACTAATGGTCTTAGACTGAACCTCTCTGAATATCAGAGAGAACAAGAGTTGCATGGGCATGCTCATTCCCATGATTCTTGTAATGTCGACGGCACACTATGGTAACAAATAAACCGAATATTACCTATCTTAGTATCACTTTCGCTTTCAACTTTTGTTGGTGGTCTCATATCATGTCGACTTCTGGAAAAAAATCTTTTGTTTGACCTACTACATAAGTAAGCTTAAACTTTGTGGCATAACTTAACCTATTCCCTTACCATTTATTAATTCCTGTATTCCGCTCATTCTTCTTTATTGTTCCTACGTATTCCACCCTGGACTTCTCAAAAAAAAAGACCATGTTATATTGTTACGTAAGACTTTGAAAGATGTAAGTAGGGTTAGTTGTGTGCTTTTGACCAAAACTAACTGTTATTTTTGTTGATAGGTGTTTTAATTCTTGCTAGCTAGTCACTAGCTGCATTTATTCTGTCTTGATACTGAACATCCTTTTTATTCACAACTTTCACCTTATATCTGTTTGGAGTAAAACCAGAGAGAAAATTTCATAAGAATTTATGCTCGTAAGATTGTTAAATTTAAAAATTCAACTATACCACACATTTAGCATGGGTTTTCTGTGAAGAGACGAACATCAGAAAAGCGGTCATAAATCAATCCACCATTTAATGTGTGAATAAAGAACAAGTTATCACCAATATTATTATTGCTTACATTCTTCTATAAACTTTCGGTTTTTCCATTTTTATAAGTTTTACTATTTTATTTATTTGTAAAAGGGGAAACATTGTTGCTGTAGGTACAACGCTAGAAATCCTTCTCTATATAAGAATGACGTGATTATTATTATTATTACTAAACACTTAACGCTTCTCATGGCACTGTAGTCAATCCAATCTATAAAATTGTTACCGTATTTATTCGAAAGTATCTGGGTTTATCGACAAGGTTAGCTAGGAAATTATGGCGATTTGTGACTAGACAGATGTCAAAATATCGATTGCAGTGTGTGTGAAATAATAGAAACTACAAAACCTTATCTATCATCTTAGTTAAATTCATCAAGCTTGTCCAGTGGCTTTATAAGAGTTCTGTTAGACTCTATTATATCATATGACCTCATTTATTTATGTATTTATTTGTTGCTGTTTATCAATCATCTCAGTTAAACGACTGATTAAGCTTGAAGTGCTACCATATTTTATCAGCATCATGTATACAATGTGTGAATAGGCATTACGCCTAACATTTTCTCATTCAATGACCCTTTAGTCTTTTGATCAACTTTCGTGACAATATGCATTTATGCCTTACATATTGGAAAAGTTTATTTTAGGCGTGGCTTAATACAATTGTATTCAAACATATTGTTTTTGTATGTTTTTATTATTATTTTTTTTTGTAATCGTTATCACCATGGTACCTTCTTTTTCATTTTGGTGATTATATTTGTGTCTTTTCAAAAAAGGTGCTACTTCATATATGAGATAGGCAGATAGGTAGTTGATGAATGTAGTCTTCCGCTTGTCAGCGTTCTTTTTATTTTCTACTCCTGTTGTTAATGTGCATTTCTTTTGTTCATGGTTGATGAAGTGGTTGTTTTGCTGACATGAAAAAAAGGATTCAATTCAACAAAATAATTATTTGCATTTTTTTATTATTCATATATTATGATTCATACCTATTGTTTGATGCTGTATTCAGCCTTCTTGTCTTTATTGTGTGACAATTTTATGACAATTTGATTTTGGATAATTAGTAGACTGCATGGAGGATTTCACCATGAGCTGACATCAGGTAACCAGAAGGTCCTGGTTTCGAAGCCCGGTGTGTGCGTACTGCTGAAGAGTCCCAAACTAGGACGAAACAGCCGTCCAGTACTCCCAGGTTTTCCACTGGTTCTCTAACTGATGTCAGCTCATGGTGAATCCTCCAACCAATCAAACAATATCCCTACATAACCAATACTTGAAAATTAGTAGACAATCTGCAATTAGTTGTGTTCTCTGAGCTGGTTGGCTTAATTGCGGAGCTTTCGTCGTCCTTCTGGACAACATCTTCAGTGCAAGTTTTAGCCTAAAATGAACTGGTTTAAATTCTCTATGAATGATAATGTCGAAATTTTAAATAGAAAACAACAAAAGTGCTAGAGAATTCCTAGAAGCCTAGTACTCAAGCGAATATGCAATTAACAAACATGTTAATACAGACAAAATCTACTAGCTAATAAAATTGTATATCATTTGACGAGAAAGTTTCAAATCCAAGTCAATACAAATGTAAATCGACTTTGCCAGTCACGAAGATGGTAACCAGGAGATGCAATTCTATCATTCATGGAGAATTTAAATCAGTTCATTTTAGGCTAAAACTTATGTTGAAGATGTTACCAGAAGGACGACGAAAGCTCCCCAGTTAAACCAACCAACTCAGAGAACACAACTAATTGCAATTCATCCACCTGAGCTACAAATCTCTATGAATAGACTATCTTTTGAGTCCGGAGTTCGATTCCCGGCTCACTTACCCCTAAACGTCGCTAAGCCAGTAATAAGCCCGGTAAATATATGTCCTTTCTTTATTTCTAAGTAGCGAGTTCTTTCTTGACATTACAGAAAACAAGTAGCTCTTCATCCTTCTGTGGGATACCTTTTTCATTAAATTTAACAGTCACATTCCGTATAATGAACATTATAATATTCAGATATTGTTTAAATATTTGACTTTTCGGTTTCTCCACACTTTTTCCTCAAAACCAACAGTTTCAAATTGCTAGTAACTGACTGCAGGATGAAGTCGCCTGGAGTTCCTGGAGGTGAGAAACCGCAACCACTGGAGTCCACCAAGTTGTGATCGTGTGTGTCAGGGGAATTACTCTTCACAATGTCTTAATATACAGAAGTTCGAATTCAGTAGCTATTAGATTCCTCCCCAGTGGTTTAATGAACAGCGGACTTTGCCTCGTAAGTTGAGGGTCCTGGGTTCGATCCCCCAAGGGGAGGAATGGTTATGTGTGGACACTGATGAAGAGTGCCTGGCAAGGGCGTAACAGCTTTCCGGTAATCATTTCGGTTTCAGTTGTCCTCTAGCTGGGATTTCATTTCGTGATCCAACTTGTAATTATTCCGCACCATTTTATTATCACATTATCATTGGATAATGGAAATTCAAACCTGTATACCTTCCTATTTATAATACTTCCAAATGTTTATGGAGTTGATGGGCTCGTGAAATATGTTTTTGTTGATGCACTTATTCATTTGGAACTTTATAGTATCTTTAATCTAAAGTTAACTTTTGTTTTTATTTTTTATTTGTAATTACTTAAAGCCTTATGTTCATCCTGCTGTTCGAGCGTTTGAAAATTTGTTCAATGTAGTCGATCGTCGTAATGATACAGCGTATATTGTTTTCTTAAATCGGGATCATTTTCTACTTCCTTCGATTGATCCACTGCCTGCAAATATGAGACAAAAAGTGACATTCTTACTACCTGCTCATCGAGTAATCAACGGTAAGTCAGTCTGCCATTATTATATGTATATATCTTTTTACCTTTTTGGTTTCACCCGTTTATCTAAGTCGCCCCCCCTTTTTCGATTCTCTGTTTTGTGATGCCTATCACCTACTGGTGGTTGAGTGTGGTAGGATGCTTGTCAACCACGAACGTCGTGGTTCAGAGTTCGATTCACGGCCGACACACTCCTTAATCTTGCTTAGTCGGTATTAAGCTCGGTAAAACGGAGAAAGGAAGATTGGATGTGCGGCTAAGCTAGCTACTACACTATGTAGAAAATAAAAACCTCTGTTGCTGAAATTTTAAAGTTCAAATTTGAAACCCCATGTTCCAAAGGATAAGAATGAATTTCAAAAAAATAATGCACTCGCCTACTAGACTTTCTTGTTTTATTGTTTTTGAAGAAATGACAGTTTCGTTCTATTTTTCAGTCGTACGTTGTCTCCATCACTTATAGTTTTTCATATTTTAGTGCATTGTAAGAAATGCCCTTATTTCGTATTGCAAATATGCTTCACGTGTTTAACCTTAAACTAGGGGGCATGGAAGTTGAAAGTAAACAAGGGGTGAACTTGTGTATAGCATTGTCATGTGTAAGATGGTGATACTGCGGGACTGGGCAGTAGCGTCTCCTATCGTAAAGGCTGGAAGCGAAGTGGTACAGTGTGTTGACCACTTATTTCATTTGCTTGGGAAGTTGTTTTGATCCCAATGAACTGATTGGCGACGAAATCTCAGCATGAATGCAGACGGGTCGCGTGATATTTTCCAAAGTACTGAGCCTAGGATTTTAGAGAGTATGTTCGTTAGGCTGATCCCCCTATGATTATCAGCCTAACGAACATAGTCTCTAAAATCCTATGCTCAGTAATCATGCACAGACTAAGCAGAACTCGGGAGGAACAGACGAGGGAAAATCAAGCAGGCTTTAGACCAGGTAGAGGGTGCATAGATCATATCTTCACTCTTCGACAGATTCTAGAACATAGACACACTTTTCGGCGTCCAACAATTGTCATATTTCTTGACTTGAAGGCGGCCTTCGACTCCGTGGATCGAAAGGTACTATGGCAATGTCTGACTGTGAAGGGAGTGCCAAGAAAGTACATTGCACTAATCAAGGCACTCTATTCAAACTCACGTAGTCGTGTAAGGGCTTATGGGGAATTGTCATCTGAATTGGTAACAACCAGTGGTGTCCGACAGGGATGTCCACTTTCCCCATTTCTGTTTAACTTCATCATAGATATGCTAATGGAAGTATCCTTAACTGAACGTAGTGACTTAGGAATCGACTTGTTACCAGGGAATAATCTAATGGACTTAGAATATGCAGATGACATAGTCCTGTTAGGGGAGGATGCTGACAAAATGCAGAGTCTTCTGAACACCTTGAGCAGCAATCTTCGTATGTTTGGCATGCGATTCGCCCCTGTAAAATGTAAGATGCTGCTACAGGACTGGACCACGTCAACTCCTAACTTAGTGATAGGGAGTGAAGTGATAGAACATGTTGACCACTTCACCTATTTGAGAAGTTGTATTAGCACCAACGGACTGATTGGCGATGAAATCTCAGCACGGATCCGAAAAGCTCGAGCTGCTTTCGCTGACTTACACCATCTCTGGCGTAGGCGTGACATCCGGCCATCAACCAAGGGACGTGTGTACTGCTCATCAGTTCGCTCCGTCCTTCTCTATGGCTCTGAAACATGGCCAATACGAGTTGAAGACATGAAAAGGTTGACTGCTTTCGATCATAGATGTCTGCGATCTCTGTCTCACGTTAGGTGGTTTCACAAGGTAAGTAATGTTGACGTTAGGCGTAGAGTGTTGGGCAAAGAGGGAAAATCAATCGACGAGGCTATAAAGTTACATAGACTAAGATGGCTAGGTCACGTGCTGTGCATGCCTAACCACCGCCTCCCCCGACGGGCATTACTAGCTGATATAGGTGCAGGTTGGAAAAGAGCAAGTGGTGGCCAAACAAAAACATGGCCTCATCAATCCATGAAATCCTTGACAGTTAAACTGAGTCGGTCAGGTAGGGAGATGCAGACTCCGGGTTGGGGCCCTCGGGACTCTAGGAATCAATGGCTGGAGACAATAGGTGACATGGCTCAAAATCGTTGTCAATGGCGCAGATGTATTCAGTCTCTGTAATCTTTCATATTCCTTTCTACCATTACCCATTCTGTTTCACTCTTATACTTGTCAGACTGTATTGATTCTCTCCACTCATCTTCTTGTCTACCTTTGTGTGCTATTCGAAACGTGGCAACTGGAACTGCTGCACTTCGGTGCCAAGTTCTATGTTGAATTCAGACAGACAGAGACAGACATTGTTTATATGGTTCAGAGTCGTTCGCAATTGTGTAGATATATTCTTTCGTTGTGAACTCGTGGATCCAATAAATCCTCGTGTAATTTCCATGCAATTATTTCATCTCCCGTACAGTTTTGCTCATTATTGTTTATTTAGAATCTTTCTTTTTTCTGTTTCCCCTATCTTCGTGTACTACATGAAGTATGGTGACTTGAACGCCTGCATTTCTGTGCAAAGTTCCTTGTTGAAACTCAATTTGTCAGTCAGTCAGTCAGTGTGTATAACAAACCTAAATAGACTTGCTTTTGTATTTATTATTTTTTTTACCGAGTTTTCTAAAGAGGAGTAATTGCATAAATTGTATGTGTATAATTTGTAATATATATGTGTGTTAGTGCTTACTGGCAAGTAATATATTGTTTTAACACATTGTTTCAATATTATGTGTACATTATTTATCACCATTTGTGCCTATCATAATTTATGTTTTATTTATTTTTTTTGATTGACCATGAATAATTTCGGAAAATAACTTGTTTTTTTATAAACTTATATGGTTTAGGCGTTTCCGATTGACTTCATTGTTTCTCTCTCTCTGGTGGTGGTTGCTGGTTTCAGAAGATATATTTTCATTCATGTTTCTACTTAAGTTGTGTGTTTTTCTTTTTTTCCCCGCTTATTCCTACTTTTCTTTTTTAAGAAAAGCACAATACCAAGTTTGGAAATAGGATTGTTTCTGTTTTGTACAGTTGTGTCAATGTTATTCCTATTATTCCCTCGTGTTCCGAGTTAACCAGCACATCTCCATTTCGTCTTGTTCTCTACAGACCCTTTTAGTTGACTCCACGATTGTCTGTAAGCTCTCATATCCTCCTCATAAGATCTCTTCCATGTCACTATCAGACTCATGCGAAACTCAATACACCTGCTTTACATTCAGACACCTACTCGAGGGCTTGATGCCTGATGTCACTTAACGGTCTTCCTAGCGTGTGTCTGATCCATCTCCATTTCCTCCGGCATATTTGTTGTTTTATCGGTTCCCTGTTGATTTCCTATCAGGGGTCTACCCTATATTACTTTCGGCATAATCATAGAAATTATTTGTTAGTTAGGCTGTTTTGTTTAACCACCCGCGTTTTACTAGCATTACCAGTTTTTTCACCCTTATGATGCTTGTTCTTCTTTGTTAACGTGTTGATTGTAATGGATTCGTTGTGGATACATCACTCAGTAAATCCTGAGTTCATATCTCTCTCCACTTATTTCCAACTGAGTAACTGGACAGCATTATAAGCTGTCACACACCCCTAACTCTTTTCCAATCTAGTTCCATGTCATCTAACATTGCTCATCAACGAATGTGGTGGCTCAGTATGTTCAACGTGTGTATTAGCCGTGTCAATCGATGTAACATTAAAACCTCAGTGATTGACTTCCACTGCTTGCCTAACACTCTACGCCTAACTTCATTATTACTGACCATGTTACACCAAGGGAGTTAGAACTCAAACATTTGAGGTCAAAAAATGGTCAGCCTTTTTCATATCTTCCATTTTCAGTGGCTTTATCTCACGGTCATAAAAAGGATAAAGCGTAGTGCTACACACAGTATATATGTCGTTTGATCGATAGTCGGATATCACATCTGCGCAAGCATTGATGTAATAAGTTCACAAATACCACATTAGCCCTTTGTTATCATAGGCTTGTATTTCTTCTCAAATCAGTCTATTAAGATTGATTTGACTTCCAAAAATAGGGAAAGTAGTCTATAGGCTCAACCACTTCACTCCTTATCTCTAAACGCGGGAATCTGTGAAGACTAGTCCTGCAGTATCATCTTACATGCAACAAAAGTGAAACACATGTAAAATATATTAGGATTTTTGCTGGAAGTGTTCATAAGACTCTGGATTTTGACAGTCTTCACTCAGATGGCTGATATCATTCGCATACTATGAGTGGACGAGACCGTCCCACAAATTATATCATGAATTTATAAGTCATACAAATCTGAACAGGCTGATCCCAGACATACGTCATGGTTTAGTTATATATTAATTTCTTTATATGGCATACAGAGAGATAATAATTTTGTTTACTAATTAAGTGGATAAATCTGTTAATTTTTTCAGTGACATTAGAAAATTCAAAGCAAGGTTCAGTTGTCTGGAAAATACATACTTTAATTATTTTTTAACTACTTATTAACTGGTTAGTAGTTAAAATATCTTTTGTGCAAAATTCTAGTTCTACATGAACTGTCTCGGCTGTGCAGTTACTCTACTGTTAAATGATGATTAATCCAACAATTCCAATGTATTATTAACCTTTTTCCGTATAATGCAAAATATATTTTCTTTGAATTTTAGGATCACACAATAGCAGCAGTAATGCTAATGATGATGGTGATTATGATGACAATGTGTCGGCGTCGACATTAAGTATGCTACAATTGGATTGTGAAGTGATGAATGCTACATTACTTCATACAGCTGTATATCCTGATAACCGGTAATCCCACTGCTCTTCATTCATAATACATATACATATATATATCCTAGTCTTCGTCACCGTCCATACATCCTTTCCTTTTTCTCTGTGTTATTTCTATGTATATTTTGACTTTCCCTCTCCTCGGAATTCATCCCAATTCATTTTCATTCCAAATAGAAATGTGCTATATTGTTTTTGTTTTTTTTTGTTTTTTAGAAAAAATTTTCTATGCATTGTGTTTACACCTTGACTTCTCACACTCAAAGTATCCATTCGTTCTTTCACATTTATTTGTTTATTCACACACTAATATTATTATTTTTTGTTTCTCTAAATGATCTTTCCTAATATTTTCTTTTTAGTGTTTATTTATCTAATTTGTTTAAAAAAATAATGATAATACTAATATTCATGACTTATCGTTTTTGTCAACCCTACTAGTGAAGTTCTATTCTCATATGTTGCGCGTTTGTGCATTACGTCATCACATCGTTATTATTGGGCGTGCATGTGTTTATATATATATATATATATATATATATATATATATATATATATATATAACCTCTCGTTTTCTTTCCTTTCCAGTGTTGATCATCTGTTCATGTTTTTACAATATTATTGTGTTTATTATAATGTCAACACTTCATCATCGTTGTCATTGGAAACGAACTTTTGTTTTATAAAAAATGTATTTAATAAAATACTGATTAAGTAGGGTATACTTCTGTATTATTATTATTATTCAAGTGTTGGTTTGTAGGGATTTGATTGGTTACAGGATTTCGTCATAAGTTGACATTAGTTAGAGAACCATCGGAAAACCTGGGAGTACTAGACAGCTGTTTCCTCCGTCTTAGTTTAGGACTCTTCAACAGTACGCACCCACCGGGGCTTTTTTTATCTTTAGACGATGAAGGTGTCTTTTTACTCATAAATGTGTAATTGTCACGGGTCAGTTGAATAGTTCAAAGGTTGATTAGGTCATTTGGGAAATGAGAGTTAAGGTGAAGCTAAAATAATTGATAATGGTGAAAAAGAATTATGTTAAGTGAGAAGTATGGTGGCATTTTAAGTGTCCACTTTACAAATATGAAGTTGCCAGTGTCAAAATGTCAATGGGGTGGTAATTAACGAAGAAAAATTCTTCTTTAACAATCTGTTACGTAATCAACCTGTGCACACGCTTATTCCTTAATTGCTCTTCATTTTTCCTAAATTATGCATTATGCAATCCACGTGTTGTAGCCATTTCCACCTTTTAATTATACAAATTAATTTTTCTTCTTTAATTACCATCCCATTGACATTTTGACACTGACTAATTATTGTTAACAAACATATCGCCACTTGATTGGTAAATTGTTGTATATTGTAATTAAAATATGAAGTTTCTGTAGGACTTGATTATCAGTGTGAAAACCTCTTATACTCAGCATAATCAATAAAATTAGGACTTTCAACACCATTGTATAATCAGTCAGTTATTCTATGTAGGTCAAAAACTTTCACTGTGGCCCACGAGAAACACTTCCAACGGGGATATTTCAAACTTTTATCAATATCTGTCTACGGCAGCTCTATACTGAAGATCAGATGGCCATAAAGAATTATCGAATGCAGAGAATAGAACAATCTGCAGGTGTGCCGTTGAAGCCCTATATATTCCACTCGGAACCCAAGGGAACGACAATAATGATACAGTTGGACAAGTTTATCATCGGATTTCTGAACACCTCCCATCTTGGTTTGTCAAAGGTCCGAATATAGCTATACTTAGCTTATTACTACTAGCTCATCTCGTCGATACGGGAAATTAGGTTGACCCTAACAAAGTCTTTAAAGTTATTTATCAAATTCCGCCTAACGTTTCGCATGTTATGTGAGTACAGTCTAGACAATCGGGATTCATCAGATGAACAAGTCAAATCTGTGTGTTAAAATAAAATTTGTACAGCTTCCTTATTTAACGTGGTCACCTATATAATATGTTTATATACATAGAATATCCTATAACAGTCATCATTGGTGTTTTTAAATACTATCGATTTGTTAAGTAAGACCATTGGACTTGCAGTTGACGAATGATGCACAAATTCTAATAAGCACAAAAATGTAATAGCAAATAGAATATCAAATAAAATTAAGGAAATTTCTGCAAAACGTTAAAGATCATTAGAACCTTGATGGCCGTGGTAAGAATAGTGTCTGAACCAGCTTCTTTTGGATACATAAGTTGGATTTCTTAATGTCGTTCCCACCGGCCTCAGCAGATAAAATGTTTGCAACATATTAAGGATATTTAAAACATAGCTGTCCAAGATAAGGAAAGAGACTTCTGAAACAACTTCTTTTCGATACGTTAAGTTATGCTTCTGAATATGAATTCGGATAGCATTGGAAACATGTAACAGACGAACTCTTAAGATAAAGTTAAGATTAGTTCGTATGCAGTAGATGACTTTAAAGCTTCGTTAACAACAATGTTGTGCTCTGTATCCACAAGATGAGAAGAATAAAGCTATGAATGGATTTTGTTTGTCCTTTACTGAACCACTCAGGATGATGTTCGGAAATCCGGTGATAAACACTCCTAATTTTATGGCCTATATATCTGGTTCCACAGCAGCAGTCAGATTGGTATATATATATATAAGGATATGTATAATTGCAGACCTAAAAGACAAAGTTATCGAAAAGGATGTTTTTTGCTCAATTTTTTTGTTTTTTTCTAAATGTCTGAATGAATATTTTTTGCCACATAATATGTATTGTGTTTCACAAACGATTTTCCCTCTCCTTATAGCAATCTCATCTTTCGACTTCGTCTTGTTATTATGTTTACAATTCTAGCTAATTCACCTAACTTGTTTATATCTCCATATTCTTACATAATTCTGCGTAGGGGTCATTATTTTACAAACTTTTTGATGACGTAGTATCATGTTGCTAGCCCCCACGAACTAACTTATCTTGAATTCTGTAACTGGTTAATTTTAACCTCCTCCCTCCTTCAAAACTTAGCTACCTTGTTACTAACATGCATTAGTTAATTGTTTTGATGCCTTTAACCATTTCAATGTGAAAAAAGTGAAACAGTTACTAAAAATAGCAGGCGACAGACAGAAAAGTGTTTAAGACTACGGTAGAATAAGAAACTAAACAAACCTTTCCTACACACTATTTTCTTTAAAAAAAATTGTGGCTTATTGGCTGATGCACTCAGTTTTCAGTCTACAGGTTTGAGTCCCGCTCAATCCGCCCATACTGATAAATGAGCAGCTTAGTAATATAATCAGCCCATACACAATGTATGTGCCTGTTAGCCTGATACATGAGAAATATGTTCCACTGACGAGTTGCTAGCGTTTCCGGTATACACAATTGTTGAGACATAATATCCCTTTGTTCCGCTCACCGTTACTTTGTACATAGTTATAAGAGAAATCTCTGGTGGTGGTGTGAGTCAAATTACTAATTGGCTTGTATTATCCTCTTGTTTTATCATACTGGATAGCGTTCAGTGGTACGTACGGAAAGTGTACGCTACTTTTGTGAGGCGAATACAGCTAGCTCTAAACAAGCAAGCGTGTCTATAAAACAGATATTGAAGTGGCTGAAGGTAATAGTTTGTTCTTCTAACTATCTTTTGTTTAATAACAGCTTCTAAATAATTCATACTATGATCGAAAAGTACAATACTATTAAATACTTATCAAGTCGTGTGACTGCTACAAAGTCATGTATTATCTCTTGTATAAACAAACTATCAGTTGAACATAAAGTTCTTAGAATTATGTTACACTCTGCACGTTGAATAGTAGAATAATAACAAAAGACATAGATGTAAGGTTAATTCTGATATTATACAATACTTTGGAGTTAATCACAAAGTTTAATTAGTTAGTTCAAATAGTTTTCGCGCTTATCAAACCTTTAATGTAGTAGCAAGGTTGTGATATATATATATATATATAAACGTATCAATTTTTGAAAATAACTCATTGTTATTAGCGTTTGAAAACATGTTATGTTTTCTTCATCATATGAAAAGACATTGAACCAAGATAAGAACAACTTCACGTAACAGCATGACATGATAGTCTCATTGATTCAAAACAGTAAAAAATTTCTCCAAATTATAGTTAGCAACACTTAAGTACACAGCCGTACATACTATTGATTGATTGATATGAGTAGTTGGGTACCAGTAGTGCTTGACAGTCCGAAGACCACTGTTTCACCGTTTTTGGGGTCCATTCCATCAACGGTGCACCCGATCTGATTCATTTCAAATAGCTGGTTACTTTGAGCAGGCTCTACTTACTGGTTGATATGATTAGTGTCCGATAACTCTATCAGTAATACATAGATTTGTTTCTTGATTGTCAAGGAAATCATACACTGTATTCTGAATAATTTTGGTTTCCAAACAAATATATAGTGAAGTTTTACCTTGAAATGTGTAAAGCACAATCGAACACTTACCATCATGGTCTTATAAAGAAGGAAAAAGATCTCCCCTCAACTTCATCCTGGAGCACCTGATTGAATCTGGACCCTAAGCTAACTGTTGTAATTGTTTGTACTAGTATTATTAGTATTTCGAGATGACCGAATTACTAGAATTCAACCAAAACACAGAGAGGATGAACTCAGGAATTTGTATTTGGCGGAATTATTATTCAATTCATATAAGAAATATATTAACAATCAACAGTAAGTATTTAAAGAATCCAGACATAGAAATTGTCAATCACCACACTAACCCATAAATCAACCTCAGAATCGTATGCAGCATACGCGGGAATCTTGCTAAAACAATACGATTGCAATTTCTTCAAGCCACAGAAGTAATGCCTATTCATATGTTAAATCCCTAATTCTGCATACATAAGAAGTTTGTTCAGTCACTAAATTTACAATGGACCTGATCTGTTTAAACATCAAATTTTTCATTTTGGTTTTCTAACTACATGATTTTCTTCTATCTCCCCCTACTAAATTTCTACCCCAACACTCTACTTATGTCATTCAATTAGTTTACGTAACTTTACTTCAGTTCCCACCCGGCTGATGCTGTCTGCATTACGTAACTGTTATAATTCTATTAACATGTCTTCGAAAATATTACGCTTGTTACTAAGAAAATCTACTGTATATTTGCAATTGTACAGTTTGAGAATGATATCTCTGAAACGCAGTAACTGTTCGCTGAACATCATTCATCCTTATTTGCAAATCATAAATTTCAAATAATTAACTATAGGACACATTTGTCTATGATTGCATTAGTCATGGAAAGTAAGATGTGATGATTATGCAAATGTTGTAGCTTATTAGCATGAGCAGTCAGTCAACTTTTAGTTAACAAGTCTATGTTTCAAATCCTGTTTCATCTATTTGGGTTTGATTAAGCAGGTAGTAATATTTTTGTGAGAGCGGGCTGCAAACCGAAAACTGTTGGCAACAATTTACGTCATTGTTTACATCCCGAATCAGGGTCATAAGAAAAACAATAACAAAGCTTAACCTTGAGAAAATCACCAACCAATCACAGCGGAGTTAGCGTGTGGAAATATGATTCACATATACATTTAATAATTCCCATTCTACCATTAAGAACACAATATTCAGCGAAGAGACTTTTCAACGAATTTATTATCAAGCTGTACAATCGTATATATGTGGTTTTTAAGAAATGATATCCGGTGAGGGAATTAGGTCAAAGGTGTGTGAAAACATGAAATAATAATAGTAGTATGAAATGCAATTAAAATATTTGTGATTACAATCATAGTTTAATGTCAAGTGGCAAAATAATTAATGTCATATATAGAGAATAATACATAAGGTGTATAGATTTTGGAAAGGGGTACATAATTATAAGATTAGTAGACGAATATAAAATGTTACAGAACATTGTGTGAAATTTGATAAGATAGAATTCAATATTGTAAACTAAAAAATATATAAATTAATAATTTTTGGTTTAAAATGACAAGTGGGTCAAGTAGAAAAGATTGAGAGTAAGAATAGTAATAATAATAATCGTAGTAATAAGAGAAAAGTACATAGAATGACTAAATAAACAAGATAAATAAATGTCTATCCCTCTACGGCAACGGCAGAAGTAGCGGTTTTACATACTTCTTTTGTACACACAGGTCAGGCTTAAAGTCATGAATCGCCAAGGCTTCAGCTGTCTTTAGAAGTCTGTAATGAAGAAAACTCAGGTAGTTAGCATGGATTCTATATATGATCTTGGGCAGTGGATAAAGGCACACACGGGGTGTCGTTATGTGTTATCGTGATGTTGTGTTTGGGTTGTTCTACGTTGTTTTCAGGTGTTTTTTCAACTGAAATACATTGTAAATACCATATTTTAACGAAAAAAACTTAGAAAATGTTGGAAAGTAGACGGTTTCAGCAGTTTGAGTGAACATGTATCTGTCATCGAATTTCGTTATTTCTTTGCATGTGGAATGCTAAAACTCTGTATAAATTGCTGATTACGTTAAGAAAAACGGAATAAATTAGGTAATTGATGTATATTTTGCGAAATTCTCAAGGGATGTTCTGAATCTCTGAGGTAGCAACACTTGGTAACAGTCAGAAGAGTTTACAGCTATAAAGGAGTGTTAGTTGATTTATTCCCAAGATAACAGTTAATAAACAAATTTTTTTTAAAGTTCCCTTGGTTTGGAGTATTTTTGTATTGCTAATTATTTGTTAACGGATGTCTTACTATTGTTGATTTTCAGGTTGCAATTGTAATTTTGTGGAGTGGTTCGCTTTACTTGCAGGCTTTGATGAAGTGCAATTGAGGAATTTGCGCGTTAACGTTGGAATCTTTGTGATATTAAAAAACTGTTCATCAAAATAAATATCCCTTTAAAGTTTTAACGGTGTTGTTCAAAGAATTCACTACTACTTCTCTTTGCTTGTCGAAGGAATAGTGATGTAGCCGGTTTTGGAATGCGTAATAACTTAACTTGAAAAAATGATAATTTGCACAGCATAAGAATACTAGGAAAATTCCCTTCAATAGGATATACCTATAACACGTTATTTTCGATGTACGTAGCTGCCCTACATTTGTTATTATGTATATGTAGTTATCGCAAAACAAACCTAAGCTCAACGTATTTTTCTTCGCAAGCCCTGATGAAAGATAATCTTTTACGTAGCCGGATTGAATGTAACTGAAACATTTCATGGGAGGCTTGATGACGCACTGAGGAAATAATAACGGTTTACGATTATCACGCATTTCACACAAGTATTACTACGTTGCCTATCAACGTCGTCAAATATGCAATGTCCTCGAAATGATAATTAAGAGAAACACAGGTATTCGACATAAATGCATATATTTACAAAATAACAACAGTTAAACCGTACATATTCACATTAAAAAGGGTTTATAACAATTCAGTGGAAAAAAACACAGTTGTAGTTTTTTATGGCTACATCATAGTCAAATTAAAGTCCGCTAATCGTCTTATCCACAATATGTGGATCAGTTTCCCTCAGATGATTGCGACAATGGACCCGTCTTTACAGCATTCAGCACCACCTGATCCTTCGGAAGAAACTGGTCGTGATCTTTCCATGCAAAGATTGAGATTGTATTCCTTTGACCACCTCCGGACACACTGAGGATATATACATATCAGGTGAATTAATCTTACGTCAGGTGAACAATTCCTAATCTTAGCAACAATGAATATGTGAACAAGGGAGGGAACAATAGTAGAATCGGTAAGAATAGTCCATATATCCCATAATAAACTTGAAGAATCCTAGAACTTCCGATTTATCTTTCGTAGTTTGTCTTCTGCAAGAAGCAAATATTACACAAATGCCTTTCCTCTCTGTCTGTTACAATCAACTGAAAAAGACTAAATCTTCAAACTTTATACTTCTTTGATTAAGTTACCCAATAATATTCTCTTTTTTAGTGGGTCCACATGCATATTACATCTGTAAAATCTATACATGCACTAACTTGTCTCCTTAAGCTGAAAAAATGGAATGTTTATGCGATTTTTATTATTATCATTTCAAAGCCCGCCTCAGTAACGTGTGCTACGTATTAGCCGCAGCGTTGACGCAAAGTAAAATCTACCAAGCACAATATGCCTACGTGACCTTGAAGTGCTCAGCCTCTCCATAAGGTCGTGCGTGCCTTTATCCATTGCCATGATCTTGAAATCATGGTCAGGTTTGACCGATATATGGCTTGATTTTCTGAGAAACGGCCACAAAAAGATAACATGATAACCTTTAGCAAGAAGACAACCAGTCAGAGGAGGTTTCTTTTCCGGTAACAATAACGCTAATAATAATGCTCATAAGAATCTGTAAATACCTCTGGATCTGTCTTCTGTCGTTACAATATTATAAGCATCACTTACACAAATTTTGTAGCCTCGTACATACCATTTATATTCTAAGAACATCTAACATTGTTTTTGTCTTTGTTTGTATTGATTTTTCACACAGTATCAATACATACCATGAATGAATATACTCCGTAAGTATGTTGTGTGTCTTTCATTGTATCTTCTGGATAGTACTTTATTATATTCACATAAGAAAAGTGTGAATGTTTTTAAAAACAAATGAAAGTTTGTCTACATAGTCAAAAAATACTATGTGGTGACTAAGGTTGAGTAAAGTATTTGTACTCTACGCGTGTGTAAAGTAATGTGCACTTATGAGCTAAACACATCAATTTGGCAGTTAATGACGTCTTTCTTCACTGAATCAAGGTAGACTTCATCAAAATAGGAATGATCATTTCTAATGCAAATAACTTGAAGTATCCAATGTATGCGCTGTCGTTGTTGTTGTTGTTAGGAGAACAATATTCACCTAAGAGACTTTTCAACAAATTAATTATCAAGGTGTCCAATCATGTTTATATGATTCTAAGGAAACCATACAACGTGAGAATATTAAAACAAGAGGTGTGAATCAATCAAAAATATCCAATACAGTCCTACAGGAGGTCAATCGCGAGCCTGAATAGCTCAGTGGTAGCATCTCTGACTGCAACAATGGGTGACGTAGGTTCAAATCTCAGAAGGGACATGAGTTCTTTCAAGGTTGCAGATACGCCTTGCTGACTGATGAGTGCGAACTAGCACGAAACCTAGGTCCAAAGCTTCCTGTGGCCGATTGCCTCCAACCATCTAATACCAACAATCCACAGTGCACCGTAATGGTGAGCCACACAGCATGGTGACCATATTGCAAACGTGACTGATAGAATTCAGTGTGCACCGAAGATAGGACTAGAAGGACTAGATACATTACAACACTAGTTACTGACTAGTGGGCAATCAAAAAAAGAGGTAAGAATACTTAAGATCATGTGAAATCCGATAAGATGTCTGTGATAATCTCCATAATTAAGTATCAAGCGATAAAACAAATAGTGTCATGTAGAAAAAAAGTTCACAGAATGGATAGATCTAGTAAAGGAATGTGAAGTTAATAGGCAATTAAAATACTACTTAACATGATGAGAAGTGTAGTAAAACAGATTTTTGAAATTTCAAAAAAATGCATTGATTTAAAATGACAAATGGGCGTCCTCTTCGTCTTTTTATCTACGAAAATGAATTGGCTATCAAAACATATGATATCTGTTTTCCCATATTAATGAATGGAGAGAACTTCGGATACCAAGTGGACTAGGAAAATGTATAAATCTCAAACAAAGGAAAAGATCAAAAATGTTAGGGAATTCGTAGAGACTTGGTACTTAAACTAACCTGCTATCAACAACAAAGATCTTATCCACCAGGCAATAAAAATGAAATCAGATAACCAAAACGTAAATGAATACCAGAAAAGTGGATGGAAGGGTGACAAAATATCCATAAATAACTAATCACGCTCATTATCACCAGTAAGGTTCTATAAGCTCTTCGTATTTTGTTGTCTACACTGAAGATATGGTCTAAGAAGACAATGAGAACTTTTTGACTGAATGATCCAGCTCAGAGAACACGACTAACATCCATCTGAGCTACAAAACCAGTCCATTATATCTATAAAAGACAATTCAATTGAGAACATTTTCATTATCGCGAAGTCATCATTAAAGTCTGTGTAGTCGTATGCAGGTTTACTAAAATGGATAGCTGACCATTATTGACATAATAGAAAAGATTCGTGGCTCAGGTGGATGATCTGGAATTGGTTGTGTTTATAGTAAAGCCTGTGCTGAATATGTTGTCCAGAAAGGTGACGAAAGCTGTGCAGTTAAATCAACCAGCTCAGAGAACACAACTAATTCAAAAGACTATTAGTGAGTAGTAGGGGTTGTGAAACAACTGATACAGTTATTCAGAAGTGGTTTCTAAAGATAGAGGCAGATTATGTAATAGAAGTTACTTATTTGAATGTATGTTTTATGTAATCCGGAATCAGTGTAGAGATCTGCTGCACTTAGCATAAACAAGAAGATTCGGATTTCCAACAGGTCGCTACTCGTATACGCTTCAGAAACTTGACCTGTGGGTCTTGAAGAGCATTTCCAACAGGCTGCAGACTTTTATCGTCTGTCTTCGCTCCATAATGAAGATCAAATGGCAAGAAAGAATAAGCGACAAAGAACTCTGTAGTGCAATGAAACAACAAAGCACCTACTCCCCGAAATATATGCAAAAGTTAATCGAGATCGAACAAGTACACGTTATGAAGATCGTTAAATGATATCACGCTCTAGGCAGGTCCTCTAGTGGAATGTGAATAGGAAGGGATGAGTTTCGGAGTGGGTCCGAGGAGGAACATAAAGGAGATCGTATGAGGAGAAGATGGGAGCCCAAGGGAATAATGATCATGTTCTACATATTTCTTATGTTATTTTTTATTTCATTCCTTATTAAACACACATGACATTTCGCAGGTTAACTTCTGGGGAAATGGAGAGGTGGGACTTCGCCTTTTGACACTAAAATACTTTTATTCTATTGAAGGAAATTTTTAAAATTTTAACATGGGAATAAATCGAAATTTAAGATTATGAAGCACCTAAAAAAAACATTAACTATGCATTTAATTATGTATCTTCTAAAAAATAAATTACAAAGTTAGAAAACTTACTAAAAGAACCAAATAATTATTGCCATTAGGAGTCAAATAGCACCTTTGTGAATGGAACAGCTGATCTTGCTATCCAAAATGTAAATAACAGGTTTAATAAATAATAATCAAATCTAGTGCCTGTGTGTAGATGTTTGAGACGTAACTTTCAACAAGTAGATCCTGTTAGATGGTTGGAGGCAATCGGCCACAGGAAGCCTTGGACCTAGGTTTCGTGCTAGCTGGCACTCGTAATCAAGGCGTATCTGCAAACTTGAAGGAACTCATGTCCCTTCTGAGATTCGAACCCTCGTCACCCAGTGCTGCAGTCAGAGATGTTACCACTGAGCTATTCGGGCCCGCAATTGGCCTCCTGTAGGACTGTAGTGGATATTTTGATTTGACACTAGTAACTAGTGTGATGCGTCTAGTCCTCTGATTGGTGTAGACTGAATTCTCTCAGTCAGGTTGTAATGTGAGCACCATTCTAGCTAGCTGGCCAATCAGGGGACTAGACGCATCACACTAGTTACTAGTGTCAAATCAAAGTAGATCCTGTGTTTGGAATCTACTTCATGTCTTTCTGCTTGTAATATATATTAGCTTCTCCAAACACCTTAAAACTATTTTCAATGTCTGTCTCATATATGAAATTCCTTTTACCTTTTCAGCATTATTTTTCCCAATAATAAATTATTCATATGACATTTAGAGATCTGAAAATAATTATGTACTGCACAAAAGAAAGTTAATTCGAAAAATCTACAAATGAAATGCCCTTATAATTCTAGGGGTAAATAATTTCGCAACCATTATCATTCAACAAGGCTGTCTACTATCGCCAATGATCTTCCTGATCGCAGTAGACTGGATAATGAGACAGACAACGGCCAATGAGGAAACAGGCATAAAATGATCTCACATAAAAAAACTTGGAGGATCTCGACTTCGCCGATGATATATGTCTGACTTCCCACAAACTGGAAGATATGCAAGTGAAAAGCAACAAGTTGGCGATAGAAGAAGCATCAAAGATAGGACTTCAGGTGAACATCAATAAAACAGAGGTGGTGAAGATTCCTGGTCAACACCAACAGCAACAACAACAACAACAGACGACAGTCAGCATAAATGGAAGGAATCTGAAAGAAACAACCTCCTTTATCTACCCACCTACCTGGGAAGAACCACTTCAATTACGGGCGGAACTGACGAGGATATCAAAGCCAGAATCAGAAAAGCAAGACAAGCTTTCACTACTCTTAAGTCTGTGTTGAGGTCAACAGCACTCAGCATCAGAAATAAGATTCGGATTTTCAACTCCAACGTGAAGTCAGTGCTTCTATATGAATCAGAGACTTGGCGCGTCATAAAGAGCATCTCAAACAAACTTCAGACCTTCATCAACAGTTGTCTTCGCTCAATACTCAAGACCAGATGGCCAGAAAAGATCAGAAACAGGGATCTCTGGCAATGAGCGAACCAACACAGCAGGAACCGATTGTGAAACAAATAGGCAGGAAGAAATGGAGGTGGATTGGACTGGCCATACTCTGAGGAAACCATCAAGTGACATCACTAAACAAGCCATTGCTTGAGTGGAACCCGAAAGGGAAGCGGCGAGTTGGTAGTCAGTGTGAGGTTGATATGGAGGAGGTCATGTGAGGAAGAGATGAAAGCATGTGGGCAGACTTGGAGTGGGGTGAAAAAGTTGGCAGAGAACCGAAGGCAATAAAGATGCGCAGCTGAAGCCCTATGTTCCTCTAGGAATTAAAGGATAAAATAATAAGTAATAATAATCATTCAACAATAGGTGCTGACCTTTACTGTTTAAGTTGATTGGTTTGACCAAAAGTATACAGTCAAACATTCACACCACTCTAAAGGCTTTATGTGTTACGTTCGGTTCCTTATGTGTGCAGTCTCACCGACTCAGCAGACATCACTGGCCTACGTTTCTGATACAGAAATATGTTTCTTATTCGTGGGCGACTGGCTTCTTGGTCGTGAATCGGTAGAAGTCAGAATTCATCGGTTGGCCATTCAGTCGGGTCCGGGTGGCTGAATGATCTGCGAGCTTGCACTAGGACGAAACAGCTCTCCAGTACTCCCAGGTTTTCCAGTGGCTCTCTAACCGATATCAGCTCATGATGAAATCTTGAGGTGAATTTCTTGTTCTGTTTTGTCTTCTGAACAATTTTCTTATCTACGTAGAAGGAGGATATGTAAATTCCTATTAGCATGTAAGTGTATCTCGAGTACCCATCGACACTCTTCATTTCCTAAATAAATATTCCCTAGAGTACTCATTTTTATGTAATTACTTTATTGAAATGATCAGAACCATTTTATACTATTAATAGAGTTTTAATAGATAAGAATATTTTAGTATTTCAGATTTATGAAAACTGCATGTTTTATGTATTTATTCTCTGTAACTAACAGTTATAACCTTAATGCGTAAATTATTTCATCATCAGAATATATATATATATTAATCCAAGTATTATACTAATTATCTAATAATCTACAAGACGGCATGACTTAAATAACTCTGAAAACCCAACAGCAACAAAAAATCTAATTAAGAGAATTAAGGTCAAGTTTCAGTGGGTCTGCAAGTTAAAATGTGCGTACTCACACGTTTCAGAGAATCTGTTTTAAGTGAATCATTTAGAAGATTACTATACATATAGTATGAAGTGATAACTAGACTACAGACCAGTAAACTATTATTGTATATTATATACAGAGGGTTTTGAAAATATTCTTTCTTTTCTCATGACGTCCTGTATCCTCTCAAACCTAGTTTTATTAAGTATGTAATGACAGAAGACAAGAGCCAGACAACAGATCGTTTATTGAGAAAATCAACAGGTATTTATAGATCTTAATGTACATTATTATTCATTATTATTAGCAGAGAAACAGCATTTTCTGATTGGTCAGACCATATATTCGCGAATCGTATCCGCCCACGCAAAGTCTGCTATGATTGGTTGTTGAGTTCCGCAAGGTTAGGCTTTGTTCTTGTTTTTTCTCATGACCAAGATATGGGAAGTAAACATTGAAGTAAATTACTGTCTCCCAATTTTGTCTAACGGACGCCTCTCACCACAAGTATGCTGATCATCTGGCAACTGCTGTCCTAGTAGTTTCTGCATCTATGTATAGATTCTTATCTGAAGTTTACAAATGGTCTTAAACTGAATCCATCTAAATGTCATTTTGTAGATTTTAGTTTCAGATACGAACAAGACTTGAGTGGACTGATTCAGTCCAATGATTTTTGTAATACTGATGGCAATGTGATAGGGTATAAAGTGAATATCACTTATTTCGGCATCAATTTCTGTACGAATCTCTGTTGGCTGTCTCATATCCTGTTGGATTCTGAGAAAAGTTTTCGTTTGACTTTCTGGTATAGCTCAACCTCTTCTCTTACAATTTATTAGTTTATGTAATCTACCCATTCTTCTCTTTTTATCCTCCCTTATTCTTCCTTGGACTTCTGCAAACTGATTATATTATATTGCACAAAACATTGAAGACTGAAATTAGGGTTAGTGATATGTCTTTGATTCAACTAACTGACATTGTTGTTCACAGGCGTTTTTATTCTTGCAGGCATTTGGTTAAAGTATCTTGTCTGAGACCAAAACATCGTCTTTATTCTCAACTTTCATATTGTATCTTTTTGGAGTAAAACCAGAAGAAATTTCATAAGAATTTATACTCGTACGGTTGCTATGTATGAAAATCCTACCATACCATATTTAGAACAGGCTTTGTGTGAAGAGAAAAATGCCAGAAAAGAATTTCTGAACTGTGAAGTATTAACGAAGATTATTATTTCATTTTACTGCTTTAGGTTGTATTTATTTGTAAGCATAGGGCGTACAGTGAGAAATGTTCATCGTCGAATTTTTGAATACCTTCCGGTGTGCTTAAGTAACTGATTAACAAGGTGCATTCATAACTGTATCCTTCTCTGATCTCAAGGATACAGAACACAAAATTGATGTTAACAAGGCTTGTAAAGTTATCTACCGTATACTGACTGATTAATCTTAATTTTATTTCAAGAGTTCGTCTGTTGGAATTCACATTCAGAAGCCTAAATATTTATTAGAAAAGAAGTTCTTATCCTGACCATTTGTCTTTTAACTGTTCTTAATTTATTGAATAAATTTCACTAATTTTTATCTGATATTATATTTAGTATTACATTTTTATGCACCTTTCTTGAAGTGTAATTCCATTGGTCCTAACAAATCTATGTTATTCAAGAAAAGATCACTATTGTAAATGACCATTAGTTTAGAAGAGTCTATATATATATATATATATATATATATATATATATATATATATGCGTCGGTGGCACAGCGGTTAGGATGCTCGCCGACCATGCTTATGGTCCGGGGTTCGATCCCCGGCCGGCGCACTCCCTTACCTCACTCAGCCAGAAGTAAAGCTGGTGAAGAGGAAAGGTTGGGCATGGGGCTAGCAACCCCATCCTGTAAAATTAAACACTGCTACAGAAACTTCAAGTTACTAGCTTGAAGCCCTATGTTCCGCTGAAAACGTGAAGGAAAAAATAATTTTTATATATATATATATAGAGAGAGAGAGAGAGAAATTTTTTTCTCAAAATTTCTAAACTGTATTTTAATGATACGATATACTAAGAATGTTACTGTTGCTAGCATACTTATTTTCTTCTTAACTAAGAAAAAAGAGATGCAAGTTTTGTGACACAGATACTTTAAAAAAGAATCTAAATCATATAATTAATATAATTAGGATAAAATTCACTGATCACATATTTTCAATTGTCAGTTGTCAGGTATTTTACTGCTTTCAAGTCTGGTGATGGATTGATATTAATTAAAGGACCATTGCAAGCCAGAGAATACTGGACAGCCGTTACATCCTAATAGGATAGTCTTGTGGTATTTGCTCTATTGATAATATTTACCAGTATTATATAAAGGGACGTTCATCGGCAGGCAAACAGATTTGATGTTAAAGAAAGAAAATGATACAGCATTGTAGTAAAACATGGGAGACGTGAAAGATACACAAGGAAACACATTATGAAGGAAGGGCAGAAGTAGTGCAACACTGAAGATCATTGCAAATGGTGATTTGAAGATAAGGATTATATTATTTCTCCATATAGAGATACTAAATTCTGTCGTCTTCAACCGTTACAGTCTTTAGCAGTACGTATCAATGACCCTACTGGGTATCGAACCTAAGACCTTGGCCATTCAATCACTCAGACGGAATCCAATGGCTTATGAATTCTAAGGTCTGCCAGTTCACGATTTATAGCACCACCATCAGCCATTGTCACCAAACCTGGTGAACCCTAATTGTGACGGCTTGAAACTAGAACTCCAGGCAACTCCATCAGGTGTTCAGTAACTAATGAACAGCGGATTATATTTCACAGAAAACTTTCAGCCCTAAAAGCATGTATACAGTGTTGTTCGCTGATGACTACCACATCCTTAAAGATACGAAATTTAGGGTCCAGACAAATTAAAGAAAATACTTTTTACCATTTCAAAAACTAAGAACTATTTTATTCAACGATTTTATCGACGTACAGATGAAATGTTGAATCTATTTATTTTTAGCCTAATTAGTAAAAGAACCAGTCACTGGTAACATTAATTCCACCAATGAAACTAATGAGTTCTAAAATGTCCTAAAGACTATGTTCACACAGATTTGATCTCAATGGCTGAGCAATTCCGGCAAGCCGTTTCACCATAGGATGGTAAAACGAGATCAACGCAAAGGGAGGATATTTCTGTGTACCTTCAAAAGACCATATGAACAGGGAATTGTTTAACTAGAAGGCTAAATACGTTCAGAAATATAAGGAGTAATAATGAAATAATCCTTCAGTTTCTTTAAAAATGTAAACAGTCCTCTTCATATACACTCGGTTCTGTCTTTCTAATCAACTGATTTTAGGAATATACTTTCTTTGTAAAGAAATTAAAGGACGAGTCCTACATTGCTCCTTTTATGCATACACATTTTAAGCCGTCTAGTTCAACCATTCCACGTTTATATGGCTCTTTGAAGGTGAATATTGTCTCTTTGCATTTTATATTAACTATGCTGAAACCGCCTTACAGTTCCACAGCAAAATGGCTTGCTGGAATTCTTGAACCAGTAAGATTAAATCTGTGTAGGCATGATCTTTCGGATACTTTTAACTTTGATAGCTGAATTGATGGTAATAATGTGACAAGTAAGTATTATGTGGTTTCATTAGACATTTATCCCTATTAACTAATGTAACACTAGTAGGAACTATTTGTTACCTATGTGGTTGCATTTGTTTAGAAGAAAAGTTCCCATGCTTTGTAGGATCTACTGGGATCGTCAAACATGTAACTAAAATCTTTTTGCAGCCGCAGAGGTTATTTATATTGTTTTTGGAAAATGAACGATGTTGACGATCGACTATATGCAAGTGATACTGTATATTCTCCAACTCTCAATGTCCTCGTTTTACTTAGACCAGACAAATTTCCATAGGCCATATCAAAACAATAAACTCGCCTGCCGAAATCCGGATTAGGAATGCAAAATGATGAAGACTGGTTAACTAACTCAAGTGTGTGCATAAACAACGGAAAGTTGAAAGATAACATGTCAAATGGTATAGATGCTTAGTCATGTACCTTCAGTTGACTGAGAGAGTGAAGGTTAGCCTGTAAGGGACTGTCTAGCGAGCTCAATGACAAAACATGTTTTAGAATAAAAATCCAAGTAAATGAGATAATAGTGTAACAATATATTCTAAAAAATACACTAATGAGTTATATTAATTAAACGGTTACTTGAATATACAGTTAAAGTCCACGGCTACAAATGATTAATATTAACCACAGAAGCGTTCATTGCTTGAGTCGCGTCTACTGGTAAAACCTGTGCACCGGTTGTAAAATAGTCTTCGGATAAGGATAAGAGGTTCCTGCAAGAATCCAAAGCATACAACGCGGTTATGAGTGAAGCAAATAGACAGTATAGACTAGTGAGAAAATGAAATGGCCAGCAGTACACTGTATTTTGGATTGTACGCGGAAGTTATCTATATTTCTATAGTTGATTTGTAAGAGTTAGTTTTGTTTTAACGAGTTGATCACGGATTGATATCAGTTAGAGAAACACTGAAAACCAAGGAGTACTGGACAGCTGTGTCATTCTAGTTCGGGACTCATTGGCAGTATATACACACTGGATTTCTAACCCAGAACCTTCCGATTACAAGGCAAGTTCATAGACCATTAATCCACTGGCACCCGACTCAACGGCCAGCCCATGAATTCTAACTTTTACCAATTCCTGATTTTATGGAGACTCCCAGCCAATTTCATTGCTGGCGAGTATTTGTCCTCACTCCCGACCGGGTGTACCGCACTGGTTACAACTTCCCACTAGAACGCCAGGCAACTACGTCCTGCAGAGAGTCACTAACAAGCATTTATTTTGGAATTCCAAATCATCCACCTGAGTTACAAATCTTTTCTATTATTTCAAGCATTTATTTTGTCCACTTAAGTTACACTAAGTCGAATCTCAGTCATAATGTATAATTTGTAATAAAGTTTAAATAAATGTCATCTTATTTAGCCGACAAAATCACGTGAAACGCAATATAAATCCATAAATCACGATTTGTGATTTAACAAACTTCACACGTTTGTATTAAATTTTGAACAAGTTAAATATCATTCTGTATAAAGCTTTAAATATTAAACCAAAATTATTTATTTCATGAATTATTTTGTCTTAAAGCTGTTGTCATTTCTTTGTAACCAATACTTCACAATACTAGACGGTTATATCTGCATGACACAGCATCTTTTCGGGGAAAGATTAGAAACTAGATTATTGTGAATATTTACTCTTTGGTCAGTGTGTCATCAGGCTAATTTCAAGCTGTTAAAGTAAATGTGTTTAAAGCAAATTTTAAGCACTTTGTTTAGCGTAATTACTGACCTCCAGTAGGCGTAAAGTATATTTTGACTTAACAATTCCATTGTAGCATAAGGAAAACAACATTTTCAAAAGAATGGATACTGAACAAAGAGTACTCTTTTCGATAAATTCATCATCAGGCTCTACAGTTATATATACATTATAGTGAATGAATGAGTTAGCGTTATGAACGACATTAATGCTGTTTAAATAACATAGAATCAACGATATTGACAGCTTACAGCTAGATAGCATCAACATAAAATAAGCTGAATGTCAGAAAAAATTACGAGAGATAATATTACAAATTCATGAGTTTATAGTCTCTACTGAAGCCCAGGGCAATAGTAAGGGCTGGACTTGCTTCTTTTGAACACAGACCGTTGGTTTGAGGCGAGTCGCAATAGCCTCTACTGTTTGGAGCATGCGGTGCTTCGATGATTTTGGCAATTTATTAGTCACCCGGTATATTATAGAGAAGGATTCTTCGACTCTGGTTTTGTGGCCGGTTTGCACCAGATGTTTCAATATCGAGCTGTTAATGGTTTTCACTACACCTTTACTTAGCCATACTGGGAGACGTTCTCGAGCACGAAAAATCAAGTTCCTAGAGCAACGGTCAATATAACTCGCTCCACAAGCGTAGGTGAATTGATAGATACAATTTGAAGTGGCTAGTCTAGGTACTTCATCTTTCAGTCGAGGAAACAATATTTAGTGAAGAGACTCTTTTCATCGAATTTATTATTACTCTTCAGGCTACCTTCATGTGTATAAATCATTTTACCAGCTCTTGTGAAGCGAGGTATATCGACCGTAGTCAGAAAATGCTTTCAATGAGCCCATTCCCCAAGATGAGAGAGAAACGAAGTGTTTCAGAGGCTTTTTTCTATTCTATCATTCAATAAACTCCAACGATGATTTTAGAGTTTTCCTTTGAATTTATGCTAACTAACTCCGACGTTATAAAGACACCAGAAGCCTTCGCCATTCATGAATGAAAGTCAAACTTTGTTTACAAACGAAGTATGTACAGTTTTTATTTCTAACTTGGTCATTTTTTTATTCAGTCTGTGTACCTTCTCCTTATTACTAAGACTGTTACTATTTTTGTGGGGGTTTTCAGTTTGAACAGTTTCCAGTTATGCATCGCTCGACTTATATTGACAAATATGAGACGTCTGACAAACTCATGGAGAGCTATAAAGTTCTATGTCATACTGAAGTCTACGCTGAGGGTGATACCTAGAAAGACAATGAAAGCTTCTCAACTAAACCATTCAGTTCAGAGAACACAACTACACATGAATATTTTCTTTTTTTATATTGAAACAATTGGTTCCTTTGATAAATTTGAATAAGGCATTTAGAAGACAGATTCCGCGAGATGTTATCATCTTGTAGTTTCCCTACACTTGCTTTACAATTAACATGGTTCACAATAATAAAATAAAATGCATGACAATTACTCTGTTGATGATGAACTCAGACAACATTAAGAAACCTTCTTAGAGAACAGGTATCCACTATGCTTCATAGAGGTCAATAGCAATATAGAGATTGATAAGGTAGCTAAAAAAATATGTTGCACCTAAACTTAGAATTTAGGGGGGAAAATACAAGTGAAGTACTCAAAAATCGTCTGACTAAATCATCGGGAAAAGTGTTCTTTGCTACCACTTTAGGAATAACCTAATCTAGCCATCCACATGGGCACCTTAATGTCAAGGAAATGTTACCTCGATTGTCTAATTCCGTGTATATTTATATGTTCGCCTGCTCTTACGGAGCCACGTACATAGGACGTTCATCGAGAAACATATCCCTCCGTTTCCGACAGCACCTCCCAGTTTGACTGATCAGAGGAGAACATACAGGTGTTAATTCATCAATATTGCAAAATATTGTAGATACTGACAACGCAGCAGCTGACACATTGTTGACTAGAATCTACAAAAACCGGCAAATTTTGTAGAAAAGGGCACGCGTGCACTTGCTTTGCATGTCAGAGACTTTGACAATAAATTACTCAGTTGCATAAAACAAATGTATATACTAATGGCCAATCATATTTAAATAGGTGAAGTAGTCCAGCAACCACAATAACAATAATTTGCTGTATTCCAAAACAGTATTAATGTTACAGTGTGGAATTTTCAGCATTTTGTCTATGGTAGACGACATTAATTGAAGTCTGTTGTTTTTTGTACACGTAGTTTAGTATGTATGTGATCGATCTAGAGTGCTTCCATCACCTTTATTAACCTTGAATTTGAATTATGCGAAATAATTATGAAGCAGTCATTGATATTGATTTTTTGACTTAACATTAATCAGTGCTTTGCAATGGATGATGACGATGATGGATTTCTATTCAGATTAATTTTATTGGGATTTGAAGATGTTGTCCAGAAGGACGGCGAAAGCTCCGCGACTAAACCAACCAGCTCAGAGAACACTATTATTTGTGAAATTTCTACACGTCTGAATAACCATTTTGGAACATGTTCTTGTAGTTTATTTTGTTTTATTATTGTGAACTATATCATCTGTAAAGCGATTGTAGAGAAACTATGAAACGAAGATAACATCTCGCGGAATTTGTCTTTTTTGTATTATATACTCATTTTTGTGATATATACTTGTTAGCGTTTACCTTGTAAAAAGTACGGATATCTAAAAAAGATTTTACACAACCTTTTTCGTGTTTTTATTTTAATTTTAAGAGTTTAGTGGCATTCTTTAATTATTATTATTATTATTAGAAGTTTACCAAAATACAAACTTGGCACATAATTGTTACCAAAAGATGCACCACACAAAAGCTCATAGTTTGTGCAAGAGCCAGGATACTTCTGAGACGCCCAGACAGAAGCAGGTTGTTGTCTTTAGGGGTCCACAAGGCAGTAGAAGGTCATCGTAGGTAGCTAAGTTCACAGGGTTGTCGGAGAACAAAACAGGTTCATGCGCCACTCGTTCCTTTTGGATTCTGGAGCCAATGGGTGCACAATAATTTTGGAATCAACGTTATCCAACTCCTCTAGGTAGACCAGGTTGTCCACCCGTCCGTTTTTAAGCACAAGACATCCGCGTTTGCCCTTTCAATTTTGTAAGAAACATCCTCGCCACGTGGAGACAGTGAACAGGAGTCATCCAGCGGAGGATATAAACGAGTGGCCATATGAGAGTATTTCGACAGGATGACTGAAATCTACCTACCCTTAATCGTATCAGGTCGTTTATAGGGGCAGTGACACTCTTACTGCATATTTTCTATGAAATATCAAAGTGAACAACACAAGAACATCATTTACTAAATTCGACTTAAAACATTTATCATATAAGACTCAACTTAAATTAAAAGTTCATTTATGTGTTTATGTTGGACCACTTTCCGAAAAAAATTTCTTGAGTGGAGTATGAAACTCGAAAATTTCTGCAAAATGAAAACTTCTGGAAATCGTTTTAGGTATCACGGCTAATGGAGGTTGTGTCACTAATATGCATTCGGTTTTGAAAGATGACCTAGTCATTTCAGATCACTGTTTACTGAAACATAACAACGAGTTTCAGAAGGTTACCGATAACGGATAAATAAGTAATTTCTACTTACCTTGTTCAGTACATTCTGTTTTACAGATAAATAGATATTTTCTCTTCAATACGAATAGACAATGAAATAATTAAAATATTTATGTCATTTGAGTCTGTGTCAATGTAAAGTTAGTGCTACTTCATGGATCAGAGAATTGGCACGTCGTGAAGAGCACTTCAGACAAACTACAGACCTTCATTAACAGCTGTCTTCGCTCAATACCACTCAAGATTAGATGGCCGGAAAAGATCAGCAACAGGGATCTCTGGTAATGAGTGAACCAACCAGGAACCGATTGTGCAACAGATATGCAGGAAAAAATGAAGGTGGATTGGCCATAATCTGAGAATACTATCAAGTGACATCACTAGACAACCCATTGCTCGAATGGAACCCGAAAGGGAAGCGGCGAGTTGGTCGTCAGTGCAACGGTGACTTGGAGGAGGTCATGTGAGGAGGAGATGAAAGCATGTAGGCAGACGTGGAGCAAGGTGAAAACGTTGGCAGAGGGCCGAACGTAGTGGAGACGTGAGCGGCTGAAGCCGTATGTTCCTCTAGGAACTAAAGGAAACAATAATAATAATTTGAGGCTGTATAATAGTAATTAATAACGACGGTATCAGTAGGACTTTCATCACTCTGAAATCAGTTAGGAAATCTTCTGGACTCAGCCAGCATAAACAACGAGATTCGGATTTTTAACATAAACGTCAGATCACTCCTTCTGTATGGGTCAGAAACTCGCATTGAGTATCAAGAAAAGAGTTTCCAACAGTCTGCTATAGACTTTTATCAGCAGCTGCTCACTTAGCTCCATATTGAAGATCAAGTAGCAACAAGGAGCTTTGGAACGAACCAATCAACAACCTGTTGCTCAACAAATGTACAAGAGAAAATAGATCTGGATTGGGCATGTACTGAGGAGACCGTTAAATGACGCCAAGTGACAGGGAACGAGGAAGTGAGCGCTTGTGGGAAGGTGACATGGAAGAGTTCATGTAAATAAAAGGAAATGAAAGCTTGTGGGCTGACGTGGAGCCAACTAAAAAGAAGGTCACAGGAAGTATAATACAATGAACATGTGCTGCTGAAACCCTATGTTACACTTAGAACTCAAGAGGTTAATAATGCGTAATCATAACAATAACATGTTAGAAAACTGGGCTGTCTAACCACAGAGGACCTTCGTGTCTTGAAATTTAATGAACATAATGTTGATGTCACAAAGCGCGGTGACGAAATGTCCTCGAATAAGTATCAAACCATAGGGGGAAAATCAGGTGATTTTAATTCTCATTATTTCAAAGACATAAGTGCAAAGTCACATATTTCCAACTGAAACAGTTATTCACCACATGTAGTCAGCTGCATCATAATGCTACTCTAGATTTTATCACACACACACACAAAAAAAGATGCGAACAACAGAGGAACATTGATTTTACTCTTTGCAACAAGCATTTTCGTGTTATATTGGTTTTGTTTCGTATTGTTTTTCCGTTGTACTTCAGTTTAAAGTTGTTTTCTTAGAATCCCAAGTAAAAGTGGAACAATAAAGCATCTAGTTTCTTCTGTGATAAATAATTAATAGATACTTACAATCCTGAATGACCACGTAAAAAAGTAAGCAGGATACAATGTATACTATTAGGTAAACCATTTATATCATTATCTGAAAATGTGCATTTAACTGATAAATACCACTTAGTTCTAGTTATTTTCTTAAGCAGGTATCACTACCGTTTATTTTACTTCGCATATTTTCTACTTTATATTGTTGAAAGTAACAGTTTATGGACATTATTCTTATCCTTAGCTTCCTGTTCATTGGTTAGTGTATTGACTGATTTCCTCTACCTGACGTTATATCAGAAGCCGATGTTGCATATTACAAAGACTTAAGGAGCCATTCACGTTGAGTTAACCACTACTTCTTGGGGACCTGAAATTTCCGGAAGATCGATTGGATAGTTAGTTATAAACTTGAAACACACTATTTTCACTGAATAAATATGTTGTATTTTCGGTAAGATTCTTTAGGAAAAAAAATTATACTGCTGATTCAATGTATTTGAATGCAGTAAAATGTTTCCGTTGGTGATTCTATCGATTGTACCCTTATTTTTTAGGAAGAGGAAAATAAAATAACTAAGTCCCAGAAAATTGTATACCTAGACTTCTACTAAGGACTTAAATCGTTCTTGGTAAAGTTGCCAAATTAGAGACTCAACTATAGTTTGATTGGACACCAGTACCTACTGTGATTTCCTTAGTCCTTTATTTGGTGCAAACTGAATTCGAACAGTCAGGTTTGCAGTGTGGCCACAATTCTAGGTAGCTCGCCATCACGGTAAACATTCATTTCATAACTAGAACTACAAACATTACACTAGTTACTAGTGTCCCATCAAAGTATCGAATATGGTTATACAGGAGGTCAATCGTGAGCCCCAATATCTCAGTGGTAACGTCTCTTAATGCAGCAATGGGTGACGTGCGTTCGAATCTCAGAAGGGACATGAGTCCCTTCAAGGTTGCAGATACGCCTTGTTGACTGGTGGGTGCCAACAAGCACGAAGCTTAGATCCATGACTTCCTGCCGATCGACTGCCTTTAACCATCTAGACGCAACTATACACAATGTGACAAGAACACTGAGAAACTTACCAGTAGTAACTAACATTCCCTTGTCTTAACTAATTCTTCCCTTACTGCCTTTAAACACTGAATAGTTTCCACGACTCTCCCTTACTCTAAAGTCAGTAAAAGGTAAGCCCTATCTTCAGTCTCTCGAAATCTAAAATTGTGAATGCCATGTCAGAGCCCTGTAATTAATGTTGAGAACTTTCGGCATTTCAGCCTATGAAAGTATATCGACTACCTGGAATGTAGACATAGGAATCTCATTGTGATTAGTCACTTAGCCTTAATAAACGAATGAACAAAACTCAGTCTGCTTCATAGCCAGTTACCGTCATTTTTTAGATGCATAAATCAGATTTACGTTTTACAGCACACTGCTCAACTAAATCCTAAATAACATTCATTTATATCCTATATGGTTGAGTGGAAATGTAGTCACAATGAAGGAAATTAATACTTATTGATGCTGGTTCACCACAACCTTCATCTACAGATCAAAACTGAGTCTCCGACGATGCAAAGAGTGAGTTTTATAAATTATGAGGTGTTTTTTATTTTACAAAAGGTGAAGCCAGTTAATACACACCAAGTAGTTTCAATAGTTAATATAGAAAAGTTAAGTTCTCTGGAAACGTATATCAACAGGATAAATGTTGACGTGACACTGGTGATCATTCTTTGCCATATGTTTCCCTGATGATCAGTAACTATACTAGCTGTCACTAAACTACATATAGGGACAAAAATGAATCATACTGCTAAAAACCTCGAATTTCAATCGTGTGAGATTTTGTCCAAATGGATGACTATGTCTCAATGCACTAAAGACCCAGGGAACCTACGAAGAGTCTTGGTCTGTATAAATTCTAATGCTATATATTCAATCTGTTTTAGGAATAGCGCCTAATAGTAAAATTCACTAGGACTAGTATATCCCTTCACCTCGTCATACAGAAACACCAAAAGGAACTTTTGCTAACATTATTGTTAAGTTATTTCAGTTCACTACAGATTTCGTTACGAACGGACATCAATTACAGAATCCTTGAAAGCAAAAGAACACAGGATAGCTGTCAGGTCTAGTTTGAGGCCTCTTGATAGGTGATGTCTTGCCATGGTAGTCAGTTTTGTATATCTAAATGACTCAATAAGCTATACCGGCTAGTCCTGCAGTGCCAACTGATAAAAAAGACAGACCAATCTTCCTGTGATAATCACTGGGAGAAAATAACTTGACTAAAATAGTGTATAAAGTTCTAGGTTCTGTAGTCATGCATGAACTAGACGGTTCTTGGGAGAAACAAACCCGGGAAACTAGTAAGGTTTGAGACTAGGAAGAGGGTATATTGATGGATTGTATTTTCACCCATCAGCAGATTTTGAAACAAAGACATACTTATCAACGCCCAACACTTGCCATATATCTTGAAGCGAAAGAGATATTTGATTCTATTGACTGAGAAGAGCCATGGCAATATTTAGCCGTGAAGGGAGTGTTGAGACAGTATTCCGAACTAATCAAATCGCTCTAGTCGAACTCACACAGACACAGCCGCCTAACAGCTTATAGAAACTTATCAATTAAAATTGATGACAGCCAATGGTATCCATCAGAGGTGTCCAGTATTATATATATAGCAATGCATGTGACGCTGAAAGACTTCAGGGAATTGCAGAAAAACTTACTACCAGCGATCACTCTCTTCCAATTGGAGTATGTAGATGATATAATCCTCCTAGATGAAGATGCTGACAAAATGCACAGTCTTCTCATTATAGTTCTTTTGGATTTTCTTTTCCCTACTTTTATGTGCTACATGTGTAATAACTTGAAGTGTTGTACAACTGTGTGAAGTTCTAACACTGCAGTAATGTTCACCTACAATGCCATTAGGGAGTCGAACTTAGTAACCTTTAGATTACGAGGCCCAATCCCGTTAACTATTTAGCTACTAGGTTTTAATTCGACAACGCGTGAATTCTAAACTTACGTCAATTTATAAGGTAGTGCTAACACTAGTCACCGTGCCATCTAGCAACATCTTGATACCGTGACCTCACTAATTCTAATAAATAATATTTATCAGAATCAAAGAAAGACAGACAACAATTTGGTGTCCACCTAAACTGTATTGCTGTTATTTAACTGTATCCTGTGGAGAACAAAAAAACAAAACAAAATACAAGAGAGGAACAAAAGAGGCAAAAGTGGAAGAACGTAAACTAATCAACTCTGAAGTGTTCAATGAATTGGGGGAAAAACAACCATACTGATATATATATATATATATATATATATATATATATATATATATATATATATATATATATATAATCAAACTATCAAAAAGAATAAGAAAAAGTTAGGAAGAACCAAAGTTGTAGTGTTTTCTTTTTTGTATGGGAAAATATTACAAAAGGAATAAAATACACAAAATGTAGTATGCGGCCAGTTAGGTAGGTAGGTAGGGAAGTGTGGTAGTTAGGGAAGTAGGTAGGCAGGCAGTTCGACTATTATTACTGAACATGATACAGACAGAGAAGTTTTATTTGATAACAAAATCACGGCGCAGATGAATAAGGAAGAAAATATCATCCTTAAAGTGGGGGACTACTCAAAATTACTTCACACACACACACACATTTATGTGGTGAAACAATCACGAAAGAAAATACTTATTATTACTATCACCAATAGTAGTATTCATTATTATCACTTCTAACGTACTCAGTAACATTACTGTGGCGTTAAATTAAAGAAAATTAAGAAAACGAGAACAGAGAAATTAGAAAAACACAACAGCAAAAAAAATTAGGACAGAAATGTACAGTCTTCCTCAATACGTATATTACTAAAAATGAAGGCATTTCATCTAAACAATAAACTATAAAATATGTACGTATGTATATAAAGGCATATTTTAAGAAATAAATAAACTAAACAAAGAGAAACAGACTAAATAATAATAATAGAAAAGAAAAATTGAGGATATTTCAAACTTATCCACAAGACATATGTGTGTGTGTGTATAGACAGACAAAACACACTGTCAATTTGTCTATTGATCATGCGCGCGTGGGTGTAGGTGTGTACATATAAGTACTCACTTAAATAATGTGTACATAAGTGTATACATATATGTGTAAGTGTGTATGTATATTATTACAAAATAATTTGATTCCTAGCGCTATGTGATAATTCCTTGTGTGGAAGAACAATACAATTGAGAACGATTACTTCAGGTGGAACTTCTACATTGGAGCCTATGGGGAAAATAATGTGAAGAAACAAAACAACAACATAATGAAAGATGATGATCGTGATGATATATAATCAAATTTATCAACATTTAAAAACTTTATAGTTAACTTTAAATGATCAAAATCAAACACAGGCATGCTGAATGATATTTGTGATCAGTAGGGTGCAGTTAGTCGAGTGTGAGGACAAGCAATCGCCAAAGAAAATGGCAAGTGGTCGCGCTATGTCGTGCATTGGCAGAAGTTCGAATTCATGCATTGTCCATTGGATTGGGCCCAGTTGATTAATGGTCTACGAGCTCACCTTGTAACCAGAAGGTCCTGGGTTCGAACCCTGGCGGTGAGTGTGTACTGTGAAGAGTTCCTAACTAGGACAAAACAACTGTCCAGTACTCCCTGCAGGTTTGCCAATGGTTTTCCAGCGGATGTAGGCTCATGATGAAATCCTGTAACCGGTACTTGTTTTGTTGTTTTGTGTTACGAGTGGAACAAAAGGCTTCTGAGTTGGGCTTCCAAGATTCAGTAGAGGTGGTGGCGTTTTTTACAAGGTGGGGTTGATAGTCTCACAACCAAGCCTCGCCTCTTTTCCGGGCTTACTATCAGCTAGTCGATGTTAAAAAGTGCTCTGGCTGGAAATCGAGCCCAAATTATATGTGTGCTTGGTGAAGATTCTACCATTGAATACTCATACACGAAGTTATATATATATATATATATATATATATATATATGATTATAAAATTACTTCTTTAAATTCGGCGTAGAACATAGGGCTTCAGCAGAACATCTCCATGTTACTCTGTTCTCCGTAGTCTTCTTTAAACGGCTACATAGAACTGCCCACACACTTCTATTTCCTCTCTTTAAACGATATCCTCTATATCACCCTCAAACACACACCCGACTCGTCGTCTCCCATTCGGATTTCACTCGAGGGCATATCTACAGCGTAATGTCTCTTAACAGTATCCTCAGCGTAAGTCCAATCCGTCTCCATTTCCTTCGGTATATTTATTGAGCAATAGGTTTTCGACTGGTTTGTGTACTGTCAGACTCTCTTGTTGCTTACCCTTTCTAGCCGGTATCTGACCCTGAGTATTCATTGAAGACAGCTGTTGACTGAAGTCTGAAGCAGGCTGTTGGAAATGCTTTTGGTGAAGCTCTGATCAAACTTCTGAAGCGTATAATGGCAACACTGATTTGACGTTATTGTTGAATATCCGGATTCCACTGGTAATAATGAGTGCAGTAGGTTTCTACAGTGACTTCCCATTAACGAAGGTCTGTATTGCTGATTCTGTCTTTGATATTCCCTGTAGTTGAAACGATGTTGCCTAGATAAATGGAAGAAGCGATCTACTTCAAATTATGCTTACACTGATGGTGATTAGTGCTTTTCTTGCCTATATCCACTTGGAGTCCTGTCTTCGCTGCCCGCCTCCTCTATCGACTTGTTGGTTTTTTCCTGTAAACTTTCGAGTTTGTGTGACATTAGACATAAATCATATACGCAGAATCCACGTCTTCTAGAATCTTAATGTCGATCAAATGTATTCCTGTCTTCTCGATCCCCACGATTTGTTGCACAATCCAATCCATCCCAATCAGGAATATCATCGGTGATAGTAACTGTTAAGTTGTTTCTGCGGAATAGGTTTACTAGCCTCACACCAAGCTTTTGTTCCTTCTTCCGAGCTAACTATCGGTTAGTAAAATAGGTGAAGTTTCGGTTTTTATTGGCCGGGGATCGAATCGCAGACCACAAATATGGTTGGTAACCATTCTACCATTGCATCACTGATACATGAAAAACCTCAAGTTTTACTTATTATTAGGATGATTGATGAGTGTTAATAGCATATAGTGCAAATAACTTGTGTACAATTACACAGGTGAAATTTGCATATTGTATAGTCTCTTATTCTTTTTATATGTAACCCAAAAAATCTATACAAAAAAGTATAGAATCCCGAATTCATGAACAGACGAATTAAATTATACACTTGATAAGATTCACGATAGTCTTAACGATTTCCTTCACTTCATAAGAATATGCCTATTGGCACATCTGATCAATCGGTTAGATGTGCTAGTTTGAGAAAATTGACTGGTAATAAAACCACCATGCATATGATTACAGCTAGATCGAAACAATTCAAGTTCAAATGTAACAAGTAGCATGAAAAGTGATGGAAATCCCACAAGAACTGATGACAATAAAGAAGCATGCTTAAATCAACATCTTGTTTATACTTTCTTAGATTAATCCAGTTTAGAATTAAATTAATAAATAACTGACTAAAACAAGGATGTCACTGTAATGTGCGCATTTACAAATTTACTTCTGTAGAAAAAGCTTAAAGGCTGCACAACTAGGAAACTTGACTACAAACGTATTACCGAACACCTTTACACATATTTATTTAATTGAATTTTAAATTTTCCCGTCGATTGATTGGACCGAAGTGCTCGGTCTCAGTCTGACATGTCGGATTTTGTGCAGGTGGTTCGACGATGTCTGGGCATGTGATTAGAATTTATTGGTGGACGGTAACTAGCAGTGAGATCCAGAATGCACATTTCGTCCTATTTGGGATTCAGCATTTCGACGTACCTGCACTCCCCAGTGAATGATGATGCTCCCACCGAGGCTCGAACTCAGTCTAGTGGATAACGCTTTGGCGTCGGTGGGAACGTCATCACTTACTGAGGAATGCAGATACATCCAACCGACGAGTCTCGAATAGGACGAAATGTGCACTCTGGATTCCACTGCTAGTCATCATCCACCAATTAAATACCTTTTTACATAATTCGGCAAAAAGCGTAGAACGAAATCAATGAGAAACTCTATTTTGTCTCATTTTATTGATAAAGGGTTCACACTCATCTATCATGTCATTGGTTCATTGGCAGAATACTCGCTGGCCATACATGTCGTCAGAGTCCAACTCCTGGCTGACGAATTTGTAGACCTCGTCTACATGGTAGTAAGTCCGGTAAAGAGGACAGGTTACGCGCGGAAAATAACACCACTGTTATTGAAACTTCAAAACTCAAGTTTGAAACCCATACATTCCACTCAGAACTCAAAGCAATGAAAGAAAAATTGCATTCCGTCGAACTTTTCGGAAAAAACAAATTGAACTCGACTTAATTTGATTATTGGAATTGTTTACATTATCATTTATATAACCAACTGCTTGTAATTTCGTTATTATTGACCCTATTATCATTAGTATTACTATAATATTCAAATCGTTGTTATTACTGACATATTTATAACATTCTACACTTATTATTTTTGATCCACGAATTGAGGGTCATTCGTTAAAAATATTGTCTATCTAAATCTATGCACCGTTAGCATAAAACCTGGTGAAGATTTAATTGAAGAATAATAATATTTACCGCCTATATGATTGATTTTTTTCATTTTAACAATGGGAACACATAATTATAATCATAATAATTGTGAAACAAGGATGGTAAAATGAATGAATGTTTTGCAAAATAACTTAATGTCAACTTAATGTGTCAATATGGTCATAAACTGACTAGTCATCGAATGATAATTATGCATATTATTGATCAACGCCTTGGCAAGACATCTATTCATGACAAATGTTATCTTCTGCATATATGTGGAGCATTTCTGTGCGTTGATAGTACAAAGGTAGTATGCTTACCATTTATACACGTGATCCGGGTTCGATTCCCGGTTGACGTACTCCTAAACCTCGACTAGACAGTAGTAAACCCGGGAAAGAGAGAAAGTTTGATGTCAGGGTAACAACTCTACCCCTTAAAACTGCCGCAAGCGCTGCTGAAACTTCAAAGGTCAAAGCCTGAAGCCCTGTGTTCCACTAGGAACGCAAAGGAAAGAAAACAAAATCTGAAGTATTGCAGATTTTAACTATTCTAATGTTGTGGATTGTTGAGTTCACAGCTATATTATAAACCAATGGCCCAGTTGAACAGATCACCTCAATACTACTTGACAACTAGCTTTACAAAATATTGGTTTCAAGACACCACAGTATAGGATTTCAGTAGAGAAATGTCTAATATGCATCATGTATGACTGGTAAAACTAGAAGAGTGAATTGAAATGCCTAATTTTAAACCAATTAAGTTTTAACAATGCACACCATAACATAAAAGGACCATTTAATTTGGTATATCAATGGTTCGACGGTGGAATGCTCATCAGCCACGTGGAGAGCGTGGCTTCGATTCCCCACCAACGACCTCTTAAACCCGGGCCTAGTTTACTAACTCGCAGTAAGTAAATAAGGCAGTTAAAGAGGGAAAGTTAGGTGTGAGGTCAACGCTCCTACGCCGTAGAAACAACAACAACACCACCCAAAAAGCTTAGAGCCCTATGTCCCGCTCAGAAAGCAAGTAGTGACGAAAAGACTGGTTATCACTTTCCCTTTTGAAATTATACGACATAGTATGGTTGAGGATAGGTGGACTTCGGTTTTACACTCAAGAAGCTCTTATACGATCACGCGTTTATATCCTCCGCTAAGTAAGTGTTGTTCACCGCCTTCATACGGTTGTGGTGTTCTTCATGAAAGTGAAAGTGAGAATGTGGACACTTGGCGCTTACAAGCGAATTGGTAGACATGCTGATCTACCTAGACAAGCACGTAAACCCTAATTCCAAACCTGCGGTGTACGTGGGCTCAAGAACCCAAACGGGTCATATGCTGCATGAATCTGTTTTGGACACTGGAAACCAAGTGAAAGTAGTTCCTGAGGCCTTGTAGATCAGGCTCCAAGTAGAAGGCGAGGGAGGTGGTCCATTAGGAAAACCACCTGCTTCGGTCTGTGTGCCCTCGAAAAAACTATGAGATTTTGTATGACGTATCTCCTGGTGCCTATAATGTACCAAGTTCGCTTTTGGTAACATAATAATATAAGACCTGGATTTTATATTCCAACACGTCATTTGTAGTTTAAGCAGAATAATGTCTTAGGAAGTAGTTTGATGATATGTGAGTCGGTGATTCGACGGTAGGATGCTCACCAACTATGTTTGTCGTCTAGGGTCCAATTCCCGGCCAACGAACCCCTAAATCTCGCAAAGCCGGCAGCAAGACCGGTAAAGAGAGAAGATTAGGCATGAGGTTAGCCACGTCACTCCACATATATAAAACCACTTCTAGATAAACTTTAAAGCCATAGCTTGAAGCCCTATGATCCACTGATAACGTAAAGAAATGAAAGTAGTTTGATTCGTAGCCCAATCAGTAGAACAACTATGTAGGCTAACTTGCCAGCCATTTTGTACACATTATTCGACTACTGATATATATATTGACAATAGAAATAATAGAATAGTCAATAAAAACTTACCAATAACAGTAATGGATGGATTTAATTGACCTTTACTATTAAAAACAGGTAGTACATCAAGTTTAGTAAATTGTTTATTAGGATTTGGATCATTCGGTGTACCTTCAACACGTGCCCATTCACCAATTACAGTATTCCATCCAATTACTGCATTTAAACAACACGCGTGAGCACGAATCTCTGCATCCCTGAGTACAATACATTCTCTTAAGCGTACACCAGCTTTTATAACAGCTCGTTCACCTATACTGACATTAGGCCCTATCTAGAAAGAAAGAAAAAACAACAAACACATTGGTGATGATATGAGGAGAAATGGAACAGAATCACTTTTTTGGCATAAATATAACCTACTGAAAATACTATATCCATGTTATATAATACAACAGAAAACGGTACTTATCAAGCGAACTACTGAGTGCTGAGACAGAGCTCGAACCTGTGATCCAATGAGATATATAAGAATAAAACTTATGCACTGTGGTAGAGTATAATTCCATTATGGAACCATTCCATAATGGAACCAATGAGATATATTTCTATTTCATCGCTTTGCTGACAGACAAAGCGGCTTAAAACTTGGGTTACGAATAAGTCCATCATTATACTGCATATAATTCCTGTTGCTCACTCTGTTTTAATCTATTAAAATATATGGTACCCTCACGAGTATCTCAAAGAAGACAAAGAAGAGACGGCATAAAGGATTGGTTTGCTATTCAGGCGAAACAGCACGGACACAGAAGGCTCGTTTGGCATACAACAAATTACACCACCTCTGACGCAGACATGACATCCAGCCGTGTACTGTCCTCCTTTATGTCTGTGAGACATGGCCACTGAAAGTGGAAAACATGAAAATTCCCGTTAGTTATGTTTCATCATAGGTGTCTGTGTTCCATCTCCCATGTTAGGTGGTATAATAGGGTGAGTAATAGAGGTAATGCATCAGTCGAGTGCTAGGTAGGTGGGAGGGGAAACCAACCGGTGAGATTGTGAAGTTACATCGATTGACAAGGATGGTTAGGACATAAGTTACGCATGTCTAGCCACCACCTCCCTCGATTAGTAATGTTAGCTGACATAGGATCAGGTTGGAAAAGAGAAGGCTAGTGGTGATCAAACCAAAACATGGTTTCATCAGTCAATGAAATTCACAGCAGTTAGTTCAAGCCAACCAGCCACGTCGGGAGGTGTAGACTTACTGACTGGTTGGGGTCCATAGGATGATAAGAACCAATGAAAACTGGAGACAATTGGTGATATAACTCAAAATCGTTCTCAATAACTGTCGCAAATGCATTCACTCTTTGTGATTTATCATATCCAATAAAACTCTATTGTTCTTCCATGTTACTATCCTTTTTCCCTCGTATTTTCTGTTTATTATCTCTCTATTGATATCCATGAATTCGCTTCATCCCTGATAATCCATCGAACGATCCGTGCACTACACAATAGCAACTTTAAGGATGAAAAAATATACACTTACTAAGAGGATGTATACAAAGATTAGAAGTTCTCCACTTATAGTGCTCTTGTATAATAGTGTCAGAGACTGAGTAATAATGACATCAAAATTGGTGTCAGGTAATAACCGTAAACCAGCTGATGACGTTGTAAATCTCAATCTACTCAGGATGCCTGGGCCATATGTTGGTAGTGCTGAACCCCCACCCCTTAGTCGGTATGTAATGTTTACTGAAGCAGAATTACGATGAAAAGAAGTTAGAAGTAGTTAGACTGAACATAATATCAATTCGTGAAGTCTTGAAAGAATTAAACGACCTATACCTAAAGAGGTGCATACCTCTCCTTGAGGTATTAGGAATCCAAGGCTACATACCCCTTCATGATGACGGCTTAAAATCGTTCGCGATAATCTAGATTGTGTCTATTCTTTATCATTCTCACCAGTTATCATTTAATGATTTATTTTCCATGCAATACGCATGCTTATTAACGGTAGTACTATAATACTTTCTGATCAATTTTATGTCGTTTTGGAGAGTGATAACCTGAACTAATGTCAAGTCTCATTCCGATCTATCTGTTATAATATGGCTGTATTTTATTAAAAGTCACAATATATTTGCACATAAAAAATATAGAATATAGACAAGGAATTTAATGCATGACATTTAGAAAACAAAATTGTATATTTTTTCAGTATACATATAGATATATACACATTATTACTTACAACAGCTGTTCTATCAATTGTAGCTGTTGGATGTATGAATACATGACCTATTATAACTGGTCCACATGTTGTCGGTCGACAATCTCCACCATTCATAACAATTAAAGATGAGCTATCCGGATTATTATCCAATATTTGTAGATCAGCTGAACTTGATAGCGTCATTTTTGCAAGTCTATGTGGATGTGTTCTTTCATAAAGTGATAATATATGACGATTCGCATAGATAACAGCACTAAAATTTGATTTTTTTTTTTAAATAACAATATTAATTATTATGAGGGTTACAAGTGTTGAAAAGTTGAATATAAAATATTTCAATTCAGCAAAAACACTCAAAGTAATTTTCAGAGATGCAGACAAGTGGAGACTGTAAAGTAACTGAAGTTCATATATATTCATAATATTAAAAACCCAGACATCAGCAATAACACGTAGCTATCTTTACTTTAATTGATTCCTTTACGTTTCGGAAAGGTAAGACAAGCCTTCATCAACCTGAAACCACTTTGGAAATATTCTGCACTCCCCCTCAGCATAAAGAACAAGATTCAGATTTTCAACACAAACGTCAAGTCTGTCAGTTCTTCAATATGGGTCAGAAATTTGGCCAGTGTGTCACGAAAAGAATTTCCAACAGGCCACTGCAGACTTTTATCAACAGCTACCACCATAGCTGGCTCCATATTGAAGAAAAAGTGGCAGGCCAGACAGGAAGAATTAGCAACAAGAAACTCTGTCTGGGAACTAATCAACAAGAGAGTTGATTGCTTAAAAATATGTAGGAGAAAAAATGGAGATGGATCGGGCATACGTTAAGGAGGCCGTTAAATGACATCGCGCGCAATACAGGCCATCATTAGAGTGAAAGGTGAATGGGAAACGACGAATGGGTCGTCAGTGGGAGGGTAACATGGAGTAGATCGTGTGATTTAGAGGATATGAGAGCTTGTGGGCAGTCGTGGACCCAGCTGAAGAGAACAGCAGAAAATCGAATAAAGTGGAGACGTGTTGTTGAAGTTCTATGTTCCACTCAGAACCCAGGAGAATAATAATAATGTACGTTTCGAGTGGAACATAATGTTTCAAACTAGGTCTTTGAATTTTCGGTGGCAATGGTCTTGTTTTTACAGGGTGAGGTTGCTAGCCTCAAGCTCAACATTTCATCTAAACCGGCCTTACTGCTGGCTTAGCATGATTTAGGAGTTCGTCAGTCGGGGATTGAACCTTAGACGTTGGTATTTGGTGAGCGTTCTACTGCAGAAACACCGACTCTTGTATGCAGAATACATCTACCTAGTGTCATTAAAATCTGAGGAAATTACTCGTATCACTTCTTCTTTAATTCCATGCATTTCCATTGGATCATAGGACTTCAACTCTTGAAGTTTCAGTAGCGGTGGCGTCTGCTGTTTTTATGCAGCAGGATTGCCAGCCTCACGCCCAACCTCCCCTCTTTTTTCCAGTCTTATTACCGGTTGGTAAACTAGGCAAGGTTTAGAAATCAGTCGGTAGTCGAACCCAAACCACATGTGTGACCGGCGATTCTTCTATCACTGAACCGCCAATGTAAAGCCTTATCCACTAGGCCACTACATCCCCTCCCCACAGCTAGCAATTAATCTACCTTTGTCATCACATTAGCAGTTAACTGTTTCAATCTAAGTATTTGACATCTAGATAATTTGACTGTGATTGTATGGACTTATTTAACATCCATCTACCCTTTCACTTAGATATGAGGTATGCGCTGAAGATGTCACCCAGTAAGGTGATGAAAGCTTCGCAAACTAACCATCCAGCTCAGAGAACAAAACCACATCAAAACCCTTTTCACTTGTTAGCCATGGCTTGCTAGCTTTATGTTACTTTCTTTAATTTTTTTTTCTCTTAAATCCAATAAACTTTCCTTTAAGTAGTGTAATACTCAGAACTAGTTTGTTTTAATTTTTAACCTTAATTATGAAAATGTACAATAATGCTGTTGCTGCTGGTGAGTCAGGTATTTAGCAGTCCTCATTTGTAACCTCTACCCCTTCTGAACATCACCATTTGTATTTAAGAATAAAGTCACTCATCACTTTCAAGTGCTGATTAGCAAGAATCTTATTGGTTCCCAGTTATATCGTAGACTGATATCAGTTAGACAACTAGTGAAAATCAGATGGCACCGGAGAGTTGTTCTGTTCTGGCTTGGAACTCATCAGAAGTACGCATCCATGAACGCCCTACCCCTTGGGAATTGAACAAAGCATCTTTGGGTCACTAGACGACAACTAAACAAAAACCAATACGCTGGAAAGTAATAATCTTACAGTAGTTCTCACCTCTTGGATTCAATCCCCTATGAAGTCATGAGTGCGTGTAACTGAAGTGCTCCAAACTAGAATGAAACAGCTATCCAGCTCTCCCTGGTTTCCAATAGTTCTTTAACTAATGTCAATCTGTGATCACTTATCACTGTTAACATTGTTATGAAAATCGATCGATGGCTTTATTTTTTCTGTTATTCTGATTTTCAAGGGAAAATTATAACTGTCAGAAACTTTTTTTAAAAACTAATGCGCTTCAAAGGTCACTGTCTATAGCTAAACCAGTGTGAATAGGTTATTTTTGTTTTTGATGAGCCCTGTCTGGGGCAAGTGAAATTTTCTTTAAGAGTATAGCATAATTTAGATATGAGTTATATATTCTATTATTAGTTATGAATGATTTTCAATTAATTTTAGTGATAAAAAAAATACGTGTTTATGACATTTAGACCAGGGTAGATTTTAATATCATAGCTGATTTCAGGGAGAAGTTAGATGATAGGATTCCAAACGAAATGCCACATCAATGATCTCGGAACAGTCAATTAGAATATTTTAGTGAAATCACGTGAATGGCATCATATTCCCTCGAGGGGAACCGGAATGAGGAACGATGGAGTTTGGCTGAGGGTGTCCAAGGGTGACACACATCCCCCCTCCGTTTGCTTATTTAAATAGTATCATGAGCTTTTAGACAAGTATGAATCACGGTTTGCGGTATATTGAAAACAAAATACAGGAAAACAAAGAAGATTGCACCGAATAAGCAAATACACAGAATTCAATCAATAAATTTTCTTGAAAAAAAAATAAGAACTATTTCAATATTACCCAGCAAATTTAATTTGACTCCAAAATCGATTGGTATGATAAACAAATAAGGTACCACTTCCAGCTAATGGTTGGCATATTTCTCGTTCTAAGTGAATACTTTCTTTGCACGAAGGTCTTAAATCATAGCTATTGAGAAATTTTGCAAAAAAAGGAGGAAGAGTTTATAAATAATCGACTGTAGTTTAAATGCGAGAAATATTAAAAAGAATTAAACATTAACTCTGGATATTTTACATTAAATAATACCCTTTCATGTATTGGTTTCCGAGAATCTAATTTATTTCGAGGTTATCAGTAACTAACTTCAGTTAAAGAACCACTGAAAACCAGTACTGGACATGTGTTTCGTCCTATTCTAAGTCTCTTCATCAGTAGGCACCTTTGACGACACCCACATTGCGAACGAGCTGACCTTGTAAGTTGGAGGGTCTAGATTCGATCCCAGGCAGGAGGGATCATGAGTGCATAGTGATGAAAAGCCCAGAACAAGGACGAAATAACTGTCTACCTTCCTTCAGGTTTTCAATGGTTCTCCATCTGTGAAATTAGTTTGTGATCAAACTTGAAACAATCTTTCAAACTAAGTGTTTAAATTAGTATTGGAAATGAACATTCTATAATTTAAATTGACAGAGTGACGTTTTTTTTCCTGTTTTCACTAGAACACAGAAATCAGTACTATATAATAAGTATTACTGACGCCCAGTGTACCTCAGTAGTCAGGTGGTTAATCTGCCTATCGTATAAAGTAACAGCCACTTAGTTTCTATCTTCATGAGAAAAGAAACCATTAGACATATAAGAACTTATTAAGCTAGTAAGTTTTAGATATGAGACGAGAAACGTAGAACATTTAATTTTCAAACTTTGACGAATATTTCGTAAAATTTATTTTGTAAAGCCTGGATTTTTAAACACTATTCTCTACCTACTATGTAAAGCCTATTTTTGCTTCAAGATGACACCATTTTTTGGATAGATTTTCTTGATATTTTAATACATTATTTAACATGGTTGTTTCAGCAATTAAAAGCCATACCACTAAAGTTCACAACTACTGATTAAGATCTTGAGAATCAAAGCCAGGCAGTTTACACCCTGTCTGTCTGTCTGTCGGTTTTCGACATAGAACTTTGCACAAATGTGCGGAAGTTCAAGTCGCCACAGTTTACACCCACCTACATAGCTCGGACTAAAAGCCAAAGACTTCATCGATTGGCCCCACGTTTAAATCTGAACACCCACTTCCCTAAGCGTCTTCCAAATTCAACCTGTTTCGTAGAAGATGGTGTTTCAGCACGAGTATTACATGTTCTAACCGCTTTAATCGATATACCTTCACAAACTCAATTGTGTTTCACACCTCGTGGCCTACTCTTAACCTTATTATTGCTAACCAATTGACTCCAACTCACATGAGATACTGAACAGAGTTATCTATAGTTGAAAATCGCTAATCTCTTTATGTCTCCCACTTTTAATGTCCACGTCTCACAGTTGTAAAGTACGACGAAACGACAGCTAGGTAAAAGAATGATGACTGAAATTCAAAGAAAACACGGGATGCAATAAAATTCAAAACAATAGCTTTCGTTTTACCGACTCAACGTTCCATTCACTCTTATTTTTCCAACTTGAGATATCATTACTTTATGCTGACAGTAGTTTAAAGAGTTTGTCTCAATTCCGGCAATACACAATAAAGTTGGTTACTATTTATTTACGACTTCCTCTTCATCCTTTGCGTTCCGAATGTAACATAGAGGACTTCAAGCTTCCGTTTTTAGAGTCTTCTTAGCGGTGGTGTTATTTCGACGGTGTGGAATTGCTAGCCTCACGATCAACCTTCTCTCCTCTTTCTGAGCTTACTATGGACTAGTAAACTGGCTGAGGTTTAGAAGTGCATCAGCCAGGAATCGAACCTTAGACCACATGCGTGGTTAGTCAATATTCTGCCACTAAAAAGCTGACTACCACGACTACTTTTTCTTATAAATCGCTAATACTGAAGTTGTTTACCTTTTTTAATTTCTCTATCTGAAGGATGTATATAAAGTGAACTTCTTAAACTTATACCCAGTAGTTAATGCTGATAATCAATGTAACATGGAATGTAACATGGAACACTTTGAGGAACAATTTAACTTGCCTACAGCCACACTGAACCTCCCCGCCATCCACCACGTACCCGAATGGGATATAGACACTGGTCCGCCGTCTGTAGGTGAGGTTACAAAAGCTATCAGTAATTTGAAACGAGGCAAAGCGGCAGGACCCGACGGAATTATTCCGGAGGTGTTTAAATATGGGGGTGACATACTAGTTTGTAGATTAACTGAGGTACTAGGCAAAGTCTGGGAATCAGAGACAGTACCATCAGACTGGGGTAAGTCACTCATTATACCGATATTCAAGAAGGGAAACAAGTCCTCGTGTGATAATCATAGGGGGATCAGCCTAACGAACATAGTCTCTAAAATCCTAGGCTCAGTAATCATGCATAGACTAAGCAGAACTCGGGAGGAACAGACAAGGGAAAATCAAGCAGGCTTTAGACCAGGTAGAGGGTGCATAGATCATATCTTCACTCTTCGACAGATTCTAGAACATAGACACACTTTTCGGCGTCCAACAATTGTCATATTTCTTGACTTGAAGGCGGCCTTCGACTCCGTGGACCGAAAAGTACTATGGCAATGTCTGACTGTGAAGGGAGTGCCAAGAAAGTACATTGCACTAATCAAGGCACTCTATTCAAACTCACGTAGTCGTGTAAGGGCTTATGGGGAATTGTCATCTGAATTAGTAACAACCAGTGGTGTCCGACAGGGATGTCCACTTTCCCCATTTCTGTTTAACTTCATCATAGATATGCTAATGGAAGTATCCTTAACTGAACGTAGTGACTTAGGAATCGACTTGTTACCAGGGAATAATCTAATGGACTTAGAATATGCAGATGACATAGTCCTGTTAGGGGAGGATGCTGACAAAATGCAGAGTCTTCTGAACACCTTGAGCAGCAATCTTCGTATGTTTGGCATGCGATTCGCCCCTGCAAAATGTAAGATGCTGCTACAGGACTGGACGACGTCAACCCCTAACTTAGTGATAGGGAGTGAAGTGATAGAACATGTTGACCACTTCACCTACTTGGGAAGTTGTATTAGCACCAACGGACTGATTGGCGATGAAATCTCAGCACGGATCCGAAAAGCTCGAGCTGCTTTCGCTGACTTACACCATCTCTGGCGTAGGCGTGACATCCGGTTATCAACCAAGGGACGTGTGTACTGCTCATCAGTTCGCTCCGTCCTTCTCTATGGCTCTGAAACATGGCCAATACGCGTTGAAGACATGAAAAGGTTGACTGCTTTCGATCATAGATGTCTGCGATCTCTGTCTCACGTTAGGTGGTTTCACAAGGTAAGTAATGTTGACGTTAGGCGTAGAGTGTTGGGCAAAGAGGGAAAATCAATCGACGAGGTTATAAAGTTACATAGACTAAGATGGCTAGGTCACGTGGTGCGCATGCCTAACCACCGCCTCCCCCGACGGGCATTGTTAGCTGATATAGGTTCAGGTTGGAAAAGAGCCAGTGGTGGCCAAACAAAAACATGGCATCAATCCATGAAATCCTTGACAGTTAAACTGAGTCAGGTAGGGAGATGCAGACTCCCGGGTTGGGGCCCTCGGGACTCTAGGAATCAATGGCTGGAGACAATAGGTGACATGGCTCAAAATCGTTGTCAATGGCGCAGATGTATTCAATCTCTGTAATCTTTCATATTCCTTTCTACCATTACCCATTCTGTTTCACTCTTATATTTGTCAAACTCTATTAATTCTCTCCACTCATCTTCTTGTCTACCTCTGTGTGCTATTTGGAACGTGGCAACTCGAACTGCTGCACTTCGGTGCCAAGTTCTATGTTGAATCCAGACAGACAGACATGGAATGTATGCCCTAAAGAGATTTATCCTGCGCAAAGTGAAATTATGAATAACTGAATTATATAACGTAAGTCAATCAATGCATACAAATCTGTGTAATAAATTTTAGAAGAAAAAATAAAGTTTTAGCAAGGAATATTCTCTCGTCATTAACAATACTGACGTCTTTTGAAAATAATATCAAACTGTTAAGATCAGTGGAATTACAGTTCAAGAAAGACGCATAAGTTATAACGAAGCATAAAAATATGGTATTAAATAGAATACCAACTAAAATGTATGCAGTGAATTCAAGATATTTAAAACATAGCTGTCCAAGATAAGGAAAGAGACTTCTGAAACAACTTCTTTTCGATACGTTAAGTTATGCTTCTGAATATGAATTCGGATAGCATTGGAAACATGTAACAGACGAACTCTTAAGATAAAGTTAAGATTAGTTCGTATGCAGTAGATGACTTTAAAGCTTCGTTAACAACAATGTTGTGCTCTGTATCCACAAGATGAGAAGAATAAAGCTATGAATGGATTTTGTTTGTCCTTTACTGAACCACGCAGGATGATATTCGGAAATCCGGTGATAAACACACCTAATTGTATGGCCTATGTAACTGGCTTCATAAGAGCAAACAGATTGGTAGATGTATATATAGAAGAGGCTAAATTAGATAGTTGGTCATTTTACTTCTGATAGTAAAATTGAGGGTGGTTTTGAAAATACAGCTTACTTCAGAGACATTGAATGCTCTTTTAATTAATTTTAATTATAGTCAATAAATAAGTGATAATTCTAGTAAATTTCCGTGTGAATGTCAAGTAATTAGGATGGGATTCGACTAACTGAATCAGGAAATCTTTGAAGAAACAGAACAAGTACGACGTCTGCCAACACCAAGACAACGACCACTTTCTCTGGCTAACTCAAACAGATAAATCGATAGAATTTATGACAGTAAGACAATACTTCACTTATACATTATCATTAAATATTGTAAAACTAAAAATAGATTGTACAAATAGAAAGTTACGAGAAATCTCAACAACAAGAACAAGAATCATAACATTCTAAACATCATACAGCAGATAACATTGAAGTGTTGACTCAATTCACATACACACACAAAATCACAGTGAATCAACCAAAACTTATTCACCTAGAGAATAACTCAGTGAATATATTAAGGTTAGAAAGGTCAATACATGTGACTAGCCAATTACTGTCTGATAACACATTAACAACTTTTAAATCAGATCAAAATAATAGTAGTTTAAGCATTTTGAATTTATTATTATTATTATGAAATCAATCATGATAATAATGAAATGTTTACTATTGGACACCAATAATGAATTCTATGTTGAACAAAATATTGTCATATACTCGTGTTACTATTAACACAATTCGTGCTTGTTCAATAATTCAGTATGATCAAAGTATAACATGTGGTCAAAAAATTTCGGCATAAGAGCAATGAGTCAATGCAATTGAATTATCAATAGTGTTCTTAAGAGCTGATATTCCTCACTTTCCTAACAGTGTCCTTAAGAAATAAAAGAGTTGGACTTCTGCTTGTGTGTGTCGGTGGCACAACGGTAGAATGCTCGCCGACCACAGATGCACACCCTTACCTAGCTAAGCCAGTAGTAAGACTGGTGAAGGGGGAAGGTTAGGCATGAGGTTAGCGACTCCATCCCGTAAAACTAAACACCACTGCTACAAAAACTTCAAGCCTCTAGCTTGAAGCCCTATGTCCCACTGGGAATGTAAAGGAATAAAAAAGAAAACTTCTGTTTGTGATAGAATAGAATCTGACTTAGTGACAAATTGAAAAAAATTTAGTGTAGAAAACTAGGAATGGATGAGCAGTTGTTTCATTTTAGTGTGAAGATGTCTGGAAGGACAACGAAAGAGCTCAGAGAACACAACTAAATCAAGTGTGAGTCTTCCAGCAGTGAGCATCCATAACCCCAAAGCTGACTGAACCCTACAGGTTTAGGTTACGCGCCGGGAATAGTTATCATTCAGATATTGAAATAGAGCCTAGGGACTCATGAATCTTAACTCCTATCAATTCACAACATAGTAACACCGCTAACGAATGTCATCAGTGTGCATCCACTTCGCATCGAACATGGTAGAGGCCACTGTGATTTATGGCTCCTCATGATTTTTTTCTCCTCTCTAACACATCCATCCCCTGATGGAGAAGACTGTCGTCTTCAGCCTTACAACAACGAGTTACCTACAGACTACACAAAAACCTGTTAAAAAGCTGCGGATTACACGCATTTTGTCGTTGTTCGCCTTATAAACACGCTGAAAACTGCTCAGTTATACTTTTAATGCTGGACTATGTACGTGATAGCTTCTCTCCTGCACAAAAAAAAACAGTAGGGTCATATCCGGAGATGTCAGCTACTTTGACAACTACTATCTCCTCGTACTCGAGTATTTACCATCGCAAGACCTGGTTAAATGAACCCCAGAACAAGAAACTAACGGTCAGATTTGCTGAGTTTATATATTATTTTTATAGACACACTAAAAGTGACTGGAAACACACGCGAACGCATTGACTTGATACTCGAGCTTACATACTAAAATAACTTAACGAGCAATACTAGATAGGGCTAGGCTTCCTGTAGGTTCTGCTATGCCAGAAAGGTTGTTTGTGTAGCGATTAAACTAAAATCACCTACTACCATCACACTAAGCTGGAGGGTCTGTGCGGCGAAGTCGTAATCCTGGTGAACAGCGATGTAACAAAAGTGAGATGTTTTGCTTAGACTCTACAATCACGCAACACCAATTCTCTAGGATGAAATCAACTTCTACGGTGTGGGCACCAGGAGCATCAATGACCATCTACACACTTCCATACCTATACAAAACTTTTCTAATCGTCTACCCACTTTCATATCCATCACCTTTTTGTCATTCATTGGAATCACATGCCAACCAAATGACTAACAACAGACTGAGCGAAGAAATATATTCCTTTTCAATTAGTTCCTCAGCATCGGCTCTACACTAACATATAGTTTTTTACATCAAATTCTTTTTTACCAATCAAGTGACTATTTTAGTTAAGCAGTTTTAGGTATAGGCAGGGGTGAAATCAAGAGGTTAAAGGTCATCAAAGCAAATAACTAATAGATGTTATTAACAAGATATCTAAGTTTTAAAAGAGGCGTGAAAATTAATTACGGAATTCAAGATAAGTTGATTCTTAGACGTCGGCAACAAGTTATTACACAATCAAGAAATCGGTAAAATACCAATGTTGGCTAAGAAGAATAGGACGACTCAGGAAAGTTATGTAAAATATAAACATCACCATTAGATTTCCCTATATCTGGTAAGTCTCTCTCTCCCTATATATATATATATATATATATATATATATATATATATATATATATATATATATAATTTTCACTTCTGTAACCGCATAAAATGTTCTCAATTACAATATAACACCTTATAATAAGTATAAGTCCCAAACCTCTCTATACTGTCTCTATTACGCATATCTTCTACTTTCTTCTCTTGCTTTGTGTGCCACATGGAGTGTGGCGACTTGAACTGCCGCACACATCGGTGCAAACTTCTATGTCGAAAACAGACAGACAGATAGAATAAGTATAACATAGAGCCAAATAACTCAATCGCTAAGATCAGAACAGTATTAAATATTTAAAAAAACTTAAGTCTACAAAAGATAGTAGTACTATACAACAACTAAACACTAAAACCATTCATCAAGAGGTTTACTTACTTCAGTTGATTCTGATGTTCAAGAAAAGCTATACGGATAAATTTAAATATTCCCGGAGTAAATAGATAAATCCCACAATTTATAGTTGTACTGACAAAGGTGGCTGGTTTTTCAACATAATGCATGACCTTTAAAGAGAAAATATAAAACAAAATTACCATTTAAAATAGATTGTCAATTAGGTGAAATTAAGCTATTTGATTCTTTCCCTTGCCTAAAAACATACTTCAACTTATTATTCAACAACAACTCACAACAGCATAATTCTTTTACATGAGAAGACTTTCAACTTATTGAATACTATTCAGACGATTACGATGAAATTAAATTATTCAAGCAAGGCATGATTAACTATATGTGGTATTCGATGAATAAAAGCAAATCTATTCGTCACTGGGATTGTCATGAAGAAAGTTGAAGTAGTATGAGAATAAATAAAGCCATGTGATTCATTTCTTTGCAAAAGTAAGAGGACTCAATTCGTAAAGCAAAGGTAAATTCGTATTTCACTGCGGACAGACAAGGACGAATGTAGTACCTGGCAACTTTAAATACGTCTGCATGATTGATGTCGACTTAACCAAAATCACTAAATTCCCAAACTATCGTTTAGTAGCATCCTGCGAACAACACTTGGGCAAACTATACTTCTCTATAGATTCAGATCAACATTCAAAGGCTTTATGAAATGATGCCACATCACAGTAAGTCTAGTATTAATTTTTTTTTTAAACGATTATTCCTAGACTAACACGGCTCGTCTGACAAGACTAAAACAATACTAAAGCTAGTTAGTTCCACTGAGAAGTAAATTCACCTGACAAAAATGTGTAAACACTAAAATGAAATTTAATTCCATTGAAGAGTTTAACGTGAACTACATCTGAAAATATCCAAGTGTACAACTACCTACTTCATGAGTAATGGGATCTTCAACAATGCAACCAAATTTCATTGACTGTTGACGCGTTGCCTAAAATCAAAGATACAAATTTATAAAATGAAATTTAGAATGGCTTATTGATAAGAGAGCAAACAATAAACAAAAATTAAACGTATTCCATCTTATATGCCGTCTTTTGCGCAGACGTGATATCCGGCTGTCGACCAAAGGATGTGGTAGTGCTCAACAGTCCCTTCCATCTTCCATCCTTCAATACGGATGTGGGACAAGCCTATTGAAAGTGGGAGACATGAAAATTCCCGTTAGTTGTCTTTCATCATAGATGTCTGTGTTCCATCTCCCATGTTAGGTGGTATAATAGGGTGAATAATATTGAGGTAAGGCATCAGTCGAGTGCTAGGTAAGTGAGAGGGGAAATCAACCGACGAGGTTGTAAAGTTGCATCGATTGAGACGGATGGTTAGGACACGTGTTACGTATGCCTAGCCGCCGCCTCCCTCGATGAGTAATGTTAGCTGACATAGGATCAGGTTGGAAAAGACAGATCTAGTGGTAGTCAAACCAAAACATGGCTTCATCAGTCATTGAAATCCACAACAGTTAGTTTAAGCCAGCCAGCCAGCCAGCCACGTAGGGAGATGCAGACTTCCAGACTGGTTGGGATCCTCTGAATTCTAAGAACTAATGGCTGGAGACAATTGGTGATATGACTCAAAATCATTTTCAGTGGCGCAGATGCGTCCATTCTTTGTAATTTATAATGTCCAACAGAATTATATTGTTCTTCCATATCACTATTCTTTTTCCCTCACATTTCTGATTATTATCTCTCTTTTGGATCTCTTTTTACTCCCTTTTCTTCCTTTGTGTATTACATGAAGAATGGCAACTGGAACTGCTGCGCATCTGTGCAAAGTTCTATATTGAAATCAGTTAGCCTATTCCATCTTATCTACTTTCTTCAACTTTAGTCAGTGTTAGATCCAGTTGACAATGAGGTTAGACGACACTGTCTAAATATAAAGGTTGTGTGACCTATTACCTGGAACTTGTGATCACTGTATCCTATACGAACGTGTAGTGAGCTCGTCGAGAAAATGATTGTAATCTGGGACACTTTGCTGAAAACAGTATTACCACTAGTTTAAAATGATAACTGACGTGCTCTAAAAACAAGTTATTTGGTGGAAACGGTAGACGGATACAGCTTTCAGAATTGGGTGAGTGAAACTCCTGGATCATCAAGCAGTTTTGCTTGTAAATTCGTCGTATAGAACATTTTGAGTCTGACAAATGTCCGAGAATGGTATGGTAACTAGGAAAATATTAGGCTCTGGCGACCAAAATGATGAAAGACGAAATGTCATTATCGGAATACGACGAACCCTAATATACACCAAGTTGAGCCGATTATAAAATCACATATAAAATATCGCATCTAATACAAACATCAGATGAACATTTCAATGTTAAATCGATGTCTTGGGTTTTAATAATTCACTGGATATAACAGTTTGTCCCTATTTAAGTAACTGTTCATGAAAGCCTCAGGCTATTTTGAGATAGAAACATTTATTGAGGTAGAAGACAACTGCGTAGGATATAGATGTAGAGAAACCAAAACAGAATCTAGCATACACAGTGGGGCGCTTTTAAACCAACTAAATCAAACAAGCAGTTAGAAGCGGTACCTGAGCGAACACGCAATGTACCACGATATTAAAATGTACCAGAGGATACAGAACGAATTAGTTTTGTAATATCTCTGAGTGTCCTGAAATACCATGCCAACTAGATAGTACATACTGTCATAAGCATCATCTCAAAACATCACGTTATATTAATTCACAAAACTAACTAAAATAATAAGTAAAGCAAAGTCAACTTACGTCAGTCGCCATAATTACGAACCGATCTCCAGTGCCTAGGCATTTGTGAAATTCAAGCATTTCTTCTAGAGGTAAGTCACAGCAAACATCACCGTTCATAACAAATAACAAGTCTGGAGATCCGGATAACAACTGGTCGCGAAACTGATATATACCACCAGCAGTCCCAAGTGATGTAAATTCTTGTAAGTATCTGTCAAAGTCAGATGTATAACGTTTGCAATTCACTGAGACATTATACATAGAGATCATATACATCAAACTATCACATAAATTTTACTTAGGATTTTGAGGAAGTTACTATCAGGGTTTACATGATAAAACGAAACGGTGACAACAAAATGGAAAATCACAATGGGATACAAGCAGTAAAACAGTACACGTATCTTATTCCTGAACAACTATTCAGAACATTTCTCAAAGTACATAAAAGCCATTGGAAACTGAAGCGGTTAAACATTTATAAGTAGTATGGCACAACCCCAAAAAGTGCGCTGCTTTAATACTTAATATTTCACGATAAAAATACAATAAATGACAACAGTAAAACCCTGAACTGAATATAGACTTGTAGATGACGAGGTTAACATCAATGCAGCAGTTCTAATTGCTGCTCCTCGGAATACTTGGTCAAACAGAGTAAATATGTGATAATAAGAAATTTAAGCGTAGACTGTTTCATTTGACAGAAGCAATAGGACGACTGCACCTGCAAACAAATAAATTTGGTCTCGTTTACGTCCTACTTCCAGCCACTTTCTCACAGGACGGGCAGAACCATTGGGAAATATTTGATATATATTTGGCTGCTATGCGTGCAACAAAGACGATGAAAATTATAAGATAACGAAGGGGACTTTTGCACTCGTACTAACATTTTGTCAATGATCAGTCTGTTAGGGATCATTCAACTCCTCAAGCAGGCAGTAATCAAAACAACGCAAAACAATACATGGTAGACAGTTCAAAACAAAAATGTGAGACACGTGGAAAATTAAGTGACACATGAGAACAAAAACTATACCTAACAGAAACTTTAAATTCATGTTGTGCATTTGAAATTAGCTGATTGAGAGCTTCGTTAGGCTGATAAAACCCCAAGAGGATAATTTCTCTTAATCCTGGTAACTGAATCGCAATAAAAAAATGTAAAGATTACTTTGGAAAAAGCTTCAATGTGGTGATATACAACAGGAAATCCCGCTATAGGGAAAAGTGGTTTTGGTAACTCCAAAGATAATGGTCTAAATCGAGTGCCTAAATTCAAAGAAAGTAACCGAGATGTAAGCAGTTACCTTTGCATGGACCACCAATCAAAATAATAGCCTTAATCTTCTTCGAACTGTCCGTCAAGACAACATCATCATTCTCCATATTCTTTGGACAGGTACCAGTATATGTTGTTGATTAATGCCTGGTTAATGCTGAGTTAACTAAAACAAATGAAATAAGGATATATAATGAATTTCGGATTAACTACCTACTTCTCAAGGTTAATATGAAAATGAGAACCGTTTTTTAAAAAGTACAAACATCCATCTACGAACAAATCGCCAATCAAAACAGGTGGAGTTTCAATGAACAAACAAATATACGCTGTCTTCTCAAATATTCACTCTTACACTAATGTTTGGCTGGTTAGCAGAATCCACTGGAACTACAACTTCTACACACACTAGTGTGCCTGTTTAACTTCATGTAGGAAAACTAAAAATACTACCGATCTGATAAAATAGAGAGAATGGAGACTGAATTCCATGATCAAACACTTTATACTTGAGTTTTCCAGCTGTGCGAAGACTGTTTTAAAACACCTACATATCTGATTTGATATCTTGCCCCTGTGTAACAACAGTCGATTGTAGTTTTGTAAAGTAGTTGAGAGTAGAGTTTTCCAGCTTAGCTTGATATACAACCAGAGCAAACTATTTAACTTGAATGGTTAACAATAACCGCATTTTGCACAGCAATATGTAAAGATAGGGAATAATAGCACAAACTATACGTGTGGACTCAACTCAACTCTAGGGTCAAGCCACAAAACCAATGTCTTAATCTAATGTGACTTTTTTCATCTTAACCCTGATGATCAGAGGTATCAGCTTCGGATTTAGATGATAAGGATAAAAGGCTCTTGTAGCCTGTGCTAATCCTTGCAAAATATATCTTTTCAGGGGTTCGGATTCTCTTAGAAAGCGTTCACCCATGTCGCTTATACTAGTGAATCAGGTTAGGAGTTCCACTCGTTGACCACTCTGTGAGAATCTAAATTCTGCACGTATTTCAATCGTCCTCAGTTTGAGCACCTTTTCGCGGTGACCTCGTAAATTTATCCTAGAAGGGGAGAAAAGGTTAGGAAGTTCAGTTCCTAAATCACCCTTACGTATACGGTATGTTAAAATTAGGTCGCCTCTTTTCCTTCGGTATGATAACGAGATATTGAAATGCTCCATACTCTTATCATAAGGTGTGAGATACCACTAACTAATATCGTTCTTATCCTTAGTACTCTTTCCAGGATATGTCCCTCCAAATCCCTGCCCATTGTTACAATACGTCTAATAATGCTCTTAGTTAAGGTTAATCATGATGTAAAAATTTGGTCATTAAGTGTTCATCACTTCAAAGCAACTTTAACTTCATGTACTCAAAATTTTCTTGTACAGAATGCAGGGAAAGACTCTCAAATTCCTGTCAGTTCAGCTGAAATTCGCTACAGAAATGACAACTTTAAAGACACATGTAAATAATTAATAGCCCCAATAATATTCTAATTATGCTTGGAACAAATTCATGAAACAAATATTCCCTGTGCTATTTAACCAGCATCACAAACTGATGTTAAAAATTCAAATATGGTTGACTTTGAAAGTCGTAATTAGATACCTGCACATGCACAAAATGAAATAACAGTGCAAACGACTTACGCGTAACACCACTAACAAACTTGGCGCTCCTACACGCGAACTTCAATATCCAATATCATTTTTATGAGCTAGCACAAACCAATTTGATTTCCTTGTGCTCGACTCTTGATACGGAGGTTTAGGTTCCTGATCTCCGGTATACTTCTGCGTAGCTCGATCCGCCACTCGACTGTCGTAGCTTTGGTTGACTCCAAAAGGACTAGCGCTGGGATTAATTATATGTGGTTTGTAGTATGGGGTGTGTTTAGACCACTACCGTTGTGAATTAAGATGATCCTTTCTGCAGTTATTCTTCCGGTATCGTCGGTGGCACAGTGGTTAGGACTCTTGCTGAACATGCACATGGTCCGAGGTTCGATCCCTTGCCGACGCACGCTTGCAAAATTTGGGCCACCGATATCACATGCTGAAAATTCCATACTTGTACCAAAAATACGGTGTGGAATCAAACCCTAATAACAAAAGTAATAATAAGATAATAATTAGCGAAGCTATTCAGACTAACAGACAGCAAAAGAAGAAAAGAAACCGTAAAAACAGAAAGCTGATTAAATTTGAAGGTGATGAATACATACATATATATGCCGGTAATAATAATTGTAGCTAGAGTTGTCGGGAGAGAATGTAAAGAAGTAAAATGGGCTAATGCAGTCACGCTAGCTTAGAAGTTTACCCTGACACATGGGGATGAGAAATAAGTGGAGACAACAGGCAAGACTTCCTTACATTAAAAAAGAAAACGCTTGAAGCAATGCTGGAAGCTGGTCACTCAGCATTACGCCGGTGAGCTCGTAAGAAACGTTCTAGATACGCTGCATGAACAACTTCAACTAGGAATTATCCTCACTATTGTTGTATGATCATTCATCCTTCAGACCTGAGCTTTAGTCACACTAAATGTCGGCTCTTTAGCCAGGCCCATCTAACCTAGTGGCCAGGCTGTTCCTAAGACCACCCTAACAAACGCAAGAAGTTTAGTAATCTCAAGGCCGTGCAAGAGTTTGTTAACCAGCAATGATGGGAATAGATCATAGAGATAAACGATCACACCATGATGGCGCCGCTGAGCTACACTCCCTTTGTTATTTATTTGGCCACTGTGTTTCAATCAGCATCAATAAAAGATGACCGTTGACGATGAGACGGCTGGCGTTGATAAGGGTTTACGAACTTCCTTGGTCCCTTGCAGGGTGAAATTATACCTGGCTCTGAGAATCCCTGCAACTCGAAAACGAAGAAAGACGCCAGCTAAAGAATTAGACAATTCCACCACACACCGGAAAAGGCTTCACTACACGCAGAAAAAATATAGAAATAAACAATTGGTAGACGTATTAAAAACATATCAAGGCATATTCATAGATATTTTAGTAGAAAAATCTGGAATTGCAAACATATTCTGTAATCTGCAAAGGGAAAGTGAAATCAAATGTAACAGCGTTGCATCTATGATGAGTTCAGCAACAGCAAAAGTGGTTACTTCTCCAGGTTTTATAATCATGTATGTCAATGTAGTTGAAGATTGAACGATCAGTTCATGGTTCTTTGCTCAAACCCAACTCCTCCATATTTTTCGCGGGGGTCATCAATCCACTAGTCATCGTTTCATCGTTCGCTGTTCTTTGGAAGAAAGAGAAGCTATCAGAAGTATTATTGTGATTTATTGTTATGCCATTTATCCTTAGACCTTGTGTACAATAACCTAATGGTTGTCTCTGTATTGGTGTAAGAATAAACGGTTCTTAAGTCACCAATTTGCTTTCTGGTTTTTCTTGTTAGTTATTACGCATGGTTTCTGGAAGACTTCCAAGGACAGTGTGAGGTCCAGTGTAGTAAGACCTGGACATTAACAATGTATATTAGTGGGCGTCTATTTTGAGGTCCTGGATCAGAGACACTATAAGTTTGACCCTTTATTTAAAGGTTTGCTGATGTCTGGAGTCTGGGCGGAGAAGAGATCAAAAACCGTTCGTTGATAGGATGCAGAAAATCGAAATAATATGGTTAAAGGTGTTTCGGCTATGCTACTTTGGCTGACAGCATTTATATATATCAAAATGTTTTAATTGAACTGCTACTAACCTTCCACCACTCAGCTGTAATCGATAAAGTTCCTGCAGATTATGCTAGATTGGGCTCATTAAGATATATATACATATAAAAACAAATGAAAACTGAGTAAGAATATCTTATGCACGAAGACGTATGGAAGGTGAGTCAATTATTCCAGTAATTCTCAAGTATTCAATTGAATATAAATGTACGGTTATAATCCACGTTTATTGAGAAGGCAATTCATGATATATCTGCCGTCACTGGATACTGCTGGTGTAGTTATTCGTTTAGAAGTGTTGGATACTTAGGACAGTTATTATCTCTATGAGCGATTCGAGCACAAATTTTTCAATCACTTTTATGCCTTTCTCACACTAATATTTAGGTGTCGTGAGCTCAAGTAAAAAGGTTTATGAAATGACCAGTTGCATAAATAGGTTTCTCCGTTTCAGTATATCTGCTACTTGCTCCATTAGAAGTTAAATTCTAATGCAAGACTGTTGAATTGTAACAACAGGAGTTGCTCCCGAAAGATACTTGACTGTGGAGAGAAAAGGGGTGAATTAGACTTGAGCTTACCGATGTTTGCCTTGGTTTCGTGGACTGCTTAACCCTGCCAAACAGGAGGAATTCCGAGTTTCCACCGTGTCTGTTCGTTAAGTCCAGCGCCATTTTACTCATGAAGAAGCGTGATTCCGATTCCTTTAAATCGACAAAAAAGTGCCGCTCAGTGCAGGACGGCACCCAAAGAAAATAATGAAGGCTTGTTTTCTTCCTTTATTTTAAAAATGCAGAAACCCTGTATGCATTCTTCTTCAAATAATTTATTAGTTCCTGGTTTTCTTGAAAATAGTAGAGGAAATTAGTTTGTGTGTTTCCTAATGGATCAGGTGAACGTATGTATTTGTCCTCCAGTTATTCGTTCTATATTCTTGCCGAAAACTTTTCACAAGGGTTCAACCTTTTTGATATCCTGGCCGATCTTAATAATCATAGCGTCAACATCCGCACTGTCGACTACCATTGGCAAAGGGCTTTCTGTCACTATGTAGGAAGGACTTTTGTCTAGGTAGGCCAGTTTCGGTCGATCAGAGCTAACAGTATCTGTCAGCCACGTCTCGTAAACCGTCAATGCACAGCTCTTGCTACTCTGGGACTCACGCTGTTCCCTGAAGTTTCTCAGAAACGCTTAGTAATAACGGACGTAAAAACCAAAACACCGATTGGCCACTCGAGAATTCTTTATTGTAACACCAATATATCCAACTTTAAAATTAAGCTTTAACTAAGGTCTATGAACAAATATTACAATAATAAATCACAATATTACTTCTGACAGTTTTGGCCTGACTTCTTTCTGAACAGCGACCGATGAGACGATGACTGGTGTATCGATTTCTCCGCGAAAATTGGGGAAGTTGGGTTTGAGCAAACAACCATGAGTTGATCGTTCAGCCATCAACTACATTGACAGTATCCGTAAAAATACCTCGTTGAATAACAAGGTATTTCTGGTGTCTTGTCGTGACAATGAAGGGGCCTGTGTATGGTAGATGAGGAGCGATCGCGTTTTATTACACTCATCCCATAAGGGATAACAGAAATCCGAGTCCTTTGGTATGTATGCTGCCCTTGATTGTTATCTCGAAGGTTTCGGCTTTAGTTTAGCCATCAGTAATCGAAGTTTGATAGCACAGGTAACCCTTCCAAGGTCGTTTTTATCAGCACTAGTAATAATCATATCAGGAAACCCCAGTGTGCTACTGACTACAATATCTGAAGTGTAACATCGAGCAAAAGATTTCATCGATGTTCGGGTACAAAGTGGTAGAGTAGATGGGAATATGCTATAATGAGAGAGGTTAAAAAGATATATCAGAGCAGCATTCAGTTGTTGATGAAAGAGGTGTATCCTACGAAAACAGTTGGCCAGACCTCTAGGACAATTTCGAACTTGTTTCCAGGTGGTTTTGACCAGATATAACCGCCATGACTGATGTGTGGCTATCAATCTTTCTAGACCACAGCAGTAACCTGATGACTCTTTAGTCTGGCCCACTAACCTGGTGACTAGGTTGCCCTTCACAATTTCTCAACTACCTGTAACTTTTATTGGCACATTGAACACAGCTGCCCGGTGCTGAAGAAAAGCTTTTGCTACCGTTTCCGGCGTAGTACCAGTGAGTGTTGAAGCTAACAAGGACCTAGTGAACTTATCATTGCATGTGAATGAGGAAGTGAATACTCTCAGGTACGGCAGATGACCTACTATTTTTCACGTGAAAATGTTTGAAACGGCTATCTGGCTGTGAGAATAGTCCTCAGGGTGACATTCTGTTTTCTTATTTCAGCCCTCTGGCACGCCATGCATTCCCTCGCCTACTTCAGAAGTTGAATCGTTAGTTCGGTCAGATATATGTTACCGAGATTACTTCAGCTGAAACCTCTGCTCCACGATGCGATAAAGAGCGAAAATGACTGAATGTAACTTTCCTCATAATTTCAGGGATGGAGAGCCTGGTAGACACTATAGTTGTGTTGCGGCATATAAATATCTACATTTAAGTTAAGAACCGGAGGATTTGATTTAGCTCTTTTAAGTTCTTTTGATTTTCGTCCAGTGCTTTGAAGTCTACGGTGGTTCGTTGCACTGTATCACGTGCATCCGATAGAGTGTGTCAGTAACAATTCTTAACCACCTTGTGTCTTATATCGCTGGTAAACTTTGATGATAAATCAAGGACACGAATTTAATATGTCGACTATTTGTCTGTCTTCGCGTTGAGTGCTTAGGTAAGAGATTGTGATAAGAGTAGGTCGTGTGGACGATCTGGCCTCTACCATATGAAGAAAATGTTCGGCTGTCAAGCAGATTGCTCGTAACTCTCTGCCAGGGGTTGAACACCACGTGTCAATGTAGTTGAAGACTGAACGATCAATTCATGGTTGTTTGCTCAAACCTAACTCCTCCATATTTTTCGCGGGAGTCGTCGATCTGGCAGTCATCGTCTCATTGTTCGCTGTTCGGTGGAAGAGAGGAAACTGTCAGAGGTATTATCGTGATCTATTGTTATAACATTTATTCTCAGACCTTGTGTATAATAACCTTATTGTTGGTTACATATTGTCGTAAGAATAAAGGATTCTCAGGTCGCCAATCTGTGTTCTGGTTTTTACACGTTGGTTCTTACAAATAGTTTCTGAAAGTCTTCGAGGGACAGCGTGAGGTCCAGGGTAGTAAGAGCTGGACACTGACAGTTTATGAGAGCTGGGTGACACCTCAATTCCTCAGAACTACGCCGTTTGTTTCAAAATGCTATCGGTTCCCAGCTATTTTAAACTAACTGATTTACAGCCTCTCTCACAGCACTCTCTGATGTATCTACCATTATTGCATAGGGAGCGCCTTTGGCTTGTATATTTCAGGATTGAGGCTTTTGCCAGCTTTTTTTTCTGCTGGGTGATTGAGCCGAAACTTTTTGGCTTCCCCTCAATGCATTAGTCAGCAGCCGAAAGTATTTTACGCAATTAGGTATAAAACGTTGATAGAAACAGATCACTTCCAGAAAACTCTGGATATGTGTGAGGGGTGTGGGTAGAGGATGTTGTTTGCTGATATCTAATTCTTTGAGCATGAGTGCAAACCAAGGACTGTCACTGAAAAGCCATAGAAGCTCAGAGTCTATCTTAGCAATATTATGAGGAAAGTCCTGAATGTATGGAACTGGGTCCCTGTTTTTGACGGTTTGCTTATTGAAGGCTGAGCAACAACCACAACGACAATGTGCAACGGCGAATCCTGTTTGCTACTCGAAGGCCGGATAATCTCCAAATGAAGCAGGTAGTTCAATTCAATCTTCGCTATTTTCAGCTTGTGCAGGTCCATCTTCTTGGCTTAGTGAATACTGGGGCGAGTAAGGGCCAGTAGTGGAAGTTTGAGGAATCTCTGTCGCTAGAGTTGGGAATTCTAGCGGTATTTCCGGGAAACCCTTGATTGATACTGGCAGAGATTGGACTAGGTTCAAAGAATGATGCTCGCTTGCTCTGCCATTCGAACACTAGAGTCTTTATTTCATTATTAAACGTCTCTTTCGGTTATCCATTTATAAATAAGCTTTTTCGGAAGTCGATACGGATGTTTTCTAGGTCTAAGTCAGAAATGATGAACACTCATAGAGGCTGTCGCTCAAATTCAACGTGAAGCGCCAGCGCTTTTCTCCGAAACACTTCGATTCGGATTTTATTGACGGCCTGAGGCGTGATGGGGGACTTCCGTGGCCCCGCCCTCGCCCTTACAGCCCTTGTATCATCCAGAGCGTCCATGTTAGAGCTTTTGTCCTTGATGTATAATAGTCGACTGTCCAGGCACCCTTTTTTAGTAGCCACTACCTGGGCCGGGGTAACACGTTCTCCCATGGCTTGTGCATTTGTTGACTGTGCGCGAAACCCCGAGTGATAACAGAGTTGGCCCGTTGATATCGTTTTTCTGGGTCGAGAATCTCGCCTATTGGCCAATATAGCCAGTCTGCCCAGTGTCAGTTGTATTTTGTCCGACTAGTGATCTAAAGTTGACCACCACTTCAGAGGTTACTTCGTCTTTTTCCGTACTCACTTAATTCACCTACCTCTTTATAGATCCTGTTCTTTCTAACATTCAGTCAACGATGATTAATAGCTGTTCAAGATTAGTGTCAGGATCTTGTGCGTCTAGTGCATGCTGTACATACTCCAGGGGCTTGTAACTAACATTTCTTCAGGACAGCCGCTCCCATCAGGCTGTTCCCTACAAAGCGGCTGCCTATAGTGGAAGAAATGTGATGGGAGTATCATCTTCCATTTCGTTCCTCTGAAAAAACTGCTTTATGAGCTGGCTTTCTGACAGGGAGGTGTCTTATCACTTCACACTTAAGCGCGGTGTGTGGCCGCTCCTTAAAGGGATGAAATATAAAGTTCTCGCTCCTACTTACTAATTTCGCAGAGTAACTGGGACCGCATGCTCCTATAGCTGATACTCTCACACTTTATACTACACCGAATAAAGTAGTGTTCCAGTTGAGCTAACCATAGTTCCGGGTTATGTCGGTCAAATGTAGGTGACCTAACTGTGGTATTTACTAGACAGTCTACCTCCACAGAAGTAGTTTTTGAGGTCAGTTTTTACGTTTGCCGAGTAAGATATTATAATCAGTAAAATTTTAACCTAAATAGTAAGTTTTAGCGATAGATTAATAAATCTTAAAAACAACCAAGAACAAAACTGATACACAGACTGTGGTTAACTAAAAATAGTGGCAAGATCTGAACGCTCGCCAATTTAGAAACCAACTTTTCTCTCAAAATAATTATTCGGATTGCCTACCAACGACTCAGATTATAGCAGAGGCTTAATGATGTTTGTGAACCTTTATCTTCAAAAACATGGTGTGCGGCAACTGAAGCAGGAAATACTTTGTCAAACAAACGGACAGGTGTTCAGTATTCAATAGATACAGAAGGCCTTACAAACCATAAAGAAGATGTGGTTCCTAATTGTTTGCTCATTACATCCTTCTGAATTCCTCCTTTGCATACTGCATGCGAATGGCCACAGAACAAGGTGTTGTAGAGGTTCTATAGCAGTATAAGGGACAGCACTTTACGAACGAGAGATAGTGATGGACATCTCCTTGAGAATCTTTGAATAATGCTTGTTAGATAACAGAGAGTTCTTCGTGTGCAATTTTTATGCAGGTTTGGACGCAACGTATTGGCCAATATCAATCAAAATGATTCAGTTTTCTTGTTTAACAGCCAGAGTTAATGTGGCACACAGTGTGGATTTCTGAGTAAAGGCTATTATAAGGAAGTCTGATAGTGTTTCTACATTACATTTGCCCCTCTCGACTGAATAAGATGCCACATATAGTACCAGAGTGTCCATTTTTCGTGTACTTGATCCTCCGTGTCATGCCGAAAATTCAAAAATCTGTTGGCTGTCTGAGGTATAACTAGTAAAATTTCTGATGCTCACCTTCAGCTGCCCGTATCTAAGACACTATTACTAACATCTCATTACAAATATGTTCCTAGTTTTCAAATCAGAAATATTAGTCATGTGACAATTGACCTTTATGGTTTAGAGGCTGATGGTGTTAATGTTCATGGATAGTACGATGTATACTAATGCCATATCTAATATACACAACTTCTACAGTATTCGTCCTACATAGAATAAAGACAAAACAAAATATCAAACTGGATGCCAAAATTACGAAGAATATCTAGGGACCGAATCACTGTACGGGGTTAACTGCTTAACTAGCTATGGATCGTGCACGAATGAACGACGGCTCGCCAATTTTTGCTATCCACTGTAAACTGTGACTGAATAATATGGTTCTATTTCTGTAACAATGTGATGATGCCTGTAGACTGGCGTCCCTCATACACTGTACTACGGGAATAAATTTGTTTATTTATTTATTTTATTGAAACGGGAGTTTGACCTCCAGCTAAACAAGTCGACTTGAACAGCGAGGGCCAGCATCCGACGTCGAATAGTGAGTGCTGTGACCAATAACTCCAGAGGGTTACCTAACACTTAAATAGACTGTATTACTCCATATTGTCGCAAACCTACCATAAGCAACCAATGATAGCTGAGAATCTCGTAATATCCCTGCCAGTGCAGTAGAAGATTGAACGATCAATTCATGGTTGCTTGCTCAAAACCAACTTCCCCAATTTTCGCGGAGGCATCAATACGACAGTCATCGTCTCATCGGTCGCTGTTCAGAAAGAAGTCAGCAGTAAACCGTCAGAAGTAATATTGTGATTTATTATTGTAATATTTGTTCACAGACCTTAGTGGAAACATTTTTTATATGTTGGTGTTACAATAAAGAATTCTCGAGTGGCCAATCGGTGTTTTGGTTTTTACGTCCGTTATTACTAAGCGTTTCTGAGAAACTTCAGGGAACAGCGTGAGTCCCAGAGTAGCAAGAGCTGTGCATTAACGGTTCACGAGACGTGGCTGACAGTTTCTGACGGTGAAGTCACTTTTCGACGTTTTGGACCGCTGGTGACAGTTTGGATAGTCACCGTTCATCTTTCCTGGTGCGGGTCAAGTCCTCTTTGAACAAGCAATATCTGGAACGTTTTTGGAATTGGGTCAAGTTCAAAAATGCCTGGGTCAAAGAAGGGAAAAAGCGTCTTGGATGCAAACAGGAAAGTAAGTCATGGTGACTTGTCTGTTAATTGTAACGATGTGTCTGATGTTAAGTATGACATGGTTGATGTTATTGTTTCGCCGTTCAGATATAATAGGAACATCAAACTCCCTAAATTTGAACCACGGTGTTTTGATGGAAACCCGGCTGATTATTTGCAATTTGTAAAGGAGTTTGAGATCATGTTGAGTAGTTTTCTATTAAGTGATGAATTGAAGTTAATGTATTTGATGAGATATTGCACTGGAGATGCTGCAAGAGCTATACAGTGCTGTGAGCCCATGTCCCCTAATGAGGAATACGCTGAGGCTATGAGCATATTACGTCAAAGGTTTGGAAGACCTTCAATGATTGTAAGGAACGTATACGAAGCTGTCAAAGGTAACGGTAGTCAACTTCAAGATGACTCCAAGGCACTTACTGAGTTTTTAGATAATCTTATGACTTATAAGAATACCTTTATGTCGATGAATTTCATGAGCGACCTCAACTCGAGCTCAGTCCTAGAGGTAATAGCAAGACGCCTACCTACTCGACTGCGAAATAAGTGGGTAAAGATAAGCTCCCGTATGGAGGATGAGGGTATCGAGCCAAGGTTTGTCGATATCCTGAAACTAGTAAAAGATAGTGTCAATCAATCTATGAGCAAGTTTGCCAGTATATTGAATCTCACCCCTAGAATAAAGCCGTCTGAGAGTAAAATGCAATCATTGATGACGAAAGGGCCTAAGAGAGGTGGATATCGAGAAGACTCCATGATGTCTAGTAATGCATATAGATCTAGTGAGTGTAACAGGTTTCGTAGTACATGCTCAACAGATAAGTTACAAGATGCAAGACAAACACGGCTTTGTTTTACACGTTTGCAAGAGGTGCATACAAAGGTGAACTGTGAACCAGTGAGCAAGTTCAGTGATAAGCTAAATGTAAACTCCAGGCCTGACTCCGAATTGTGTGACGATGACGGTGCGGTGAAGAAGTCTGTAGTTGCAACTGGTAAGCCATTGTTGAATAGAGTGTCACAGAATAGAGTTGCTGCTTCAGAGTGCAGTTCTGACTCCACAAGTTTACAAGGTATTAATATTCAGAGTGAAGATATAGAACCTTTTAGGATTTGTGAGGAGGAACCAAAATTGTCTACTTCTGTTATTAAAGAGTTTGAAAATGATGAAGTCGACCAGATAGGTGATGGTAAATTGAATATTTGTGATAATGATCATGATAGTGCAGATTCGTCTTTGGTTGATCATGATAAAATGGAGGGAATGCCTACTACCGCTAAGTTAAATAAGGGTTCTGTACAGCTCAAAGCTGAAGTAGAAATAAATGCAGATGCAGTTGCAGAAGGCATGCATACTTGTGAGACCGTCAGTGTAAGTGATCAGCATGTAGCCCACCTATCATCAAATGCTAGTGCTAAACCTGAGCTGATAGTAAATGACGGCAGTGGTGGTGGTCTTGCAGGTAGATAAATTCCTGAAAGTCGAGCAACAACAGCTTCTGATCCACCGCTATGTTCATCGACTAGTATCAATCAGTCGTCGTTGGTGTTGTCATCCACAATGAGACAGACGCCCATCAACTCAAGTATCTTGTGCAATGACTTTGATTGTATTGGTGCATTTGAAAGGACGAAAGATATTCCTCGGTTTGGTGAGGATAAGCCAAGTGTAAAGGAGAGAGTAATTGTTAAATTGACTTGCATGAATAAAGGCATTTCTAGTTTCAAGTTACTATTTGAATGCTATTATCTTTGGTGTAAATTACTCTGTTTCTACGCTTGGTTGACCAGATACGTCGCGTGTGTGTTCGTCATCTATATTCTACGATACAATGACATGAGCGTGTTACCGTTCAGATTTGAGGATATAGCTCATAGAAGGAAGTCAGCAAATGAACTCTGCAACGATTTTCCAACCTAGGGCGTCAACCTGAGAAGGGTTGTAGGCGTACTGCTGTAAGTCCTACAATTCTTCAAAGGGTAGCGCATCAATGAGCAGTCCAATGTGCTTGGTGTGTAATTTTGTACGTATGTTCATATTGTATATAATATATATATTCTCATTTTTTACATGAGGGACGCCAGTTTACAGGCATCATCAATTCGATAATTTACACATAATATTAATAAGCATATTTAGTAAAGATAATATAATAAAGTACATTTTTTTCCCTAGCTATGTAGGGTACACCAATTGTATAGGCATGCATAAATATTGTTTTAATAATAATATATTCCTTCCTGTTTATGCAGGAACATACCTATTGTACAGGCATGGATAAGTTATTATATAAATTACACATAATTTGATGTATAATGGACTTACAGTTTGGTTGTTCTTTCTGACATTAGAGTCAGTCGGAACAGTCTGCTATAAAGTCTGTTTGTGTAGCACATAAAGAGATATAGAAATATTGTCTTCGCATTAACAAAAAACCCAGACATCACATGAATGTAATACAGATATCTGGGAAAAATAAAGCTTGAAGTCAATTCTCTTGTATAACTTTGTTGTGAACAGCACCCTTGGCTTAAAGATTATTGATGTATTATGTTGAGATCAGTGATATATTTATTCCATTTTTCAGCAGTCTTATCGTAGTTTCATAACAGGAAAGAAATTTGATCGTGGAGGCGAAAATTAGATAAGGTCATGTTGGGTTGTTTTACTGCATCAAATGGTGCCGAGGTCGATTCCAGAATTCCCCATTTGCGCCATTTGTGTCTGCATGGCGGACTGTACTCGTAAGTTGAGTAAAATGTTGAAAACCAGTTGCTTCTTTATTTCAGATCATGAATACTCATTTACATCGTGTCCGCCAGCTTCTTTAAATGGTAGAATTGGATCGTTCCTGGAATTTGAGTGATTATGGGATAAATGGTTTGGAATTAATCATAGCAGTTAGAATACAGTTAAACATGCAGAGAAGTACTTTTGATTCAGCAACCGGTGAATTTTTTATTCTTTTCGATCTAGTACCAGAATAACTGCGAACCATTCCATTCAATATGTCGAATAAGGCACGCAGGAGGAGATCATTACCATGGAATGAGTCAACTTGATCTGAGATGCAGCTTTCAGCATGTTTTCGTTATATCATAGATATCCAGGTTTATTGGCGCTGTAGAGGCAGTGATTTGGATTATGACGTATTCTACAAAGTCTCCGTGCCCATTTGAAGTATACATGTGCTTTGAAAGGATTACTTTGTTGGCTCCTACCCCCACTGAGTGTTAACAACAGCTGCTGTGGGTTTATGTATTTCCTCGCCTTTTTGGATAAAACATCGCCGCATTCTTTTTGGGTAGGAGACCAGTTGGTGGATGAAATGCATACGGAGATAATTGTTAGCTGCGGTTCCACACGCCGGGGAGAATGAGTGTAGATATGATAGAGAAGATTTGTAGCCCAGGTGGATAATTTTGATGTGGTTTTGTTCTCTTAGCTGGATGGTTAGTTTGCGAAGCTTTCATCGCCCTACTGGGTGACATCTTCAGCGCATACTTCAATTTGAAGTGAGCTTTTAGGTTTCTCCACGAGTTTATTAATCATTCCTCCTGGTGACCTTGGACGTGATTGGTTATTTATGTGTGTTTTCACAACTTGTAGGTTACTTGTGTTGGAACTGATTGTTTCTGTGACTTGAACTTTGACCCTTTGTGTCTGAAGTTTCTTTCTTATTGGTTGATAAATTTTGTCTATCTCGATGTGTCTATTGATTGATGATTCACTGGAATGCCAAGCTTGTAAAAATTCTCTTGCATTCTTGTTCTTTCCTTTGTCTAATATCTGAACGTTGTCCCAGTCGAATTGATGTCCGTGGTTGTCTGTGTGTAGTGAAATGAGGGAGTGTATATCATGTCTTTTAATGGCTAGCTTATGTTCGTAGATACGAAGACGAAGGGGACGGGAAAAAGAGTGTAAACGACTGAGGCACGCATACGTCACCGTTACTAGAACTGAGGCAGAATGAGTGACAAGCGATTGCAGTGGTAATTGGTAGTGAGTAGATACGAGGACGTGCGTGGGGTATCATGAGGTGGTGCTACGGTCACGTTGCATTCTGCAGGAGTCATTCTAGCAAGTGGCGATTGTGTTGCAAGAGGATGCCTTTAACTGGAAGGCGCAGGTCGTCATTGATGTGTGAGATTGTGCTGTGAGTACGCTTGTGGTGTGTTGGCTTTTCTGTTTGTTTCCCATTTCGGCTCTGTCCATGTGACCCAAGTTCTCGCAATGGCATCCAAGTCAACGTGTATTGGTCGTGAAGAAAAAAGGGATGGATCCCTTTTTTGCTGGGGAGTGTCAATGGAGTTGAAGATTAAACGATCAATTCATGGTTGTTTGCTCAAAACCAACTTCCCCAATTTTCGCGGAGGCATCAATACGACAGTCATCGTCTCATCGGTCGCTGTTCAGAAAGAAGTCAGCAGTAAACCGTCAGAAGTAATATTGTGATTTATTATTGTAATATTTGTTCACAGACCTTAGTGGAAACATTTTTTATATGTTGGTGTTACAATAAAGAATTCTCGAGTGGCCAATCGGTGTTTTGGTTTTTACGTCCGTTATTACTAAGCGTTTCTGAGAAACTTCAGGGAACAGCGTGAGTCCCAGAGTAGCAAGAGCTGTGCATTAACGGTTCACGAGACGTGGCTGACAATGCCTCACTCTGAAACAATCATAATGTACTATCGACTGTGCATCACATAAATATATGGAGGTATAACTCCATTGTATTTTAGTCTTTTCCGAATGTAATATATGAAGCTAGAGTATTTTAACTTAATGAACCATGCCAAATTATTGAATAGTAAATTTGGATATACTTTGTTGCTATCGCATTCCCACACGTTCAGAAAGCATCGCGCAATAATTTCACCAGTAATACCTTACTTCACTAGGATATCATTCCTTAGGAATATGCTAAGCGTTTTCTGTAACTACTTTTATAAGTTAATGAGACGGTCATCTTCTGTCAAGAACTCACAGATTCGTCCTGTTTGAGGTTTTCCATAAGCGTAAAAACCTGACGTGCGAAGTGTCTCAAAACTGTCAGCATGAAAAAGAGGAATTTATCAAAGTGGAAAATATAAAAGATTTGAGAAAGTGATATAACGCGTCAACGTGTGAAATTTCGGACTGTTACCTTCGCTACACTTATTTTGTTTTCTTTTGCGAAGGAGACATCTGTTTTATTCAAATTGAAGGTCATCGGCATTGCAGGAAATTAGCTCTCGCGAGTGCGGCTCCTTTAGGTATGTGTATTTGGTAAAACATGCTACAAGTGCGAGTTTTGTGTTAACATGTGATAACACGGTTAGTTTTTATGTTAAAAGCTATTTGGTCAGGCCATAAATACCTTAAGTTGTATTCATCCAAATGTAAAGTGGCTACTCTCATAGGATTTCGCGTACCCAATACTTCCTTTGTGTCCGAATCAACTTGTTTTGTCACTGTCCCTTGAGTTTTGGTCCATTCTCTTAAATCATAGTGTCAGTCTTTTTATACATCAGATTTTACGGTCAAGTATTTAGGATTATTTCAACTTTGTAAGGTTACCTGGTACCCACTTTGTAACTTACCCCCTTTTTACTCACAATAATCACTCGTCAACACTAGTTTTGCCGAGAAAGAAATGTCTTATAAGTCTTCAAATATACAAATCCTTAATTCTGTTGGTTTTCATAACTGCGGTACAGATTTTGACATTATTTCAGTTACCCTGGTTTGAGCAACCAAATTTGTGAAAAATGTAAACCAAAAAATATGTACTGTAGAAGAGTATGTGCCTGGTAAGTTTCATTATTGCCATGGCTGTTGGACTTAAATAAAACTGAGTCCTTGTCAGCTGGTGCACATAAAATTCCAATTCAACTTGAATCTATGTTGAAAAGAAATTTTTAAGTAGCCTGTATTTGGCAAAAGAACAAAAATTACTTGTTTCTTTATCAGCCGATATCAGTTCGTTGTGCACCGCATCAGAAGTAGCATCTTGCAAATCCTGTAACAATCATGCAAGATGATGTTACAGGACTGGACCACACTGACTCCTAGTTTAGAAATAGGGAGTGAAGTGGTAGAGCACGTTGACTGCTCCACTTACTTGAGAAGTACAGTCAGCCACAACAAATTGATCTCTGAAGAAATCTCAACACGGAGATAGAAGGCTAGTTTTGCATATGCCAGTTTACGCCGTCTCTGGCGTAGACCTGATATCCGGCTATCGACGAAGGGGCGTGTGTACTGCTCAGCAGTCTGCTCCGTCCTCCTTTATGGCTGTGAGACCTGGCCATTGAGATTGGAAGACATGAAAAGGCCGACTAGCTGTCTTTGATCATAGGTGCCTGCGTTCTATCTCCCGTGTGATGTTTTATAATAAGGTGAGCAATATTGAGGTTAGGCGTCGAGTGGTAGGTAAGGAGGGGAAATCAATCGACAGGACTGTGCAGTTACATCGACTGAGATGGTTAGGACATGTATTACGTATGCCTAGCCATCCATCACCTTCCTCGAGGGACAATGTTAGCTGACATAGGGTTAGGCTAGAAAAGAGCTAGCGGCGGTCAAACCAAAACATGGTTTCATCAGTCAATGAAATCCCCAACAGTTAGTTCAAGCCAGATATGTAGGGAGGTGCCAACTCTCAGACTAGTTGGGGTCCTTGGACGGTAAAAACCAATGAAGGCTGGAGACAATTGGTGATATGGCTCAAAATCGTTCTCAATGGCTGGCGCAGATGCACCCACTCCTTGTGACTTATGATTTCCAATGAAACTATATTGTTCTTCGTTATTACTATTCCTTTGACTCACACCTCTGTTTACTGTCTCTATAATGCATATCTTGTATTTTCTTCTGTTGTTTTGTGTGCTACATGGATTGTGGCGACTTGAACTGATGCACATCGGTGCAAAGTTCTATGTCGAAAACAGACAGACAGACCGCATCAGATGTAGCTAAACGCAGACAATATATATGTGAAGACTGATGAGAAGGGCTTTATCATTAAGTAATGCCCGACAGGTAATTGGACTTAGGCATTTGACTACCTGTTTTCCTATAGTAGATAAGACGATTTCTGGGGATGTTACTTTAGTTACTTTTCTGAAAGGACGAATGTTGTGTTACAGAGAATGATGCTAAGGGACACTAGATTGACCTACAGTTACTCTGGAGTTGCTCAGTACAGAACATCTACCTGAATTAATGTAAACACCTGTCTTCTAACAATGACTGCTGTTAAAAAAGCTGTGATCAGTCTAAGCCAAGGCGAAGCAGTGGTACCTGATTGAACTTCAGAGGTGTTTGGAAACATTGGTGAAGAACTGTTGTCTGGGTTAACTAAGGTACTAATTCATGTTTGGGAATCAAATATAGTATCGTTAGGCTGGTGTAAATCGTTGATTATCGTAGGTTTCAAAAGAGCAAGCAAGTCTTCCTGTGATAATCACAGAGGATTAGTGTGGTTAACATGGTTTATGTGATTCTAGGATTCATAATCCTGTGTAGACTGTGTGGCAGTCCTGGTTGGCAATAAACCCGTAAAAACCAGGTGAGGTTCTTGCCAGAAAAAGGTAGTACTCATCGTATCTTCACATTCATAGAGCAAGAATGCAGGCAATGAGGCATTGTGAATGCAACCTTAGACGGCTATTCTAATGTCATGACAGTGGCCCTAAATTCCACTATACCACTAAAGCTTTCGTTCATTACACCGCTAGAACTCTCACAAATATCCAAATACACTAGCTCGTTGACTAATTCCAAAGGTCCAGCTGCTAGTGTAAGTGCAGGTAGAGGCTACAACCAGCCTTGCGACATTTGCACTTAGGTGGTGCGCATAGACAGTGCTCATCAACTGATTAAGTGCCATTTGGATGGCTCGCTTGTTATCTCACAGCAAGATGATATCGTCTGCATACTCTAGGTCTAAAAGTTTTTCCAGGAAAGACATCTACACCAACACTACGCGCATCCTTCATACTTATCTCCAAAATGCCATCGATGGTTAAGTTAAAGAGGCATACTGAAATTGGGTAAACCTGTTTAGCCCCACTGTTTATTGACAATAGCGACAATAGCTGGTTATATACTCTTATTCTCTGTAGGATTTTTTGAATGTTTGCAAACTTCTCAGGAGCACCTCTCACTTGCAGACTTCCAGAAAACATTTCTGTCCAACGAATAGAAGAAAGCCATAATATCAAGACACAACTAACGAAGAGTAACCACTCGGCCAGTGCGTCCGCGACTTGAACAAATCCTAGACTATTATTTGTGAGTCAATTTCTCACAAATATTGATGCAATAAGATGAAGTCAACCAACAACAGTGTAGCACACATTATAAGAATCCAAAAGTCATATTCTCAAAACACCTGAAGCTGTTTAATTTTTGGAGGAGGTACTAAACTTCCGTTAACTTAAGCTGTCATATTTATATTCGCCTTAAGTATTTAGTCAGTACCGTGGCTGTTGTCATTGATTCTATGATATACGGGTTTTTCGGTTTTGAAATTTTTCCCATAATGAATAGAGCGTATTTGGTTTCAAAAGTGATTATTCCACTCAAGGTTTTACTTAAAATGAGCCATTTAGTATTTTCATACTAAAAATTAAGATGAGAGGGTAATAAATATAAATTAAGCCTGGAGGCAGCGCTTCTCAAAGTGGTACAAAAAGATTGCTAGGATCATTTGTTGCAGCTAAATAGCTCTGCGTCCATAAATGTAGTGGGTTGCCCCTTATGTTCACTGTTATACAAAATCAAGTCGTCTAGGGTGCCAAGTTTCAAGTAATGACATATTTTTTATTATTTCTTTAAGCCACTGGATTGAGTCCCCGTGGATGAATGGTCTACGACCTTGTCTTGAAACCGGAAAGTCCAGGGTTCAAACCCGGATGTGTGTACTGATGAAGAGTCCCAAACTATGGCGAAATAACTGCCCAGTACTCCCTGGTTTACTAGTCATTCTGTAACTGATATCAACTCTTGATCAGACCTGTAACCAATTAAATCCCTACGAACTAATACTAGATAATATACTTAAGTTTTAGAATAGTACTCGTGTAGAACACAAGGTTACGTAAGTTCATTTACCTCAAATAAACTCATATTTTGATTTTCATTGCATTTTTCAGAGCATCTGCAGCACGAAGGTGTTCAGTTTTGGTTAATCTAAAAATACCCTAAAAAACTTCAAAGTTCTTATTGTAAAGCTGTAATATGGATCATTCACACCACAAACATCCGCCATCACACTCTCATATGTCTCATATGCCATCAGCCGGACATTCAATGGATATGAAAGTACGACTAGTTCCTGCTATATGAAATTATTTGCAGATGTATTTCAACACAGATCTTCATTATACACTACTTTTTTCGCCTTGGGTTATAGACACGCTTGGAAGTACATAAAATCTTAAAACTCATACTTTTTATTTGTAGAAGCGATTGTGGCATGTCTTGGTTCATTTTTGTTCGCCATTATATATGAAGCATTGGAAGTAAGTTACTATCGTCATTATTTGACAATGTTTAGCTATGTTTATATTTATATTTTAATATAACTGGTATAAGATTATACCTCATTATAATTCACAACTATAAAATAATCACAAAAATGCCATTGTATAAAGAGATGTGGCTTAGGGGCTTAAGCACTCGAAATTCAACCAATGGGTCCCAAGTTTGAATTTCTCTCCATCTACTTTAGCCTGGGTAACTGGGTATTGTTACCAGGTCTCACACAATAAGTGTGGTTCAAAACTTGTCCTTGGTAATTAAGTTTTAACTAGTGCTGTGTGAAACAGGAACTGTGATACCATAGCATTAATATAATGCTACGGTAACCCATTTGATAAACCCAAACAGGTGGTCAGAAATTGGATGTTTTGAGCGGATTCGGCTCTGTGAACCGAGTCGAATCAGGTATACCACTGATGAACTCGGGTCCAAACGAGCAAAATGACTGGCTGGTGTTTAGATAATTCCCATCTGACTGGCAAGCACTACTGGTTGATGTGTATGGTATACAACTACTCATCTCAATCTATCAGTAGTATATTATTTCATGCAAACAAGCACGTGTTACTACTCAGAGAAAACATAAGAGTTTATTGTTATTCATAAGTTGAGAAAGACAGATGTAACTTAAGAAACATAACACTTCACGCAGAAATATAATTCACAGATTAATGCATACATCAATAGTTGACTAACACGTTGCATTTCTTAGTTGTAGGTTTTCTCAGTGTTTGCGTGACATGCTTCGGACTCTTTGTCCACCAGTCGTCCTACGTAGTTACAAAGTTGTCTGTTTCCGAATAAGAAATATAACACATCTAACTAGCAAATATCACAGTTTGATATGATCACTTTTTCCTTAGTCTTATGGACCAGCAGTATGTGTTGTATATTACATACTATCCAATATACTACATATTTCTATTTGTACTGAATTTTCTTGACAAACAGTAATATTGTCATTCTATGACTTCAGGTAGATATAGTAAGTTCCAGCTCAGAGAATTCTTTACAACAGCCACAGGCACTGCAATCTATTTATTAAAGTGAATGTCAGCTCAGTCGACATATCCCAGGAAAGAGTCCACCATCCAGAGTGAATAAATGATACATAAATATGCTCATTTGTTAACTACTGCTGTAGTATTAGTTTTTGAAATATTTTTGAGATCAAACGTCTAAGATCAAGGTATAAAGATTATTCTCTGAAGCTATCTACAAAATAGTATCATCACCTTTAAGCAACTCGATAAAATACAATGATCACAAACAATAACAAAGGTTGTGTTTAAGAAAACCATATATATGCATTAGTTGGAGATTTATTTAGTAATAAACAATAAAATAACTAAAATATTTAAAGAATGTTTTTCAAGACGCTCATATATCATTCTTTTTAAAAGTCAACAGATTTCCGCTTACGACTAGAGATATCCTCAAAATAAATAAAAGTTGATAACAGTAATAATCCTTCTTAAATTACTAGACTTTTTAGGTAAGTAACAAGACGAACTTGTAAATAAATAGGATAAACTGAATATTTGATTGTCCTATCAACTCTTCGCAACAGTGTATTATGTCTTTTTTATTTACCTGTGTGTTATTATGACTTCTTTCAATTAAGCAATAGAGTGTTGGTGTGCGGGGATATGGTTTATTTCAAGTTACATTCTGAAGTAATTTCACCTAGAGAATCACTGACTGAATACCAGAGGCAGTCGATTCGTCCTAGTTTAGGAACATTCAGTATGCATTCATTAATCGACAACTAGGAATTGAACCCGCAATCTTCAGGTTACGAGATGTAACTGCTTTCCAATGCTTTCTGGTACTCAGCGACACTGCAAAATTAAGTCAGGTCGTCATCAAACTTGAAATTTTTCATCCCTAGTTTGTCTTTTATTTTCCTCATGTCAAATGCTTGGATGGTAGTGTCCCTAGTACTTTCTGTTATGGTTACAACTATTTTATTTGTCATACACATGAATTGTCATCCTGTTTCTTCATTTATTTTGTATTCACAGGCTTTAAGACATAATTTACTTCTACGCGCAGCGTGTAACAATCGATGTCCTTTACCATATAATTCAACAATGCATACTCATAATTCATTTGGTGGTAGTACAGCATGTCCCGGTTGTTCAATTCCATCGGATAACAATTCGAACAAGGTTTATCTGAATCCACCTGATGCAAATGATGAGATACACGTGAATGTTGCACCGGATTCCTACGTCCAGAGACTTCGTTCGTAAGTATATATTGCTTTTGTTGTACTGCAAAATCGATCAGCATGCGTTGGTGGTTCTTTGGTAGAATGCTTGCCAACCACCCATATAGTCCGGGTCCGACTCTTGGCCAACTCACTCTTAAACGTCGCTTAGTTGGTATTAAGCCCGGTAAGAAGGGAACTTTAGGGACGTGAGGCTAGCAACCCGATCTTGTAAAAAGTTAAACCACTGCTACCGAAACTTCAAAGTCGCAGCTTGAAACCCTGTGTCCCACTCGGAATGCAAAGTAATAAAAGCGAAACTCGGTTAGGCATCTAATAGCCAATCGTTCCCAGTGATTAGATGGTGGTCAATTCAACTGCACTTAACTAACTACTAATCAGACTCTGTAGATAAAATCTGTAATATGATTATTATTATACCTTTGTATTTTACTGCTTGATTAAGCTCAGTGTTAATACATTTCTTAAAGGTTGGAAGACATGAAAAGATTAACTGTCTTCGATCATAGGTGCCTGCGTTCTATCTCCCGTGTGAAGTGGTATAGTAGGGTGAGCAATATTGAGGTAACGCATCGGTCGAGTGGTAGGTAAGGAGGGAAAATCAACCGACGACGCTGTGAAGTTACATCGATTGAGACGGATGGTTAGCCATCGCCTTCCTCGATGGGCAATGTAAGCTGAGTGACATAGGATGGATCAGGTTGGAGAGGAGCTAGCACGTGGTGGTCAAACCAAAACATGGTTTCATCAGTCAACGAAATCCATAACAGTTAGTTCAAGCCAGCCAAGTAGGGAAGTGCAGACTTCCACACTCGTTGGGGGTCCTCGGGACGGTATAAACCAAGGTCTGGAGACAATCGGTGATATGGCTCAAGACCGTTCTTGATGGCCGGCGCAGATGCATCCACTCTTTGAGACTTATAATACCCAATAAAACTATATGGTTCCTCCATATTATTATTCTTTTTGACTCATACCTTTTAAGTTTCAGTACCACTGGTCATTTTTACGGGGTGAGGTTGCCAGCCCCACATCCATTCTTCCTGCTGTACTAGGTCAACTATCAGTTAAATGAAGTTAAGGAGTGCATCAGCCGAGAATTGAACCCAGATCACTTGTGTGGTTGACCAGTATTCTACCACTAGACCATCGACGCACAAAGTATTTCACTTTAGTAATGGCCATTTCAAAAGTCATAAATACGATTGGTAGAAATGGAGAATTGATTATGTTAGAGTATTATGATATCCAATGGGTAAGCACGAGATTCTAAACCATTGCATGCATGGCTATACCTGCTTAAATAAACTTAGGAAATATGCAATTGAAAATTTTCCTTGCATCAGACGTAAAAGTTAAAAGAGCAAATTAGTGTTTAAGAAGGAGGTAAATAGTTATTTATTAAAATCTTATTCCAGAGTAGTCTACTATCGTGTATCTAACGTTGTGTGAAAATAGTAGTGGTGTTCAGTCTGAGTTTAGTAGGAATCAATAGATCCCTACAGATTCATCTTAGATGACTGATATGTCAAGAGCCATTCGAATCGGCAAGTATCGTAATTTGAAGGGAAATCGACTGAAGTATAAAAGGAGTTTAGTAGTTTAGTTTGAACTCAGTTACTCAAAGCACATATTTTATGTGTTTGGTCGGCTATGAGCCACACTTGCCATGTGAAGATTGATGATACTGCGCAGTTGCCTAGGCTGAAGGAGGTCGAGTGGGACTTGAACCAGATACCCACTGACTCAAATCCGAGTGCTTTAGCTAACAAGTCATGTCTTCATGATGTTTTCTTTTGTGTGCACAAGATTTGGTAGGTTATGTAAGGAAACAAGATGTATCGTCGCTTAGCAGTATCTGACGGTTATTTATACCTGATAAAAAGAATATCTTGGAAAAGAAGACTCTTTATAGGACTGTTGACACAAAGATTAAGAAAATTTTTTCATTGACTATAATTCACAGTTTCACTAAAGTAATGTATACATTGGTTCTGTGAGTCCATCTGGAGTCAGCAACACTTTAAAATCTGAGATTCGGATCAATATCAGGATATCGCTGTCCCTATGGGCACGATAGCGTCGGCAGCGCAGCGGTTAGGACGCTCGCCGACCATGCACATGGTCCGGGGTTCGATCCCAGGCCACCCATGCACTTCTTTACTCGCTAAGCCAGAAATAATGCTGGTAAAAAGGAAAGGTTGGGCATGAAGCTAGCAACCTCTTCCTGTAAAAATAAACACTGCTACAGCAACTTCAAGTCACTAGTTTGAAGCCCTATGTTCCACTGGGAATGTGAAGGAAAAATTATTATTATTATTATTATTACGGGCACGAATTGGTAGTTAGTATAATTTGAGGATTAACTGTGATGTAGAAAACACATAGATCCTGAATACTGATGTTTTTTTGTAGAGGTTCTATTCTCCGTTTGAGAACGGTTTATTCTTCGTCGCATAATGTGTTTAGTAGTTGTGATGATTGAGTTTACAGGATCTACTTAGAATTCAATACGGAATTCAGTTTTGTGGACAAGTTGCACCGAATATTTAAGACAAAAAGAAGGACAATATACTACAACTTAGCATTTTTGCATAGTGATCCAAGTTGCCGCAGCTTTTATCTACACATAAAGTGGAGAGGATAATAAATGGTGAGCTCGTCATATCCTGTTACAGTGGCTTGTACCAATTCTGTTTTGGGACACACAGCTATCTCTAGTACGAATATGCTTGAAATTGTTGTCTTGATAAGCATTTTGTATCTTCTGAATCAAATGATTCTTCGTCAGATGGGAATCGGCTATCGATAGGTTCCAAGTTCTTGACGTTCCGTCCTGATCTGAACGAAACTCTTTGGCTGCTTTGGCGGATATGTGGAGTTGTTAGATGGTCTACGTTGTTGTCGTCTGCCCTATCTTCTTCACATGCAAACGTTTTCTCCGTGTTTTTGGGATGTTTTGGATTAATTGTAGTTAGTTAGACACAGCTCACATCCAATCCATCTCCTGGTCGTTTTTTTGTAACACCAAGAGAAACTCTCTCTCTCTCTCTTAAACAATTTTTAATACCTCTTCTGGAGAATTAGGCTTTCCCTCTACAACCGCCTATTTCGATTTATCAAATAAAAGACATTATTCAAACTGGAGTGTAATAAGAAGGTTGCTCAGTTCTAGTTTGTCACCTTCTAAAGCTAATGTGATCAGTTCTTGCAAGCGCCGTAGATACTCCACCTCACTCTCACTCTCTGGCTCTGGGTGCTTGGAATGAAGCACGCTCCAAAGGAAGTAATATTGAAATGGGAATAATATAACCAAAGATTTCTAGAGTACTGTAAGATATAAGAAGAGGAAGCAAAATAAAGTGATAACCTCAAAGAATATAAAATGTGGTCTGCTTAATACAAGCTGTACTGAACTCAGTGTAGAAAGGTATAATTCAACTGTAAAATATACAAAAGTAGCCGAATTGGATACATCACTTGTCACTAGGCTTATTGAACTAACAATAGGCGTGTTGTAATGTCAATTGATATCGTTGGAATTAACACACACATACACACACACACAAGTGTCCTTTAGCACTTTAATTTTGACTATTCCTTTTATTTGTCTTAGTTAAAAAGTATTTCACTAGGGTAAACTGTTCAGTTTAAAATACTACTCTTGGTGTGTACATTAGTTTTATGTGATACGTGCTTAGAAAAAGATACTTTTCACTCAGGCATTCCATCGTTTCTCTTGCCCCATATACCAAAACATAATTATTTTGTAGAAGCAGTTATTTTTAGTTATTTATAAATATATTCACATGTCATAGGCATGTTAATCTATAGATAGAAATATTTCTTTGTGACAACCAGTAAGACGCTGTTACACAATAAAACCCAGTGTTGCATAATATCCAACACAGTCATTCTTTCACTCAAATTCTAATTATGCTTGTGTAGAAATAGGTTTTAGCATAAGTACTTGAGTACGTCAGTTATTTTTATCAATAGAAATAAATTTGAGGTTAGATAACTAGCATTAGTGAATAGTTAGGGAGACTGTGTCTGAAGAAGTTTTCAGCGTTGGACTTTACACAGATAAATGCATCATTTCAAGTTCCTACCCGTTATATAGCGTATGAAGGTAGCGGGGGTGGGAATCAAAGGGACAATAAGGAACGGAAATGTTTGAGATAGGGAATAATTACATGGGGGAATTCGATAGATCTAGGAGTTTGTAAAGAGTGAATGGGTCAGCGTCATTGAAAGCGACTTTTAGCCATGTCACCAACAGTCTACAGCCGTTGGTTCTTATGGTCTTATGGATCCCAGTCAGTCAGGAGGTCTACACCTTCCCACGTGGATCAAACTAACAGTCAGGGGTTTCATGGATTGATTCCAGGTTTTGATTTGACCAGCCTTAACTTTTCTTCAACCTACTCCTATATTCCATTAGAATTACCAGTTAGTTGACATTATATAATACAAGTCAGTATTACATTTTTGCCTAACACCGTATTTAGATATAATGGAGAAGATTCGTAGCTCAGAGAACATAACTGCACCGAAACCACCATATTTCATCCATAGGTGAACACTTGAATACATAAGTTCTTTGTATCCAGCTGGAGTCAGCAACACGTTAAAATCTGGGACTCGAATCAGGAGTTTCCTGGAGTTCTAGTGAGAAGTCGTAACCAGTGACGTCCATCCAGTCAAGTGTCACGATGGATGTCCCACCGACGACATTGGTTGGGGTCGCACTAAATCACGAATTGGTAGAAGTTAGAATTTATAGGCTGGCCGTTGAATCGGGTCCCAGTGGCTGAATGACCTATGAACTTGCCTTGTAACCGAAAAGTCCTGGGTTCGAACTCTGGTGGTGAGTGCGTACTGCTGATGATTCCCGAACTAGGATGAAATAGCTGTCCAGTACTCCCTGGTTTTCAATGCTTCTCTAACCGATATCAATCCGCAATTAACTCATAAGTTATTTTTATCAATTGCAATAAACCTGGGATTAGATAATAAATTAAATTCGGCACGGATAAATATTTAGGACAAACACTCCTCGTGTGAAGCATAGAAAATTGTTTGTTTAAAATGAAAAGTAGGGAATCGACAACGTACCTCTGCTGCATTGAAAGCTCTTTTAACTTCATTCTTCAGACTCTGTGTTACTCTTTCACTGATGTTGTCACCGAAGAACTGAGGTTTTGTGAACAGTGGTTTTTCGGAACTGTTGCCATACTGACTCTCCTAGGTGCTGAATTCATATTTTCCTCAATGAACTTATCTAGATAACTATTCTCTGAAAATCTTCAGGTCCTCACTGATGGCGTTGTTTGAACAGATTATCGTAGCTCTATGAACCAGATGGTATACCAAGTTACGTTTGTATTTCAGAGGTATAAAACTCAAAAGATGAGTGTACTGACCTGTTGTTGTAGGTTCCCTATACACACTTCTAAGTGTACCGTCTTCTTTCCTGGCCAAGAAGAGATGTCGAGGAATGAGATAGCGTCAGGACTGGACCACGTCAACTCCTAACTTAGTGATAGGAAGTGAAGTGATAGAACATGTTGACCACTTCACCTATTTGGGAAGTTGTATTAGCACCAACGGACTGATTGGCGATGAAATCTCAGCACGGATCCGAAAAGCTCGAGCTGCTTTCGCTGACTTACACCATCTCTGGCGTAGGCGTGACATCCGGTTATCAACCAAGGGACGTGTGTACTGCTCACCAGTTCGCTCCGTCCTTCTCTATGGCTCTGAAACATGGCCAATACGCGTTGAAGACATGAAAAGGTTGACTGCTTTCGATCATAGATGTCTGCGATCTCTGTCTCACGTTAGGTGGTTTCACAAGGTAAGTAATGTTGACGTTAGGCGTAGAGTGTTGGGCAAAGAGGGAAAATCAATCGACGAGGCTATAAAGTTACATAGACTGAGATGGGTAGGTCATGTGCTGCACATGCCTAACCATCGCCTCCCCCGACGGGCATTACTAGCTGATATAGGTGCAGGTTTGGAAAGAGCCAGTGGTGGCCAAACAAAAACATGGCATCAATCCATGAAATCCTTGACAGTTAAACTGAGTCGGTCAGGGAGATGCAGACTTCCGGGTTGGGGCCCTCGGGACTCTAGGAATCAATGGCTGGAGACAATAGGTGACATGGCTCAAAATCGTTGTCAATGGCCAGCGCAGATATATTCAGTCTCTGTAATCTTTCATATTCCTTTCTACCATTACCCATTCTGTTTCACTCGTATACTTGTCAGACTGTATTGATTCTCTCCACTCATCTTCTTGTCTACCCCTGTGTGTGTGCTATTCGGAACGTGGCAACTGGAACTGGTGCACTTTGGTGCCAAGTTCTATATTGAATCCAGACAGACAAACAGATAGCATCATTACTTTCTTTCTCTATAGTGAAGTTTATTGCTGAATGTGCATCATTGAGGATCTAATTGAAAAGTGAATATTTCTTCACCTTTTGCTTTCTAAATGTCTAAATGGGGATTTTTTCTAAAGTAATTATTCATTATGAATATTTACTTCCCTAACAGATATTTTGATAATTTAAGTTTGACCACGACTTCATATCACTTAGAGAACCATTGAAAACTAGAGAGTACTAGGCGGTTATTTGGTTCTGATGTGGAGCTCGTCAGTAGTATGCATCCACTGGGTTTCGAGGGCTTTCAGATTACAAGACAAGCTCGTAGACTATTCAAGCGCGGGGACTCCCAAATTCATTGGCTAATGAAATTTAACTTCTGACATTTAACTCTTTTAATGGCTTTAATTTGACAGATTGTAGAGTTTTAGGCATCTTAATAGAGATGTTAGTTAATTTGCAGTGTAATCTTTGTTGTTTAAAAGATGTAAAAACAAACAATAACTAATAGTTATGCCACATGTTTTCACTTTGACCATGTTTACTTTAGATTATATTAAAAAAAGTTTTCTCTGTGCACTTTATATTTGTAATTTCTATTATTGACGATATTTTATCTGTCGGTGCATGTCTAAGGTGCATGCATAACCTTTTACTTCATATAATCAGAGTATTTCATTCACAAAGTAGTAGTTTTTTAATTAAGAAAATTGAAGATGAACTTATAAGTATTAATGATGTCAGTCACACTATGTATGTATTCCTTTTGCTTACAAAAAGGAATCCGAAATGCATACACTTTTCAAGGAAGTTCATCCCATTTGAAGAATTTTAGTATATATATATATATATATATATATATATAATATTACAGCAGGCGAAGGGTAAGGACAAATACTCGCTGAAGACATTGGCTAATGGTCGCGCTATTTCGTGATTTGGCAGGAGATGGAATTCATGGGCTGGCTATCGGATCGGGTCCCAGTGGCTTAATGGTCTGTGAGCTCGCCCTGTAGCCGGAAGGTTTTGGGTTCGAACCCTGGCGATGGGTGTGTACTGTAAAAAGTTCCTAACTAGGACGAAACAACTGTCTAGTACTCCTTGCATGTTTTCTAATGGCTCTCTAATCGATGTCAGCCCTAGGTAAAATCTTGTAACCAATCAGTCAAATCCCTACAAGCCAATGCTTGGATATATTATAGTATTACAACAATTTAGATTAAGGCACTAGCCAACAGAATGCTTTATGGAATAATTATGTTGGTGGCTCATTGGTGGTGTACACAAGAGATCCAGGTTCTATACCCGAATGGTCTACTACTGCCAAGCCTCGTACAGTTTACTAACCGTTTATAAACCCGAAAAAGAGAAAATGTAGGGTATGAGGTTACGAACCCTATCCTGGAAAATGAAATAGCCCCGCCGCTACTGAAATTCTGATGCATGTTGTAGCCTTATATAATCAAATATCTGAATGAGAAAATTCCACTGTGATGAAACAGTTTTTATTTTTGGTGGTACACAGCTGCTACACGTTAAACTACTGTGTACGTGGATATTTTTTTAGGTATTACAGCTTTTTACCTAATTATTTCATAGCTTATATCGCTAGAAGCCTAAAAATGTCACTTTACATTCAACTGGCGGGAACTATATTTAGGATTTTCTTTTACTACAGTCAGCATCTTTATCTGTATATTTTAGGTTTATCAGATACTCTTGGACAATAAATAAATTCTTAGGAAGTTAGCAATAAGTAGTTAGTTGTCTGTAAGATTAGCAAAACAGCATAATATAATACTATTGTGGTGAGAGCAGGCTGCTAGCCAATTGGTAGACATTAATTTACGTCTATGTCTATGTCGCTAATATTGGCCGTGAGAAAATATGAACAAGACTGATTCAACCACCAATCACAGCAGACTTAACGTGGGCAAATACAATTCAGATACAGATATATGGCTTAACTTTCTGAGGAACCAGTCACAAGCAGTACAGAATAGCCCTGAGCAACTGCATTCAAGGTCGTTTGCTGATTGGTTGTTAGTGGTGTCTAAAGTTTAACTTTGCCCGAGCAAGAAACAACCAATCAGAAGACTGTGTTTGTCTGCTTGAATAAGCTATAATAATGTACATGAAATATATATAAATACGTGCTGATTTCCTTAATAAACGATCTGTTGCCTGGCCCTTACCTTCTGTTGCTACACTATAATCAGAGTAAAATAAGAATCAGGTATATAGCTGCATATTAAGAGCAGGTTAGTTTCTAACCTGAAAGATGACATACTTTTCGAATGAGCAATAACATATATAGATATATTTCACTCATTTGCGTTCCAAGTAGAAAATAGGGCGTGAACTATAGAGTTTCACTATCGGTTATGTTGGTTTTACGACTTGAAGTTCGTAGCCTCACGTTAAACCTTCACTTTTCTGACCTGACTACAGGCAAGGCGAGGTTTAGAAGTGTGTCGACCGGGAATTGAACTCGGACTCCATCGGTAGTTGATAGGATTAGTAGTACACATCTCTTAAAATGTGTTTATAGGATTTCATTTTATACTGGAAATAAAAAGGAAACATGGAGAAATCAAAATCCGGTCTTAGAAATGTCTTTCAGATATATTGAATGTGTATTCAGTGCACCACCATTTTCATATCCAACCAAATCCACCTATATTCAGGGAACCAAAGAGTAATAATAACTCTTACAGCATAAGTATGACTGATAACTTATACATTAAAACTCCACTATGAGTGTAACAACAGAAGAGAAGGGCCAGGCAACAGATCGTTTATTGAGAAAATCAACAGATATTTATGGATTTTTATGTACATTACTATGCGTTATTGTTAGCCGAGAAACAGCGTCTTCTGATTGGTCAGACCATATATTCGCGAATCGTATCCGCCCATGCAAAGTCTGCTGTGATTGGCTGTTGAGTTCCGCAAGGTTAGGCTTTGTTCTTGTCTTTTCTCATGTCCAAGATTTGGGACGTCAACATTGACGTAAATTACTGTCTACTAATTTTGACTAACAGACAGCTCTCACCAAAAGTATACTGATGGTCTGACAACTGCTGTCCTAGTAGTTTCTGCATTTATGTATAGATTCCTATCTGAAGTTTACAAATGGTCTTAAACTGAATCCATCTAAATGTAATTTTGTAGATTTTAGTTTCAGATACAAACAGGACTTGAGTGGACTGATTCAGTCCAATGATTTTTGTAATACTGATGGCAATGTGATAGGGTGTAAATTGAATATAACTTATTTTGGCATCAATTTCTCTACGAATCTATTTCGGCTGTCTCATAACATGTTGACTTCTAAGATGTTTTGTTTTGATTTATTACCTAAATAAGTTGGGACTTTCTGGTACAGATCAACCTATTCTCTTACAATTTGTTGATTCATGTATCCTACCCATTCTTCTAGTTTGTCCTCCCTTATCCTTTGATGGACTTCTCAAAACTGATTATATTATGTTACGTGGGAAATTGAAGACTAATGAGGGTTAATGGTATGCATTTGACGCAACTAACTGACATTATATTTCACGGGAAACTTTCAGCCCTAAAAGCATGTATACATTGTTGTTCGCTGATGACTACCGACTCTCTAAAGATACGAAATTTAGGGTTCAAATAAATTAAACAAAATACTTTTTTCATTTCAAAAACTAAGAATTGTGTTGTTCAACGATTCCACCGACTGCCGGATAAAGTGTTGAATCTATTTTTTTATAGCTTAATTGGCAAATAAACCAGTCATTAGTCGCATTAATGCAACATTAAAGTCAATTGTTGTCTACAATTTGTCTTGCAGACAGCTCTCACCACATTAGTGTTCTTGTATGTAGTGAAATATTCGTCATTAATATCGTAATTTATACTATTTCAAATGAGGTGTTCGCTAGCTTTTTTAAGTGATAATTATTATCGCTTGGGGATACTTGTCTGTTTATTATTATTATTATACCAAAAACACAAACTCGGTGCATTATGGGCACCAAGAGATGTGCTCCAGAAAAACTGATAGTTTGTGCAAGGGCTGGAATACTCCCCCGATGTCCAGACTGAAACATATAGTTATTTTAAGGAACCAGTACCCGAATCTTTGACTTGAAGTGTGATCCACAAGGCGGTGGAGCAGCATTCTCGTGGTTTCCGTCGACGAAAACAGGTTTATATGCCATTCTACCCTTTGAGATTATAGAGCTCATGTAAATCATAGATTTAAAATGAAGGCCCTCCAGCTCCCCTAGGTAGACCAGTTTGTCCACCAGTCCGGTTGTAAGCACCAGTTGTTCGCATTCGCCCTTTTCACCTTTATGAGAAACACGCCGTTGCGTGAAGGCAGTGAATAGGATTTACCCGTCAGAGGTTGTGAACGCATGGCCACTTGAGAGGATGGCGTAAAAAAGACTGGGGTGGAGTCTATTGACCCTCATTGGTACCATGTCTTTTATGAACAAATCCTGAGGGTTAAATAATAGTTCTACCTTTTACAATGTCGTCTATTCAATTTGTAAGTTTAATGTATGTATCATGCAGTGAAACAATATTGTCCTAGATGTTATTTGTATATTATTTGAATTAAACCAATTTCCTTTTCCTCTTCCTTTTACTCAAAATAACCCGTGTATAGCTTTTGTTCAGGATATCATCTCGTTCAAACATTTCTACATATGCTGCATACATTTATGGGTTATATGCTAATGTTAATCGTGATGACATACAATGTCTACTTGTTATTGGCTGTTATATTCGGTTTCACATTGGGCTATTTTTTGTTTGCACAAAATCGAGCTTTACTCCTTAGATCGCATAGTTGTTGTCATTAAGTATGGATTAATTAATGAATTAATTAGTTGTGTTTTGTCAGAATTAGTTTTCTCTAACGGTGATTTATCAAATGTATTGATCTCTTTGTTACTTTCTGTTTTTTTTTGTGATGCTTCTTACGACTATGTCCTCGCGTGATATGCCTTTCATGTGGATTATTGTCTTGACACAGGTATTCAAGTTCCCCCCCCCCGCCACTTTGTACGCTATCATTTTGTCAACTTCTCCTTGGTCATACATGTGTATATGCTTGTTTGTTTGTTTGTTTCTTCGTTGTTCTTGTCGTTGTCTTATTCCCCTGTATACCATCTACTCGACTTTATTTTATGTGGAAATCATAGCATTATTTTTCGGTGGATGTATATCACACACTAGTGATTTCTGTTGCTTTCAGTTTACGGTACTTAATGAGAGCTTATCTTAACTGATGTCATACTTCCTCCACCTTTTTCCCTTCTACTCTTGGTTTCTTTTGCATTGTTAACCCCTCCTCCTCCGCATTCCCAACCCCCCCTCCATAGCTATCTGTAACATCTATGTTGTGTGCAAATATTGTGTTCTAATATTTCTTGTCTTTTGTCTGTTTTTAGGCTGATTTATTGTTATGATTTCATCATTGTATTGCTATTTGTCTTTTCTTTTCTTGTCTTTTCCCTCATATTGCTATTGTTATAATATTCATTGTTGCTGTCAGACAGTGATGAATCACTTCAACAACTACTACTAATAATAACAATCATTGGTTTGAAGATATTATCAACTATCTCCGTTTATCCTTACTTGTATTTGTGGAAATTTTTGAACATTCAATGAAAAATGATTTTGTATTCTTTTTGATTTTAAGAGAAGAGAATATGTATCTTCTTTTTTGTCAAATGACAAGTGGAATCGTCTTATTCTATGAATTAAAAAACAAACAAACATTGGCATAACTAGTTGCATAGATATTTACATGGAGCAAAAAAAAGCATTGTTCGTTTCGAGAAGTAGTTCACTAGCGGTTTATGTGCACATATGTTATATGTACACGAATGAAAGCGGAATCATTTAGGGTGTATGATGAATAGACAAAATGCGAAAATACTAAGAGGGCTGAAGTGAAATAAAATAAAGTGAATTGGGAGATTAAGATGCTCGCCAACCATGTACATGGTCTGGGGTTCGATCCTCGGCGACTGACACACTCCTTTACCTCGCTAAGCCAGTAATAAATCTTGTTGGGCATGAGACTAGCAACTTCATACTGTAAAAATAAACACCACTGCTACAGAAACTTCAAGCCTCTAGCTTGAAGCCCTGTGTTCCACTGGGAACATGAAGGAATAGAAAAAAAGATTTGGGAGGGTCGACGGGAGGAGAGAGAGAGTTAATCGATATTTCTATGAATAAATTCATCCCACTACACGCAGTTTCATTTGTAACAAATTAGTTGTACCATTTTTTTTCTAATGAATCCCGTTATTCATATCCTCAGGTTTTGATTTGCGCCAGACCAATAGATTCATAGTTCGAGATGTTGTGAGGTTCTCAGAAGTACTTAGTTGAGCTTATCAGATATTGTGGTGATAATTTGCATTCAAATTGGAGAACGTGAGAAGGTTTATAGGAAGTGCTCATTTAATCAACGGCATTGACTGGTAATCTAGTAAAGTTCTATGTAAAGGTTCAAGTCAGTAGGTGAGATTGTCAAACATGATTGTTTAAGCCTCTGACGTGTGAGCTACTCATCTGAAACATCCATCTATACTAGTTCAGCATTGAAGATACTGTAGGGTAAATTACGCATAAGCTAATTATGACCATACAAGAGAATGCTACATATCTATGAAGTCTGTCACTATCTACAAAGACATACTATTGGAGAGAAACAGCACCCTAAGGGTTTAATTGTGAGGCACTTTGGTGTATAATATATTACCATTCAAACGTACTACAATAGGATGGAAATAGCTCTGACGGCTACTAGTGTTATTTTCATGAGAGCTCCGGCTTTTTTTCATTTGTCCAAGGGTTGTCAATCACATATACTTTTATGTGCTTTCGAAATAAACTAATATATGTGTAAAACATGGGCACTGTGGTAGTAAGTAATTCCATATTAGTTTGTTTATTAGATGTATCACACAGCGAAACAGTATTATTACTATTGACTGGATGACGTCTCGAACCGAATTTATTGTTCAAAATCATATCAATTATAAACACACAATTTCGAAATTTGAGTTTTATAGTTTTCTTTGTCCCCTCCTATTTGTCGTCGTACGGGAAGTAGAATTTTCCAGATAGCTGGCCGGGACAGGTGTTGAATCATTTCTATTACACGTGTTTGCAGTTGGTTCGATAAACAAAGCGTTTGTTATCAATCTCTCACTCCACTCTGTGACATTAGATTTTAAAACTGTCATCCTATCCCATCCTATTGTATGGTTGTGTGTAATTGCATGTGGTGAGTGGTATAGCTGAACTATTCTCTAGATTTCGTATCTTATTCGGGCCAACTAATCTAGATTTTGGTGGATTTTTATGCCCGGCTAGTTTGACTTCCCCTGTTCTACTACTTTGGCCTATGTATTTGACCTAACAATCATTGCAGGTAGTGTATTAGATAAACTAAATTGTTTTGTTTTAAAGGCTTCACAGGACTCAACATTTAACTGACAAAGCTTGTTTCTAATTGAGTTTGTGGGTGGTTTGAATGCCAAGCACTTTTATTTCTACCTTGTTAAGAATTCTGTGTAAGGTTTCTGAGGTTCCTTCCTTGTATGGAATTACTACTGGTGATTTAGATTCTTTATTGTTGTTGGTTAGAGGATCTCACAGAGTGGAGCGAGAGATTGATAACAAACGCTTTGTTTATCGAACCAACTGCAAACACGTGTAATAGAAATGATTCAACACCTGTCCCGGCCAGCTATCTGGAAAATTCTACTTCCCGTACGACGACAAATAGGAGGGGACAAAGAAAACTATAAAACTCAAATTTCGAAATTGTGTGTTTATAATTGATATGATTTTGAACAATAAATTCGGTTCGAGACATCATCCAGTCAATAGTAATAATACTGTTTCACTGTGTGATACATCTAATAAACAAACGAATACGAAATAAACTAACTTTGTAATCAGATGGAGTGCTCTTTTTAAACGTTATTTGTTACATTTTTATCTCTGGTTCAAAAAATAAGAAAACATAGTTGAAATGTCCTTACAGTTGGTGATTTTCGGGATAAGGTTTTCATTAACATTCTGCAGCACATTTCGAAGAAAGTTCCACTCGTCAATTGAGTGCAAGCTTATTTCTTCTACACTTTTGAGTAGCTTTGATGTTTTCTACGAGTTTAGGGTCCTGTCCCATGTCTAACCATCCTTCTTTTTAGACGTTAGTACCCATTAGTAAACTAACCGAGATCAACTGATCAGCACCAATCACTATTAGTGGGTGAAATATACACTTAGTCGTCTGTTTGACTGTCTTGAGCAGCATGGTTTCAACTATATACGACACAGATGAGGATATAAATGCCAGCCAAAATCGGATTGGTAAAGCAAGACAGGAGTGTTTTACTTTGAATTCAGTGAGAAGATCCACAGTACTCAGCACGAGAAGCAAGATCTGATTTTTAAGACTAATGTGAAGTTGTTGCTTCTATACGATCCAGATATTCGGCACATTACGAGAAACATTTCCGACATCCTACTTCAGACTTTCACCAAAAGATGCTTTCACCACATCGATATAGGAAATCAGATGGCTATCCGGGATGTGTAAACAATAAGGAACTCCGGGTGGTAACTAGTCAAGAACCTATCGCCCAAAAATATATGCAGAGGCAAATACGGACCCTTGAGTGACAATACACACCGGGTCGTTAGGTGGAACTTTAATAAGAAGCGATAAGTTGGACGTCCGAAGTTGATATGGAGAAGTTCACGTGAGAAGAAAATGAAAACTAGTCATTGAGTCATTTTAAAATAATATCAGAAAATGGAGTGTAGTAGAGAAGTGCTGCTTAATCTTCATGATCCACTAGGAAGGCAGTGAATGAATAATAAAGACTGACAATTTGAAAAGTTCAGCAACAATGCTTTATGACGGTAAATGTTGAGATGAAATGAAAACATTCAAATGCAACGAGAAAAGTAATTGCAGTGAGCTTTGAACTTTGCTACCATGGACAAGCTTCTTTGTTAGCCATGAAGTCATGGTTTATGGGCATAATAATATGATAACCTGATGGAGTAGTTTTTGATTTGTTTATTTATGGCTTAAATTCCTCAGGTTTTGTAAATATGATATAACGTGTATTTTGTCTAGTAAACGTTGTCGCGGTTGGATCTGACTTTTGTGTCTGTCTCAGTATGGGGATTAATATCAGTTAGACAAGCATTGAAAACCAGTCAGCACTGGACTGAATCATCGGCCGATGATTCCCAAACTAGGATGAAATAGCTGTCCAGTGCTCCTTGGTTCTCAATGCTTGTCTAACTGATATCAATCCGTGATCAACTCGTAAAAAACAAATCTAATCCTTACCAACCAACTATTGAAAATGGTGAAGCCTGTTGGGCACAATACAATCTCTTGTTGAGTTGAAAAATAACCGTCGAATAAGTCAAGCTATCGTGATAATAAGAATAGCTTATATACAGTTATGTCTGCTTCACTTAAGTAACCAATTTACTTATAATCTAGTCGTGCAGCGAGTTAGTTTTAGCCTAAATAACCGCCCATTAAGGTCTCTAACTCCAGTAGTTAACAACACCACCTTGAACTAAGTAGGTGACATAGGTGTCCTGCATCCTACTTGTGAATGTAAACAAGAGTTGTTATTTCACTCTGTTCGATGCAGTCTTCTGTAGCCAGCTCCACGATTGCCCATAAGTTATCATCTTTTCCTAATATGATCTCCTCCCTAACACCCTCGGATGCCCAACTCATAGTTCCCCGTTGCGGATTCCACTCGAGAGTCTAGCACGTGATTTCGCCTAACAGTCTTCTCAACGTATGCCCAATCCATCTTCATTTTCTTGTGCATATTTGCTGGACTGTAGGTTCTTCGTTGGTTCGCTACACTGCAGAGTTCCTTTTTGCTTATCCTTTCTGGTTAACAGGCCATTTGGTCTTCAGTATATAGGAAAGGCGGATGTTGATAAGAGTCTTCAATAGCCTGTTCCATACAGAAACACAGATTTTACATTAGTATTGATTATCCACGTCACGTTCCTTTCTGCTAAGTGCAGCAGATTTCCACACTGATCCGGTAGTGATGAAGGTCTGCCTTGCTTTCCCAATCCTCTCTGACATCCTCAGCTATGCCGTCTATATCTAAAAGGATACTACCTAGTTAAGGTAAGTGAAATAAGTGATTTCCTTGGGACTACTGCCGTTGATGGTGCTTGGTACTTGTTGTTGTGTTGTTGGTTAGATATCTTCTCTACATCTGTCTTCTCTATGTTTCCCTGAAGTCTTGTCTTCAATGCCTCTCCTTCCAACTTTTTGGTTTTCGCCAGTAGATCTTCGACTTTGCATGACACCCGACATAAATCATCCCCGAACCCCATATCTTCCGGTTTCTTATTGTTGGTCCAACGTTTACTCGTTTTCACGCTCCCCATGGTCTACCACATGTTCTAATTCACCACAATTGGGAATATCAGCGGTGATAGTGAGCAATTTTGTCTTATTCCTGCCTATAATCCAAACACTTCACTGAGCTTTCAGTTGAGAATCACTTGACATTTGGCATCATCATATGGATAGTTGTTGAATGAAACTGATAAAGGTTTTGGGTACTCACTAGTGTTGAATTAGTTTCCAAATTATTTCACAGTCGACGCTGTCGGAGGCCTTTTCAACACTTTTTACTGCCTTCGTGTTGAAAATGGTCTTCTGACTGATAAAATAGGTAGTTCTTGCCAAAACGAAACTAAGCACCGTATCACATTCAGGAAACTACTCTTCTTTAGAAAGGAATGTAAGTTATGATAAGATCACATTGCACTATGATGTAGTTAGTTTGCATTTTTACCTTTGCTATTTACAATTTCCTTGTCTTTGATCGTGTATCTGATAACTTAGATTCAAGTAATTGATTTACACGCAAATGGTAAAAATACGTCACTGAGCGATACTCATTTCGATATGCCAGGCAGGTTAAGAATGGTGTCATTTGGTGGATGGTGAATAACAGGGGAATGGAACTGACCCAGACTGAATTTAGAGACTTAGAAACGGACTTGATACCTGAGAAAAGTCTCATCCACTTGGAATACGCAAATGATATTGTCCTTCTAGGTGAAGTTTCTGACAAAATACATGGCCTATTGAACATCTTGAGCACAAATCTTAGTATGTTTGGCATGTAATACAGGACTGGATTACACCGACTCCTAGTGACAGACCGTGTTGACTATTTTGCTCTTTTGGAGATTTGCACAAGCCATAATTGACTGATTGCACATGAAATCTCAGCACTGGTGTGGAATTTGTGAACTTGCGTCATATTTGGCTTAGATGTGATATCTCTCTATCCATCGAAGAACATGTGTAATGCTCAGTAGTTTACTGTGTCCTTTTTATCGCTAACACATAACCATTAAAATTGGAAGACCTGAAGGGGTTAGTAGCCTTTGACCACATATGACTGCGTTCTGTCTCCCGTGTTAGGTTATATAATTAAAACTTGGAATCAATCGATGAAATCTTTGACTGCTGGCTACAGCCACCTAGGGAGTGTAGATTGTCTGGCTGAGGTCCTCCGGATGCTAAGACTCCCAGTGATATGGCTCCAAATCGTTCTCAGTGGCGAGGATGCATTCACCCCTTGTAATCCCTAAATCTATTAAACCCTCACATTTTTTCGCGTTACTCTTCTTTCTCCTCTATGTTTCTGCTCACTGTAATTGTGAATTTCTTTTCCCTACATTTGTGTACTACATGGAGTGTGGAAATTTGAACTAGTGCACTTATCTGCAAAGTACTATGTTGAAACTCAGATAGTCATTAGCTGTGGAATCAGTCTGATTAGTTAGAAGTTGAGTTATGCCTAACTGAAAGTGGAAAACACCACTTCACCTATGCATTGTGATATAGTTATAATTGATAACTGCTGCACAGTTCGAGGAAAAACGTTATAACACTGTTTCTAATATTGTCTGTGAGAAATCCGACCAATAAATCTGGGAGTTTTAATCTACATTTGTTAGTCAATGTGATGTTTACGTGTCATTCATACGAAATTTATAGTCTGTGATTGAGTAAAATTCATTCGAAACATTAATCTGGACTATTCACCATATTTAAAGCAATCAGTTCCCTTTATGAATTTCGATAATATAGTAAGAAAATCAAAACAAGTGATTCAGCGAAGAGACTTTTTTCAAAGAATTGATCATCAAGCTGTACAATCGTATATACATGGTTTTTTAAGAAGTTATATCCGGTGTGGGAATTGAATCATAGGTGTGAATGCATAAAATAGTAATAATAATAATAGAATATTCGATTTGTCAACTAATCCTATAATTGCACACCCTTTTTCAAGCTCTATCCATCCTATCAATTACTCTATATATGCCATTAATTTGCTTTGCCACTTGACATTTAACTACGACGATTACAATCACAAACATTTTAGTTTTAATTGCATTTCCTATTATTATTATTATTATTATTTTATGCATTCACACCTATGATTAAATTCCCTCACCGGATATAACTTCTTAAAAAGCATATATATACGATTGTACAACTTGCTGATAAATTTTTTGAAATGAATCTCTTCGCTGAATCGCTTGTTTTGATTTTCTATATGTTACAATGGGAATTTTCCTTGAATATAGTAAGAAGACGTAGTTTATCTGAAACGTGTAATGTATTTGCACAACACATTCCCGATATTCTGATCATACACATACTTGTCGTATACAGTTTTTATAGAAGACAATAAAGCATTAGTAATTACAATACAGGTCAGATTGTGTACAGGTCAAGGTCACAACTAGTGGGTAGGGAGAGGATCCAAAGGTGTGGATAAGAAAGATAAAAAGAGAAAAAACAAAGCAAGTTAGGGGGTGAAAATATTATGAAATAAATTGGACCTTGGTTTAAGTCTTTTTATGGCTAAGGCTTCAACTAATTTAAGTATGTGACCCAATCTTGTTTTATATATTAACCTAAAGTCATTGTTGAAATCAACCTTATGACCCGTCTCTATAATGTGCTTCGCTATAGATGAGGTCGAACATCAATTTCCGGGGTCACTTGTGTCTGGCGATTTTATCTGTTGTTGCAGCCACTTTGGAATGTGTTATGTAGCCCTAACCTGCAGAGACCGATAGGTCCTCCATATGTACTTGTGTCCACACATACATGTAAATTGATAAACACAGTGGGATGTGACACCATAGCTCTTGTTTTTTCTATGAAGATAAGTTTAGCTACATAATAAGTTCTACTAATTGCGGCCTTGAGCCTTTGTCTAGTAACCAGACTTTGTTGATCACCTCTAAACAGCAAGTATATGTAAACGTCCTTTTTAGGAGCTGATTGGATTGGTAGAGCTCTATGGTTGACACTTCCGTAACGCCTAATAAATCTCAGAGGGTAATTGTTATCTAACAAATTTTCAGTGAGGTGTTGTCTTTCTTCTTCAGTTGTATCGGCATTACATATACGGTGAATGCGCCCGAACAAACACTTAACCAACGGCTTTTTATACCGTAGTGGACAGAAACTATGATAATTTAGATACTGTCCGTGCATGTGGACTTTCTGTAGACAGATCATTTTACTGACTCATCTTCTCAGTGGGTTATGAGTAATCTAAAAATGTCAGGCAACCATTATTCTCTTTAAAGTATGTTAGCGATATACTATTTTGTGCTCTGTTGATCTGGTTTAGGATTTCTATGACGTCTGTCGGTTTATCACAAATGACTATTATGTCATTTACATATTTTTTATAAAAATAAACTTTTCGAATTTCTTCCTCTACTAGGTTCTCAACATGTGGCATATATATATCAGCTAACAATGGACCTAGGGGGCTTCCCATAGCAACACAATCGATCTGGCGATAATGCTCACCCTCGAATGTAAACTTAACATTGTTAGTACCTAGAAGCAGTAACTCTTTTAAATAAGATATGGACACTGGCAATAGGGTGCGTCGGTCGCACAGCGGTTAGGACGCTCGCCAACCATGCACATGGTCCAAGATTCGATCGCCGACCACCGACGCACTCCTTTACCTCGTTAAGCCAGAAATAATGCTGGTAAAGAGGAAAGGTTGGGCATGAGGCTAGCAACCCCATCCTGTAAAAATAAACACTGCAACAGAAACTTCAAGCCGCTAGTTTTAAGCTCTATATTCCACTGGGAATGTGAAGGGAAGAATTATTAGTTAAAATTATTAAGTGGTAATAGGAAATCTTTGTCAGAGATGCAATCACATAAAATGTCAACCGTCTGTAAAAGAGGTACATTTTTAAATAAAGAATCAACATCTAGGAAAAACACGGTTTTTTCCTTGACGTGTACACAATCTGACCTGTATTGTATTTATTCATGCTTTCTTGCTTTCTATAAAAACTGTGTACGACAAGTACGTGTGTGATCAGAATGTCGGAAATGTGTTGTGCAAATACATTACACGTTTCAGATAAACCACTTCTTCTTATTGTGTTGTCGATATTCACTATATCTTTATTGTAATTTATGATCATTCACTTGTAAACAAAACACTATGTGGTAACTGTAGGTCAATTTAGTGTTATACTTATCATCACATTATTGCATGTTTTGAACTATATTCTAGTAATAACTGACTCACATGTATGCATATTGTATAAAACTCTCGAAATCTTTCATCGTAATGGTTCAGTGTTATATGAAAGGAAAACATTAGGGACGTTAACAACAATTATTCCATAGCTAATGTGGTTAACATAACTCTAAACCTTGAAGAAAATGTTATCAAAAAGGATGTTCTTTGCTTAGTAATCAGTGTTTTAACCGACTGCAAATAATAGGATTATTAAAACTTGTGCTTGTTAAGGATAATCTACGTATCATTTACTTAAAAGTGGATAACGTGTAGCTTTTATATTTATTTCCTTAGGTGGCTGCTTGATAAGAAATCACCCCCACGAGCTTGTACAGCCACTAGGATCATGGATATTGTCTGTCTATCGCCAACGTTATGCCATCAATAGATGATTTTCCACACTACTAGTTAACTAAGAATGCAATCTAAGATGGTTGGGAAAGTTATATTCACACAACAGAGAGATAATATTATCCAGATAATAATTTGCTTTATTCCAGAAACAGTACTAGTGGTACACTGTGGATTTTCAGCACTTATCTACAATATTACATCTAATTTCATGAGACATTTAAAAGGAGTATTACAAAAAATAAATATAAAAAACAACAACAAAAACAAAAAACATAAAGTAGCAAAAATAAATGCGAAAAAATACCAAGGAATAGAATGGAAAATAAACAGCATAATAAATAATATCTCAGTATTCTGTAGTGGAAGCTATGATATGTTTGTGCATGGTGAACAGTAAAACTATATCATACAAGAAGTTATGAAATGATATTAAGAATGTTTATCGCATGATCAGTCAATTTGATTGAAACGACACTAAACAATTATAAAATAAACATTTCAGGTTTTTTTTATTGTCAGCTCTAATGCGGTGTTTGTAATGGTAGTGTTGTAACAACAGAAGACAAGGGCTGGCAACAGATCGTTTTATTACGAAAATCAACACGTATTTATATATATTTTATGTGCATTAATAAGGCTTATGCAAGCAGAAAAAGGCAGTCTTCTGATTGGTTGTTTCTCGGAAGTTAAGCAGACAAACACAGTCTTATGATTGGTTGTTTTCGATATTTCTCGGAAAGTAGAGCCATCTATCTGCGAATCATATTTGTCCACATTTAAGTTTGCTGTGATTGGTTGTTGAAACAGCCTTGTTCATATTTTCTCACGGCCCATATTAGTGACCTAGACATTAACGTAGATTAGTGTCAACCAATCGGCTAGCAGCCTGCTCTCACCACACTCGTCCCCCCGTCAAATAGCTTCGTGCGCAGACGTTCCGACCTTCTGGGTGCTACATCCTCTAGTTGAGGATTGTTACTGACCGGCTTGTCCCACTGTACCCATCTTTGGAGCTGACTGGCGTTAACTCGTTTCTGTTTATCACCTCTTCGGATGGTATATACTTGACCCCGTCTTTTTGTGATTGTGTATGGTCCTTCCCACTTTGGAAGGAGTTTCCGTGAACCTAGCCCGCCTCCAACTGTATATCTCCTGTCTCTACACTTCACTTGGTCCCCGACTGCAAAGGTAATGCACTGCGTCCTTTCTTTCATCTGAGACTTCGCGACATCACTGCGCTGCTTCCGTATTACATTCTTGACTGCCTCTTTCCTCTCTGCTTTTAATTTCGTCGTACTCCACTTTTGGTGCATGGGCCAGGTCTCATTGTGTACCGGTAATCGTGGTTTTCTACCATACATCAGTTGGAAGGGTGACTTCTTCGTTGTTTCCTGAGTGGTAGCCCGATGTGTTAGTAAAATCAGTGGAAGCTCCGTTTCCCAGTTCCCGCCCTTCGAGGCCAGCCACTCCTTCAGTGTACGGTTGTTTCTCTCCGTTAGGCCATTCGTTTGTGGATGGTATGGGGTCGTTCTGATCCTCTTGATGCCCAGCTGTTGCAAACGGGAAGTAAACTCTTCACTCTCGAAACAGGGACCTTGGTCTGTCAGTATTGTCTTCGGTACGCCGTGGTCTGCAACAATGTGTCTAACTACTGCATCTGTCACGGTTCTTGCACGTTGGTCTGGGATTGCTACGGCGTCTACCCATCGTGTCGCGTGTTCCGTCATCACCAAGAGGTACTGATTACCATTGGATGTCTGAGGAAATGGACCCATGACATCTACGGACCACAAGTCACCTATCGCGGTAACTGGAATCGACTGAAGTGGTGGTCGTATATACCGGTCACCTTTCATCAGCTGGCACCGTGGACATCCAAGTACGTATCTTGCTACGTCTTCTCTCATACCTGGCCAGTACATACTTTGTCTTAGGAGGTCGGTCGTTCTGGCCACGCCTGTATGCGCTAGCTGGTGACATTCTTCTATCATGTCGTGGCGCGACGATTGAGGTATGACAGCCAGCCAGCTTCCGTCGTTCTCTCGCCAGGTCAGAGTCCCGTAGGCATTCACTCTGAGTCGATCCCTCTGTCTGAGTAGTGTGGTTAGCTCCTTACTCGCCGTAGTTTGATCCACTTCTATTCCGTTGGTGATCACCTGTATTACTGTATTCAGCGTATCGTCCAACCTCTGCCTACGTGCAAGTCTTAGTGGGTCTTGTTCTACTGCATGCACTCCGTAAGCGACCTCGGGCAACTCAGACTCATCTTCTGGTCTCGATAACAAATCTGCCAAGACATTTTCACTTCCAGGAACGTGTGAGATCGTAAAATCGTACTCCTGAAGACGCAACATCCACCGTGACAACTTCCCCCGTGGGTCTCTCGCTGTCTTCAAAAATTGTAGCGGCTTATGATCAGTTTCGATGTGGAACCGCCGGCCGAGTAAATAAGGTCTCCATTTGTCGACTGCCCATACCATTGCTAAACATTCTTTCTCTATCGTTGAATACTTTCTCTCTGTGAGGGTCAAAACCCTACTGGCATACTCAACGATTCCCTCGTCCTGTCTTAGGACCGCACCTATAGCGTAGTCACTGGCATCTGTGCACACTGTGAACTGTCTTCCTGGTACAGGTAGTTTTAGCGTCATTTGTTGGTGGTCGAGCAGCTGTTTAATTCTGTCGAATGTCCTCTGCGATTCTTCCGACCAAACAAACTTTGGCTCACCTAGTAGCCTGTATAGAGGGGCTGCTATCTCATTGAAGTTCTTCACGAAGCGACTATAAAACGCTGCTCTACCCAAGAATTGTCTCAGTTTTCTCTTTGAATTCGGGGCTGGAATCGTTTTAATCGTCAAAATTTTCTCCGGCAGTGGTTTAATCTCACCATTTCCCACTTTATGTCCCAACAGAGTAACATTCTTTTTGGCTATCTGAGACTTGGTTTTGTTGACGCGTAGTCCAAACTCTTCGATGCGTCGCAGCACGGCTTCTACATGGTTGACGTGATCGTTTTCGTTTTGACTGTATATGACGAGATCATCACCATAAACCTCCACGTTTTTCAAGTTCCTAAGTAATAGCTTCATCAGTCGTCTGAACGTAAACGGTGCACCTGCTAGTCCAAACGGCATGCGTTTAAATCGATATTGTGTCTGACCCACGATGAAAGCCGTCTTATCTCTATCACCTTGTTTTATCGGTATCTGCCAGTATCCTGAGCGAAGATCGAGAACCGAAAACACATTCGCACCTTGTAGGCGATCTAAAGTTTCTACCACTGTTGGCATGGCACACGGTCTTAACTCTGTCATACTGTTTAACTGTCGAAAATCAACACAGAATCTATACTTCCCATTCGCTTTTTTTACTAACAGCACTGGAGAGTTGTACGGGCTATCAGCTTCCTCAATAATGTCATCTTTTAACATCTCTTGCACTTGTCGCTCCACTTCGCCTTCCAGATGACATGGAACTCTTCGCGTTAAAAATGACCTTACTTTCGGATCACTTAACGGAATTTCATGATTCACCTTATCGCAATAACCGTATGGGTCGCCATCTCCAGTGAACAGATGATCGTATTTATTAATTAACTCTGTCACATTGTGTACCGTCGACAGCTTAATCGCTGCTATCTCGCTGGTCTCATACATGTTGATATGCCCGTATTTCGTGATCACCACGTTCGCTTGCGTGTCGATTATTGCACCAATCTCACGCAGAAAATCCGCTCCTAATATCGTTCGCTGTAGTTCGGGTACAACAATGAAAGGAAACGTCACCTCGCAGCCACCAACAACGACCGTACAGTTCGATCTACCCGTGATACGCAACACATACCCGCCTACTGTTTGTACTGTCAATGAACACGGACTAACACTCTTACATAAATTCTTATCTATTAACGACACGGCCGCCCCTGTATCTATCAAACATACTACTTCTCGATCATTCACTCGCAACTTCGAATACAGAGCCCCTTTCTCAATAGCCCCCACTAAATCTAGGTTCATACGAAAGAAAGAACAAGCATTATACCGTCTGAAATTTTTTCTTTTTCGCCTTTCTGGGCAGTATCTTCTCCAGTGTCCCGGCTTACCGCATTCAAAACACCGGTCTTTTCTATCAGCCAACTTTAACGCCGCCACTTCCCGCTGCAATGCTTCAATTTTCTGCTCATATTCGTTTGGTTTTGGTTGGTCTATAGCGGCTACCGTTGTGCTCAGCAGCTGTCTGGTCACCTTCGCCAGCTCACTAATATCCATCGGCTGCGTTGCGTTAACCAGTTGTAATCGCTGAGAAATGTGGTCTGGGACACTCTCGATGAATTGGGAAGACAGTAACTGCGCTTCTGATTCTTCATCTAAAGTGGGAAGCGCGCGTCGAAGTAGATTAGTCAGTTTCACCGCCAACACTAGCGGGTCTCCATCAGGTCCAAGCTTCATTGACCGGAACTGCTGCATTGCTAGCTGTCTGTCTGTTTCGCTGTCAAACTCGGACACTAGTCGTTCAACCAATTTCTTCCAAGACGCTGTGCCATTTGACCTGTCTACGCTGTCATATGCAGCCTTCGCTCGGCCTCTCAACAGCGTCCCCAGGACAACTGCCTTCGCCGCCTGCTCCTTGACACCCACCAGCTCAGCAACGGCCTCGAAGTCACGTAAGAAGCTCCGTATGTCTCCTTCTTCAAACGCAGCTGGCCACGGGATCTTCATCTTTTTGGAGGCAGCGACACCAAATGTAACAACAGAAGACAAGGGCTGGCAACAGATCGTTTTATTACGAAAATCAACACGTATTTATATATATTTTATGTGCATTAATAAGGCTTATGCAAGCAGAAAAAGGCAGTCTTCTGATTGGTTGTTTCTCGGAAGTTAAGCAGACAAACACAGTCTTATGATTGGTTGTTTTCGATATTTCTCGGAAAGTAGAGCCATCTATCTGCGAATCATATTTGTCCACATTTAAGTTTGCTGTGATTGGTTGTTGAAACAGCCTTGTTCATATTTTCTCACGGCCCATATTAGTGACCTAGACATTAACGTAGATTAGTGTCAACCAATCGGCTAGCAGCTTGCTCTCACCACAGTGTGAGTAATCCTGCATAATACAAAAATTTTTAAGATGGTGATAGTGGCGTTCCCAACCAAGATTGTCAATTAATATTGCCGAACAGAAAAACAATCACAAAAACTAATATTACATGAAGCTTAATGACAGGAGAATTTTGTAATACTCATACTGCTAATATAGTCGGAACCAGTAGATACACAAAAGGAGGAATCGAGTAAAGCACAAAAAAAGTAAGCCAATGTTAATAATTTAGGTAGCTAAGAATGTGGTGACAGCAGGCCGTGAGGAAACATGTACAAGGCTGATTCAACAACCAATCACAGCAGACTTAACGTGGCAAAATATGATTCGCAGATAGAGAACTCTATTTTTGCAGGAATCCCGAAACAACCAATCAGAAGCCTGCGTTTGTTTGCTTAACTTCTGATAAACAACCAATCAGAAGACTGCGTTTGTCTACTTGCACAGGCTATAGTAATGTAGAGGATATATATATATATATATATATATATATATATATATATATATATATATATATATAAACGTGTGGATTTTCGTAATAAAACGATCTGTTGCCTGACTCTTGTATTCTGTTGTTACAAGTATGTTTAAGAAGGTGTTCACAATAGAATACAAATAAGAGAGAAATAAAGGAGCCGAAATTGTGATATTAACAACAAAGCAAGTCATAGGTTTCGCGCTTAACATTGTCTCTGTCACTTAGAATACGGGCCAAATATGGTATCGTTGAGTTCCTATACTTGGTTGTACGAACATATATTATTTTGTACTGATTTCTGGTTCTACCTGATGAGGTGCAAAGAGAGAGTTGGGAATAGAGGGGGTGCTGGGGGTTGGAGCGTATGGTTTTAGACCATTTTCCGCATGTATTCAGATGTCTTTCTACTAATGTAGTGACGAGCTGACTGAGTTTTACACTGCTAGTCCTACTAACTACCTTCAACATCCTTCTCAGGATGGTATAGTCCTTTTTCAGTAGCCCAGGGAAGATTAATGGGGAACAGTAAAGTAGAATGGGAAAGATACGAGAGTTGACAAATTGTGAAAGCAGAGGTTGAGTGATTCCAGTTAGTCTGGGTTTCTTAATGTAGTAGGCTAGACGAAACACTTTCTTAGAAATCGTTGGGATATGAGATGACCAAGTAAGGTCGAAAGATAGAACTAATCCGAGGTATTTTGCATTAGACTTCGTTTCAATTTTAGTCCCCTCAATGCTACAGCCTTCATGAGTACTTACTAGTGTTTGTAGATCTCGTTTATGCCTAAAGGAGAAGTCAGTAGTCTGGCATTTTGAGGGATTCAGCATGAGGCCATTTAGTTTAGACCACTGACTGATGTCCGACAGGAAGCTATTTAATTTGAAACAGTCTGACTGAGACTTAACGGGAAGCGAAACAGTCAGGTCATTTGCATATTTGATGGAGTTGATTTCGTCTGAAAGAGGTAAGTCATGTAAGAAGAAGGAAAAGAGAAACGGCGAGAGGACAGCACCCCGAGGAACACCAGCATCAGTAAGCAAAGGAGAGGAATCTACACCATTATATACCGTGTACTGCATCCTATTGGAGAAGTAAGAGTGCAGCCAGTTGATAGCCCAGGACTCAGTTTGTGTAAGGCGAAGCTTGTTTAACAAAAGGCCTCTAGGTACAGAGTCAAAAGCAAACGTGTAATCAAGGAAAGGACAACGGACATACTTGGCCCCTTTGTCTAAGGAGGATACAATGTTGATACAATGATGAAACACAGCAGCCGCATCCAAAGTACTTCTACCCTGTTTTTAAGCAAACTGCTTTGGATCATTTGAGAAGCTTAGGCAGGGAACGAGTTTTTGTAGCAATAATTTCTCCATTAGTTTCAAAAAAGGGGAGGTAGTGGCAATTAGTATAAACTTAACACTATTTATAGAACCAGACTTGGGTACAGGGATGATTTTAATATATTTCCACACAGAAGGTACAACATTATTAGAAAAAGAAGTATTGAAGATGTTTGTAAGTGGCTTACTTAAAATATATATATATATATATATATCAGTATATGATAATAGCCGAAATAGTAGGTGTTATTTAAGAAGAGATAAAATCAGCTAACTGATATGTATCCACATATATATATTTATGTGTGTGTGTGCATGTTGGTCTCTCTTTCTGTTTTCTCGGTTAGTCTGTGACCACTTCACTTGTGGGAACTTGTCTCCTTAATAATGTGTATTCTCCTTATATTATATTATATATAATATGAGTGTTTGTTGACAGTCCGTTGCTTGGTGACATATATCCATATATGTTTGTTGGCATGTCTGCTATATTCGCTATGTATAACTGGATCGACACTCCATTATAATTAGCCATTCATGTTAAGACTGTCTAATGATTTATTCCCACGCTTTGTCTGGAACATTCATATATATTTCGCATTCACAATTTGTGTAACTACTTCACTTTTACTTACTTACCACTTTGGTGTGAGACCATTTATTTTCGTCTCCTTGTGTTTGGACAATAGAAGTATCATCGCAAACCTAGTGGTCTTCTGATTTCCGCCTTCTCGCGTCAGGACTATTAGTTTCTCAACCAGTCCATAACAATAATTTAGCGACGAGTACATAACACTAACAGAGTAGATGCCGATTGTCATATCAGTGTTAAGTTACCATTTTTGACAATAATAGCTCTCTATAGTTCGTTTGTAAGGATTTGATTTCCCACCCACCCACTCTTGAATACCTCCAGATTTACTATTCGCCATTAAGCTTGGAGTAGAAGGAAGGCTGGGCGTGAGAGTAGCAATCTCACCATGTAAGAACAATAAATACAACATCCACGAGTAACCTCGCCAGATTAGTAGCTTGCTAGTTTTCTTGCCGGTCCCCAGCCCGGATAAAGAGGGAGGGTTGGGGCGTGGTGCCAGCAACTCCACCCCCGTAAAACAACCAAATCGCTACAGAAACTTCAACGAATAAATATATTAAAAATTCTAAAAACATAAGCAATAGCCTTACTTTTCGCTGGAATCGGGGAAGTGAAATGACGCAGGCTGGTGAAAGCCTTCGGGAAGCCAGTCAGCCGATGTGCCTTCTTTCGATGAAAGCAAAAGTAAGGATGGGTACCTGGAATGTTCGTACAATGTACGAAACTGGAAAGGCTGCCCAGATAGCCGCTGAAATGAGAAGGTACAGAATAGAAGTGTTGGGAATCTGCGACAGCAGATGGAACGGAACTGGAAGGTGCCAACTACCTACTGGAGAGACAGTAATCTATTCCGGCCACCCAGAGGACAACCATGAGCACACCGAGGGAGTGGCCATCATGATGTCACCAACAGCAACCAAAGCTCTCATGCAGTGGGAACCAATCTCCTCCAGGATAATGACAGCCAGGTTCAACTCAAAAGGAAGGAAAGTTACAGTCATTCAATGCTATGCGCCTACAAACGTCTCAGAACAAGAGAAGAAGGAGGCGTTCTACAGACAACTACAAGCAATAATGGACAACGTCCCAAATGGCGATATCAAAATCCTGATGGGCGACATGAATGCGAAGCTGGGACGAGACAACACAGGAAGAGAACTCACCATGGGTCGTGAGGCCCTCGGTGAAATGAACGACAATGGTGAACTCTTCTCAGACTTCTGCGCCTTCAATGATTTGGTGATTGGTGGTAGTGTGTTCAAACACAAGGATATACACAAGACGACATGGATTTCACCAGATGGAAACACCAAGAATCAAATAGACTTCATCTCAATTTCAAGAAAGTGGAGACGGAGCCTACTGGACACAAGGTCAAGGAGAGGAGCAGATGTGGGTTCAGACCACTATCTAGTACAAGGGACTTTCAAGGTGAAACTAAAAGCCTCGAGGATAGCTGGGGATAGGCCACAATGCAAGTTCAACACTCAATTACTGAAGGACACAACCACAAAAGACACCTTCACTGCAACTGTCAGAGCAAAGCAGGAAACACTACGCGACATCACTGAAGAATCATGCGTGGAAGAACATTGGAAGTCTCTGAAGGCGATTCTCAACGAAACGTGTTCAACGGTTCTAGGAAGAAAGAAGAGACAAGACAAGGAATGGCTCTCAACGGACACTTGGAAATTAATAGAAGAGAGGAGAATGGTGAAAGAGAAAATGATTCAATGCAAGGACGGACAGGAGAAGGAGACGCTGAGCTCAACTTACAAAGCATTGGACAAAGAAGTGAAGAATAGTGCTAGGAAGGACAAAAGACGATTCTACGACAATCTAGCTACTGAAGCTGAGAAGGCAGCAGGCAAAAGGGACCTGAGGACACTATATCAGATAACCAAATCTCTATCCGGGAAGAGATCAACACAAGCGAAACCTATAAAAGACAGCCAAGGGAACCCAATTACCAAGGAAGAAAAACAGATTAAACAATGGGCGGATCACTTCAAAGGACTCTTGAACCGACCATCACCTGCAACCCGTCCAGAAATACCAACAACAGCGCGCACACAACTGCAAGTTGACACCAATCCTCCAACGAGAGCTGAAGTCTTGAACGCAATCAAACTTCTGAAAGCTGGAAAAACAGCCGGACCAGATGGAATACCCCCTGAAGCACTGAAAGCGGACCCAGAGACGACAGCAGACATGCTGACTCCATTATTGCAAAAGGTCTGGAAGGAGGGAAAGGTGCCTACTGACTGGAGGAAAGGTTACCTCGTGAAACTACCAAAGAAGGGCGACTTACGCCTCACTCTGCAAGAACTGGCGAGGAATCATGCTCCTATCGACGCCAAGTAAAATCCTGAGTCGCATCATCCTGGAGAGATTAAAGGACGCACTGGAGACAGAACTCCGACCAGAACAAGCTGGATTCAGGAAAGGCAAATCATGTACTGACCAAATTGCAACTCTACGCATCATCATCACAGAACAAAGCATGGAATGGCAATCAAACCTCTACCTCAACTTTATAGACTTTGAGAAGGCCTTCGACAGCGTTGACCACGAAGTAATTTGGAAATTACTCGAGTACTATGGCGTACCCCAAATATTCATCAACCTTATTCAACAGCTGTACGACAACGGAACATGTCAAGTGATCCACAACGGAAAACTCAGCGAGGCGTTTGGAGTAAACACAGGAGTCAGACAAGGGTGCTTACTATCACCAATGATATTCCTAATTGTGGTGGACTGACGGGATTATGAGTCAGACAGTTGGAAACGAGAAGACAGGAATATCCTGGACCGACGTGAAGAACCTAAAAGACCTGGATTTTGTGCGTAGATGATTAATGTTTGATGTCACTCAAAATCGAAGACTTACAAGCGAAAACCGACAAACTGGTCGAAGAAGCAGCTGGCGAAGACAGGACTCCAGGCAAACATAGACAAGACGGAGGTTATGAAAATAACCAACCAACTACAACAAGAGCAACATCCAGCGTCAATCACCATCAACGGGAGGGATTTGAAGAAGGTTACTTCGTTCACTCACTTATCTAGGGAGCATTGTCTCAACTACACGCAGGGAACGGACGAGGATGTCAAATCGAGCGAGAATCGGGAAGGCGAGAAACACATTCATCAACCTGAAATCACTCTGGAAATCTTCGTCACTTAGCATCAACAACAAAATTCGAATTTTCAATAGAAACGTCAAATGAGTCAGTTCTTCTATACGTATCAGAAACTTGGCGGGTTACAAAGAATACTTCCAACAGGCTATTGCAGACCTTTATCAACAACTAGTCTTCGCTCTATACTGAAAATCATATGACCGGGCCGGAAAGAATCAACAACAAGAAACTATGGGAAGAAACAAAGCAAGAACCAATCGCCCAACAAATATGCAGGAGAAAGTGGAGATGGATCGGACACTCGCTGAGGAGACCGCTGGGTGACATCGCGCGTCAAGCCCTCGAGTGGAACCCGAAAGGGAAGAGGCGTGTGGGACGTCCAAGGGTGACATGAAGGAGATCGTGTGAAGAGGAGTTGAAAGAATATGGACTAACATCGATGCAGGCGAAAAGTATAGCAGAAGAAAGAAGCAAATGGAGACGTGCAGTTGAAGCCCTATGTTCCACTAGGAACCCAAGGGAGCAATAAATAAAAAATAATAAAATAATGCTCACAGATGACACTGGTTGCTGGTCACGCGAAAATTACGAATTGGTGGAAGTTAGAATTCATGCACTGGTCATTGAATCGGGTCCCGGTGCCTGAATGGTATATGAGCTGGTCTTGTAACCGGAAGGTCCTAGGTTCGAATTCCAGTGGGTGCGTACTGCCAATTATTTCCAAACTAGGATGGTGGAAGCAGCTGTCCAGTACTCCCTGGTTTTCAATGGCTCTCTAACTGATATCAATCCGGATTAAATCGTAAAAGTAATAATTCTGTCCGTTTGTAGGCCTGAACACTAGACACTTCAAGAGGCTGAGAATAATGAAGTCCCATAATGAATTAAGTGTTTAGGAAGTATATATCTAGTGAGTAAATTTTATTTGGTAATCTTACTTTCAACTTACATACATGACTGATATTTTTGTCACTGCTATGATTCTGTTTAATTTGTACACGTTCATCAGTAAATGATATTCAATTTGAATGACATTAGTGATTTCTAGGAAGTAAAACATTACAGTTTTAGATGTTAGAAGAATAGTTTTGTTTAGGTTTTTAATTTAATCACTTCAATCAGCAAGGCATATCTGCAAGCTTGAGAAACTATTGTCCTATGAAGAAGTTACCATTTAGTTTTGCTGACCACTGTCAGTACACACAAACTATGGCTCCGTAATGGTTAACTCATAGCACCTATTACCAAGAGATTGCACGTAAAATTCCCGCCTCTTATATCAGTGACTTTCACACTTAAATCGAACAGGTTTGATCGTTATTTCCAGACAGAGAGAGAGAGAGAAGGACAGAGTAATTGTTGAACAGCGACGCCTTCTTGGAAATCAAATTCTTTACAAACCTGTTAAATCAGTAAGTATTCTTGACGTTGGCCACTAAGCAATACCATTTCACTGGATGATATACCTAGCTCACAATGCTAATATGGTTACTCAAGGGAAGTCCAAATACATCATTTAATCTTCTGTCGGTCTATATATATATATATATATATATATATATATATATACATGACGCGATGGACGATGTTTTGAAAGCTCTTGATAATAAGCATGCTTGCTTGTTTTCATGATCCTCGTTGTCAGTTGTTCTATCTTTCCCCCTTATATCATGGTTTTTCATTGCAGAACGTTGCGTAAAAGTTCTGTTCAATTTACTACACTTCATGAAAATACAGACCTGTAGGAAAAGATAGAAAATCTATGCAAAGAAATTATAAAAAATGGAAATTTACAGGAGAAATAAAATTTAATGGATCTAGAACATCAAAATGGAAGAAATACATACATATGCACCCTTGTGAATAGTTCTGAGTCATATAACCGACAGTCTCAAGCCAATAGAACTCAGCATCATCAGTTTACTCTTGGCTCAACTAACTGTCAGGTACTTCATAGACTAATATTGTGTTCTGGTTCAACCATCCTAACTTTTTTCCAACCCAATACTCTCACAGCTAACATTTCTAGATAAGGAAGGGGATGGTTAGGTATGCATAACACGTGTCCTAGCTATCTCAATCGATGTCACTTTGCAACCTTATAGACTGATCTCCCCTGGTGACCTAACACTCTACACCTAGAGTCAATACCATAATGTATCACCTAACAGGCAATATAGATCGGAGACATTTATGATGGGAGATGGCTAACCTATTTAAATGTTTTACTTAAAACAGCCATGTTTTATAACCATGAAGACGATAGACAGAACTGCTGCGCAGTACACACATCTTTTGATCAATAACCGGATATCCTATTTACGTCACAGTTTACGTTCGCTGTGCCTTCCTTGATTACACATCTGCATTTGACTCTGTTCCCAGGTCTTTCTTGCCAAGTAAGCTTGCTGCAACACAGGCTGAAAGCTGGACAAATAAGTGGTTGCATTCCTATTTTTCTGATAGGAAGCAGTACACCGTCTACAATGGAAAGTCCTCCACTAACTCACTTACTTTAGCTGGTGTTCCTCAAGGTGCTGTTCTTTCTCCCTTTCTGTTTTCGTTTTTCTTACATGACTTGCCTTATTCTGACGTAGCCACTTTTCTTAAGTATGCCGATGACCTCTCGGTTTCTATACCTGTCAACTCTCAGTCAGATTGTTCCAAATTAAATAACTTTCTGTCGGAAATTATTAGTCAGTGGTCCTCATCAAATGGTCTTAAGCTGAATCCGTCTAATTGTCAGGTAGTCAATTTCACTTTCAGACATAAACGTGACCTACTGCAACTAGTTAGCTCACATGGCCCCACTATTATTGACGGCAAAGAGGCTGAAAATACATCTAATGTCAAGTACCTTGGGCTGAGTTTTTCTGCCGATCTTTCCTGGTCTTCCCACATCTTGCTAGTTACTAGAAAGATGTTTCGCTTAACGTTCTACATTAGGAAATTTAGGCAGTCTGGCATAAAGCAGTCTTTGCTTTCTCAGTTTGTAAATTCTTGTATTCTACCCATCCCCTTTGCTGCTCCCCATTTATTTTTCCTGGACTACTTAAGAAAGACTTGCTTTGCTGAGAAAGGCACTAAAAGCCGTTAGTAGGGCAAGTGGGATATCGTTAAACCAACTGGTTAACACTATTGTGGACAGACATATTATGTCATGTAAGAAACTAGCGAATACACTATTGTCGGACCCCGAGCATCCTCTCTATACGCAGCTGTCTCCTTGCATTTCATCTGGTAGAACTAGAAGCAGCTATATGCTAGGACTACCAAATACAAAAACTCCACAATGCCATATCTGGCACAGCTGTTATGTGATGAGAAATCCGTTAGGTATGACACGATAAACTTACTGCGGCACTCTAACAAATAGTCCCATTAGTTTTTGTTTTCCTTTCCTCGTTACTACTACACTGTTGTTCTCATCTACAACCACACATCTACTTTATATTTCATATCCTGTGGTGCATTGTTTGAAATGTAAACTCTACGCTATTTTTTTTCAAATTTTTATTTATCTTTTATTCTTTTGGCGTTGGTTTTTTCATTTACTTCTTTATTTATTTATTGATTTTAAAAGTCTTATAAAATTTATGAGGTAATTAGATGCAACATATTGTAATGCACGCTGAAAATTCCATACCTGTACCACAAATACCGTTTGAAATAAAGCTTTTCATATTATTAAATTATTATTATTATTACGTATGTCGGAAAATGCCGCAAGAACCTCTCTCATCTTTGCCCAGACTTTATCAGTATTCAGTTCATTAGGTTGATTGAACTTCTCAAATAAGTGAAGTTGCGGACATTCTCAGAAACTTGGCTGCCTATACTTAAACTAGATGTGCATACATGTCAGTCCTGCAGCATCAACTTACATTTGATAGGAGGGAACCACATGTTAAACATCAAATATTTCTGTTCAACGTTATTGTAAGACTGTACATTCTGTCAACGTCTTTACCTAGGAAGAAAGTATCATTTGCATACTTTGAATTGACGACACTGTTATCTAGTAGCAAGTCAATCCGTGAGTCATTAAAGTGGATCAATGTAACTTTCATCACTATATCCATGACGAAATTAAATGAAAATATAGATAATAAGTATTCCTAACCGACACTGTTAGTTGTTATCGATTTAAATGACAACTCTCCATAAGCTGCTACAGGACTGCGTGAGTTGGAATAGATTCCTATGAATAATGTGTTAAAATTTCTCAATACCACCTTTAAGAGCAGTCATTGTTACGCTATCTCTCCATGGACGGAGTCAGATGTCGACTTCTGATCACACTAGTAAATATGCCTGTTTCAGAATATGTCGCAGAGTGAATACATGATCAACACACCTCCATCCAATCATAGAACCTACCTGATTTTCATAGGTTTGCTCTCTCCTGAGATTCACTCTTTTCACGTAGTATTACGGACCCTAGGATCTTAGATATCACGTTAGTCAAGTCAATCTGCCTGAGATTATCACAGGAATATTTGTTTTTTCCTAATAAACTGAAATGATCAGGTATCTTGACCAATCTGATGGAACTATCTCTGATTCCTATAAGCTGGGTTAAATCCTAATTAGTATAACCGAAATTCATTTCACTTCAGGTACTTCTCCAGTTTATTTTCATACTTTCTTACGGATTCAAATTCATTCTGATCATGAGGTGTGAAGATGTTGAATTTTAGATTTTTAGCTGATCAATCAACGAAAATTTAACACTTACATAGTCTTTTCTTTTAAACTGGGAATAGCCTGATAAAAAGTGAGTGTTTTAATGTGTATTCATTATCATTGGTCACGTTTTGTTTCACTGCATTTTTATGTAATAGCAAGGCAAAGATGGCAGCATATGAAGCTAATCATTATTTTTCTTTACAGTCAATAATCAACACTAGAATTTCATGCAACACATTGATGACATAACTACCTTATCTCTATATTATACCAAAAGTTAAATGACCAGACATTGTCTGATACTTATTTATACTTTAGAAGGATATTAAATTTAACATACTTTCATTACATAGTTAACACAAGTAAAAAATAAGCACAACTAAGCAGAGTAATTTCATGCCTTCACAAACTATGGAATTCAGGTGTTCTGTGTGAAAGTGTCAGTTTTTATTTATGCTGATATTTTCATTGATTGATTCCATTGAAGATCATTTTGTATTCAAGGAGATTAACCAAAGGACCAAGTTTAAGAATAAACGTCCAAGAGTGAGAGTGTCGCTGAAAGCAACAATTGTGTCTCGCGTCACATGAGCTATCATTTTTAGCGGGATTATAAATGCTCTTCACGAAATCAGAAGTAGATTTCATCTGGAACTTGGTTTTCAATATTGTTTAGATAATGGATTGATAGAATTTACATGTGAGTGTCCTTGTGAAGCTTCTGTGTACAACAAATAGTGTTCAGAAGCTATTGATGAACATGTAATCAGGTGTATAAGTTGTAGAAGAAGAATTATTGTTCATACGTTTATAGGGACTTTATTATCCAAACAGAAATTATCGCTTTCAAACATCCTTTTAATTTAATTTAATTGGTGGATGGTGACTATCAGTGGAACTCAGGATGCACATTTCGTCCTATCTGGGACTCTTCACTGGATGTACCTGCATTCCTCAGTGAGTGATGATGTCCCCACCGAGGCTCGAACGCAGTGCCCATAGTTTCAAACGTCAGAGCGTTATCCACTAGACCACTTGGGCCGTGAGAGCCATTTCTTGTGCAAAGAGTCATATTAATTTTTTAATTCAATTTTAGATTTTCCCGTCGATTGATTTCACTGAAGTGCTAGGTTTCAGGTTGACATGTTGGCTTCTTGAGACCGAGCACTTTGGTCCAATCAACCGACGGGAAAATTTAAAATTGAATTAAACACTTTTAATTTGCCATTATTAGGCAGTTAAAAGGGAACTGAGAGCTGCAGCTGTAGAGACAGAAATCCCATCAGTACTTAGTGTATTATGGCATCAAGATTAAGCAGGCATGGTATCCTGAAAAATGAATAGTTTCAGGCAACTTTTAGTTGGAAATAGAGTCTTTGTCTGTATACTTAAGACGGTCTTAAAAAATGAGGAATGAAGTCGTGGACTCCCTAGAGTTATTAACGTTTGGGTGTTACAGATAAGTGATACTATGAGTTTTGGGAGTAATACATGGTCGGAGAGCTCCTTACGCTTTTGCCCATCATACAATGATTAGTGGTTCGAGGCAGAATCAGTCACGCAGATGAATGGGCAGGTAACATTAGTTTATCATCCATGGGTTAAATTCATTATAGAGTTAATCACTGGTCGGAAATTTTAGGTCCTATTACTATTACACACACTATTTCTATAGGAAGTTCTAAGGACAGACTAAAACAGAAAATACATGCAATTAATGGATCACTGACGCTATTCATAGTCCTTGTTGAGTCCAAAACCTAATTGTAGTTGTCTGAACTCAGAAACCGATCTTTGAGTTCTACTTTATAGCTGGCAAAACCTCTTTGAGACACGCGCAGTCACAAAACGCTCCGTGGATAGGAAGAACATGATTACTTGTCGGTAAATCTATGAGTCTGTTCAACAACGTTAACATCATCTCAACAGTGTCATTAGGCAGATATACAGTCAAAGTTAATTTCTGAGTAAAAAACAAGCACTTTGAACCAAGTAGAATATTCTGAACAAGGTGGGAGCAAAAGCTCTGTCAACAAAGATCATACAAAAATACTCCCCGCAGATATTCGAAGGTTATAATGATCTTGACTCACGCGAGCAAAATCACATCATAGAAAGTATATTCAGTGTACACACAACCATAAAGCGAATCATTAAAATTAAAAATTAAACAGGGACACAGAAAAATAATAAGGATGAAATCAACATATGTTATGCAAACGTCAGGACAAGGATACACAGTCTAGAGGAAAAACGGACAATAATTACAAAGTTAGCTGAAACGTCCAAATAAGTATGAATATCGAGTTTAGATCGTCCAGGAAGGATTTTTCAAAGAGTTTATCCGTTACAGTCCTCTTGATGAATAAATGCACAGAAATTTACTTGACTTTAGTACTGATTCTCCTAATCACAACTGGCACTTATAAGAAGGAGAAATATCTTGTATGCTTCTTTTTATTTTTATTTATTAATTTTTTGTAAATATATATCATTTTCACCTAAAAATTATCCTTTTCCGTGATTCGTCGGATCAAAGCCACTTGTGCGTTCAGACTGGTTACATCGTTATTCTTAAACTTCAGATGTGACCACGGATTGATATCAGTTAAGGAACCATTGTAAACCAGGAAGTGCCGGACATATGTTTCGCCCTAGTTTGGGAATTATCGAAAGTACGCACCCGTCGGGGGTCGAACAATCGACCTGTCGATTGCAACACGACCCCCAGACCTTGTAAGTAGAAGGTCCTAGGTTTAAACTCCTGTGGGTGAATACTGCCAATGACTCCAAAACTAGGACGAAACAGTTGTCCAGTACTCCATGATTTTCAATGCTTCTCTAACTGATATCAATCCGTGGTCTAACCTGAAACACATCAAATCCCATCTAAGTAGCTCTTGAAAATTCTTAAACTTCACCGATTTCCTAATCCTTAAATATTTTTCTTCTAGAACTAAGGGTTGAAAATAACGAATGATTTTTGTGAACGTGAGCTTAAGACTGATTTCGTTCATTACTGTTGTTTAACTTATGCATCATCTATATAATTGTCATGCCTTTGTGTTAGAAGTAAATAAACAGACAAAGGATAGCAAATATAGGCTGTTTAGTCAACATATGACTCTCCTAAATAGAGTCCTCATGTTTCTTTTTCTTTATATAATATGGAACTATCAGAATTCTGAAAGTAATGTGGTAAATAAATGATTTAAAATGACCTATAAATGACTTTTTTTCATCTCTTATCAAAACGACCATTTGTGTCATTATTCAAGCCAAAAATTATATTCGTGATTAATAAGCATTGAACATCGTAAATGAATGGGCAGCACAGTATCAACTTCAAGGGTGGTAAAGATAATGGTATCAAAACCAACCAGGATCACATCGAGGAAGCAAGACAGGCATTCATTAATGTTATATCCCTGTGGAGATTCACATCACTCGATGAAAGAAACAAGATTCAAATTTTCAACACTAATATTATTTCAATGCTTCTGAATGCTCCAGAGGCTTGACACATCATAAAGAACATTTCTAACGGGTCACTGAAGACTCTCACCAATACCTCCATTCTCTGTTTCGACACTGAGGATTAAATCACCAGAAATGATATCTGGCAGTGAAACGAATCACCCAATACCCAATAAATATGCTAAAGCGAATTGGAAGGAACTGGACAAATGCTGAAGAGACTGTTGAATAACATTACTCATCAGGCTGTCTAATGGAATGTGTATGGGGGAAGATGAGTTGAGCGTCCAAGAGTGATACGAAGGAGGTGAAAACTTATAGGCAGTCATGCAGACAGCTTTACGAAAATCAGCAGTGGACGGGGTAAAATGGTTATTTGCTACTGAAATCCTACGCTCCTCTCGGAAGAATAATTACAATTGCATCCCTCAATGTTCCCAGTGGAACATAGAGCTTCAAGCTACAGGCAGTGGTGATTAATTTTTACGGGATGGGGTTGCTAGCCTCATGCTCAACCTTCCCTCTTTACCAGTCTTACTGCTGGCTTGCCGAGATAAAGCAGTGTGTCGGCGGCCGGGGATCAAACCCCGGACCAAATGAGTGGTCGGTGAATACTCTACCGCTGTGCCACTGACGCACAAGAATAATTACGATAATAATGATAAATTTAACCTCTTACTTGCCAGTTTATAGTGAATACTAGATAAGAACATAATTATATATATATATATACGAAGATAGTGAATAGCGAAACAGAGTTATATTCATTAGTATTCAGCTTTTTACCATTTTTGATCAGAGCAACTTGATGCGGTTGGAAAGTCTGTAGACGTGTTCAGAGTCGATAACATCACGCATTTCTATGCAGTTTTAGTAAAAACATATACAGACAAGGTATACTTGTAAAAGAGTGAATGGAAAAAGAAATAAAGTATTAGAATATTAAATCAACTGTTGTATCACATTGTTTTGCATAATAGAATGTAGATTTCGTATTATTATTATTATTATTATTATTATTATTCTGCGTTTTGTAATGTAGTTTAACACATATAGAAGTAAAAATAAAACCATAACAGTACTTTAAAAAACCTAAATAAAATGTAAATTTAGCATATAATACAATTGGTATATAAAATACGATGAGCATTTAAGCTATTTAATTGTACCAACAATTCTCTATTATTGATTTATCCAGACAAGATTGATCAGTTCATATTGATATACGGGTTTCTTGAATAAATAAATGTCTTGAAGTACATGTATAAATGCTACTTGTTCACTTATGAGGCTATTAGTGAAATCAAGCGCATGTGTTTTTAATTTTTCAGGTTTTTGTATTTTAGTGAATGGTAGTGTTATAACTGAGACTCCAATCCAACACCCATCGTTTCAAGCACTAATGAATTATCCAGTAGACAATTGAGTTGGGAGTATTTAATTCATTCTATGATCAAATTTTCAAAAGAGATAAACTGATATGTATCGTTAGCACTTGAAGAGATTGCAATTCGTCAGTTTTCATATAACATAATCATATTGCCTCTAACTGCATATACACGTACATGTACATGTAGACGCCAAAATACATACCACGGACGAACTGAAAGAGGAGTTTGTGACCATATGCTGGAGCATATGCCAAGTCCTTGAGACTGAGACGTACAAAAGTTTTCAGTAGTACAATCAGCTGTCACCTGTTAGAGAGTAGATACAAAATACACTTGTGAAAATCATTTATGAATGTTAAAGAACAAATGAGTCTCAGTACATTACATATCACTGAAGCCGTAGAGACTAAACAGTTGAAGCCTAAATTGAGCATTCAGAAAGAAATGGTTGTCAAACTTTCCCTACTATTGTGGTGGTGTGATACAGACAATTTGTTCCAACAGAATATAATTCTCACATATTCCCACAGTTCAATACAGCACTAGCAATAGAATACGATGTATCTATTTGAACATTCTATTTCATGTCGTTTAATGTAAACAGAAATCACATTCTCAATGATTGGTTAAAGAATGAAAGTGTACATATATAAACAGCCATTTGATTAATGAATATTAATGTATACCTTGCCTTCCGTGTCTTGCTTTCTGTTGTTACACTATGGTGAAATTTCTATTTTGAAAATATCATTTCATATTTTATTTTTTAATTTATTATTCCCTTGGGTTCTGAGTGAACCATAGGGCTTCAACAACACATCTCCACTTTCTTCTGTTTTCTACTGTCCTCAAATGATCTCCTCTGTGTCACCCTAGGTTGATCCACTTGCCGCTTCCCATTGGAATTCCAGTCGAACGATGACCAGCATTGCTCGCGATGTCATTCGACGGCCTCCCAACTTATACCCGATCCATCTTAATTTTCTCCTACATATTTGTTGAGTAACTGGCTCTCGCCTGTTGGTTTGTTCCCAGCAAGAGTTTCTTCCTGCTTATTCTTTCTTGCTAGGCAGTTATTTGATACTTTGTATGGAGCCAGCGAAAGCAGCTGTTGATAAAAGTTCACAACAGTCTGCTAGAAATCCTTTGCGTAACGGGTGCGCCACGTTTCTGACCAATATAAAGGAAATGACTGACTTCACATTTGTAATGAAAATCTGAATCTTGTTCTTTATGCTGAGGTGGAGTCCAGGAGATTTCTAGACTTGTTTCAGGTTGATGAAGGTGTATCTTGCCTTCGCGATTCTAACTGACTTTAACATCTTCATCCATTCCAACTGCCTGTGGTTGAAACCGTGCTTCCTAGATAGGTGGAGGAAATAGCTTCTTTCAAATCTCTCCTGTTGATAGTGACTGGTGCTATTTGTTGTTGCTGTTGGTCATTCATACTTCTGACCAACATATTTAACCTCTAATTAACTTATTATTATTATTTTAGTCACTTCAAATCATCAAAACTTAGAACTCTTGCACAGCATGTGCTGCATGTTTTACTGTTCTTGTGCACACCTAAACTTTCGTTCTTGACTCTAGTTCTCTTCTTTTAATTCTTCCTTTATTCAACTGCGTGATACTAATGGCTATCATCTTCTATTTAATTAAAATATGTGAAAACTGTATAAACTGATATCTTAACTGTTTTAAGTTGTATACAATTGAAATGAACCAACAAAATAAAATGACGTCATTCTGTTTTACTCAATTCGTTCTTCTTGCCGTCTTAAAGTTCATAAACTAAAAGATATATATGAAGGACACAATGAAACACTGAATACTTGAGCTTAAATTATCTTCCTCAATAGATTGTTGATGTTGGACAAATTACAAACCGTTTAGTGTTTTAAAAATAATTTTATAACTCATACAACATTTAGCATATAACTGTAGCTAGATACTGACCATCAAGCGGGACCTTTAGAAAACTAGGAAAGCTCAGTTACTAGTCCTAGACACTTCTATCTGCGTATATCATTGAAAATAAATACAAGGTTCATACGGAAAGTTGATTGTCTGCTCGCCTCATGGAACATTTATCGTTGCTGTTGAAAAGAAGCTGAAACCAAGTTACCAAAAAGTTCAAAAACAAAACATCGCATACATTACGGATATGATGACATTGTCAAGTTATTCACTCTCGTTAGGAGATAAAAAAACACGGATAAATTCGTGTGATTGTGTAGACTTGTGCAGTTAGAGTTTATAATCCTGGTCTCTATGTCCGGGTGGAAGTGCTGACCGCTTTAGGTCTAACATGGCAATATCTTTTACTTATTAACCATCATCATTAATATTTCATTTCCTCTCTTATCATTACTATCTTAATTAAAACTAACTATTGTCAGTACTGTGGGCTTAACTCGCCTCATAAGTATTATTATTATTATTCAGTGTGAAGTTCCTAACATTTTCAGGTTCTTTCCGTGATAACTAATTGTTTATTATAGTGGTGTGAAAGAACCGTAATCTATTATGATCTTAATTCCAACCTATTATGCCTCTTCCGCGTTACCTACGTGAAGCCAACCTGTAAAGCATTCAAATATATCATTTTGTGTGATTGATTCAGTTATAGCATCACTGGAAAACAGTACTTAATAGCTATCACGCCCTAATTTGGACTCTTCATCTGTAGGCACTAATCAGCCCTGTGGGGGTCGAACTCAGAAGCTTCAGGTTTTAAGACTAGCTCACTAACCCTTGAGCAGTTAGAATGGAATCCAATGTCTTATCAATTCTAATTTCTGCCAATTCGCGATATATAGTACAACATTCATTCAATGTCATCGGTGACTATCTGCCCAATACCCAAGTTGGTGGACCCAGCTGGTCACGACTTCTGAAGAAGAACACTTCATTCAACTTCATCTTGTAGTTGGTCACTGGTGATATTAACTTTCATGTATTGGTTTGCAGGATTTTAACTGATTTCAACAATGATTTGTAGGTCACTTTAGTTAAGTCATGGGTGGACGCTGATGATGAGTCCTAAAATGGGACGAAACAGTATTCCCGGTTTTCAGTGGTTCCCTAACTAAAATCAATTCGTGATCATTCTCGAAGTTAGGGAGTGGTATTAGATGTTGTATGCTTTTCTTCTAAATATAAATTTGAAAAGATGGGATCCTAGTTTAAATGTTTTACAAAGATTCTTCCTATCTAAAATATATCTCGAAAGTCATTATCAAGTGTACTGAAACCTCTCTCAGTAATTAAAAAAATCATCACATTTTACGTCATGTGAATTTACGAAGCTTGTCTCTATTTTAGTAACGCTCGGTGTTGTAGTAAAACTAAAGTCAGACTGTTTACTCACGTAGGTGTCATTATATACAACGAGGTATAACACGCTGAGTTTTTTCAAGATGGTCTTTCTTTTTGTATCATTAGAAATGTAAATTTGACTGGGGAAGTAATAGAAGACCCTTCTTTTGAATATCTGACCAAGAAGCTGCAGGTTGTGGTCACTAAGCGTGCAAGGAGTATGAGGAAATATGACTCACAGGAAACTTAAAATGTTGGGTTAGTTTTCAATTTATTTGGTTCTTTTTCTTTATGCAAAAAATAATCAAAGCGTAATGGTGCCATTTACTATAGCAACTGTTGTTATGGCTTATACACATTCCATAAAGTCACCGAAGAATTTGTCAATATAGACAACCTTCCTGAAGTAAATATTAGATAAGGAGGGTAATTCAGTCTATATGATTGTGAATTTAGGACAATTATAAATGTACACATGCCAAGCCATGATCTTCTACATCAAATGGGGCTGGCTGACACAGGATCCGTTTGGTTAAGATTAGGGGTAATCAAACCATAAGGGCGTTAGTCATTGACTGTAGATTTGAACTGACCACGGCGGAAGGTGTAGGCTGACTGAGTGACTGTTGTGTAAGTGGCTTGAAACCACTCTCATTTATTCAGATATGTACACTTCTTGTAACCTGCAAAATTCTACTAATCTTTATGCTTCTTTCTTCCGTGTACTTCCATCCATCGTCGTTTCACGTACATTTCTTTCCCTTACATTAATGTATGATTTTATGAACTGTGCCATATTGGATTGCTTCCGATTTATTCAAAGTTCTACGTTGAAAATACAGCTTCTATAAAAGGAGATGAATAACCCAATCCACACCACAAAACGACCATAAACAATCGCTACCAACCATTTGAGGAAATATTTCAACATCTCATTAAATATTTGTAACACTGTTAATTTCTCAATATAAAAGATCATATAATATTTCATTCCAAAATGCTCAAAGCTTTAAAGTATCTCATTCTACATTCTGTTTTGACCTTTAATATCTATGATATAATTAAAATGGTCATATGGACACGAAGTGACCTTCGGTGAACTTCAACCAAAACCAAAAGAGTTTACAAAAAAAAACCTTTTTTTTAATGATTATAGATTAACAGTTTAGCAAAGAGCATTATGGAACAGAATAATTTGTGTAATGGTTGCTACCTAAAGTGACTAGCAAGTTGGCCTGATAATGAAATCGATATGAGATAACAAAATTTTATGTAATTGAATTTTTTCTTGTAAATGCGGACACAAACACACCTACATATATATGGTGTTAGTAACAACTTGAAAATAAAGTTATATAACTACCTACAATAAGTAGACACGTTTTACAGTGTTCATAAAATTTTATATAACAATTAGCGATAAGGTTCTGTCTACAATATTCTGACTTGTTAGGAGTGTTTAGTTCTGTGAGGCGGGGGATTTAACTGCAGAGCTTTCATTAATCTTCTAGACAATCTTGACTGTATCTCTGCTTGTCAAATGTCAAAGTAATTGCTCTAAACTGAATGGCTTTTTATCAGAAATCAGCCAGTGATTCAAGGAAAACGGTCTTACTTTAAACCCCTCAAAATGCTAAACAGTCAGTTTCACCTTCAGACATAAATCTGACCTAAACAAACTGGTTAGAACTCGCGAGGTGTGCAACATGGATGGCATTGAAATTGAAACCAAGTCGGAAATTAAATACTTAGGCATCACTCTATCTTCTGATCTTTCCTGGTCGTCTCATATCTTGATGATTTCTAAGAAAATATTCCGTCTTACCTTCTACATCAAGAAGTTATGACATTCTGGTATAACCCAACCCTTACGCCTACAATTCGTTAACTCCCATATTCTGCCTATTATTCTCTATTGTTCCCCCTTAGTTTTTCCTGGGCTACTGAAGGAAAAGTATACCTTATTACGCAGGATGTTAAAGGTTGTCAGCGGGTAAGCTACGTGCCACTTAACCAGCTTGTTAATATTCTGGTTGACTGGCACTTCGACTCATGTGAAAAATGGGCTAAATCCATTCTATTTAACTCACACCACCCTCTTCATTCACAACTCTCTACTTGTATCTCATCAGGCAAAACCAGAAGCCTATATAGAAAACTATATGCTCTCACTAGTAAGTACAAAAACTCAGCCATACCCTACTTAGCTCGTGTTCTCTGCGATATAGAAAGCATTAGGCGTGATACCTATAACTTATTAAATAGTCAGTAGAACAACTGGATCTCGTCTTTCCAGCTCATATCATTTATAGGTACAACGTTTTCTTTCTGTCCTTTTTTTGTTATGTGCCGTTTTGTTTCTCTCTTTCTTACAAACTCTACGTAAAACATTCTTCTTCGTTCTTTCACACTCTGTATATCTCGACCTTTTGTTGTCGCTTACGCCAGTAAATATGCTAGCATCTAATTTATAACACCTTCTAACACTCTGTTCAATTTTGTCATTGCTACTGACATGCAAATATGTTATTATCATAATGAACTGATATTTCCTTAATCCATGTAAAATTTTATTTATTGATAATGTACTAACTGGTTGCAATACTGTAGTAAAATACCGAGAATACCAATCTGTGTCACAAGTACTGTTTTGGAATAAAGCAAATTCTTATTATCAACAATACAGCAGCACTGAAAACCTACAACTGAGCTACAGATATTCCTTATAATTTTAAAATCTTGTGAGTAGAATTTACTTAGTTAATACTCTCAAATTAGAATGAAGCAGGAACAACAGTGGTTTGTGCAGAATAATATGGTACCATCATTTATTTCGTTGGCTTCTCATCAGCTGCTGCTTACAGCTTAAATAAATTATGAGATTTATGTACAGAAAAGTTTTAACATACTTGCAAATTTTTTCATGATGTCAGTTGACAGAAAGTTCCACAGTTAGTGAACAATGCTCACAAAACTGCTCTTAAACAGTTTTTACACAGGCAGTTCGAGTTTAAACAAAATAAGTGTTTGCATACAATGGTAGAGGAGTTACGTAATAAAGACGAGAGGTATGTAAGATGCTGAGTGACCAATAAATTAGGTAACAATATAGTGAGTTCAACTGAAATCATAGAAGCAAGAGAGAAACAAAATTACAATATATCAAAGGGGGTGAGGTTAAAGCCAAAGATTACGTATTCAAACGAAAGAAAGAAAGAATAAAGACATTCAATTACCAGGTCAAGGAAAGACTGATAATTCCTTCTTTCTGAACACGTAAATTTGGTTTCAAGCATTTGATAGAGATTGCTTCGGAAAACCTGAAGAGAATCGAGCTCCTTTGTCTATTGATAATTTCAAAGGATTTCGAGATTTCCACATCATGACCCATATCGAGGAGATGTCTAGTAATAGCGCTATTATAAGAGTTTGTTCTTTTGAGACGTAGGCATTTCTGCAGATGTTCGGAAAATCGGAGGTGTGTGCTGAACATAAACCGAAAAGCCTACGTCTCAAGAGAACAAACTCTTATAATAGCGCTATTACTAGACATCTCCTCGATACGGGTCATGATGTGGAAATCTCGAAATCCTTTGAAATTATCAATAGACAAAGGAGCTCGATTCTCTTCAGGTTTTCCGAAGCAATCTCTATCAAATGCTTGAAACCAAATTTACGTGTTCAGAAAGAAGGAATTATCAGTCTTTCCTTGCCCTGGTAATTGAATGTCTTTATTCTTTCTTTCTTTCGTTTGAATACGTAATCTTTGGCTTTAACCTCACCCCCTTTGATATATTGTAATTTTGTTTCTCTCTTGCTTCTATGATTTCAGTTGAACTCACTATATTGTTACCTAATTTATTGGTCACTCAGCATCTTACATACCTCTCGTCTTTATTACGTAACTCCTCTACCATTGTATGCAAACACTTATTTTGTTTAAACTCGAACTGCCTGTGTAAAAACTGTTTAAGAGCAGTTTTGTGAGCATTGTTCACTAACTGTGGAACTTTCTGTCAACTGACATCATGAAAAAATTTGCAAGTATGTTAAAACTTTTCTGTACATAAATCTCATAATTTATTCAAGCTGTAAGCAGCAGCTGATGAGAAGCCAACGAAATAAATGATGGTACCATATTATTCTGCACAAACCACTGTTGTTCTTGCTTTATTCAAATAAATTTAAAGCTAAACTTCAAAAATTTTTCGTCTTAGCCTAAATCTATAAATGCTAATAGATCAAAAATCACAGTTAGTTAACTTCTCATTGTAAAATTCTCTAGATGGGAAAACAGAAGAACTTAGAACAGCATCTTCTATCAAGACTGCTAATTGATTTCTGTTCTGTTCACCAACTAAATCGATACATATTATTCTTATAGAAAGTAACGTATTGTATTTACCTTCTTGTATTATCAACTGAATGCAAAAGAGGATGCGAATTTTACTTCAACTGTACTTATCTAACGCTTAGTAACAATAATCAAAGGGAAAATTTCAAATAATGTGAAGGACAGTAAGTCATTCAGTCTTCAATTTCCTATAGAAAAAGAGTTGATATACATTGCATGTCTTGTGCAAAACACGAAATAGTTAACACTAATGCAAACACAAAAGTAGAGATATTAGCTAAGAGCATTAAAAACACGTGTAATGTAGACTTCCTGTTTAATTAATTGAAATAAATGTAAATGTAATTCAACTGGACTATTAAAAAGAGTCGATGTCTTATCCCTCCTGAAGGTGAAATTGTTAATCATTTTATATTAGAGACAAGAAGTTGAATTTTATCGTCATAAGACTTCAGAAGATAATGAACATAAAAATCCAGTTCTTTTCTTTCAGAAATTGTTCACAAAAAAGTGTTACCTTGATTATAAATAGTTGTAGACAGATGTGAATCAGTGAGGTATGAAATATAATCCCATGCAACATTTTGATAAAATACTAACGTCCGATGGTAGCAATATTCAAATCAATGAATTAGTGCTGATTTCTTTTACTCCAAAATAACACCCATTCAACGTTTCTAAATGAGTGAAAAGTAAGGTGCAGCTACTGTCAGACTAACTCAGTAGCCTTTTTACCTCCGGTGACTAATGATTCTAAGCCATTGTAAGTGAGTATTTCTACACAGCTGACGCTTTCTTCATCGGATTCAGCCACGCCGACGAGGGTTTGCTGTGTATTTAACCAAGAAATAACATACTTTTTGTTTAATAAACCAACCGTTTGAATAAGGAAAGATTTCTATTGAACCAACCACTTGCGTTTTGAAACAAAAACTTCAAACTTATTGACTGCTGAATACGATAATTGAAAGGATGAAATCAATCTTGACGCACAGCATAAATTTTCTGAGGTTGCTTTTTACGGAAAAGTTGTGGACATTAAAACAAGCCAGAGAGTATCGTTCTTGTGAAATAATGAGTACTGCATGTTACAAGCCACATATAATCTACAAATGACTAGTCTAATTACTTTCTTAGAATTTAAACTACTTCACATGACCGTTTGCGTTTCATATTTACCACAACTTTAAACGGAATCCTCTTCGTGACTCTTACACCAAGTCTCACAATCATATAGAAGCAGTGACTTGACGTTAGTGTTGGAAATTCGCACCACTGCTCCTTATGCTGAATACAGCAGATTTCCACAGTGATCTCAGATTAATGAGTGTCCGTCTGGCTTTGACATTTGTATCTGTGTTCACTCTCTGTAGTTAAAATTACGTTGCTTGCTGCTGTTGGTCAGACAGTATCTTCTTAACCGCTGTCTTCTCTATGTTCACTTGGAATCATGTCCTCGTGGATTCTTCTGACAACTTGTTGCTTTTCGCCTGTTGATCTTAGGGATTGTCTGACACCAGGCATAAATTATACGTGAGGTTCAAATCTTCAGGTTTTTGCTCATCGGTCCGCTTTCTCGCTCCCAACAGCCCCTGTGAATGACCCAGTCGACCACAGTCAAAAATATCATAGTTGATAGTTGGTAACCTTGTCTCAATTCTGTCTTTAAACACTTCGCCAAGCTTTCCGTTGAGAATCTCTTTGCGTATGGCATTATCATATAGCTGTTGAATGAGAATGATAAAAGCATGAGGCACTGTATAGTTTTTCTTTTCATTTTAGAAATTACCAATTAAAATTCTAAAAATTTGTTACATAGGATTTCCAAGACACATTGACATCACTTATAGAACTACTTGAAGTTTCATTAAACACAATTCAATGATTTACATATCTTTTGTTATCCTCGTAAATAAAGCGAGACAGAACCATATTCATAACTGTTTCCTCTTCATATCTCCATTGATAAGATGTTGTTCAGTATTCTTTGCTAATTACTCAGATGACAACGACATATGCCTAAATTGATAGCATATAATTTACAGGCGAGGGTATGATCTATCGCAAATCAAACTTACCATGCTTTCAATTGGCTGATGGTGACTGGCAGTGGAATCCAGGATGCGCATTTCGTCCTATTTGAGACTCGTCACTGGATGTACTTGTATTCCCCAGTGAGTGGTTGTGTTCCATCGAGGCTCCAACCCAGTACCCTAAAGTCTCTAATACCAAAGCGTTATTTACTAGACCAATTGGGCGACAAGAGCCACCTCTTGTGCAACGGGTTTTATTAGTTATTAAGTGGTCTAGAGGATAACACCTTATCGTTTGAAACTATAGGTACTGGGTTCGAACCACAGTGGGAACACAATCACTCACTGGGGGAATGCAATTACATCCAGTGACGAGTCCGAAATAGGGAGAAATGTGCATCCTGGATTCAATTTTTAGTCACTGTCAACCAATTGACTTCAGGTTAAATGACCAGACATCGTCGAAACATCTGCACAAGGAGTTGACAGGTCAACCTGAGACCGAGCACTTCAGTCCAATCAATGGACGGGGAAATGTAAATTGAATTAAATATCTACTGTACTTTCGTTTCGGAATACTTGTATGGTTAGAATGGAGGTGGTTAATGACGACCTAAATTTCTTTAGGTAGTTGATTTTGTGTTACGGGTGCAATCATATCAGATATTACGTTTGACTGTTTTAAAGGTGTTTTATCAACTTTTTCTAAGCACCTAGGATATCTGTTGTTACATTTTCTGTGTTATGCATGAAAACACCTCGTGAATTCTCTTATCCTCAATCAAATTTACTGAAACCAAATCAATGCTACATAATACAGTATCAAAGGTGAACATACGTGAAACGTGATTCGTTGTATCTTTGTAGTCAATGTTTTTAACCTTACCTCAGTGATCCAGTATGCATTTATTATGTAATTATTTTATCATTGCCTTGGGTTCCTAGTGGAACATAGGGTTTTAGCAACATACCTCTACTTTCTTCTATGCCATGCTATCCTCTTCAGCTGGGTTCATGGTTACCCAAACTCTCTCGTCTCCTCCAACCCACACGATCTCCTCCATGTCACCCTAGGACGACCTATCTATTGCTTCACATTGGGATTCCTATCGAGAGATCACCTGCATTGAGCGCGATATCATTCGATGGCCTCCTCAAAGTATGTATTATGTGATAAATATCAGTGACCCTACGCTACATTTTATTTTACTAATTTATCTATGTTAAGATATTTATTGTTCGGGTACAACAATCATATTGTGCAAACTGCTTATAAATTCGCGCGTTTCTACTACATTATATTTTGATCGATGAATTCAAACAAACAAACAAATTCATATTAATAGGATGTATATAGAAATGATATTGTGTTGTATAACAAACAGTTAACTTATTACTTATAGATAATTATGGTGATAAACAGACATATGAAGGTGAAGTAAAACAAAAAAATTAATTATTTATTCATAGTTACATCCAGTCACATTGTACATTGTTAAGATTTTTGTTCATTATTGGGTTGCACATCAAAGTTAGTTACATTACATAATACACATAATGTAGATGCATAACTAACTCTTAAAAAGTCCTAAATTGAATTTTTTAGAAAGTAAACTTATATATGCATATATTCTTTAATTTCATTAGAATGCATACAATAAAAGAAACAGGATTATGCAAGTTTTGATCAGATAGTACTATCGTTTATTATTATCCTTTGTGTTCCGAATGGAATATAGGAAGGGCTTCAGCGGGACGTCCTTGTCTCACCCTTGTTCTCTTCAGTCCTTTTTAGCTGTACTGACTGAATTCGCTTTAAACATACATTGTAATAATCATGAAGCTAACTTAGGCAGTAAAATGTTTCCTCTGAGGTTTAAGGCAGCATCCTCAATTTATAACCTCCTGTACTAACTATATTCAAAATTATGAATTTAAATTACTGTAAATTGCTTAGGTTGTATAAATAGAATGACTTACATGTGAATAATAGAAAAACTAACTTAAAATATAAATCAGATTAAACTTTTAGATAGTTTATAAAGAATACCAATTGTATCTATATAAAATATTTCTGAGTTTTATTTGGGCGGACAGTTTAGAATAGTACAAATTATTTGTATTTGTCATGGAAGGAAATGTAACACAGAAAAAACTTTTATAACAGTTCAAAAAAATGACTGTATTCATTTCAGAGATTTGTCAAAGTTGAAGAGTGAATATACTTCGTCGGTTGTAGAGTGATCTGTAGCCAAGTGAAACGTCGGGGTTCGACTCTCGCCTGACGCATAGCTAAACCTTACACAATAGAACTTCTTTTGCATTTTCTTCGCCTTACTGACTGTCGTACCAAAGGGTAGTTAGAAATTGTTTGAATGTGATAAAGTAACTCACTTCACTACAGTCTGTCAACAAAACTACTAATTATTATATCCTCGGTACTGTCCTGTTAATTTTTCAAGGTAAATGGGAAATATTTATTGCGTAATGACTCTAATTAAGAAGTTTCAATGTTTTATCCGGGTTTCGTATATGCTAAAAAAGTCGCTGATTTGTTATTCCTTATCTTCTTTACATTTCTGAGGCAAAATATTTCGATCTTTAGCAGGGAAAACGAACTTCTTCAAGATACACACAATCCTTGTGATTAAACACGTCACTTATCTTGAGTACTAGACTCATTGAAAATTCACTTTTTACCACTCAGTCTAAAGGAAAGTGCCACCAGCATTTTTTAGAATTGTAAACCATCGATTATTACTAAATACAGTTGAGTCAGCTGCCATCATAATTTCTCAGCATAATCTTTGCGTTCAGAAAAATCTTTGTTCGTGTTCTTTCTTTCCTCATGGTCATCACCTTCAACACAAATTCAACTGGAATAGTTTTCTGTCGTGGTAACACCGGAGGCGCCATCATCAGTAATATTATGATTAGTACTATTATTATTATCATGCTCCGTTTCAGTTAGATATTTCATAAAGCCAAATACTGTGTTCTCTAAGAGACAATAGTTAGTTTTTCTAATCTGTCTCTATATGCATACATAATCTTTATACATACCGACAAAAATTAGCTAGCTAGATTAGATAGACAATTGCATGGATTTATTATTGTAAACCCCTTACTATTCACTAAGTCATTCATTTGGACATTAGTTCTATTTACCACATTGGTATCAGATGTCTATGTTGAATAGTTTTATCGCGTAATTTAAAAACAAAAACAGTATTCAGAAGAATAATCGTTTTGAATAACTTCTTCTTTAGGCTTTACGTTTAGAAACCCATGAAAGAATATCATGTTCTATCTGGCCAGTGTGTCCAGTAAAGGGCTAATCAAAATCATATATCAGAAACTCTACTGGGGTAACAGTATAAAGTGGATTTCTGGTTTCGACTGCCGTTTAAATGCATATATATATAATATCAATGAGAGTCATAATTATAAATATGTTATCAGTGCTTGAACAAGACTTATTAATGTAGTAGGACACGTAAGCACTGTATAAATCCTCAAATATTAGTTTGTAGAGATTTGATTTTTTTAAGTTTGACCATGGGTCTATATCAGTTAAAGAATTAATGAAAATCAGGGTGTAATAGACAGCTGTTTCTTCTTAGTTTGGGACTTACTGTTAGTATACCTCCAGTGGGGTTCAAAAACCTGTAACTGAATAAGTACTCACAAACAAACATATGGAAATTAATCTGATGTTTACTAGCGACTGTAAGAAGATACCTGGAGTTCCAGTGAGAAATCAAGACCAGCAGGGTCCACCAAGTCAGGTAAGATAACAGTTACCCGCCTTAGACATTGTCTGGAGGTTGAGTTATGTTTATCGTGAACTGGATGAAGCTGAAATTTACGGGAAACTGAGTCCTGTAATAGTGACTGAATGGTGTACGAGTCCGCTTTCTAACCGGAAGATACCGGGTTCGAACCCAAGTGGATTTGTAGCATCGATGAGTTCTAAACTAAAACTAAAGAATTGTCCAGTACTCCATGGTTGGTTTTCAATTGTTCTCTAAATGATATCAATTATTAGGCAAACTTGAAACTATATCATTCGTTTCCGGTGATTTGTCTTCACTATATTTATTGTTTATTACATCTCCCTGTTTAAATAATATGATGATAAATTACAGTGATCTAGGATTTGTTTTTTTATTTCTCGTACATAGTAAGAGTTTCTGACTTGTGAAGCCAGAAATTAAGATCTAGGCAAAAAGGCCGCAGAATGTCAAATGAACAGTGATTCTACTGAATTTGAATCATAATTGCGTACTTGTAGATATCTAATGTGGTTAATCTGAAAATGCATTGGTGGTTAAATAGCTGAATGCTCACCAACTACCTGGGTTTGAATCCCAGTAGACTCACTTTTAAACCTCACCTAGTTAACTGGATGGTAGTAAATACAGTAAAGAGGGAAAATTAGGCGTGAGGCTAGCAACCTCATTCCGAAGAAGTAAATTGCCACACCGTTGAAAATTCAGAACTGAAGCTTGGCGCCCTGTGTCCCATTCAGAATGCAAAGTAATGAAAAAGCTGTTGTATGAAGTATATCTTACTGTGAACATGGTTACAAACTATGCGAAGTTGTAGACGTCTGTGTAGATTTTCTCACAAATCAGAATCAGTTAGTCAGTTATTAAGAACCGAGGGACACTGGACGACTGTTTTTGGTCTCAGTTTGTAAATTCTTCAGAATTACGCACCGATCACGCTAACCTAGGACAAAAACCACAATCTATCTAGTATCCTTCGCTTTTCAACTATTCTAGACTTTTCAAGAGTTGTTTTGTAGGTATTTGATTTGTTTCAAGCCGAACCATGAAATGACATCTTTGAGATAACCATTGAAAACTAACCAGCCAGTTTTGGACAACCGATTTGTTAAGTACGCACTCACAATTAGGGTTCGACCCCAGGATCCTCCGCTTACAGGATAAGGTGTTAAAACATTCAGCTGCTGTAACTTCACTCAATGTCACAATTCGTAATTTTAGGGCAACCACTAACCAGTGCCATCGGCGAGTATTTGTTCTCACTCTTGACAAGAAGGACCCCATAGTAGAACTGCAGGTAATTTCGTCCTGCAGCCGGTCACCCCTTGGTTTTTAATGGTTCTTTAACTTGAAAAAATATGTGCTACAAGGTTAACACATAAACTAACGATTCAACTTTCTTAATACATTATCATAAGTAGGTTATTAAGTAATCTGGAATAAAATTTTAGGAGTTTGTATTTTGTAATATATTCACAAAATTATGTTTAGAGAGGAGAAGAATGTGATAATTTAAGGAGTTATTGAATGAACAAAAACCTAATCTACCTAAATTTATAAGCTAAGCTTTAACAGAATATTCATTTGCATTGAATGATACTCAGATTAAAAATGCAGCATATTCACCAAAGTACATACACACTGATCAGTAATTTCTATGTTTTAAATTGTTTCGACTCTCTGTGAGTTAAGTCAGACGGGATAGACGAATGAACGGAACTGTTGTGTCTGGTGTTTAAAGAACTATTGATCCCCGTAAGTGATACCCAACTACTTACATTCATTGATCAGTAGTATATGGCATCGTGTAACTATGTTCACCTTCAGAATTACCATTTATAGTATCAAATGGATCACATTTAGTCATATGAATGATTTCGCATGAAATTTCACATCGAACTGTGCAGTTTATAAGTCGAGAATTAATTTGCAAACTGCGAATTTTTCATCGAATAAGGTGTTATTTAACAATGCACTATTATGCATTTAATGATAATAATGGCGTTAAACTGTCCGTATTTGTATATATCTATATTTTCCAATTCTCAAGTTTCATTTTATTTCACATTATGCACTGCGTTTTATTTGACTGTATGGTTGTTCTGATAGTCAGGCTAGGTGAGAGTATAAAACGCAATACAATGTACATTTTAAATGAACATAAGACATATAACACATATCTGTGTGTGTGTGTGTGTATGTTTATATGTTTAAATTTTAACGCAAATAATTTCGAACATTTATACAGTTATGTTCCTTTGATAATTTTGCATAAATAAACAATGAATCCGATTGCAGTGTAAAATAATATTATTTTTATTTTATATTGTCTCAACTATACATTTAAATGTGTACGAGGCGAGATTGAATTCCGATACTTAGTAATGATAACAAAGAAAGGCACTACCCAAAAAGAGTTGAGAACGTCGGTGGCACAGTGGTTAGGACTCTCGACGACCATGCACATGGTCCGGGGTTCGAGCCCACACCGGCGCACACTAGATATCTATGGTCGGCCTGCGAAATTTGGGCTACCGATATCCACGCTGAAAATTCCATACTTGTACCAAAAATACAGTGTGGAATCAAGCTGTTACCAAAAATAAAAAAATAAAAAATAAAAATAAAATAAAAAACTACCAGCCTAGCTTAATATAAAAGAAGCTATTTTAATCAAGTTTTGGTTTGTAAGGATTTGCTAAGTAACAGGATTTCATCATGAGCTGACATTAGTTAGAGAACCATTGGAAAACCTAGGAGTACTGGACAGTCGTTTCGTCCTAGTTTGGGACTCTTCATCAGTACTCAACCAACGGGGGTCGGTACCCCGGACTTTCTGGTTACAAGGTGAGCTCGTATACCATTAAGCCACTGGAACTGTATCGAATGGCCCATGGATTCCAACTTCTGCCAATTCTTTGAGTTTGTGCGATACTTGACGTCGAACGATGAGTGTGACAACCACCAAGAACTCACAAAAATCTATCATACAGATATCAGACAGGTACCTCAAAATGAGTGGTTGTTTTTAATGCAAAATACGACCCAGTTGGGTCCATGATAGAATAGAACAGGAGTAATCTTAGGTAGCATAATGTAAACGACTGTGCCGGAAGTTGAGGGCAGTTAAGAATAAGTTGTTTTTTGTACACAGTTGAAGAAGAAAGTTAAAATTCTCGGAGAAGCAACAGTGTAATCTTAACTAACTGTGGGACGACTCTCTTCAGTGAGCAGACACTTGACATGTACAATGAAGCTCAAGAACCACGGTAACTGTTAAGTATATTCAGTCTAAAAGGCTGGTTAGCTAGTTATACATTTTTACCTGAATTATATTCCATTTATATGTAATTAGGGATAACGGAAATAGGCCTTCCATTATTTTGAGAGGAAATATTTTCTATCGATTTACTGTACTTATTATTATACATATTCCTAGATTTATTAAAGGTATCCGAACTAATGCTGTTCATTGAATCACCAAAGAATCGTCTGCCATTAATTGCTTTTATAAATCTACTTTTCATCTGATTAATTTATTTTTAAATCTTTACTTATTTTTATAAGTTATATTTGTAAAATCTCAGCGAAATTGAAATGATTTATTCCAACGTATCGTTCGGCAATCTGGTCCGAACTTCTTCAGGGAAATTAATCGAAATTAACATAACAAAGTTTATATATAAAGGGACACCTCTTGTTTTTTAAAAATTTTAACATTATGTGAATTTTTGTTTTAAATACAATATGCTTCAACATTCAATAGTGTTTCTAAATTGTTTTTTGTTTTTGTTGATGATGAAATCGATTACTACACATAAACATCTAAGAATTATTTGTTTGTTTGCATTTTCAGTAAGAAAAATGCCTCTAGGTGTAACTTTTGAGTAACGTTTTCCATTAGACTTTTATGAAAGAGAACTATTTATATTTCAACCGTTTTAAATTATCAGCTTGTCGACTTTGGTAGAATGAAGCTTCATATTTCAAAGCGTTCATTATTTAGGGCGTTTAGTTATTGCATAACTTGATGAATATCATTTATTGATCATAATCGTAACAAGTGTGCATCGGCGGCACAGCGGTAGAATCCTGGCCAACCACGCAGGTGGTCCGGGGTTCGATCCTCAGCCACCGACGCACTCCTTTACCTCTCTGAACCAGTAATAAGCCTAGTAAAGAGGCATGGTTAGGTATCAAGCTAGCAATCCAATCTCGTAAAAGTAAATACCACTGCTACCGAAAATTCAAGCCTTTATCTTGAAGCCCTATGTCCTACTGGGAACGTGAAAAAAAAATAGTAACAAATATGAGCACAACACAATCTAACATTTGACCTTAATAACCTGATTACATATACATGATTGTTATAACTGAAACGAGAAATAGTGGATGTCTCTAGAATAAATTATGCATCATTTCTGTTACACGAATTATTACTATCCCCTTGGGTTCCGTGTGGAACATTGAATATCGAAAGCACTTCTACAACGTATCTTCTTATTTCTTTTTCAGTCTTAACAGCCTACCTAGATTCAAACATTTTGTGCATGTCCCATGTCCTCATGCTTATTCTTGCTTTCATTGGAAGAACACAAATCGGCTGATTGCCTTCCCAATGGCTTTTACCAGCTGGTGTCATTTGGTCTCTCCGATTCCAGTGAAGAAAAGGTTTGCTCTTTATATTTTTGTTGTGCTTTGAAGTTTCTATAGTGACTAGATTGAAATAATTGCCTCGTCTGTCCCTTAAAGTATGGTGGAGGTATGTAGATAATACATTCATAGTACCAAAAACTCAAGATATAAACAGATTTTTTGAAACTATCAGGCGGAATCAATTCAGTTCACTTATTACTTGAAAAGTCTTGAAAGGGGGGGGTTCCTACAATCCTAGACTGCATCATGAAAAAGCAACAAGATAGGTGGGTGGGCACTAGTGTTTTATTTCTGATTACAGCTTGATTCCACACTGTATTTTTGGTACAAGTATGGAATTTTCAGCGTGGATATCGGTAGCCCAAATTTTGCTGGCCGACCATAGATATCAGGTGTGCGCCGGTGTGGGCTCGAACCCCGGACCATGTGCATGGTCGGCGAGAGTCCTAACCACTGTGCTACCGACGCACAACCCACCTTTATAAACTGATATTTAGATTTCAGTTCATCAAAACCTGTGTCAGTGAGAATTGGATTATTGAAATCTTCAAGTAGTGGGGCAAAAAACTAAACAATGTCAAAGAAGCTTTGGCACTTAGTAAGTAAGCTGACAAATTATTCAAGAAGTAAATAGGAGATTGTCAAAGAAAAAGAAAAATACGAACAATAATAAAGATCTGTATAACAAGCATACACAGTAAGGTGACATCGGGAAAATGGAATTTAAGGATCAACTGAGATAATGTGTAATAGAAATGGTTCAGAATCTGCCCCGGACATCTGGAAAATTATACTGCTCCTACGACAAATGGAAAAGAATAAAGAGAACTATTGTTTAGTAACAATTGATATGATTGACTAATAATAAGCTGGATTCGAAATTTCATCTGGTACATTACACAAATTATTATGGAAGCATAGCTTTGAAATTTGGTGGAATAACATTAACCTTGAACATTTGAGGAATATCTATTTGTAAGAAAATATCGAACAATACCAAAATATTGTAAAAAAAATCAGGTAAATGTAATTAAATTAGCAAAGAGTCCCACTCAAAATCAGAAGAATATTTAAAAGATTTGAATAAAGCAACAAGAATACATTTCGCGGAATAAAATGGTATCATCCTTTATTTCGTTGGCTTTTTGTCAATTGCTTACAGCCAAAAGAAATTATTAAGTTTATCGAAAGAAACAACATTAACATACTTGTTTTGGTTTGTAGGGACTTGATTGGTTACAGGATTTCATCATGAATTGACATCAGTGGAGACTGAATTCTATCAGTCAGGTTTGCAACGTGGCCGCTACAATCCTATAGGAGGTCAGTCGCGATCCGGAATAGCTCAGTGGTAATGTCTCTGAGTGCACTTCTCACTGGGTGACGCGGGTTTGAATCTCAGAAGGGATATGAGTTCCTTCAACGTTGCAGATACGCCTTGGGACTGGTGGGTGCCAACTAGCACGAAACCTAGGTTCAAGGCTTCCTACCGACTGCCTCCAACTATCTAATATCATCAAATAAATTTTTTTTTATTTTTGATATACAGCTTGATTCCACACTGTATTTTTGGTACAAGTATGGAATTTTCAGCATGGATATCGGTAGCCCAAATTTTGCAGGCCCACCATAGATATCTAGTGTGCGCCGGCGTGGGCTCGAACCTCGGACTATGTGCATGGTCGGCGAGAGTCTTAACCACTGTGCCACCGAAGCACAAAATCCGTGATGGCGAGCTACCTCGAATGGTGGCCACATTGCAAACCTGGCTGATAGAATTCACTCTGCACCAAAGAAAGGACTAGACTAGTTACTATATTTTTTTTTATATTTTTGATTACAGCTTGATTCCACACCGTATTTTTGGTACAAGTATGGAATTTTCAGCATGGATATCGGTAGCCCAAATTTTGCAGGCCCACCATAGATATCAGGTGTGCGTCGGCGTGGGCTCGAACCCCGGACCATGTGCATGGTCGTCGAGAGTCCTAACCACTGTGTCCAATGAACATACCTGCACAGTTCAATTCTAAACAAAAATCAATATATGCATGCAGCGCTCATAATAATAATCCCTTTATCCGAAACAATAATAATCATAACTAGTGGAATCTTTTGGAGTTAAGCAATCAGATGAAAGAGCAGATGAAAATATTCAGTCACCGGGGCAAGTAAAGGCTGATAACTGTTTCTTTCTGAGCACATAAATCGGGTTTGAAGCGTTTGATAGTGACCGCTTCGGCCAACTTGAGGAGAACTATACTCTTTTGTCTATTGATAATTTTGAACGATCTTGCAACATCCACCTCATAACCCGTGCCAAGGAGATCCCTGGCGATGGCGCTGTTTGTTCCTTTGAGATGTAGTCTTTTCGGTACATGTTCAGAAAACCGGAGTTCTTCTCTCCTTTGTGTTCTGTCTGTCGACTTTCGACTGCACAAAGGAGCATGTTGTCCGGTAGACGGTAACCAACTTAACTGCAGGATAGACTCTAGCCAGTGACGTACTCAGTCTTCTGTTGCTGTAGTATTTTCAGCTTTAAAATCAAGTTGAATACAGATAGACTTTTTCCCACTGTGATTTGTTTATCAGCTGAGCCTTCAGATCTTCTGTAATTGTTAATGAACCTTTGAGGGTAACTGTTGCTTTTCGACATCTTTTCGAGAAACATAAATTCTTCCTCTAATTTCTCTGTTGGGCATATTCTTCTGGCTCTATAGTATATAGTCTTGACTAGTGCTGGTTTAAAGCAATTGGGAAAAAAACTATTAAAACGTAGGTATTGTCCATTCCATGTCGGCCTTCTGTAAATTGACCTCTGGTACCATTTAATCCTGCCCAGACTTTTGTTCTTGCCTTACTCAAATTCATAAAGCGGAATAAATGTCTGAAATTTAAGAGACTGTTTGAAATGAACACTTTAACTTTTGTTTTATTTTAAACTAAAATAACTGAAATCTTAGGTTCAAAATGCCTTCGAATACAACATTTCAAATAACATTCGAAAATCCTTTTATGCAAACTGTAGGTATTGATATTCGTCAACAGTGATAACATATGCACTACCAAAGAAAGGGAAATTACTTACGTTTAATTTAAAAATGGTGCCACTATACTTCGAAATTCAATAAAATTAAATCATCAACTTTTGTGGACATAGTAATATTCTATTGCTATAAGATTTGAATCATTTCCAAATTAGATAATTTAAAAATACCAGTATTGCTTACTTCTGTATGGGTCAGAAATTTGGCGCGCCCCCGTAACGAAAAGGATTTCCAGCAGACTGTTACAGACTTTCACCAACAGCTGCCACCTTCACTGACTGGCTTCATACTGAAGATCAAATGGCTGGCCAGGCAGCCAGAAAGAATTAGCAACAAGAAATTCTGGCTGTGAACAAACCAACAGACGAGAGCCGACTGCTCAAAAAATATGTAGGAGAAATTGGAGATGGGTTAGATGTACTTCATTGAGGAGGCGTTCGAACGACATCGCGCGCAATGCAGCTCATCACTCTTATGGAATCTCAATGGGAAGTGGCGATTGGGTCAACCTAGGGTGACACAGAGTACATCGTATGCCGGGAAGGAGATGAGAGCTTGTGGGCAGTCATGGACGCAGTTGAAGAGGAGGACAGAGAACAGAACAAAGTGGAGATGTGTTGTTGAAGCCCTATGATCCATTCGGAACCCAATGGAATGATAAAATAATAAAAAGTACTTTAAAACATACCGATTCACAGTCAATTTTCATCTACGTTGAATGGATTTTTTGAAATAGATTTCTAGTGAAATTTACGTAACTGTTGTTTTAGTTTAAAATAATTTAACTGGAAATTAAGTTTCTGTTAAAATCGTTGACAAATAACCATTGAAAACTAGAGAATTAGTTGAGCAACAGTCTACTTGTTTCTTTTTCTATTTCTTTGAGATAACTTGCTTATTCCTGTCATTCCTGGACAACACTCCTCCTTGATACACCCATTACAATCGTATTTAATTACTTGATTTTATTTGACGTTGCTGTAAATTGAATCACATCTTTAATGAATGCTTATCGATCTGAAGTTATTGACTCAAGTTTTGGTATTCCATAGTTTCTAAAGGTTAAACATTTTTTCATATATCCGGGTAAACTTTGGAATAGGAGTGATAAAATTATAATGGTAGAGTGAATTCAAGTGCATATAAAGCGACTCATCAAGACAACATACTACTCATCATACCTGCATTATGCTGTACACAAACTTATTGACTGATATGAGTGGTTAGACAGCTTTCATATCAATCTGTAGTGCTTGCTAGCTGGATCGAATTAATCTAAACACAAGATGGAGGTTTCACTGGTTTGGAGTGGAGTTCATCAATAATGAAACCAACTTAACTCAGCTTATGAGGCTCAGTTAGTTCAAATTTCAGTGAACTGTTATTAAATTTCAGGATTTCATCATGAGCTGACATTAGTTAGAGAACCATTGGAAAACCTGGGAGTACTGGACAGCTGTTTCGTCCTAGTTTGGGACTCTTCAGCAGTACGCACCCACCGGGATTCGAACCCAGGACCTTCCGGTTACAAGGCGAGCTCGTATACCATTAAGCCACTGGGACCTGATCCAATGGTCCTTGAATTCTAACTTCTGCCAATTCACGACATAGCGCGACCGCTAGCCAATGTCTTCGGCGAGTATTTGTCCTCACACCCGACCAGCTGCACCCTACTGGTTATTAAATTGTATCAGTTCTTCAGCCGTTTGCTATTTATACAGTTCAATGCGAAATTCTAACTGGCGGTCGAAAGAAGAATCGCAGGTGCATGATTGCATATACTGCTGGCTTGGCTATCTGATCTGAGTCAGACTGGGTACACCTCTGATAAGCTCAGCCTTAAACGAGCAAAACGTCCATCTGATGTTTATATCACATCGATATGGCTAACAAGTCCTACTAGTTCGTGTCAGTCGTATCCAACTCTCTATATCACTTAATCAGCTGTATATGTCATCATGCATTTATGCATGCTTTCTTGGATGAAATTTATGGTATCAAGCAGATCACATATTACGTGTGATCTGAATTATATTGGCTTCCACAGTAAATGATACTGAAAGCTGACCTTGAACTTTGTATATTATAAATCGTAAATTAATTTAGAAATCACTAACATGATTCAACTTATGAGACTGATCATTCTGTGCATTTGAAATTTTGAAATTTTGCTAGTAAATTAAGATCAGAGAAAAAATATGTTGGAGATCATTTTAAAAAAATGTTTTTTCTCTTGTTTCTGTTTTGTTCAACATTAAATAAATAGTTGTTATAGCAACGATTACTGATTCTTTTAATCTTAGTATAATAATGAGACATGGATGACGATAGAGGGCGTGTTGCCCGACAATTCAGATGCGTAAGTTAGCTAAAACTCGAAGAAAACCATTCTAGATCATCTGAAAAGCTTAGAAAATCAACTGACTTAAGGACATGAGCAATAAGTTAGTGGTCATTCTATAAACCCACATAAGGAAGCAAATAGTTGTTTTACATGTGGTTATTTAAATGGATAAAGTTACCGAAAATCTCCTAAAAGCTTAACAGTGCAGTAAAACAGTATTCAACAACGTATATTTTTCATTCTAAGACTGTTAGCTAGATAATGCGAATATCTTAAGATGTCATCTATGCTTACATGTCTCCTTATTGCTCAGTGTCTAGCTGAAATACACGAAGTAAGCATAAGTAACTAATTTTTACAGACTTGACACCCTTCAATTTTTTAAGTGAGCTGAGGCTTTTAATGTTTCAAATTTTTATTGTTTATTTCATGTTATTCCTTCATTTTCCGAGTGGAACATAGCGCTTTAAGCTAGAGCTTTGAATTTTCACTAGCAGCGGTTTTATTTTTGCTAGTCGAGATTGTTCGCCCCATGCCCTACCTTCCCTCTTTACCAGCCTTACAGCCGGCAATCGAATCTCGGACCTTTGGCACGGCTACCTAGTGTTCTAACACTGAATCACTGATGCTTATGCTTCAGATAGAGTCAGCCTTTCTTTCAGCGTAACGTGAATGCTCACTAAAGTGCCTGTTAAAATATGGCGAGGTGCGTTTTATTATTATTATTGCTATTCCCTTGGGTTCCAAACAAAACCTATGGCTTCAACGGTGCATCACCATTTCACCCTGTTCTTTGTAGTCTTCTTTAGATGGCTCCATTTTTGCGCATAAACTTACATCTATAGTGTACAGTTTGTGATTTCAATTACGATACTATATTCTATCCACGTCCTCACGTTTTCCTATGTGCCAGCGCTGTACACGGTCAAAGACGAACAACATTGTATTAAGATGCACAATAAAAAACTTGAAAAGATGCATTCTTAATAAAATCGAATTTCAAAAAGCGCAAGGCGAATGCAAAAAGCATGTATCCGCGTAAACTGTGTGTGACAAATGAAAAGCAACGTTAAGTTATACAACTGCAAATATTCCACAGCTATGTATAAAATTAGTTTTTGTAAGTGTATAATATGCATACACGAATTAGTTTTATAATATATATAGGGATATAGGGATACCACACACCTCCTCCCTATACAATCTTCTCCCCTTCGTGTTCCTATCGAGGGCCTACATTAGCGCGTGATGTTATTCAACATACTCCTCAGTGTAAGTCCAACATTAAGAGGCTGACGGAGATATATTTCGGGACCAAATCATAGTGCGAGGTGATTTCTCAGCTAGCTAGGAATCGTACAGGAACGAACGAACGACCGTGACACAATGGAGTACCCAATGGTGTGGATGTTTGACCGGAAGACTTCAGCTAAGCAAGCTGACTTAAACAGTGAGGGTCAGCATCTAATGTTCAGTGATGAGTGCTGTGGCCAATAATTTTAGGGAACTATTTACTGCTACAAACCCATCTCCATTATCTTCGGCATATCTGTTGAGTGGTAGATCCTTGTGTGACTTGTTTCATAACAGAATCTCCCATCGCTTATTCCTCCTGATTAGCTAACCTTCAGTAATGGGTGGAATCGTTTGTTGATAAAAGTGTGCAGGTCACTTTTGAAAATGCTTTTAGTGACGCGAACTCTACATCTGCAAACCTTACAGAAGCTTTGATTGAACATAAGTGCTGAAGATCTAAGTCTTATCCCTTATATCTGTTTACTACAGATTGCCACACTGATTTCAGACTAATCGTGATCTATCTTGCTTTTTCAGTCCTACCTTTGACATCTCCAAAAGTGGTGCTTGTTATTAAAATGGTGTTGCCTAGTTCAAGCATTTGAAAAAGGTAACTCCCTTATGAATTCTCCCTTTTGATTGTAATTGATGCAATTTGCTGTTGGCTAGGTATCTACATTACCTTTGTCTTCCCTATGTTCACTTGCTGTCCCGCATTATCCTCCTGCCTCTTCTACGATCTTGTTGGTTTTCACCTGCATATCTGCGGGGTTTGTGTAACATTATACATAAACTACCCGAGAGGTCCTGATCTTACAGTTTCTTATCGCCGACTCAGTATGAAGCCGTCCTCCTAATTTATACACAGTCTTTATCATGATCCAGTCCACCACAATTAGAAATGTCCTCGGTGTCTTCACTTTAAAGGCTTTGTTGAGCCTTCTGTCATTAATCATTCACCTTAAGACTATTACTTAAATGATGGAATATCTACACAAAGATATGTGTTTATGTTGGGACAACTGCTAAGGGTATCATGTCAACTGCTAATATTTCATGTCAAAGGTGAAGAACTTCTAGCCTAATTAAACCATTGATTGTTCTAAGATTTGCAGAAGATACACGACTAATGTGTTTATCATAATTCAATGATTTTCAATCATGCTTGCCTACTACACGCTCGGTGCGGATGTGATTTATGGTTGAAAAGCTCCTAGACCTCTCTTACTTCACTGGCTGAACGTAAATCCAGAAAACAGGAGATTTTGGGCCAAAGGGGATCAACTTCACCTTGTAAAAAATAAACAAAATCATTTCCACTGAAACTTAGAAAACCTCAGCCTGTATGTTTCACTTGTAATGCAGAAAAATGAGGGGAAAATCAAATCACAACATATGATGCATATGGTGGTTTTGTATTCGTGAATTTGAACAGTTCTATCTGCAGAAATTTCACTACTACTTTAAATAATATCCTGATTGGTGTCAGCTAAGAAATGTAAAGCTAGGGGAGCTTCGAGGTTTTGACATCAATGTCAACTGATGGTTTCATTTCTTTGAGTCCTGAGTGGCACATAGTGCTTAAAGCTTGAATTTTGAACTTGCGATAAAGAGGATATCATTTCTAAGGAGTGGAATTGCGAACCTCACTCTCAATCTTTTCTCTTTCCCGAATTCACTACTAGATATGTGAGGTTTAGGAGTGTGTTAACCGGAAACAGATCGCGGGTCACGTGAGGCGTCCTTGACAGGAATTCTATCATTGAAATAAAGGAGCGCAATAACAAAAATAAACCCATCAATCATTAAAAGTTAGAATACAAGACATCTATGGATAAATGACCAATTGCACCAATCATATTTAAGATTACCGGGATATTTCGAATGATTCAGTATTCACACTCATCACAGAGGCCGCGGACTGTTTGCAAATTAACAGTCCAAAAAATACTCAAAGGTCAGATAATCACTCATTATTTCAAAGCACCGAATATCACAGTGAAAACATCACTAACCAACCACTGAAACAAATCATTCAATACATATTGACAAATATCAATACTGTCATTTTACGATGTGCATATTTCAGTGATTGGTAGATGTACTTCAGAATAACAGGACGGTCGAGTAGTAAGTACTCCAAGCTTCCATAAAATCAAATATACTATCATTCCTGTCAGTTATTATGTGATCGACAAATTCTTATGAATTTAATCCGTATAAACACATATTAGGATAATACAAAATGTGAAAACAGGGTAATATAAGTACTTAAACTGTATCGACCAAAAAGAATTATTACTCAGTTCAATTATCATAAATTAATAAATCCTGTATAAAATTCCTAGTGTCATCTTTGGCTTAATGGTAGAACAGTAGTCAACCACACATCTAGTTCGAGTTCGATTTCGGGTCGACACATTCCTAAACCTTTCTTAGTCAGTAGTTAACCCTGTTAATAGCAAACGTTGGACGTGAGGCTACCACAATCACCTCATAAAAGACAAAATCATCACTGATTAAATCTCAGAACTCTAGTTTGGTGCAGTATATTCCACTCACAATGCACAGGAATGAATAAAATCCTACAAATCACATCCAAGTAACCGCTATGATGATGCTGGTTAAACCTAATACAATTTTTCTAAAAATAATATGGTCATAATCAATTCATATAAGTTTGAATATCTGAAAATTCTGTTTCAGTCACAAGCTTGGTAATCCCCTGTACTGTACTGTGATTTTTGTAGTACCAGTTTGTCTCATTTCACGGCGTCCAGCTTTTATTTTCCAGTAGTGGTGGTATTGTTTATTCCAGGTTAATTTGCCAGTATCATATCCAAACTCCTCTCATCTCTGGGTTTATCATTTACCGGTGAATGAGGTGTAGTCCAGGAGTTCATCAGTTGTGAACCGAACGTGCATTTCCCATTTGGTTAACATTCATCCAACCAGTAAATCACCGAAACATTAACTTAGTTATTCTTAATATATATTCAAATTAAACCCACTAGTAAAAAATAAATGTAACGGATTAATTAGATTTATTATTTTTCTAAATGGAGTAGTTTAAATTAGTTTTGAGAAACACACACATGTATTTTCACTTTTTTGAGAAAAAAGACAAAACCACTTGGATTTTGGCTTTCCCTGTAAACATTTTAGATCGTACGATTACTTGCGTCATATACGTAATAAAGTGTCTATCTGTAGGTTCTTAACTGTCTACATGTGTGTATCGTATAGATATAAACATATTCGTATCTTTTTTCTGAAAATCAGACCATACTCCACGACTTTGAATATTCAATGAAAGAATACAATTTTGATTCGCCTCTACAAAGAAGTACATTGAAAGGAGTGTCTTCGCAACTGATTAAACTTTATATTTATATGTACCGCTTTTGTTTTGTATATGCAATTGGTTCAAACAAAATCCAAACATATTTTAATTCGATATTTAAAAATGTATGCTTTTTTATCGTCCTACAGTGGTAAGACTTTATGAAGTTGAAAAAAAAGTATTATAAGAAACAAAGTCGCTGACCAAATACTACTGTTTTTACTTAGGTTTTCAGAGTACTAACTGAAGTTTATTAGTGAAAACATAGATTTAAATAGATAATTTTAATGTCATACGTTATAGTGATGTGTTAAATATTTTAATTCCATTGATCTTCTCTACTATTTAACACACATTGCCAAGGTCATACAATTGCATTACAATGGTAATTTATCCATTTTCTAGCGTCCCGCGTGTTACATACATTTCTGAGATTAAAAGTTCTCGTGGATGTTGTATTTATTGTTCTTACATGGTGAGATTGCTACTCTCACGCCCAGCCTTCCTTCTATTCCAAGCTTACTGATGATTAGTAAACCAGGGGGTGTTCAAGAGTGAGTGGGTGGGAAACCAAAGTAGGAGCTCCAACATGGCTGGAGATAATTCTACTCTCAAACCTCTGACATACCACCTGTTTTGCTGATGCCCTAGAATCAGAACAGGATCTTGTGAGAGTAATCTTCATCCAAAATGGATACTCACTAGGATTTATTGACAAGAATATCAATTTGAAAGTTCAAGTAAACGAAATATTACTTGTTCTAAATTCGAGACTTCAGATGAAAGTGGATTTCAAAGGGAGACTTAACCTTCGATAGCATTAAAAGAAGAAATTTATGGTCTTTGAGAAGAAAATTCTTCACAGCAATGTTAAGAGTAGTGTTCTCTAGTCGTCATTTAGCCCCAGAAGCCTTAAGGACAACATCTCGTGTCTGACCACTTCCGTGAGCATATATCGATCTACCTCTCCATGGTTTGTTCCCAGCAAGAGTTTCTTCTTGCTTATTCTTTCTTGCTAGGCAGTTATTCGATACTTTGTATGGAGCCAGCGAAAGCAGCTGTTGATAAAAGTTCACAACAGTCTGCTAGAAATCCTTTGCGTAACGGGTGCGCCACGTTTCTGACCAATATAAAGGAAATGACTGACTTCACATTTGTAATGAAAATCTGAATCTTGTTCTTTATGCTGAGGTGGAGTCCAGGAGATTTCTAGACTTGTTTCAGGTTGATGAAGGTGTATCTTGCCTTCGCGATTCTAACTGACTTTAACATCTTCATCCATTCCAACTGCCTGTGGTTGAAACCGTGCTTCCTAGATAGGTGGAGGAAATAGCTTCTTTCAAATCTCTCCTGTTGATAGTGACTGGTGCTATTTGTTGTTGCTGTTGGTCATTCATACTTCTGACCAACATATTTAACCTCTAATTAACTTATTATTATTATTTTAGTCACTTCAAATCATCAAAACTTAGAACTCTTGCACAGCATGTGCTGCATGTTTTACTGTTCTTGTGCACACCTAAACTTTCGTTCTTGACTCTAGTTCTCTTCTTTTAATTCTTCCTTTATTCAACTGCGTGATACTAATGGCTATCATCTTCTATTTAATTAAAATATGTGAAAACTGTATAAACTGATATCTTAACTGTTTTAAGTTGTATACAATTGAAATGAACCAACAAAATAAAATGACGTCATTCTGTTTTACTCAATTCGTTCTTCTTGCCGTCTTAAAGTTCATAAACTAAAAGATATATATGAAGGACACAATGAAACACTGAATACTTGAGCTTAAATTATCTTCCTCAATAGATTGTTGATGTTGGACAAATTACAAACCGTTTAGTGTTTTAAAAATAATTTTATAACTCATACAACATTTAGCATATAACTGTAGCTAGATACTGACCATCAAGCGGGACCTTTAGAAAACTAGGAAAGCTCAGTTACTAGTCCTAAACACTTCTATCTGCGTATATCATTGAAAACAAATACAAGGTTCATACGGAAAGTTGATTGTCTGCTCGCCTAATGGAACATTTATCGTTGCTGTTGAAAAGAAGCTGAAACCAAGTTACCAAAAAGTTCAAAAACAAAACATCGCATACATTACGGATATGATGGCATTGTCAAGTTATTCACTCTCGTTAGGAGACAAAAAAACACGGATAAATTCGTGTGATTGTGTAGACTTGTGCAGTTAGAGTTTATAATCCTGGTCTCTATGTCCGGGTGGAAGTGCTGACCGCTTTAGGTCTAACATGGCAATATCTTTTACTTATTAACCATCATCATTAATATTTCATTTCCTCTCTTATCATTACTATCTTAATTAAAACTAACTATTGTCAGTACTGTGGGCTTAACTCGCCTCATAAGTATTATATTATTATTATTATTCAGTGTGAAGTTCCTAACATTTTCAGGTTCTTTCCGTGATAACTAATTGTTTATTATAGTGGTGTGAAAGAACCGTAATCTATTATGATCTTAATTCCAACCTATTATGCCTCTTCCGCGTTACCTACGTGAAGCCAACCTGTAAAGCATTCAAATATATCATTTTGTGTGATTGATTCAGTTATAGCATCACTGGAAAACAGTACTTAATAGCTATCACGCCCTAATTTGGACTCTTCATCTGTAGGCACTAATCAGCCCTGTGGGGGTCGAACTCAGAAGCTTCAGGTTTTAAGACTAGCTCACTAACCCTTGAGCAGTTAGAATGGAATCCAATGTCTTATCAATTCTAATTTCTGCCAATTCGCGATATATAGTACAACATTCATTCAATGTCATCGGTGACTATCTGCCCAATACCCAAGTTGGTGGACCCAGCTGGTCACGACTTCTGAAGAAGAACACTTCATTCAACTTCATCTTGTAGTTGGTCACTGGTGATATTAACTTTCATGTATTGGTTTGCAGGATTTTAACTGATTTCAACAATGATTTGTAGGTCACTTTAGTTAAGTCATGGGTGGACGCTGATGATGAGTCCTAAAATGGGACGAAACAGTATTCCCGGTTTTCAGTGGTTCCCTAACTAAAATCAATTCGTGATCATTCTCGAAGTTAGGGAGTGGTATTAGATGTTGTATGCTTTTCTTCTAAATATAAATTTGAAAAGATGGGATCCTAGTTTAAATGTTTTACAAAGATTCTTCCTATCTAAAATATATCTCGAAAGTCATTATCAAGTGTACTGAAACCTCTCTCAGTAATTAAAAAAATCATCACATTTTACGTCATGTGAATTTACGAAGCTTGTCTCTATTTTAGTAACGCTCGGTGTTGTAGTAAAACTAAAGTCAGACTGTTTACTCACGTAGGTGTCATTATATACAACGAGGTATAACACGCTGAGTTTTTTCAAGATGGTCTTTCTTTTTGTATCATTAGAAATGTAAATTTGACTGGGGAAGTAATAGAAGACCCTTCTTTTGAATATCTGACCAAGAAGCTGCAGGTTGTGGTCACTAAGCGTGCAAGGAGTATGAGGAAATATGACTCACAGGAAACTTAAAATGTTGGGTTAGTTTTCAATTTATTTGGTTCTTTTTCTTTATGCAAAAAATAATCAAAGCGTAATGGTGCCATTTACTATAGCAACTGTTGTTATGGCTTATACACATTCCATAAAGTCACCGAAGAATTTGTCAATATAGACAACCTTCCTGAAGTAAATATTAGATAAGGAGGGTAATTCAGTCTATATGATTGTGAATTTAGGACAATTATAAATGTACACATGCCAAGCCATGATCTTCTACATCAAATGGGGCTGGCTGACACAGGATCCGTTTGGTTAAGATTAGGGGTAATCAAACCATAAGGGCGTTAGTCATTGACTGTAGATTTGAACTGACCACGGCGGAAGGTGTAGGCTGACTGAGTGACTGTTGTGTAAGTGGCTTGAAACCACTCTCATTTATTCAGATATGTACACTTCTTGTAACCTGCAAAATTCTACTAATCTTTATGCTTCTTTCTTCCGTGTACTTCCATCCATCGTCGTTTCACGTACATTTCTTTCCCTTACATTAATGTATGATTTTATGAACTGTGCCATATTGGATTGCTTCCGATTTATTCAAAGTTCTACGTTGAAAATACAGCTTCTATAAAAGGAGATGAATAACCCAATCCACACCACAAAACGACCATAAACAATCGCTACCAACCATTTGAGGAAATATTTCAACATCTCATTAAATATTTGTAACACTGTTAATTTCTCAATATAAAAGATCATATAATATTTCATTCCAAAATGCTCAAAGCTTTAAAGTATCTCATTCTACATTCTGTTTTGACCTTTAATATCTATGATATAATTAAAATGGTCATATGGACACGAAGTGACCTTCGGTGAACTTCAACCAAAACCAAAAGAGTTTACAAAAAAAAACCTTTTTTTTAATGATTATAGATTAACAGTTTAGCAAAGAGCATTATGGAACAGAATAATTTGTGTAATGGTTGCTACCTAAAGTGACTAGCAAGTTGGCCTGATAATGAAATCGATATGAGATAACAAAATTTTATGTAATTGAATTTTTTCTTGTAAATGCGGACACAAACACACCTACATATATATGGTGTTAGTAACAACTTGAAAATAAAGTTATATAACTACCTACAATAAGTAGACACGTTTTACAGTGTTCATAAAATTTTATATAACAATTAGCGATAAGGTTCTGTCTACAATATTCTGACTTGTTAGGAGTGTTTAGTTCTGTGAGGCGGGCGATTTAACTGCAGAGCTTTCATTAATCTTCTAGACAATCTTGACTGTATCTCTGCTTGTCAAATGTCAAAGTAATTGCTCTAAACTGAATGGCTTTTTATCAGAAATCAGCCAGTGATTCAAGGAAAACGGTCTTACTTTAAACCCCTCAAAATGCTAAACAGTCAGTTTCACCTTCAGACATAAATCTGACCTAAACAAACTGGTTAGAACTCGCGAGGTGTGCAACATGGATGGCATTGAAATTGAAACCAAGTCGGAAATTAAATACTTAGGCATCACTCTATCTTCTGATCTTTCCTGGTCGTCTCATATCTTGATGATTTCTAAGAAAATATTCCGTCTTACCTTCTACATCAAGAAGTTATGACATTCTGGTATAACCCAACCCTTACGCCTACAATTCGTTAACTCCCATATTCTGCCTATTATTCTCTATTGTTCCCCCTTAGTTTTTCCTGGGCTACTGAAGGAAAAGTATACCTTATTACGCAGGATGTTAAAGGTTGTCAGCGGGTAAGCTACGTGCCACTTAACCAGCTTGTTAATATTCTGGTTGACTGGCACTTCGACTCATGTGAAAAATGGGCTAAATCCATTCTATCTAACTCACACCACCCTCTTCATTCACAACTCTCTACTTGTATCTCATCAGGCAAAACCAGAAGCCTATATAGAAAACTATATGCTCTCACTAGTAAGTACAAAAACTCAGCCATACCCTACTTAGCTCGTGTTCTCTGCGATATAGAAAGCATTAGGCGTGATACCTATAACTTATTAAATAGTCAGTAGAACAACTGGATCTCGTCTTTCCAGCTCATATCATTTATAGGTACAACGTTTTCTTTCTGTCCTTTTTTTGTTATGTGCCGTTTTGTTTCTCTCTTTCTTACAAACTCTACGTAAAACATTCTTCTTCGTTCTTTCACACTCTGTATATCTCGACCTTTTGTTGTCGCTTACGCCAGTAAATATGCTAGCATCTAATTTATAACACCTTCTAACACTCTGTTCAATTTTGTCATTGCTACTGACATGCAAATATGTTATTATCATAATGAACTGATATTTCCTTAATCCATGTAAAATTTTATTTATTGATAATGTACTAACTGGTTGCAATACTGTAGTAAAACACCGAGAATACCAATCTGTGTCACAAGTACTGTTTTGGAATAAAGCAAATTCTTATTATCAACAATACAGCAGCACTGAAAACCTACAACTGAGCTACAGATATTCCTTATAGTTTTAAAATCTTGTGAGTAGAATTTACTTAGTTAATACTCTCAAATTAGAATGAAGCAGGAACAACAGTGGTTTGTGCAGAATAATATGGTACCATCATTTATTTCGTTGGCTTCTCATCAGCTGCTGCTTACAGCTTGAATAAATTATGAGATTTATGTACAGAAAAGTTTTAACATACTTGCAAATTTTTTCATGATGTCAGTTGACAGAAAGTTCCACAGTTAGTGAACAATGCTCACAAAACTGCTCTTAAACAGTTTTTACACAGGCAGTTCGAGTTTAAACAAAATAAGTGTTTGCATACAATGGTAGAGGAGTTACGTAATAAAGACGAGAGGTATGTAAGATGCTGAGTGACCAATAAATTAGGTAACAATATAGTGAGTTCAACTGAAATCATAGAAGCAAGAGAGAAACAAAATTACAATATATCAAAGGGGGTGAGGTTAAAGCCAAAGATTACGTATTCAAACGAAAGAAAGAAAGAATAAAGACATTCAATTACCAGGGCAAGGAAAGACTGATAATTCCTTCTTTCTGAACACGTAAATTTGGTTTCAAGCATTTGATAGAGATTGCTTCGGCAAACCTGAGGAGAATCGAGCTCCTTTGTCTATTGATAATTTCAAAGGATTTCGAGATTTCCACATCATGACCCGTATCGAGGAGATGTCTAGTAATAGCGCTATTATAAGAGTTTGTTCTCTTGAGACGTAGGCATTTCTGCAGATGCTCGGAAAATCGGAGGTGTGTGCTGAACATATACCGAAGAGCCTACGTCTCAAGAGAACAAACTCTTATAATAGCGCTATTACTAGACATCTCCTCGATACGGGTCATGATGTGGAAATCTCGAAATCCTTTGAAATTATCAATAGACAAAGGAGCTCGATTCTCCTCAGGTTTGCCGAAGCAATCTCTATCAAATGCTTGAAACCAAATTTACGTGTTCAGAAAGAAGGAATTATCAGTCTTTCCTTGCCCTGGTAATTGAATGTCTTTATTCTTTCTTTCTTTCGTTTGAATACGTAATCTTTGGCTTTAACCTCACCCCCTTTGATATATTGTAATTTTGTTTCTCTCTTGCTTCTATGATTTCAGTTGAACTCACTATATTGTTACCTAATTTATTGGTCACTCAGCATCTTACATACCTCTCGTCTTTATTACGTAACTCCTCTACCATTGTATGCAAACACTTATTTTGTTTAAACTCGAACTGCCTGTGTAAAAACTGTTTAAGAGCAGTTTTGTGAGCATTGTTCACTAACTGTGGAACTTTCTGTCAACTGACATCATGAAAAAATTTGCAAGTATGTTAAAACTTTTCTGTACATAAATCTCATAATTTATTCAAGCTGTAAGCAGCAGCTGATGAGAAGCCAACGAAATAAATGATGGTACCATATTATTCTGCACAAACCACTGTTTATTCAAATAAATTTAAAGCTAAACTTCAAAAATTTTTCGTCTTAGCCTAAATCTATAAATGCTAATAGATCAAAAATCACAGTTAGTTAACTTCTCATTGTAAAATTCTCTAGATGGGAAAACAGAAGAACTTAGAACAGCATCTTCTATCAAGACTGCTAATTGATTTCTGTTCTGTTCACCAACTAAATCGATACATATTATTCTTATAGAAAGTAACGTATTGTATTTACCTTCTTGTATTATCAACTGAATGCAAAAGAGGATGCGAATTTTACTTCAACTGTACTTATCTAACGCTTAGTAACAATAATCAAAGGGAAAATTTCAAATAATGTGAAGGACAGTAAGTCATTCAGTCTTCAATTTCCTATAGAAAAAGAGTTGATATACATTGCATGTCTTGTGCAAAACACGAAATAGTTAACACTAATGCAAACACAAAAGTAGAGATATTAGCTAAGAGCATTAAAAACACGTGTAATGTAGACTTCCTGTTTAATTAATTGAAATAAATGTAAATGTAATTCAACTGGACTATTAAAAAGAGTCGATGTCTTATCCCTCCTGAAGGTGAAATTGTTAATCATTTTATATTAGAGACAAGAAGTTGAATTTTATCGTCATAAGACTTCAGAATATAATGAACATAAAAATCCAGTTCTTTTCTTTCAGAAATTGTTCACAAAAAAGTGTTACCTTGATTATAAATAGTTGTAGACAGATGTGAATCAGTGAGGTATGAAATATAATCCCATGCAACATTTTGATAAAATACTAACGTCCGATGGTAGCAATATTCAAATAAATGAATTAGTGCTGATTTCTTTTACTCCAAAATAACACCCATTCAACGTTTCTAAATGAGTGAAAAGTAAGGTGCAGCTACTGGCAGACTAACTCAGTAGCCTTTTTACCTCCGGTGACTAATGATTCTAAGCCATTGTAAGTGAGTATTTCTACACAGCTGACGCTTTCTTCATCGGATTCAGCCACGCCGACGAGGGTTTGCTGTGTATTTAACCAAGAAATAACATACTTTTTGTTTAATAAACCAACCGTTTGAATAAGGAAAGATTTCTATTGAACCAACCACTTGCGTTTTGAAACAAAAACTTCAAACTTATTGACTGCTGAATACGATAATTGAAAGGATGAAATCAATCTTGACGCACAGCATAAATTTTCTGAGGTTGCATTTTACGGAAAAGTTGTGGACATTAAAACAAGCCAGAGAGTATCGTTCTTGTGAAATAATGAGTACTGCATGTTACAAGCCACATATCATCTACAAATGACTAGTCTAATTACTTTCTTAGAATTTAAACTACTTCACATGACCGTTTGCGTTTCATATTTACCACAACTTTAAACGGAATCCTCTTCGTGACTCTTACACCAAGTCTCACAATCATATAGAAGCAGTGACTTGACGTTAGTGTTGGAAATTCGCACCACTGCTCCTTATGCTGAATACAGCAGATTTCCACAGTGATCTCAGATTAATGAGTGTCCGTCTGGCTTTGACATTTGTATCTGTGTTCACTCTCTGTAGTTAAAATTACGTTGCTTGCTGCTGTTGGTCAGACAGTATCTTCTTAACCGCTGTCTTCTCTATGTTCACTTGGAATCATGTCCTCGTGGATTCTTCTGACAACTTGTTGCTTTTCGCCTGTTGATCTTAGGGATTGTCTGACACCAGGCATAAATTATACGTGAGGTTCAAATCTTCAGGTTTTTGCTCATCGGTCCGCTTTCTCGCTCCCAACAGCCCCTGTGAATGACCCAGTCGACCACAGTCAAAAATATCATAGTTGATAGTTGGTAACCTTGTCTCAATTCTGTCTTTAAACACTTCGCCGAGCTTTCCGTTGAGAATCTCTTTGCGTATGGCATTATCATATAGCTGTTGAATGAGAATGATAAAAGCATGAGGCACTGTATAGTTTTTCTTTTCATTTTAGAAATTACCAATTAAAATTCTAAAAATTTGTTACATAGGATTTCCAAGACACATTGACATCACTTATAGAACTACTTGAAGTTTCATTAAACACAATTCAATGATTTACATATCTTTTGTTATCCTCGTAAATAAAGCGAGACAGAACCATATTCATAACTGTTTCCTCTTCATATTTCCATTGATAAGATGTTGTTCAGTATTCTTTGCTAATTACTCAGATGACAACGACATATGCCTAAATTGATAGCATATAATTTACAGGCGAGGGTATGATCTATCGCAAATCAAACTTACCATGCTTTCAATTGGCTGATGGTGACTGGCAGTGGAATCCAGGATGCGCATTTCGTCCTATTTGAGACTCGTCACTGGATGTACTTGTATTCCCCAGTGAGTGGTTGTGTTCCATCGAGGCTCCAACCCAGTACCCTAAAGTCTCTAATACCAAAGCGTTATTTACTAGACCAATTGGGCGACAAGAGCCACCTCTTGTGCAACGGGTTTTATTAGTTATTAAGTGGTCTAGAGGATAACACCTTATCGTTTGAAACTATAGGTACTGGGTTCGAACCACAGTGGGAACACAATCACTCACTGGGGGAATGCAATTACATCCAGTGACGAGTCCGAAATAGGGAGAAATGTGCATCCTGGATTCAATTTTTAGTCACTGTCAACCAATTGACTTCAGGTTAAATGACCAGACATAGTCGAAACATCTGCACAAGGAGTTGACAGGTCAACCTGAGACCGAGCACTTCAGTCCAATCAATGGACGGGGAAATGTAAATTGAATTAAATATCTACTGTACTTTCGTTTCGGAATACTTGTATGGTTAGAATGGAGGTGGTTAATGACGACCTAAATTTCTTTAGGTAGTTGATTTTGTGTTACGGGTCTTTAAGAATGCTACAATCATATCAGATATTACGTTTGACTGTTTTAAAGGTGTTTTATCAACTTTTTCTAAGCACCTAGAATATCTGTTGTTACATTTTCTGTGTTATGCATGAAAACACCTCGTGAATTCTCTTATCCTCAATCAAATTTACTGAAACCAAATCAATGCTACATAATACAGTATCAAAGGTGAACATACGTGAAACGTGATTCGTTGTATCTTTGTAGTCAATGTTTTTAACCTTACCTCAGTGATCCAGTATGCATTTATTATGTAATTATTTTATCATTGCCTTGGGTTCCTAGTGGAACATAGGGTTTTAGCAACATACCTCTACTTTCTTCTATGCCATGCTATCCTCTTCAGCTGGGTTCATGGTTACCCAAACTCTCTCGTCTCCTCCAACCCACACGATCTCCTCCATGTCACCCTAGGACGACCTATCTATTGCTTCACATTGGGATTCCTATCGAGAGATCACCTGCATTGAGCGCGATATCATTCGATGGCCTCCTCAAAGTATGTATTATGTGATAAATATCAGTGACCCTACGCTACATTTTATTTTACTAATTTATCTATGTTAAGATATTTATTGTTCGGGTACAACAATCATATTGTGCAAACTGCTTATAAATTCGCGCGTTTCTACTACATTATATTTTGATCGATGAATTCAAACAAACAAACAAATTCATATTAATAGGATGTATATAGAAATGATATTGTGTTGTATAACAAACAGTTAACTTATTACTTATAGATAATTATGGTGATAAACAGACATATGAAGGTGAAGTAAAACAAAAAAATTAATTATTTATTCATAGTTACATCCAGTCACATTGTACATTGTTAAGATTTTTGTTCATTATTGGGTTGCACATCAAAGTTAGTTACATTACATAATACACATAATGTAGATGTATAACTAACTCTTAAAAAGTCCTAAATTGAATTTTTTAGAAAGTAAACTTATATATGCATATATTCTTTAATTTCATTAGAATGCATACAATAAAAGAAACAGGATTATGCAAGTTTTGATCAGATAGTACTATCGTTTATTATTATCCTTTGTGTTCCGAATGGAATATAGGAAGGGCTTCAGCGGGACGTCCTTGTCTCACCCTTGTTCTCTTCAGTCCTTTTTAGCTGTACTGACTGAATTCGCTTTAAACATACATTGTAATAATCATGAAGCTAACTTAGGCAGTAAAATGTTTCCTCTGAGGTTTAAGGCAGCATCCTCAATTTATAACCTCCTGTACTAACTATATTCAAAATTATGAATTTAAATTACTGTAAATTGCTTAGGTTGTATAAATAGAATGACTTACATGTGAATAATAGAAAAACTAACTTAAAATATAAATCAGATTAAACTTTTAGATAGTTTATAAAGAATACCAATTGTATCTATATAAAATATTTCTGAGTTTTATTTGGGCGGACAGTTTAGAATAGTACAAATTATTTGTATTTGTCATGGAAGGAAATGTAACACAGAAAAAACTTTTATAACAGTTCAAAAAAATGACTGTATTCATTTCAGAGATTTGTCAAAGTTGAAGAGTGAATATACTTCGTCGGTTGTAGAGTGATCTGTAGCCAAGTGAAACGTCGGGGTTCGACTCTCGCCTGACGCATAGCTAAACCTTACACAATAGAACTTCTTTTGCATTTTCTTCGCCTTACTGACTGTCGTACCAAAGGGTAGTTAGAAATTGTTTGAATGTGATAAAGTAACTCACTTCACTACAGTCTGTCAACAAAACTACTAATTATTATATCCTCGGTACTGTCCTGTTAATTTTTCAAGGTAAATGGGAAATATTTATTGCGTAATGACTCTAATTAAGAAGTTTCAATGTTTTATCCGGGTTTCGTATATGCTAAAAAAGTCGCTGATTTGTTATTCCTTATCTTCTTTACATTTCTGAGGCAAAATATTTCGATCTTTAGCAGGGAAAACGAACTTCTTCAAGATACACACAATCCTTGTGATTAAACACGTCACTTATCTTGAGTACTAGACTCATTGAAAATTCACTTTTTACCACTCAGTCTAAAGGAAAGTGCCACCAGCATTTTTTAGAATTGTAAACCATCGATTATTACTAAATACAGTTGAGTCAGCTGCCATCATAATTTCTCAGCATAATCTTTGCGTTCAGAAAAATCTTTGTTCGTGTTCTTTCTTTCCTCATGGTCATCACCTTCAACACAAATTCAACTGGAATAGTTTTCTGTCGTGGTAACACCGGAGGCGCCATCATCAGTAATATTATGATTAGTACTATTATTATTATCATGCTCCGTTTCAGTTAGATATTTCATAAAGCCAAATACTGTGTTCTCTAAGAGACAATAGTTAGTTTTTCTAATCTGTCTCTATATGCATACATAATCTTTATACATACCGACAAAATTAGCTAGCTAGATTAGATAGACAATTGCATGGATTTATTATTGTAAACCCCTTACTATTCACTAAGTCATTCATTTGGACATTAGTTCTATTTACCACATTGGTATCAGATGTCTATGTTGAATAGTTTTATCGCGTAATTTAAAAACAAAAACAGTATTCAGAAGAATAATCGTTTTGAATAACTTTTTCTTTAGGCTTTACGTTTAGAAACCCATGAAAGAATATCATGTTCTATCTGGCCAGTGTGTCCAGTAAAGGGCTAATCAAAATCATATATCAGAAACTCTACTGGGGTAACAGTATAAAGTGGATTTCTGGTTTCGACTGCCGTTTAAATGCATATATATATAATATCAATGAGAGTCATAATTATAAATATGTTATCAGTGCTTGAACAAGACTTATTAATGTAGTAGGACACGTAAGCACTGTATAAATCCTCAAATATTAGTTTGTAGAGATTTGATTTTTTTAAGTTTGACCATGGGTCTATATCAGTTAAAGAATTAATGAAAATCAGGGTGTAATAGACAGCTGTTTCTTCTTAGTTTGGGACTTACTGTTAGTATACCTCCAGTGGGGTTCAAAAACCTGTAACTGAATAAGTACTCACAAACAAACATATGGAAATTAATCTGATGTTTACTAGCGACTGTAAGAAGATACCTGGAGTTCCAGTGAGAAATCAAGACCAGCAGGGTCCACCAAGTCAGGTAAGATAACAGTTACCCGCCTTAGACATTGTCTGGAGGTTGAGTTATGTTTATCGTGAACTGGATGAAGCTGAAATTTACGGGAAACTGAGTCCTGTAATAGTGACTGAATGGTGTACGAGTCCGCTTTCTAACCGGAAGATACCGGGTTCGAACCCAAGTGGATTTGTAGCATCGATGAGTTCTAAACTAAAACTAAAGAATTGTCCAGTACTCCATGGTTGGTTTTCAATTGTTCTCTAAATGATATCAATTATTAGGCAAACTTGAAACTATATCATTCGTTTCCGGTGATTTGTCTTCACTATATTTATTGTTTATTACATCTCCCTGTTTAAATAATATGATGATAAATTACAGTGATCTAGGATTTGTTTTTTTATTTCTCGTACATAGTAAGAGTTTCTGACTTGTGAAGCCAGAAATTAAGATCTAGGCAAAAAGGCCGCAGAATGTCAAATGAACAGTGATTCTACTGAATTTGAATCATAATTGCGTACTTGTAGATATCTAATGTGGTTAATCTGAAAATGCATTGGTGGTTAAATAGCTGAATGCTCACCAACTACCTGGGTTTGAATCCCAGTAGACTCACTTTTAAACCTCACCTAGTTAACTGGATGGTAGTAAATACAGTAAAGAGGGAAAATTAGGCGTGAGGCTAGCAACCTCATTCCGAAGAAGTAAATTGCCACACCGTTGAAAATTCAGAACTGAAGCTTGGCGCCCTGTGTCCCATTCAGAATGCAAAGTAATGAAAAAGCTGTTGTATGAAGTATATCTTACTGTGAACATGGTTACAAACTATGCGAAGTTGTAGACGTCTGTGTAGATTTTCTCACAAATCAGAATCAGTTAGTCAGTTATTAAGAACCGAGGGACACTGGACGACTGTTTTTGGTCTCAGTTTGTAAATTCTTCAGAATTACGCACCGATCACGCTAACCTAGGACAAAAACCACAATCTATCTAGTATCCTTCGCTTTTCAACTATTCTAGACTTTTCAAGAGTTGTTTTGTAGGTATTTGATTTGTTTCAAGCCGAACCATGAAATGACATCTTTGAGATAACCATTGAAAACTAACCAGCCAGTTTTGGACAACCGATTTGTTAAGTACGCACTCACAATTAGGGTTCGACCCCAGGATCCTCCGCTTACAGGATAAGGTGTTAAAACATTCAGCTGCTGTAACTTCACTCAATGTCACAATTCGTAATTTTAGGGCAACCACTAACCAGTGCCATCGGCGAGTATTTGTTCTCACTCTTGACAAGAAGGACCCCATAGTAGAACTGCAGGTAATTTCGTCCTGCAGCCGGTCACCCCTTGGTTTTTAATGGTTCTTTAACTTGAAAAAATATGTGCTACAAGGTTAACACATAAACTAACGATTCAACTTTCTTAATACATTATCATAAGTAGGTTATTAAGTAATCTGGAATAAAATTTTAGGAGTTTGTATTTTGTAATATATTCACAAAATTATGTTTAGAGAGGAGAAGAATGTGATAATTTAAGGAGTTATTGAATGAACAAAAACCTAATCTACCTAAATTTATAAGCTAAGCTTTAACAGAATATTCATTTGCATTGAATGATACTCAGATTAAAAATGCAGCATATTCACCAAAGTACATACACACTGATCAGTAATTTCTATGTTTTAAATTGTTTCGACTCTCTGTGAGTTAAGTCAGACGGGATAGACGAATGAACGGAACTGTTGTGTCTGGTGTTTAAAGAACTATTGATCCCCGTAAGTGATACCCAACTACTTACATTCGTTGATCAGTAGTATATGGCATCGTGTAACTATGTTCACCTTCAGAATTACCATTTATAGTATCAAATGGATCACATTTAGTCATATGAATGATTTCGCATGAAATTTCACATCGAACTGTGCAGTTTATAAGTCGAGAATTAATTTGCAAACTGCGAATTTTTCATCGAATAAGGTGTTATTTAACAATGCACTATTATGCATTTAATGATAATAATGGCGTTAAACTGTCCGTATTTGTATATATCTATATTTTCCAATTCTCAAGTTTCATTTTATTTCACATTATGCACTGCGTTTTATTTGACTGTATGGTTGTTCTGATAGTCAGGCTAGGTGAGAGTATAAAACGCAATACAATGTACATTTTAAATGAACATAAGACATATAACACATATCTGTGTGTGTGTGTGTATGTTTATATGTTTAAATTTTAACGCAAATAATTTCGAACATTTATACAGTTATGTTCCTTTGATAATTTTGCATAAATAAACAATGAATCCGATTGCAGTGTAAAATAATATTATTTTTATTTTATATTGTCTCAACTATACATTTAAATGTGTACGAGGCGAGATTGAATTCCGATACTTAGTAATGATAACAAAGAAAGGCACTACCCAAAAAGAGTTGAGAACGTCGGTGGCACAGTGGTTAGGACTCTCGACGACCATGCACATGGTCCGGGGTTCGAGCCCACACCGGCGCACACTAGATATCTATGGTCGGCCTGCGAAATTTGGGCTACCGATATCCACGCTGAAAATTCCATACTTGTACCAAAAATACAGTGTGGAATCAAGCTGTTACCAAAAATAAAAAAATAAAAAATAAAAATAAAATAAAAAACTACCAGCCTAGCTTAATATAAAAGAAGCTATTTTAATCAAGTTTTGGTTTGTAAGGATTTGCTAAGTAACAGGATTTCATCATGAGCTGACATTAGTTAGAGAACCATTGGAAAACCTAGGAGTACTGGACAGTCGTTTCGTCCTAGTTTGGGACTCTTCATCAGTACTCAACCAACGGGGGTCGGTACCCCGGACTTTCTGGTTACAAGGTGAGCTCGTATACCATTAAGCCACTGGAACTGTATCGAATGGCCCATGGATTCCAACTTCTGCCAATTCTTTGAGTTTGTGCGATACTTGACGTCGAACGATGAGTGTGACAACCACCAAGAACTCACAAAAATCTATCATACAGATATCAGACAGGTACCTCAAAATGAGTGGTTGTTTTTAATGCAAAATACGACCCAGTTGGGTCCATGATAGAATAGAACAGGAGTAATCTTAGGTAGCATAATGTAAACGACTGTGCCGGAAGTTGAGGGCAGTTAAGAATAAGTTGTTTTTTGTACACAGTTGAAGAAGAAAGTTAAAATTCTCGGAGAAGCAACAGTGTAATCTTAACTAACTGTGGGACGACTCTCTTCAGTGAGCAGACACTTGACATGTACAATGAAGCTCAAGAACCACGGTAACTGTTAAGTATATTCAGTCTAAAAGGCTGGTTAGCTAGTTATACATTTTTACCTGAATTATATTCCATTTATATGTAATTAGGGATAACGGAAATAGGCCTTCCATTATTTTGAGAGGAAATATTTTCTATCGATTTACTGTACTTATTATTATACATATTCCTAGATTTATTAAAGGTATCCGAACTAATGCTGTTCATTGAATCACCAAAGAATCGTCTGCCATTAATTGCTTTTATAAATCTACTTTTCATCTGATTAATTTATTTTTAAATCTTTACTTATTTTTATAAGTTATATTTGTAAAATCTCAGCGAAATTGAAATGATTTATTCCAACGTATCGTTCGGCAATCTGGTCCGAACTTCTTCAGGGAAATTAATCGAAATTAACATAACAAAGTTTATATATAAAGGGACACCTCTTGTTTTTTAAAAATTTTAACATTATGTGAATTTTTGTTTTAAATACAATATGCTTCAACATTCAATAGTGTTTCTAAATTGTTTTTTGTTTTTGTTGATGATGAAATCGATTACTACACATAAACATCTAAGAATTATTTGTTTGTTTGCATTTTCAGTAAGAAAAATGCCTCTAGGTGTAACTTTTGAGTAACGTTTTCCATTAGACTTTTATGAAAGAGAACTATTTATATTTCAACCGTTTTAAATTATCAGCTTGTCGACTTTGGTAGAATGAAGCTTCATATTTCAAAGCGTTCATTATTTAGGGCGTTTAGTTATTGCATAACTTGATGAATATCATTTATTGATCATAATCGTAACAAGTGTGCATCGGCGGCACAGCGGTAGAATCCTGGCCAACCACGCAGGTGGTCCGGGGTTCGATCCTCAGCCACCGACGCACTCCTTTACCTCTCTGAACCAGTAATAAGCCTAGTAAAGAGGCATGGTTAGGTATCAAGCTAGCAATCCAATCTCGTAAAAGTAAATACCACTGCTACCGAAAATTCAAGCCTTTATCTTGAAGCCCTATGTCCTACTGGGAACGTGAAAAAAAAATAGTAACAAATATGAGCACAACACAATCTAACATTTGACCTTAATAACCTGATTACATATACATGATTGTTATAACTGAAACGAGAAATAGTGGATGTCTCTAGAATAAATTATGCATCATTTCTGTTACACGAATTATTACTATCCCCTTGGGTTCCGTGTGGAACATTGAATATCGAAAGCACTTCTACAACGTATCTTCTTATTTCTTTTTCAGTCTTAACAGCCTACCTAGATTCAAACATTTTGTGCATGTCCCATGTCCTCATGCTTATTCTTGCTTTCATTGGAAGAACACAAATCGGCTGATTGCCTTCCCAATGGCTTTTACCAGCTGGTGTCATTTGGTCTCTCCGATTCCAGTGAAGAAAAGGTTTGCTCTTTATATTTTTGTTGTGCTTTGAAGTTTCTATAGTGACTAGATTGAAATAATTGCCTCGTCTGTCCCTTAAAGTATGGTGGAGGTATGTAGATAATACATTCATAGTACCAAAAACTCAAGATATAAACAGATTTTTTGAAACTATCAGGCGGAATCAATTCAGTTCACTTATTACTTGAAAAGTCTTGAAAGGGGGGGGTTCTTACAATCCTAGACTGCATCATGAAAAAGCAACAAGATAGGTGGGTGGGCACTAGTGTTTTATTTCTGATTACAGCTTGATTCCACACTGTATTTTTGGTACAAGTATGGAATTTTCAGCGTGGATATCGGTAGCCCAAATTTTGCTGGCCGACCATAGATATCAGGTGTGCGCCGGTGTGGGCTCGAACCCCGGACCATGTGCATGGTCGGCGAGAGTCCTAACCACTGTGCCACCGACGCACAACCCACCTTTATAAACTGATATTTAGATTTCAGTTCATCAAAACCTGTGTCAGTGAGAATTGGATTATTGAAATCTTCAAGTAGTGGGGCAAAAAACTAAACAATGTCAAAGAAGCTTTGGCACTTAGTAAGTAAGCTGACAAATTATTCAAGAAGTAAATAGGAGATTGTCAAAGAAAAAGAAAAATACGAACAATAATAAAGATCTGTATAACAAGCATACACAGTAAGGTGACATCGGGAAAATGGAATTTAAGGATCAACTGAGATAATGTGTAATAGAAATGGTTCAGAATCTGCCCCGGACATCTGGAAAATTATACTGCTCCTACGACAAATGGAAAAGAATAAAGAGAACTATTGTTTAGTAACAATTGATATGATTGACTAATAATAAGCTGGATTCGAAATTTCATCTGGTACATTACACAAATTATTATGGAAGCATAGCTTTGAAATTTGGTGGAATAACATTAACCTTGAACATTTGAGGAATATCTATTTGTAAGAAAATATCGAACAATACCAAAATATTGTAAAAAAAATCAGGTAAATGTAATTAAATTAGCAAAGAGTCCCACTCAAAATCAGAAGAATATTTAAAAGATTTGAATAAAGCAACAAGAATACATTTCGCGGAATAAAATGGTATCATCCTTTATTTCGTTGGCTTTTTGTCAATTGCTTACAGCCAAAAGAAATTATTAAGTTTATCGAAAGAAACAACATTAACATACTTGTTTTGGTTTGTAGGGACTTGATTGGTTACAGGATTTCATCATGAATTGACATCAGTGGAGACTGAATTCTATCAGTCAGGTTTGCAACGTGGCCGCTACAATCCTATAGGAGGTCAGTCGCGATCCGGAATAGCTCAGTGGTAATGTCTCTGAGTGCACTTCTCACTGGGTGACGCGGGTTTGAATCTCAGAAGGGATATGAGTTCCTTCAACGTTGCAGATACGCCTTGGGACTGGTGGGTGCCAACTAGCACGAAACCTAGGTTCAAGGCTTCCTACCGACTGCCTCCAACTATCTAATATCATCAAATAAATTTTTTTTTATTTTTGATATACAGCTTGATTCCACACTGTATTTTTGGTACAAGTATGGAATTTTCAGCATGGATATCGGTAGCCCAAATTTTGCAGGCCCACCATAGATATCTAGTGTGCGCCGGCGTGGGCTCGAACCTCGGACTATGTGCATGGTCGGCGAGAGTCTTAACCACTGTGCCACCGAAGCACAAAATCCGTGATGGCGAGCTACCTCGAATGGTGGCCACATTGCAAACCTGGCTGATAGAATTCACTCTGCACCAAAGAAAGGACTAGACTAGTTACTATATTTTTTTTTATATTTTTGATCACAGCTTGATTCCACACCGTATTTTTGGTACAAGTATGGAATTTTCAGCATGGATATCGGTAGCCCAAATTTTGCAGGCCCACCATAGATATCAGGTGTGCGTCGGCGTGGGCTCGAACCCCGGACCATGTGCATGGTCGTCGAGAGTCCTAACCACTGTGTCCAATGAACATACCTGCACAGTTCAATTCTAAACAAAAATCAATATATGCATGCAGCGCTCATAATAATAATCCCTTTATCCGAAACAATAATAATCATAACTAGTGGAATCTTTTGGAGTTAAGCAATCAGATGAAAGAGCAGATGAAAATATTCAGTCACCGGGGCAAGTAAAGGCTGATAACTGTTTCTTTCTGAGCACATAAATCGGGTTTGAAGCGTTTGATAGTGACCGCTTCGGCCAACTTGAGGAGAACTATACTCTTTTGTCTATTGATAATTTTGAACGATCTTGCAACATCCACCTCATAACCCGTGCCAAGGAGATCCCTGGCGATGGCGCTGTTTGTTCCTTTGAGATGTAGTCTTTTCGGTACATGTTCAGAAAACCGGAGTTCTTCTCTCCTTTGTGTTCTGTCTGTCGACTTTCGACTGCACAAAGGAGCATGTTGTCCGGTAGACGGTAACCAACTTAACTGCAGGATAGACTCTAGCCAGTGACGTACTCAGTCTTCTGTTGCTGTAGTATTTTCAGCTTTAAAATCAAGTTGAATACAGATAGACTTTTTCCCACTGTGATTTGTTTATCAGCTGAGCCTTCAGATCTTCTGTAATTGTTAATGAACCTTTGAGGGTAACTGTTGCTTTTCGACATCTTTTCGAGAAACATAAATTCTTCCTCTAATTTCTCTGTTGGGCATATTCTTCTGGCTCTATAGTATATAGTCTTGACTAGTGCTGGTTTAAAGCAATTGGGAAAAAAACTATTAAAACGTAGGTATTGTCCATTCCATGTCGGCCTTCTGTAAATTGACCTCTGGTACCATTTAATCCTGCCCAGACTTTTGTTCTTGCCTTACTCAAATTCATAAAGCGGAATAAATGTCTGAAATTTAAGAGACTGTTTGAAATGAACACTTTAACTTTTGTTTTATTTTAAACTAAAATAACTGAAATCTTAGGTTCAAAATGCCTTCGAATACAACATTTCAAATAACATTCGAAAATCCTTTTATGCAAACTGTAGGTATTGATATTCGTCAACAGTGATAACATATGCACTACCAAAGAAAGGGAAATTACTTACGTTTAATTTAAAAATGGTGCCACTATACTTCGAAATTCAATAAAATTAAATCATCAACTTTTGTGGACATAGTAATATTCTATTGCTATAAGATTTGAATCATTTCCAAATTAGATAATTTAAAAATACCAGTATTGCTTACTTCTGTATGGGTCAGAAATTTGGCGCGCCCCCGTAACGAAAAGGATTTCCAGCAGACTGTTACAGACTTTCACCAACAGCTGCCACCTTCACTGACTGGCTTCATACTGAAGATCAAATGGCTGGCCAGGCAGCCAGAAAGAATTAGCAACAAGAAATTCTGGCTGTGAACAAACCAACAGACGAGAGCCGACTGCTCAAAAAATATGTAGGAGAAATTGGAGATGGGTTAGATGTACTTCATTGAGGAGGCGTTCGAACGACATCGCGCGCAATGCAGCTCATCACTCTTATGGAATCTCAATGGGAAGTGGCGATTGGGTCAACCTAGGGTGACACAGAGTACATCGTATGCCGGGAAGGAGATGAGAGCTTGTGGGCAGTCATGGACGCAGTTGAAGAGGAGGACAGAGAACAGAACAAAGTGGAGATGTGTTGTTGAAGCCCTATGATCCATTCGGAACCCAATGGAATGATAAAATAATAAAAAGTACTTTAAAACATACCGATTCACAGTCAATTTTCATCTACGTTGAATGGATTTTTTGAAATAGATTTCTAGTGAAATTTACGTAACTGTTGTTTTAGTTTAAAATAATTTAACTGGAAATTAAGTTTCTGTTAAAATCGTTGACAAATAACCATTGAAAACTAGAGAATTAGTTGAGCAACAGTCTACTTGTTTCTTTTTCTATTTCTTTGAGATAACTTGCTTATTCCTGTCATTCCTGGACAACACTCCTCCTTGATACACCCATTACAATCGTATTTAATTACTTGATTTTATTTGACGTTGCTGTAAATTGAATCACATCTTTAATGAATGCTTATCGATCTGAAGTTATTGACTCAAGTTTTGGTATTCCATAGTTTCTAAAGGTTAAACATTTTTTCATATATCCGGGTAAACTTTGGAATAGGAGTGATAAAATTATAATGGTAGAGTGAATTCAAGTGCATATAAAGCGACTCATCAAGACAACATACTACTCATCATACCTGCATTATGCTGTACACAAACTTATTGACTGATATGAGTGGTTAGACAGCTTTCATATCAATCTGTAGTGCTTGCTAGCTGGATCGAATTAATCTAAACACAAGATGGAGGTTTCACTGGTTTGGAGTGGAGTTCATCAATAATGAAACCAACTTAACTCAGCTTATGAGGCTCAGTTAGTTCAAATTTCAGTGAACTGTTATTAAATTTCAGGATTTCATCATGAGCTGACATTAGTTAGAGAACCATTGGAAAACCTGGGAGTACTGGACAGCTGTTTCGTCCTAGTTTGGGACTCTTCAGCAGTACGCACCCACCGGGATTCGAACCCAGGACCTTCCGGTTACAAGGCGAGCTCGTATACCATTAAGCCACTGGGACCTGATCCAATGGTCCTTGAATTCTAACTTCTGCCAATTCACGACATAGCGCGACCGCTAGCCAATGTCTTCGGCGAGTATTTGTCCTCACACCCGACCAGCTGCACCCTACTGGTTATTAAATTGTATCAGTTCTTCAGCCGTTTGCTATTTATACAGTTCAATGCGAAATTCTAACTGGCGGTCGAAAGAAGAATCGCAGGTGCATGATTGCATATACTGCTGGCTTGGCTATCTGATCTGAGTCAGACTGGGTACACCTCTGATAAGCTCAGCCTTAAACGAGCAAAACGTCCATCTGATGTTTATATCACATCGATATGGCTAACAAGTCCTACTAGTTCGTGTCAGTCGTATCCAACTCTCTATATCACTTAATCAGCTGTATATGTCATCATGCATTTATGCATGCTTTCTTGGATGAAATTTATGGTATCAAGCAGATCACATATTACGTGTGATCTGAATTATATTGGCTTCCACAGTAAATGATACTGAAAGCTGACCTTGAACTTTGTATATTATAAATCGTAAATTAATTTAGAAATCACTAACATGATTCAACTTATGAGACTGATCATTCTGTGCATTTGAAATTTTGAAATTTTGCTAGTAAATTAAGATCAGAGAAAAAATATGTTGGAGATCATTTTAAAAAAATGTTTTTTCTCTTGTTTCTGTTTTGTTCAACATTAAATAAATAGTTGTTATAGCAACGATTACTGATTCTTTTAATCTTAGTATAATAATGAGACATGGATGACGATAGAGGGCGTGTTGCCCGACAATTCAGATGCGTAAGTTAGCTAAAACTCGAAGAAAACCATTCTAGATCATCTGAAAAGCTTAGAAAATCAACTGACTTAAGGACATGAGCAATAAGTTAGTGGTCATTCTATAAACCCACATAAGGAAGCAAATAGTTGTTTTACATGTGGTTATTTAAATGGATAAAGTTACCGAAAATCTCCTAAAAGCTTAACAGTGCAGTAAAACAGTATTCAACAACGTATATTTTTCATTCTAAGACTGTTAGCTAGATAATGCGAATATCTTAAGATGTCATCTATGCTTACATGTCTCCTTATTGCTCAGTGTCTAGCTGAAATACACGAAGTAAGCATAAGTAACTAATTTTTACAGACTTGACACCCTTCAATTTTTTAAGTGAGCTGAGGCTTTTAATGTTTCAAATTTTTATTGTTTATTTCATGTTATTCCTTCATTTTCCGAGTGGAACATAGCGCTTTAAGCTAGAGCTTTGAATTTTCACTAGCAGCGGTTTTATTTTTGCTAGTCGAGATTGTTCGCCCCATGCCCTACCTTCCCTCTTTACCAGCCTTACAGCCGGCAATCGAATCTCGGACCTTTGGCACGGCTACCTAGTGTTCTAACACTGAATCACTGATGCTTATGCTTCAGATAGAGTCAGCCTTTCTTTCAGCGTAACGTGAATGCTCACTAAAGTGCCTGTTAAAATATGGCGAGGTGCGTTTTATTATTATTATTGCTATTCCCTTGGGTTCCAAACAAAACCTATGGCTTCAACGGTGCATCACCATTTCACCCTGTTCTTTGTAGTCTTCTTTAGATGGCTCCATTTTTGCGCATAAACTTACATCTATAGTGTACAGTTTGTGATTTCAATTACGATACTATATTCTATCCACGTCCTCACGTTTTCCTATGTGCCAGCGCTGTACACGGTCAAAGACGAACAACATTGTATTAAGATGCACAATAAAAAACTTGAAAAGATGCATTCTTAATAAAATCGAATTTCAAAAAGCGCAAGGCGAATGCAAAAAGCATGTATCCGCGTAAACTGTGTGTGACAAATGAAAAGCAACGTTAAGTTATACAACTGCAAATATTCCACAGCTATGTATAAAATTAGTTTTTGTAAGTGTATAATATGCATACACGAATTAGTTTTATAATATATATAGGGATATAGGGATACCACACACCTCCTCCCTATACAATCTTCTCCCCTTCGTGTTCCTATCGAGGGCCTACATTAGCGCGTGATGTTATTCAACATACTCCTCAGTGTAAGTCCAACATTAAGAGGCTGACGGAGATATATTTCGGGACCAAATCATAGTGCGAGGTGATTTCTCAGCTAGCTAGGAATCGTACAGGAACGAACGAACGACCGTGACACAATGGAGTACCCAATGGTGTGGATGTTTGACCGGAAGACTTCAGCTAAGCAAGCTGACTTAAACAGTGAGGGTCAGCATCTAATGTTCAGTGATGAGTGCTGTGGCCAATAATTTTAGGGAACTATTTACTGCTACAAACCCATCTCCATTATCTTCGGCATATCTGTTGAGTGGTAGATCCTTGTGTGACTTGTTTCATAACAGAATCTCCCATCGCTTATTCCTCCTGATTAGCTAACCTTCAGTAATGGGTGGAATCGTTTGTTGATAAAAGTGTGCAGGTCACTTTTGAAAATGCTTTTAGTGACGCGAACTCTACATCTGCAAACCTTACAGAAGCTTTGATTGAACATAAGTGCTGAAGATCTAAGTCTTATCCCTTATATCTGTTTACTACAGATTGCCACACTGATTTCAGACTAATCGTGATCTATCTTGCTTTTTCAGTCCTACCTTTGACATCTCCAAAAGTGGTGCTTGTTATTAAAATGGTGTTGCCTAGTTCAAGCATTTGAAAAAGGTAACTCCCTTATGAATTCTCCCTTTTGATTGTAATTGATGCAATTTGCTGTTGGCTAGGTATCTACATTACCTTTGTCTTCCCTATGTTCACTTGCTGTCCCGCATTATCCTCCTGCCTCTTCTACGATCTTGTTGGTTTTCACCTGCATATCTGCGGGGTTTGTGTAACATTATACATAAACTACCCGAGAGGTCCTGATCTTACAGTTTCTTATCGCCGACTCAGTATGAAGTCGTCCTCCTAATTTATACACAGTCTTTATCATGATCCAGTCCACCACAATTAGAAATGTCCTCGGTGTCTTCACTTTAAAGGCTTTGTTGAGCCTTCTGTCATTAATCATTCACCTTAAGACTATTACTTAAATGATGGAATATCTACACAAAGATATGTGTTTATGTTGGGACAACTGCTAAGGGTATCATGTCAACTGCTAATATTTCATGTCAAAGGTGAAGAACTTCTAGCCTAATTAAACCATTGATTGTTCTAAGATTTGCAGAAGATACACGACTAATGTGTTTATCATAATTCAATGATTTTCAATCATGCTTGCCTACTACACGCTCGGTGCGGATGTGATTTATGGTTGAAAAGCTCCTAGACCTCTCTTACTTCACTGGCTGAACGTAAATCCAGAAAACAGGAGATTTTGGGCCAAAGGGGATCAACTTCACCTTGTAAAAAATAAACAAAATCATTTCCACTGAAACTTAGAAAACCTCAGCCTGTATGTTTCACTTGTAATGCAGAAAAATGAGGGGAAAATCAAATCACAACATATGATGCATATGGTGGTTTTGTATTCGTGAATTTGAACAGTTCTATCTGCAGAAATTTCACTACTACTTTAAATAATATCCTGATTGGTGTCAGCTAAGAAATGTAAAGCTAGGGGAGCTTCGAGGTTTTGACATCAATGTCAACTGATGGTTTCATTTCTTTGAGTCCTGAGTGGCACATAGTGCTTAAAGCTTGAATTTTGAACTTGCGATAAAGAGGATATCATTTCTAAGGAGTGGAATTGCGAACCTCACTCTCAATCTTTTCTCTTTCCCGAATTCACTACTAGATATGTGAGGTTTAGGAGTGTGTTAACCGGAAACAGATCGCGGGTCACGTGAGGCGTCCTTGACAGGAATTCTATCATTGAAATAAAGGAGCGCAATAACAAAAATAAACCCATCAATCATTAAAAGTTAGAATACAAGACATCTATGGATAAATGACCAATTGCACCAATCATATTTAAGATTACCGGGATATTTCGAATGATTCAGTATTCACACTCATCACAGAGGCCGCGGACTGTTTGCAAATTAACAGTCCAAAAAATACTCAAAGGTCAGATAATCACTCATTATTTCAAAGCACCGAATATCACAGTGAAAACATCACTAACCAACCACTGAAACAAATCATTCAATACATATTGACAAATATCAATACTGTCATTTTACGATGTGCATATTTCAGTGATTGGTAGATGTACTTCAGAATAGCAGGACGGTCGAGTAGTAAGTACTCCAAGCTTCCATAAAATCAAATATACTATCATTCCTGTCAGTTATTATGTGATCGACAAATTCTTATGAATTTAATCCGTATAAACACATATTAGGATAATACAAAATGTGAAAACAGGGTAATATAAGTACTTAAACTGTATCGACCAAAAAGAATTATTACTCAGTTCAATTATCATAAATTAATAAATCCTGTATAAAATTCCTAGTGTCATCTTTGGCTTAATGGTAGAACAGTAGTCAACCACACATCTAGTTCGAGTTCGATTTCGGGTCGACACATTCCTAAACCTTTCTTAGTCAGTAGTTAACCCTGTAAATAGCAAACGTTGGACGTGAGGCTACCACAATCACCTCATAAAAGACAAAATCATCACTGATTAAATCTCAGAACTCTAGTTTGGTGCAGTATATTCCACTCACAATGCACAGGAATGAATAAAATCCTACAAATCACATCCAAGTAACCGCTATGATGATGCTGGTTAAACCTAATACAATTTTTCTAAAAATAATATGGTCATAATCAATTCATATAAGTTTGAATATCTGAAAATTCTGTTTCAGTCACAAGCTTGGTAATCCCCTGTACTGTACTGTGATTTTTGTAGTACCAGTTTGTCTCATTTCACGGCGTCCAGCTTTTATTTTCCAGTAGTGGTGGTATTGTTTATTCCAGGTTAATTTGCCAGTATCATATCCAAACTCCTCTCATCTCTGGGTTTATCATTTACCGGTGAATGAGGTGTAGTCCAGGAGTTCATCAGTTGTGAACCGAACGTGCATTTCCCATTTGGTTAACATTCATCCAACCAGTAAATCACCGAAACATTAACTTAGTTATTCTTAATATATATTCAAATTAAACCCACTAGTAAAAAATAAATGTAACGGATTAATTAGATTTATTATTTTTCTAAATGGAGTAGTTTAAATTAGTTTTGAGAAACACACACATGTATTTTCACTTTTTTGAGAAAAAAGACAAAACCACTTGGATTTTGGCTTTCCCTGTAAACATTTTAGATCGTACGATTACTTGCGTCATATACGTAATAAAGTGTCTATCTGTAGGTTCTTAACTGTCTACATGTGTGTATCGTATAGATATAAACATATTCGTATCTTTTTTCTGAAAATCAGACCATACTCCACGACTTTGAATATTCAATGAAAGAATACAATTTTGATTCGCCTCTACAAAGAAGTACATTGAAAGGAGTGTCTTCGCAACTGATTAAACTTTATATTTATATGTACCGCTTTTGTTTTGTATATGCAATTGGTTCAAACAAAATCCAAACATATTTTAATTCGATATTTAAAAATGTATGCTTTTTTATCGTCCTACAGTGGTAAGACTTTATGAAGTTGAAAAAAAAGTATTATAAGAAACAAAGTCGCTGACCAAATACTACTGTTTTTACTTAGGTTTTCAGAGTACTAACTGAAGTTTATTAGTGAAAACATAGATTTAAATAGATAATTTTAATGTCATACGTTATAGTGATGTGTTAAATATTTTAATTCCATTGATCTTCTCTACTATTTAACACACATTGCCAAGGTCATACAATTGCATTACAATGGTAATTTATCCATTTTCTAGCGTCCCGCGTGTTACATACATTTCTGAGATTAAAAGTTCTCGTGGATGTTGTATTTATTGTTCTTACATGGTGAGATTGCTACTCTCACGCCCAGCCTTCCTTCTATTCCAAGCTTACTGATGATTAGTAAACCAGGGGGTGTTCAAGAGTGAGTGGGTGGGAAACCAAAGTAGGAGCTCCAACATGGCTGGAGATAATTCTACTCTCAAACCTCTGACATACCACCTGTTTTGCTGATGCCCTAGAATCAGAACAGGATCTTGTGAGAGTAATCTTCATCCAAAATGGATACTCACTAGGATTTATTGACAAGAATATCAATTTGAAAGTTCAAGTAAACGAAATATTACTTGTTCTAAATTCGAGACTTCAGATGAAAGTGGATTTCAAAGGGAGACTTAACCTTCGATAGCATTAAAAGAAGAAATTTATGGTCTTTGAGAAGAAAATTCTTCACAGCAATGTTAAGAGTAGTGTTCTCTAGTCGTCATTTAGCCCCCAGAAGCCTTAAGGACAACATCTCGTGTCTGACCACTTCCGTGAGCATATATCGATCTACCTCTCCATGTAGAGCCAGGCATTTTGGCCTTTCAGTGCGTATCCTGGCTGAAGGCACTCAAGAACACTATCCCACATGGTTTCAGAGTGGCAGTAGTGGCTCTAAAATGAGTGCCATAATGGAACACTTTTCCAATATTAGTCTTTCAATCTCAACAAACACCTCTTTCAAACAAAGCTACAAAGAGAAGAATAACCTGCCAAATGCCGTACGCCTTTGCCTCCTTTTCATCGCTGAAGCTGTAGCCATTCATTTGGGAAAACTGGAGGCATGCATATATGAGGAAACTATTCCACTGCCTTTGCTATCATGTGAACAACTCTCTTGACTTCTGTTTACTTGATGTTTGCTTGTTTGTTCTTCTAACTCCTTATAACTTTTGTATTTCTTTACAACTATTACATAATTTCTTAGTTTCCTTCATATCTCACTCACTAAGTTATTTACCTTAATTTCCAACTCCTCGTGTGCACTGACTAACATTAACAATGAAAATCGTGACAACTCACCATTCTTGGTACCACCTCCATGAAAAATAGTACATAAGTGCGATTTTCCATTTGAAGAAAGTGGATTCGCCGAGAACAGCCTGGACAGGGATTATTAAGGAATATCCAGTTGTATGAGGAATTCAGTCAGGTGAAAATAATTCCCTGATAAGTATTATTGTCCTTAATCGTCACCGCACAAAGAACTTTTGAAAACAAATAAGCTCTGGATAGCTAGTTGACCCATTCTGGTCTGGAACTTCTCAACAGAATGAAAAATCACATTTAATCAATGAATAATAATAAGAAAATTCAATGATCACGGAATATATCCATTGGATTATAGAAGTTATTAAGAAGACAGTTGCAGCGAAGAAAATTTCCTTTCCGACGAAGTCATCATCTAGACTGTACATTCGTGCATTTATATCAAATGGATGGGAAAGTTCTAGGATAATTTCCGGTTAAGGGTCAAATTAATAAAAATTACAATTAGGAATTAAAATGTCATAATAAACAGGGGGAAGGATAAAACTCGAACAAAGTAGCATCATAATTACTAAGAAAACTGACATTGTGCAGTTACGGGTTAGAAATGCAGAAATAACAAAAATAGACAGAATGTTTGGATAAAAAAACTAATGTGGTGAATAGCTGTTAATGCAATCAGGGATTAAATATGTAGAAATAGCAAAATGACAAAATAAACAGAAGTTCGGATATGAAAATATGGTAGTGTAAACAGGGATTAAGAAAACTTAAAAATAACATGAATAAGCAGGAAGTTTAGGTTAGAAAGGCGATGGGATGGTCATTACTAAAAAACATAATTTACCTGTTTGTGATGGTCATGGCAGGGACAGGGGTTGGACGTATTTCCTTTGGATACAAAGCGTGGGTTTGAGCTTTTGGATAGCCAGCGCCTCGGCTATGCCCATATGTCTTAATTTCACTCCCTTTGATAGGTTTGACTGAATCTAGTATATTACTTTGAAGGATTTTTCGGAAGGCACTGAATGTCCTAAATTGACCAGATGTTCTGTCATTGAACTGTATACACGTTTTTGATCTTCTTTTACTAGCCAGGCTGGGTAGTGTTCACGAGCGCGTTTTTCATGTTATTTCTGTATTTCTAACCCCTAACTGCACAATGTCAATCTTCTTAGTTATTATGATGCTACTTTGTTCGAGTTTTATCCTTCCCCCTGTTTATTATGGCATTCTAATTCCTAATTGTAACTTTTATTAATTTGACCCTTAACCGGAAATTATCCTAGAACTTTCCCATTCATTTGATATAAATGCACGAATGTACAGTCTAGATGATGACTTCGTCGGAAAGGAAATTTTCTTCGCTGCAACTGTCTTCTTAATAACTTCTATGATCCATGATTTTCAGAATATTGAAGATGACTGTGACCATTTATTTATACCGACGCTAATTCTCGATATGTTGTCTGGAAAAATGTTGACCGCTTCTCTCGCAGTTGTGCCATCCAGCTAAGACAATACAGAAGCACTAACCACAGGTACCTGACTTCAAATTCTCCTGCACTATTTTAAATTTATAAAATTATTTTATTGTATCGAATTGTATTCACCAGCTTTTGAACAAATGTTATTTGGTTTTGAAAGTTACTTCAATGCTAAATGTTATTGGGGATGATAATCCAATCATCGGATGAGTCGTATTATCTTCCCCTTTTTTGACTTAATTTTAATGAGAAAGTGTGCGTCGGTGGCACAGTGGTTAGGACTCCCGCCGACCATGCATATGGTCCGGGGTTCGAGCCCTCGCCGATGCACACCTGATATTTATGGTCGGCCTGCGAATTCTGGGCTACCGATATCCACGCTGAAAATTCCATACATGTACCAAAAATACAGTGTGGAATCAAGCTGTAATCAAAAAAAAAAAAAAAAAAAAGAAAAAATGGGTAAAAACAATACAACTGTGTACATAGGAAGTAAACTATATTAATAAAATGAACAATATTAATTTTTCATCAAAATGCCTTCAAACTAGCTATAACAAAAACTCCTAAATCTCTGTAAGAACCAACCTAGTTAAGGGTTTCACTTTACTAACCAGTTCATTCCATTCACTCACAATGTATGCATAATTTCTACTTCAACCGATGCGTTTTCAAACATTCTGTGATCCCTGTTGTTCCTCAGGTGGTCTACTTAAATCACTGCTTTGCCTAGGTTTCCTATCCATCAAAAGGTATCGTGTTCACTTCGTTTCATGATGACTACAAACTACAGCAGCTCAAAACGAAACAAACTCTAGAGACCAATCAGGTTCGTGAAAAGTAGAAGTGCGTAATTTGAAATAAACGTCTAAATACAAGTAATGCAATGTTTTAAAAATAATTACATAGGATAATGTTCGTGTATATTTTCCAAAACAACCTCCCAATTTCTCAGAGAAGTCTTCAGAGTTAGGTTAAACTGATTTCTACACACAAATTCGTCAAGGTCATCAATTCGTTCATTAGATAGTTTCGTTTTGGGCTGTTATAGTTTACAGTCACACGTTTCATTTTGTTCTATTGATATAATTACCACAATGGAGCACTATTCATCCTTGCGCACTATTTCAAATAAGTTTCTGCTTATCGCTAGGAATTTTTCGAAGAAAAAGGAGGAAGAACATTGTGAAATAGTATTGCAGCAAGCTTCAGGTGGAAAAATTTTGCTTCAAATGATATACTATCGATTATTGGACTATTTGGAGATTCTACACGTGGACCGAATTCCTTGCAGTGAAACAAATTGAATAAAGCTGTCATTTTTATTACTATTAAAGACATGTGCTTGTCAACTGTGCTTAACTCATACAACCTGATTAGTGTTGAAAACTAGTTACTTTAAGGTGCAAAAGTAAGACTAAAATATTATTTTCAAAAAAGCCAACCAACCATTGTCACTTAAAAGGTATGACACATATTCAAATGTCAGGTACTTTTGTCTCAATTGTTGACCATCATGAAATACGGATACACTCTTCTGCGTGTTATATCAAGTCTTTTCATACATATGGTCATACGAATAATGACTTCACCAACCACTGTTAAAATAGTCAATCGTTGTAACAAAGCTTCGAAAATGTGCGCCATATTTTGATTTTAAAAGAATGGAAAAAATGTAATAGGTAACTGAAGGATAAAAAGAAAGTTTGCATAATCATTAAAGAAACATTACTGATAGCTAAGTGGAATGAGAGTAGGGTTCCAACATCTGAACATCAATCTGATGCCCCCTGGCGACTAGCCCTATTCAGGCAGGTAGTTACCACTGTTCGAGTGACAGGTTGTGACCAATGGGATACAGCAAGTCAGATGTGGGGGCATAGTACTCTTCGATGACATTGGCTAGTGGTCGCGCTATATCGTGAATTGGCAGAAGTTAGAAATCATGGACTAGCCACTGGATCCAGTCCCAGGGGATTAATGGTCTGCGCGCCCAACTTGTAACTCCAAGGTCCTGAGTTCAAACCCTGGTGGTGAATGCGTACTCATGAACAATACCAAACTAGGCTGACGCAACAACTGTCCAGCACTACCAGCTGCTTTTCCAGTGGTTCTCTAACCGATTTCAGCTCATCATGAAATCCTGTAAAAAAAAATGAAGTCGCTCAATAAACTCTGTTATAACTGCGTTTAATGGTATGACATGGGGTTCCTTCTACTCCTTCTTCAACACACATAAATTTACGATTGATCACTCGGATACTATTCCCACACTGAAAAAGAAAAACAAGACTAACTAAGAAGGTACAATGCTATTTCACTAGAAATTACATCTGTTCATTTAGCTATTTTACATAACCAATAAATTACTAGCTAACAGCATAAAGATTATACCTCAGCTGGTTAGCACGTACCAATATAAATCAGATGACTTGATCTTTAATCCAAGTAACTGTTTAATGGTACGCTCTATAGATCACGCAGTAAAAACTGACTTATAATATCGCCGCTGCTGACCTAATAATTTAGCAGTCATTGTGTTTTGTCCGAATTTATTCAGTCATATTAAAATTTTTGAACATGAGTGAATGAATAGAACTTTTGTGCCTAAATCTACCTGACTATCTCAGTCGATAAATGAGATAACATGGAATACATCCAACAGAGAATATAAAAGAAAAGACTGATACACAGATTTTGGGATTTGAAATTAAATTAATCCAAATCCCCTGATCTGTGAATCGATCTCTGCCTCATTGACGGCTACTGGATGAATGTTTTGAAGGTGTAGTGAGGAGTCGTGACCCCTGTAGCCCACCATGTCAAGATGAAATGGATGCTCGTCGAATCCTTTGGTGAGAGAGGCGCTATATCAAGTACGAGTCCATAAAATCAGAATTCATGGGTTAATGAATTCTGGCCCAACTGGTTGAATAATCAACGAACTTCGTCTGGTAACCTGAAGGTACCGGATCAGACCCCTTATGGGGTGGAGGGTACGTAGTTCTGAAGATGCCCAAAACAAGAGGACATAGCTATTCAGTGCTCACTGGGTTTCAATGATCTCTCCAAATGATGTTCCTTCGTGATGAAATCTATCAACTAAGTTTTTAAAAAAAACTCGTAAATGACTTGTTACGAATCACAGTACAAACAGTGTTGTTACTCGTTTGACTTGCGTATTTTATTGCTTGCGGGGATAAATAACTTTTCGATACGTCTGAATGCAAGTCATACTGTTGGAAGTGAAGATCCACTACGGTTTTCGCTTAAAAAAGTAAAATATTCAGATCTTAGCATCCCATCTGCTTGATACCATAAACAGCAATCGACAAAGCAGTCAAAATGGCATGGTAGTTTATACCAATGGGTATGAGTAGTCACACCCCAGATGGTTTGAAATTATTCACTCCTCTGAGTGAAGTTTATAATGGACACATCACCTATTAGTCTTGCTTTAGACGCATCAATCAGCATTCTGATGTCAAATAACTTTGATTTGGACAGCAAACACTATTGATTCTCAAGTACTTATGTAAAGCGGTAGGGTATGTTATGTTATTTATTTATTTAATATTTTTGGATTACAGCTTGATTCGACACAGTATTTTCTGGCACACCTACGGAATTTTCAGCATGTGATATTGGTAGCCCAAATTTTGTAGCCAACCATAGATACCAGATTTGCGTCGGCAGGGGATCGGACCCCGGACCATGTGCATGGTCAGCGAGAGTCCTAACCACTGTACCACCGACACATTAGTGTTAACTTACAGATTATGTATAGACTAATACTTTACATTTGTTTACAGTACTGGCTTTAGTACAACTTAGAATGCGCCACCAGTAGATAGAATTATTGAAGTCACACTTAGTATCATGTACTGATTTCTCGAGTCATCTGAACACGATTATTATCACATGCCTAAGTAAATTTGTTTATCTTAGACAAAATATTACAATATTATGTGTTAAATTACTTTGATCATTCAACTTTTTCACTTTTTACGCTGTTAACTAATCATATCTAATAAAATTTTAACCTAATGGGATATTTATTCAGTGATGAATGCGTTTCTATTGTAAAGGTCCATTGTCGATAAGAAGAAAATAACGTTTTGTTTTGAATTATTTAACTGAGTTTTACGGTAGATTAACTTTTCATGACTATCGTTGTTAGTTGAAGTACAACTGGCGATAATATATAAGGATAATAATAAAATATGAGGATGAATTACATGGGTAGTTTATATCGGTATTGTTCACTCATTTTATTTCATACGCGAATTCCCTCTGATGAATTTGAACCGATTTTCTGAACACGTACTAGAAAAGTCTGTGATTAAGAGAAAGTAAGTATTTGAACAGTACAGTTATGAAACATCTGATTGACACAGGACATCAGGTAGACTCTTAAAATTCTTTCAAAATAATAGACAAGTTTCTTGAAGTTTGAAAGGAGCTTATCACTATAAGATAGTTAAAAACTTGATTTATGTACTCAAAAATATGTGGTAAGTTTTCCTCTGCCTTCGTAGTTCATCTTTGAAACCTAATTGATCATATTAAACTTTTGTTATAGGTAAATGTTGATTTCTTTTCACTCTAACTTGGTTACACCATCATTCATTTAGCGTCATGCCTCATATATTTGATATGTAATTAATTGGGCTTAACTCACTTCTTTTTTCATATCTCATTTGTGTAGTAACAGTTTTATAGTGAATAATATATTCTTATAATTTACATACCTCAATTTCTTCTCCCCACCCTTAGTCTCCGCCTTCTGTTTTATTTGAGAAACTTAGATCACACTTCACATATGCGCACATAAGTATGTAACATTTTACCAACTTGACATTTCGGTCCATCTCTGCAATTTTTTTATATTTCTTTACTTTCCTAGTGGAACATGGGCCTTCAGTCTAGAGGCTTGACATTTCGGTAGCAGTGGTGTTTTACGGGATAGGGTCGCTAGTCTCATACCCAACCTTCCTCTTTACCAGTTGTATTACTGGCTTATTGACGTAAAGGAGTGTGTCGGCTGGAGATCGAACCATGGATCACATGCGTAGTTGATGAGAATTCTACTGTTGTGCCACCAACGCACATCTATGCAATGTTGTTCTACATCTTATCTCCAATGAATTAAAGTATGTTAAAACTGTATGTGGCTTCCAAGATTCTGATAAAATAAGCAATGGATCCGTTTTATACTGCACCGTGTGTTATTATCGCTTTGTTCAAAATCATTTTATTATCCACTAACACTTGGTGTCAGAGTTTACCTCTTTTAGCATTACTCATTCTGTATTCAATGAAAACCTTGTTGATGATAAAGCTTTTCATCTAGTTTGTTACAACTACCCACTACAAAAGCACAGATTGAATGTAATTCTCATATAAAAATTTATATTTCACAACTATTCTAATTTAGAAGTAAGCAAGAGGTCTTAGCTCGAGAAATGATTCCGTGTTAGCTGACAAACATCTATCAGAAGTGTCTACAACCATATGCCTATCTATTTAACAACAAAAATTACAACTGATGTCTAACATGGCCTCCTTATAATCGTTTACTAGCAAGCCTTCCATTACTAAACAATATTGTGATTTAGTGCAGAGTCGCATAATATGATAGCAGCATTGTTCATTTGACCGTAAGACTTCAATTTCTAATAAGTAGTAGACAGTTGCACAGATTAATTTTTCACTAAATGACTCAGGTGTTTCCTTCACATTGAGAAAGTATGCAGTCTTACTGAGTTGTAAGATTTTCAAACATCTTTATTAGGTTAAATGCTCCCCAAAATATTAAGAGTAAGCGATACAAAAATGTGACCAGTGGGGTCCATCCAATAGCAGGTAAGGACAAGTACTCGCCTGTGATAGTGTCTAGTGGTCGCGCCAAAATCATGAATTTGTAGAAGTTATAATTCATGGGATACTGGGTTGGGTACCAGTGGCTGAGAGGTTTACGAGCTTGTTTTTTAGCCGGAATGTCATAGGTTGGAAACTTGGCGGTGGTTACCTACTGCCAGTGAGTCCCAAACTGGGATGAAACATATGGCTAGTACTCCCTGGTTTTCAATGGTTCGCTAACTTATATCAATCTGTGGTCAAGCTTGAACAAATCGAATCTCTACAAACTAACTCTTGAAAAAGTGTAAGTGTCTGTTTCTTTTACTGAAACATAACAGTACATGTATAGTGTAAGTTATGTAATGGTAGAACACAGTAGCATTTGGTAGTAGAATTGTTTATTTGGCAAAATGAATATCTTACAATGAGGTTTCAGTTTGCAAAAGTGATTCGTTTTCCCCTTCTCCTGTCTTCATTTTATGCTTTCTATACCGTTTCACAATGATCTTTATTTTTCTTTTCTCTTTTCTCAGTTGTTCAGGACTCTTTCCAAAAATACCTCAGTATACTACTTGTAAATTGATTGTCAGTAGCATACGCCACAAATGGAGGTAAAAATCAATTCAAGTAAATACTGGTAGTCAGTCAAAATTACTGTTTCGGTATAGCAATATCTTTTTGAATAAATAGTGTATATATACGTAACTAATATATCTGTTCCCCAGCTTAAATTATGCACCTTGTTTTTTGGAGGTTCTTATTTAGCATTCTACAGTTAGAAAAACGACTTTTCTAGGTTATGCAAATTAGTTCTAATTTATAGACATTTAAAAGTTATCTATGTGAAATATTCTACTAACAGTTAACTTAGTAAGAGAAGTCATTCATGTTTAACAAAATAATAAAAGATGGCCTTGTAAGTCTTTCTGTAAACACAGTGACTGTCAATGTTTTTGCATTCCCATCAGGGATCATATGAATTAATTACTTAAAGAGAGAGAGTGAATATTCTAACCTTACCTTACATGTAACAACATTTGCATTACTTAAGTCGCGTAAAAATATGTATATATGTGAAACACAAAGAAAACTGTTCCTTTTGTGTTATTAGCAAACTTGTACTTGTTATTCAGCTGCATCATTTTTTCCACCTTACTTTCTTTCTTTCATTCTTTCGTTTCCTCAGTAGAACGAAGAGTTTCAAGGATTGAAGTTTCAGCAGAGATGGTGTTGTGTCTACGGAGTAAAAATTATTGGCCTCACAACCAACTTTCCATCTTTTCCATGTTTACTATCATCTAGTAGACTAGGCTAGGTTTAGGACTGGATTGGCCGGGAATCGAACCCAGGGTCACGCGGGTGGTGAGCAAGCATTCCGCCAATGAACCACTGACTCTCTATTTTACTTAGTTGTTCGTTACTTTAGTTAGAACAGATTTGTCTACAAAGAGTTTCTACTTAAGCGTAATAAATTGTAAAAGGTGGTGACTGAGTGCGTTTATCAGTTCGCCTGTTCGTGTAGAGCTAGGTATATTGGTCATTCCACTCGAGTTTTGTCCAGGAGGATGCAAGAACATTATCCTGCCTGGTTACGATAAGGTGGAAATGGCTCAGCAAGAAGTGTGATCATTGAATGTCTGGTAGATAATGATCACCCTATTTCTACAGCCTCCACCTTTAAAGTCACCTACAATAAGAAAACTGATGTGCCCAAACCACTACATACCCGACTCATCTGTATTGCTGAAGCTTTGGCTATCGAAACAGAAAAGTCAAATCTCTATATACAGAAAAAGTTCGTTCAACCCCTCCAACTTTCAAGGTCTTAATCCCTCTATGCTGAAGTATGGTAATCCCCAATCATATTTTGGCTCTATTAATTTTTTCGATTTTTTTATTCAATTTGGATACTCTTCCTTTATTACGTTAGTCGTTACTATTATTACTATTATCCTCACTTTAAATTGTTCTCGGTATTATTTCACTCGTCCTACTTGCCACTTTAAATCAATTCTATTATGCAACGTTGAATTCTATTTATCATATTTCACACAATGTTACGCAAAGTTCGTTTTTATTTTATTCATTTATTCGATTTACCTACTTATCTTATAATTACGCAACCCTTCCAAGTTCTATACATCGTATGAATTATTCTATATATTGGTTGGAGGATTTCATCATGAGCTGAAATTGGTTAGCGAACCATTGGAAAACCTGGAAGTACCACTAGACAGCTGTTGCATCAGCCTAGTTTGGGACTCTTCATCAGTACGCACTCACAGCCAGAGTTCGAACCCAGGACCTTCTAGTTAAAAGGCGAGCTCGTAGACTTCTAAGCCACTGGGGCCCAATCCAATGGCCAGCCCATGAATTTTAACTTCTGCCAATTCATGAAATAGCGCAACCATTTCGCAATGTCTTCTTCGTTGAGTTACTGTTTCACCTTCAACCTGCTGTATCCCATTGGTCATGGCTTCCCCACTTGAAAATATTCTATATGTGACATTAATTGCTATACCACTTGACGTTTAACTATGATTATAATCACAAATATTTTAAATGTTTTTCATATTACTATCATCATTTTATGCATTCACACCTATGATTCAATTCCCTCACCGGATATAATTTCTTAAAAATCATATATATATATATACGATTGTAGGGCTTGATAATAAATTCGCTGAAAAGGGTCTCTTCGTTGAATCATCTGTTTTGATTTTCTATATTTGTCAACGAAAATACTGTGAATTTGTTTTATAATTCCTATCGCTTATTTGTATTAAAATGAAAAATGAGTTTCAACTTATTCTAAGTTTTAATTCAAGTGTATATGACTGTTTCGTAACATTTAAGCGATATAAACTACCACAGTATTATTTTTGTTTTGCATTACTTACTCATATCCCTATCTAAAAGGAGATAGACGTAACTGTCCTACACTTATTGCTATAAACCAACGTAATGCATCATATTTAATTGGTGGTGGCAGTGGAATCCAGGATGCGCATTCCGTCCCATTTGGGACTCGTCATCTGAGTGTACCTGCATTCCGCAATGAGTGATGATGTTCCCACTGAGGCTCGAACCCAGTGCCCATAGTTTTAAACGTCAAAGCGTTATCCGCTAGACCATTCAGGCCACGACAACCACCCCTTGTGCAACCTGAAACTGAGCACCTCAGTCTAACCAATCGACAGGGAAACCTAAAATTCAAGTAAGTAGTGTATCATAGTTGCGTAAACTAGAAATAGTAATTAAATCAATTCTAGTGACTGACTAATCCACTACTGTATTGTTCAAATGTTCATTACTGCTTATTTCTATTTATTATGCGGACATAAAACAAATGATTCTGTTGAATACGAATTACTGATTTCTGTCCTCTTCGTTTTGTCCCTTGGTGTACCGGTATTCGGCAATATGCAGATTTCAGTTACAAAGAAATATTGCACAGATTCAATCACTCCCCTGTAAATAGTTTGATTTTCTGGGTTAATAAATGAAATAATACTTTTATCTGAAAACAAAGTCCCAGTTTATCGCTACAGTATCAGGGATGCGCTTACAAAGAATCATCATGCAGCAACATGAATTTATGAGAAGGCAGAAATGATGCTTAATTCCTAACTGGATGAAATTTGATCACTACTAAAACCTCCTAAACATGTTAATATGTTTGTATATGTAGGAAAATGTAAAAATAAAATAAATAATGATAGTAGTGACACTAATAATAAGAATAATAATGGTAATATTAACGACGAGATGCATGTCAGACATGCGCAAGACAACACTTACAATAAGGAATCTAAATCACCAGTAGTAATTCCATACAAAGAAGGAACCTCGAAAACCTTACGCAGAATTCTTAACAAGGCAGGAATAAAAGTGGCTGACATTCAAACCATCCACAAACTCAATTAGAAACAAGCTTTCTCCCTGAAGTGATTTTCAGATCAAATATATAGGTCAGAGTAGTAGAACAGGGGCATTTAGACTAGCCGAGCATAAAAACCCACCAAAATCTAGATTAGTTGATCCGAATAATATAAGAAATCTAGAGAGTAGTTCAGCTATAGCACTCACTACATGCAATTATGCACAACCATACAATAGGATGCGATAAGATGACAGTTTTAAAATCTAATATAACAGGGTGGAGGGAGAGACTGATAATGGAAGCTTTGTTTATCGAATCAACTGAAGAGAATACGTTTAATAGGAGTGATTCAACACCTGTCTCAGATATCTGAAAAATTCTACTACTCATACGACCACAAATAGGAAAGAACAAAGAAGACTATAAAACTCAGGTCTCGAAGTCGTGTGTTTATAACTGATATGATTTGAACAACAAATTTTTTTCGAAACGTCATCCAGTCAATAGTAATACTGTTTCACTGTGTGATGCATCTAATAAAAAAACTAATATGGAATTACCTCCTAAACATGCTATATTTTGACTACACCTAGCATAGTATATATAAGATCAGTTGTTTAAGCGCCTCATTTTCTTGAGTGGGTAAAATTTCAACACAATGCTACAAAGTTCTGGAGCGTTCTACTCACTGAGAGAGGCTTAATTGGAAGTGCATCCAGATGGATGTATTTCATCATTGCCGGTAAATTTCCATTTTTCTACCTAGAGGCTGAAGGTACTGAATTATTCTTAGACGGCATTTTCCTTTCCCTTAGTGAGTTTCACTGACAATCAAGTATTCATTTGTTGAACTCATCGCATAAATCAGCATTGTTCGAATTAGTCATGTAGTTTACGGGGAAGAGGCATACTATAAAACGTCTCGACCGTGGAACGAAATCGCATAAACAAAGCTAGGAAACAAGCTTGCTTAGAAAGTTGCGTAGTTTCAACTCATAGCCTCTATTCACCTCTCACCCTCGACTTATCACTAAGTCAAAGTTCAAGACTATTAGGTTGTGTACTAGTCACGTTAATCAGTTTATAATCTTCACTTTCAGTTACTTTTTAACACTACATAGTTGTTTATCAACCTAACACCTGACATGGTTGACTACATCGAATATAAATCCTAACTAACATTTTCATCATTAAAAACAATGTTTTTCGTTGGGAAATGCATGAACTATGCTGACTTGAACAAAGATATGGAGGTTATAACTATTCCACATCTACATTCACTACATGCTACTAAATCCCCTGACTACAGGAGAGAAAAGATCGTAAAAAGGCTAAACTTATCCTGAAACTAGTATTTTTAATCCTTTTTTTGGCAAATATACTTTATTTTCTTGATGAAATAGTCTTCATATAATTTATATACGTGTTCAGCGAATCAATCAATCATTCATGGGAACCTTAAACCCCAAAACATGCTTCCGAACTCATGATACTTGCACAAGATACCATTATCTCTTCTCTTCAGGTTAAACTCTATGAACTATTATTTATTTAAAAAAATCTCTACTCAGATTACTTTTCTAAACAATCCTCTAAAAAAAACTCATTAATCGCAGTGAACTAAAATCGAATCAAGTGAATTTTTTATCACCAGTTTAATTCCATGTACACGTTCATTTTTATTACAAATAATAAAAATATCAATCGAATCAATAATTTCAAATAATATCCACCTTCCACGAATGAACAAATAAGTAACCATTGAATTATTGAACAACATTGAAGTAAAACACACGAAAAAGAGTAAATCTGAAAAATAATTAATCATTTGAACTAGATAATTAATGGTGAATTTCTTTTCGGAAATTTAAAGATTGATAATCGATCCTTTTATATGTATGAGATTCTTCAAAAAATAAATAGTAAGTAGCAACAAAAATGAATGAATATCAATTTCAAGATATATATATTGAACATTGAATATTGTTGCACTTATTCTCATGCTTGGGTTTATCTATATTTATATTTATATTTTTGATTACAGCTTGATTCCACACTGTATTTTTGGTACAAGTATGGAATTTTGAACATGGATATCGGTAGCCCAAATTTCGCAGGCCGACCATAGATATCAGGTGTGCGTCGGCAGGGGATCGAACCTCAGACCATGTGCATGGTCGGCGAGAGTCCTAACCACTGTGCCACCGACGCCACATCGAGAAAGTGTTTTCTAAAAAACACACTTCCCTATTAATACTTACAATAAAAGTAAAAATAAAAGTATGAAAATGCTAATTATTTCGCCTTTAAGGCACAGATTGCTACTCCGACTAGATACATTTTCATTCTGACATACATATGTGGAAGTAGAGTTACCTAAAGATTACTTTCACAAGTAGTTTGTCATAATACTTACTGTTTGACGAATTATGTGTGAGATACTGTATGATGGTCGATAACACTTACCTTTACAGAGCTCCTTATACCCCAAATTGACACAATTAACTCAATATAATTTCATGTATTTCATTTTTTGGATGTAGACTCAAATCCAGTTACCTTTCTTCAACAGACTGAACCATAATAGCCAAATTAATCAGTATAAATAGTCACTTTTATTCGGCATGTAGGTGATAATTGTAAGGCTATTATTGATTGACATGTATATTCTGTTTGAAGACAGTATTACATGAGATGACGAAAGACTTCTTGAAAACCATGTAATATAATCTGTCGATATATTCTAGGCTCACTTGATCCGCTGTCCAACTAACAATAATCATTCATCTGCTGAGATGTGTACCGAACATGAGTATCTTCACTGTTGAGAATATGTGGAAGGCCGAAGTACAACACTTCTTATTGATTTTCTTCAACAATTCAGAACAGTTTTTAGTTATTCACTGTAACCTTCTTATCGAAGTAATATCTTGATTCTCGAAATTGATAGAGTCTATTTGCCGTCTATCAGATATAAAAGTTGATAATTTGGGCCAAGCTTTGGCTGGCAACTGATGCATTCATTAACCTCACTTAGCTGGCAGAAAACCTAGGAAAAGCAGAGCGCTGGAAGTGAGGTTACCAATCTTACACCACGAAACCAACAACAACCCTGCTACTGAAACTTTGCAAGGTGAAGCTTGAAGTCATATGTTCCTGTCGAAATGAAAAGGAACGAAGTTTTTTAAAATAATTAATTTACAAGTATGGGTTTTGTAGAGATTTTTGTTTGACTGCTTGGAGGCTTTCACCATGTTCTGACATCAGTTAGAGAACCACATTTTCAAATGAATCTCTAACTCATATCAACTCATGATGAAATCCTCCAAATAATTAATTTAGTTTCAACCTTGGTGACCAAATACACATTCACGTTCAAGATGGTACGCTAATGAGGATTGCTGCATTTAGTAAAATGACTAGTAACTTCAGCCAGTTAACCTAAAAAAATGAAATATACACCATGATTGTAAAGCACTTATATTTTACTGTTATTTCACAGTTAACAGAATTACTTGCCTACTGAACAGTTCGTGTTTCTGTTAATTCGATATCAGACAAATTAATACAATCAATGTATTCCATTGATTTGTCGTCAGCCAGTTTTTTCAAGCCTCAAATCAGAAAAACAATATTCTTATCCCTCTCATCTGTCTGTTACAGATGGTGATAATTTGTTTATGACACTTAGTTTCGACTTCTCTTTAAAAAATGTTGATTCCCATTGTTAAGAGTTATTCCTTCCAAAAATTCTAGGTTTCTTGAACTGGATTTTGATTTCTCGAAATGTTTGTTCAATGTATATTGCATCACATGCCAAGCAAGCATTTTATTTTGTAGACACAATTAGATTAAGAATCCTTAGATATTTGGTCTTTTACATGGTCAATGTTGCTTCGTAGTGTGTGTGGCGTTCTGAAGAAAACTCTGTTGTGTTTATTGAACACTCTTCTGATATTTTCTGACGTCTCTGATCCATAAGGGATGAAAACTGCTGAGGTCCGTGTTTTCGGAATACATTTTCGACCATATTTAATGTCAGTGTTGATTTTGCTGATCAAGTTCTTTGGGTAGTTATTTTTCTTGAGAGTCTCAGCAATGTTTGATATATCTTCTTCTTTTTCTTTCTCATCCATTATCAAAGAGAGAACTTGTCTAAGAAGACTTGAAACAACTGATATCTTTGCGCTGACGGGGTGTAATGATCCGAAGTCTAAATGTTTGTTGGAGTGGGTTTTTTTCTTGAATATAGTTATGCTAAAATGTCCGTTTTCCCTCCTCTTTACTAGCGAGGCAGTCTAGAAATGATAGTTCGCTGACGTCTGATTCTGCTTCCGAAGTAAACTGGATTCTGGAAGATAGATTGTTTATTTTCTCCAAGAATGAACTGTGTAGATCTCGTTTTAGCATTACGAAAGTTTCATCTACATATCTTAAACATATTTTAGGAGAGAGCACGCTTGAGAATTATACTACTTACTTTTAAATAAGTAGTTCAGCACTGTGACTATTTTTTGGAAGAAGAAGTAGAAGTGCCTGGCTGACTATGTAAACTTGTTGCAACCAAATGAAGACACAATCAGTAATTACTTTTTTGATCAGCATATAACTTATTGATTTCCCAAATTATTTTTGTTTTCCTTTAAGTTTATTTTATTAGATTTATTTATTTAAAGTGTATTTACGTGCGTCGGTGGCACAGCGGTTAGGACTGTCGCCGACCATGCACATAGTCCGTGGTTCGAGCCCCTGCCGATGCATACCTGATATCCATGGTCGGCCTGCGAAATTTGGGCTAGTGATATCACATGTTGAAAATTCCATACCTGTACCAAAAGTACGGTGTGGAATCATGCTGTAATCGAAATAAAAATAAATTAAATTTTAAAAACCCTTTTATTAAACGTTTATATCTGCCTTACAGCACGTCTAAAAGTATCATATGCGTGAACTTGTAAGTGATAACAGTACTCCTTTTTCGAGGTGGATATGAAGATTTGGAATCTAATGTCTACCATTTGAACCACTTTAACGCCCAACACTAAGCAACAAACCATTAAAAAACTTACAGATATATCCTACCACCTGAAAGGTTTGAATGTATCATCTGAGTAATTTGAAAAATGTATTACAAGCACACAGACAATGATCATATGTGGAGGGAGGGCATAGTTTAACCCACAAAATTTTAGTTCGTTGGTATTATAGTCACTGGTACAGGATGAGAAAATCTAACCATGTATCACCACAAGATATTTGATTTTTCAAAACATTAACATCACTGTTGTAACTGTAGAACAAGATACTATTTGGTAACGGAATTATTGATTGGTAAATTGATGTACAAATATGACAATACTCATATATCTTATAATGAATACACCGTTTGTGCACCTTTTCTGTATAATGTCTCTTTTGTCCTTATTTCGTGTTTTCAATGTTGTTTCACAAGGATATTTCATTCATTCGCTCCATACCCTTCCTATTCACTTTTGCTGCAAAAGACATTATATACAAGATATCACTCACAAGATCTGGCCAGTAGAGCATGAAACACGATAAATAAATGAGTTAACAACGTCTCCTTTTATCAAAATTAGAATTTCAGTGCATTGCCACTAACTGTTTCATCCACCTGACTCAAATGTGCACTTTGTTTCAAAATTAGTCAAACAACTGTTATTGGGTCGTGGATATTTTTAATGTCACTTTGTACTGTGAGATAGGTGGCCCAATCTTTAGAATAATGTTATGCTCCTAGATAAGACCTTGAGCGCCTACTTCAATGTGAAGTGATCTTTTCGTTCTCAAGAATGTATCATGGATGATGGAAGATTCTCATCTAAACACCTAGGCTCCCAGAACATCGGTGGAATAAAAGCATCGATTCGGTATAGAGGTTTTCACCGTTATTCCAACATTCCGGCTTCCCTGATAACTTTTTTAACCAGATGGTAATTCAGCTATGGATAGGGATGCCATTAAAAATTAATCTAGGCAACAAAACCTCCTCCGGTAGTCTGAGTAGAGAAGAAGCAGGTCTAGCCATTATTGCTATCTTGGCCTACTGCTGAGCCTATAAATTCATAAATTGTCTCTTTCCTCTTGATTTATTTGATATTTATTTTAATGTCATATTAATTTAAATTATCTCTTACTGATGCTTCCTGAATGTAACTTGTCAATACCACTGACTTAATGTAATTCAAAGCATTAGTGTTGTTAATAAAAAGTACAGAAGTAATGAAAGGCGATAGAGGATAGCGGCACAAATGGCTTATGGAGAGGCTGAGCACTTGAAGGTCACTTACGCACACTGTGATTGGTAGATTTTCCTTTGCGTAAACGTTGCGGCTAATACTTGCCTTACGTTACTGAGGCGGGCTTTGAAATAGCAATAATAAAAGCGGATAGACATTGTTTTTTAGCTTAAGGGAACAAGTTAACATGCTTATAAATTTCACAGATATGAGAAGCATTAGGTCCACTAACAAAGAGAATACTACTCGATAACTTAATCAAAGAAGTGTAAAGCTTGAAGATTTTATCTCTTTCAGTTAGTTTTAACGGATGGATAAGAGTCACTTGTATAATATTTGTTTTTATAGAAGAGAAAGTGTGACAGGTGATTTGGAAGTTACACGATTCCTGAAATCTATCGGGGAATATATGGACGACTAATCTATAGAATTTCACCAACTCTGTGGTTGTTCCTTGCCTTGTTCACATATTCACTGTGGCTAAGATTAGGAACTGTTCACCAAAGGTAAGATTAATTTACCCAGTATGTATGCATCTTCAGATATTTTTCAATACGGCCGAAGGCATTCGAAGGAATACAATCTCAATCTCTGCTTGAAAAGTTCACATCCAGTTTCTGCGAACGAAACTGGTGGTGACAAAAACTGCAAAGACTGGTCCAACACCACTAACAACGGAGGCAAACTGACACAGATGTTGCGGATAGGGTGTTTGGCAGACTTTATGATGACTATGATGCAGCTATAAAAAAACTCTACAACTGCGATTTTTTTCACTGAATTGTTATTAACTCTTTTTAGTGTATGTATGTACTCTTTTATTCCGAGTCATTTTTAACTTGATATAAGTATAAAACTTGGGCACTGTGGTAGAGTATAATTCCATTATAGATAAGATTTTATTTTGTTAAATCGCACAGTGTTTACAGTTATGTGAACTGATCAGTTCATATAACTGTAAACACTGTGCGATTTATCAAAATAAAATCTTATCTATAATGGAATCATTTTTAACTTGATTGATTATTGTTTCCTTACAAATATATGCATTTATGTCGACTAACTTTGTCTCTTTTACTTATCATTTTGAGGACATTGCAAAGTTAACGTGAATGATAGGCAACGTATTGATATTTATGTGAAATGCGCCAGTGTTAAACCATTATTACTTCCTCAATGCATCATCAAGCCTTGCGTTAAGTGTTTCAGTTGCGTATAAGATTAATATTCTAGACTGTCAAGAAAGTAGCCGTCAAACATGTGCTCGTACTGTAGTAACGAAACATAACCTAGCAAACGTAGGTTCTATATGCACACGACTTGTATTAGTAGTCTAGGCACTTCAAGTACACAGTGCAACGTATATCCCATTTATCACAAATACTCTGTTATTATTATGTTACGTTAACACCACTATCTCAAAGGGTATCATTAGGTAACAAAGAGAAAACTACATTACTCTTCTTGTGTTATCATTTCGTATCAAAAGGCTCTTACATGATCACACCAACACTTAAACTCGTGCATTAGTTGACTACGTCACTAAACTTCGTTGATTATTTTGTTATCAAGAAATACTGTGACGCGTTAAATAGGCCTTTGTTGTGCATATCGTCTATTTAAGATTTACTAGCGAAAGTAATTACTCAAAAGCGATAACAGTACCCCATCGTGACCGAATTCGGCAACGCGCGAATATGCCATTTTACGAATATTACGTCTTCTACACTGGCATCACTTTGCAACTCGACAAACACTAAGTATTAATAGAGCAGAATTTTTAAAACAATATTTATTTCGATAAATACATTGGTAATATCACAAATATTTCATCATTTACACAAATATTATCGTTTTTAATTCCAATTAGAATGTCTAAATGTATTGAGTGATTGCGGAATTGAAGACCATAATCTGGAAATTAAAAATAAAAATTCAGTCAAGATGTGATGAGTTAAATAAATAAACATATAATACGGTACCTACTAGTTGAATGACTATCTCTTCACCGTTATCTGACGAAATAACCAACTCAATTTCCTTTATTACTGTGCAATTTGGAAAATATCATGAAATCATAATTACCTCGATATTTAACCCCTTCTCATCATATACGTAAAATAAACTTCAAAAATTAGAATTATTTAGCATTTTCTATCATAATTGACATTTTTCAACGCATTATATTATTTCTTATATACCTCGGGATGTCAATTCGATGACAAGACAGCATTTCGTCAACACAATGAAAACGATTATTTTTCCCACTTTTTACATGTTTTTTCATTAAAATACGATTTTAAAAATGCATTTCTGTTGAAAAAACACTAAAAACAACGCAGGATAGCCCAAACACAACACCACGATAACACCTTAAAACTGCAGCAAACAGCTGATTTGTGCCTCTATCCTCTACCTACTCATATAAACAATAGAGTGACAGAAATTGTCAACCACTAAATATATGTTGAATATGAGGACGAATTTATTAAAGAGAATATTCTTTGCTCGTTAATCAGTCTTTTATATTTAATCTATAGAAAGCATGCGGGATTAAAGCGCACTCTCAATGTAAGCATTAATTAGTGAGTGTAAGTTACATTTATGCAGTGTTCCTTACAATTGTAGCAGTAAGAAATTTTATAAGATTTTGGTTTTCTGTGTCCTATTTGATACAAGAATTAAGCCTAAATATTGAGGATAAACAAGTATCTCTCCCATTATAAGGATGTGGATGCAATGGAGGTTTCATAGGAATGTTTTAGCTGTAAAGAATTCCCCCAAAATCAGTAGGTCACAACATTTTAACTTAACATTGTATGCTAACCTTCACTATTTAAGTTCGAAATAATCAAGATGGTGATTGCAGACGCAACTATGTTAATGCATCTGGATGTAAAGCTTCCCCTTAGTATTTCCGTCGAGACATCTAATACAGCTGCTGCAGCTGTCCCTCAACAACTTAAGAACGACTCATGGAAATCTTTTGCCTCATATTCCAGGAAGCTTTCTGCAGGCGAATTGCGATATAGCACATTTAGTCACGAATTACTTGCCCTCTAAGCCTCCATCAGACACTTCTGCCACTTCTTCGAAGGCCGCCAGTTTGCTATCTTCACTGATCATAAACCCTTGACGTGCGCCCTTCATACGACTACAGGCAGTTACTCACCGCGTGAATTATGTCATTAACACTACGTTTCACAACCCATATCGGACATCCGACATATCTCTGGCGCGAATAATCCAGTAGTAGGCTCATTACCTCGCATTTGCTCCACTGTATTTCATCCCAACACTGACCTGAGGAAAACAACGGAACCACCAATTTCAGGTATAACTGATTACAAATTTCGACGATACGCTCGTCTGAAGATAAAGCTTATACCACTGGCTCGTAACTAAGGCATTATACTGCGTGACAAACCCACAGACACACAAGGACAAGTGGTTCATTTATTTTTACGCAGAACAGTTTACCAATGTCAACATAACCTCTCACATCGTGGTGTACGTCTACAGACAGGCTAATTTCAACTCGTTTTGTCTGGCCCACAATTAACTGCGATAATAGAAGTTAGATGCGTTCCTGCATATAATGCAAGAGCCCGAAAGTGCACAAGTAAAATGTTAGCCCAACTGTGGAATTCGCCACGTGCGATGCACGTTTTAGCCAAGTTCATGTGGATACTGTCGGTCCACAAGCCAGACATACGCATTCACGTTTATGGATCGATTCACACGTCGGTCAGACTCCATACCTATGACAAACGCAACCGCTGAAACCATTTGCCCGAGTCTTCAATGGAAAGATGGGCTGGACATTTTGGATGCCTTACTACGGCAACAACGGGTCGATGGTCATAATTCGAGCCTGTAACACTCAAGAAGCTTTTTAGAGCTATTGGAATGCAGACGCATACGAAACATGGTAAAACATCCATCTGCCAATGGCCTGATTGAACGCCTTCGTCGACTACTTCAAGCCCCTATAATGGCTGTAGATTCTCTCTCTACGGCCCTCTTCAGCCTCTGCTCCACACTCAAGGTGGATACACAGAGCACCTCGGTAGAACTGGCTTACGGAACCACACTCCATTTACCCGGTGAACTAATTACTTCGTATGACAATGAACCTAATGCTTCTGGTGTCCACATCTATGCGCAGAATCCCGTGCCCTTCATGCTCCCAGTTCAACCAATTTCCAGTCGTTCTCACAGTAAGAAAGAGATGCTTGACCTGAAATTGCAAAATTGCACACATATCTTCGTGCGTCGCGATACCGTGCGAAAACCCCTCCAAACTTCCTGTGGCGGAACATTCCAAGTGATTGGCAGGAAAGATTAGTTTATTGCCATTTGCCGGGCAGGTCATCCAGATACGATAAGTATTAAGTGTCTTAAAGCAGCTTATTTAGATGACGAATCAATATCCTCTACATCATGGTACGGAGGCCTATCACGGTTGAAACCCGAGCTTGACACAAGTACGTGTAAAACTACAGAACATTCTGATGATTTTTCACGCAGTACCAACGTTAGTGCGCTATCTAATCGCACTAGTCGGCGTGTGCACTGGCCCAAGTGGTACGCTGAATTCGCTAACTAATTGATCTTACATTTGGCCTGATCTAATAGTTATTTCTTTTTTTCTGAAGTTACAGTAATTATTCCTCACGGTATTTGCTCTGTTTGGTTTGTTTGTGCCAGTAGGTGTTTTTACCTGTACTAATCCTCTCGATCTATTTCATCACAAAGTACTAACACCATTTTTAAACGCGCATGCAGTTCCTTAGTTTTACTTCACGAAAACTATTTTGACATTTTACCTCTCGCTGCCAGCTACGACAGTTTGAGCCATTGGCCTTAATGTCATCTCGTTGTTCTCACAATGTATGAAATAGCGGACAGTCTCTCTTCGCCTGCACACAAAAAGAATAAAAGAATGAGTGAAAACTGGTTCATACAGCTTTCGGAAACCAAGATTAGCTCTGGGCAAAAATTTGTAGCTTCTATTCTGTAATTTTTATTTTCTGAAACTATCCTGACAGAATCTTCTAAGTCTAATCGCGGCTGCAACTTTTCACAATAAACCTGCTTGTAAACATTTTTCAGCATGTTAGTTATTCCATTTGCAAAATGTTTCTACTAATTGTAACCACCTATCACTTTTCAGTTCTTTATACACCTTGCCATGTGACCTCGAGCAACTGCCTTACTCTTACCAATTTTGATTTTTTTATTTCACATGGGGTATAACTTTCATGTTTTCGCCATGTTTCTGGGTAATTACTCTGCTCATTCTTTTGTGTCAATATCATGTCTATGTGGAAATCTTCACATTTTCTCCCGTTTTTCTTTTCTTCTTTTTCTCGCACCTTATTCTTTCCGCTACGCCGGTATATTCGCTGTATTTGGTGCCGACTGTACTGGATCTAGAAATGGAGGAGTGAAGCATTGATCTGAGACCCAACTTAAAGCCGCTGAATCATACTCCCTCTACTATAGCCTGCGGGACAGGTTGGTATCACCAGCCTCCCATGAACAATAAGTGGGTGGCTCCAAGCCCCATTCATGTGCATAGTTAAAAAGATGAATATGATCAATGGAAAATTAAAAATAATAAATACATGAAAAATCAAACAACAACTTAAAACTCTGCAAAAATCGAGCTAAGATAGCGAGTGTTCTTTCTCCCCAAATTCCGCTTTACTCCACTTACCATGCACATATTGCCCCTACTCAGCTTAAGTTTTTTCCTTCACCCTTCATCTCCATTTCTTTTTAATCTTCCTTCTTCTCTGAGGGTTGCTGTGTCTCTAAATACGTCGTATGCTCTGATCGAAGGTCGTCAGTGTCCAACCAACCTTCTAAGTAAGGGGCAACCTGTAGTACACCTTGAATGTTTTGAGTTTTTGTTTTTAACGAATTCATGTACGGTGATGCTACTTCATCTTTTTCCCGCTTGAGTGCGCTTCCACGCTGTGCTGATAATACGCGCATTTCTCTGTGTCCGTGGCTCAACCATACTAGCCAGATAAATCTTAAAATCTCCTTTAACAACCTTAACATTCATATTCTGCTTAAATACGTTGCTCATTAGGGTATCATGCTAAATAACTGAGTCTTTCGATTTTTGTCGGGTTATCAGTGCGTAAAAGTCAGATAACATCAGGATTTAGTATTTGTTAGGCTCATTACATTTATTAAGGCTGGTATAGTGTGATATAGTAATCACCACAACTGCCTACCTAAACAACTACCATCACTGTACGATCCTGATTCTGATCTGATCTCGTATTTTGGACGACTAATCCACCGTACAATTTTCGTCTGATTTAGGAAGAAGAAGTACTAAAAAAGTTGGCGGATGCACACTAGTATTTGCAAATACCGTATCTCGTGTAACTATCTACATCCATCATCTCAAATGCACACTAAGCTTGACATAGAACCTTAAAATCTAACCTGTGAGGGGGGATTTAGAATAATTTGGATTTTAACACTAATAAATCAAATGATAGTTGAATTTAGTCTTTTTCATATAATGGCTTTATATACCTGACAACCGATTAACATTGCTTATTTGAGATTTAATGATGCACACTGAGAAGCCATTGTTAAATTAGCGATAACTTGAACTTTGATTCCGTTACCAGACAGCCAAATACAGTTGACTGTCATGGGAGATGACAGTAGAGATTACCATAATGAATGGTTTAAAAGCCAAATAGGATAGTCATAGCGGTGTATTCCTCCAGAAGGAACGGATGTTACTTCATCTCTTGCCTTACTTCGCAATTACCTCTGATGAATCAACCCTCGTATTCGCACACAAGAGCGTTTATATGGTCGGCAACAATATAACGATGACTTTTTGAATTATCTAATCACTTTCGACCTTGAGATTGCGAGCGCTCTTTCTTCAATAAAATGTGTTTGGCGCATTACGGCTGACCTCTTGGGAGTATGAAAGTAGTGATGGGCAGTAACGTAAGTAATTGCTACGACGACAAATCTTGGAATTCACGTTTCTCAAATCTTGTCTAATTCGCATTCTTTTTTCACAGAGATATGGAAACAAGTCTAACGTTTGTGACATAGTGAGCAGCCCTGGTCCTGAAGGTATGTTTTATAAATGGTCTTGATTTTCACTCTCTGTATCAGTTGTCCTCAGCTTTATTGCTCATTTTTATTGAAAATTCTCACTTCCAAGCATGAATATCGTGATGGCAGTAGATGCATTCCTCTTGTTACTGTTTTAACATATATATGTCTTCCCTAATGCCCTATATATATATATATAGGGCATTAGGGAAGACTTGTAACTCTGAAGAAAATGTCGGTAGTTCGGTTTTAAATTTGTCTTTTTGTTACTTGAAGGGTGCTTATTCAATTGTTAAGTGTACTACTCATCAAATTTAATCATTTTCAAGGAATACTAAAGTCGGGGGCCATACAATATGTCTATACACTTTTCACTTTTATCTTTATGTTAAGCGAAGACAGTTCTCGCTTCGCTCTTTAAAGTATGAGCACCTCATAGCGTCATAACGAGACAGCACGGAAACGTCAGTTCTACCAATAATATCAAACTATTATTGGTTAACCAACAAGACTATTGCTCATTTGACCATGAGCTTAAGCCAAACCTGTTTCTCTACCACATAATACTACTAACTCTCCCACCACAGGAGTGAATGAGTTTAGCACACAAACTTTTAGGTAATCACCGAATTTCACTTCTCGTTATTTTTTGAAACAATTTAGCTAACAAGAAGTGGGATTCATTTCATAGTTCGGTTTACTATTAGGTCTCGCAGTTAACTGTTGCTCGAATTTCTTCCTACATTACTATCATTTCAGCACTTGTTTTTTTGTTTGTAATTGCTTCAAGTGAAAATATGTGCTCTCTCTTGACAGATGATCAGTTGAGCTTATGCTGCTTGTGTGGCCAAACATTCCCAAGTATTAAATCTCTCCATACGCACATCAATGTTGTACATGAAGGTAAGTTTACGGGAGTTGGATTACTTTTGGAGGGTTTTGGCTTAATATGACAAATATTACTACAAGTAAATAAACAAAGATATAGAAAAACTTAAGGTAGCTAAACTACTACTTGAGGTGACTGAAAATCCTGTTAGAACTCTCAATGACATGACTGATTATGGCTAATGGTAACACAAATATTGCGATTCTAATCAAGTTAGCAAATTATCTGAAGAGTGGCTTTCTTGTCAAAGTAGTCTTCTGGTTGTCATTTTGTCACGACTCTGTAATTTCATTTCCTATGGTTTGGTTTAGGCATATAGTTTTTGATTATTAAATTGCTGGTAGATAGATACTATTGGCTGCTGCCATATTAAACCTGTCTCATTCTATTTTCACAAATATTAAGGCAAACTAATGCATGCCTGGACGAAGTTTTGCTATTTTTCAATGGATAAGGGCACACACACATGAATGCTGATTGGCATCTTTACTATCTTCACTCTTGCTTGACAGTCAATTGAAGAAAGTTTTCTCATTAAATGTGTCACAACAATCTTTTCCTGACTATTTTCTCTGGGAATTGTTTTTAACTTGGTAGTCATTGATAACTTATTGTAGTCAATTGTTAGTCGATGAAGTCTCAGCACGGATAAAGAATCTTTCTAAGCATTCTATAAAATTGTACCGTCTATATATATATAGGAATATTAGAATCTTTGTGTAGAGATGGGTATATCACTTGAGGCTTTAAGTTAATCCATGAACTCTGAGATGAAAAAAGGTAAGTTAGTGAGATGGGTATTCATGTATTAAGTGCCTTTGTGGCTTATGATTTTACTCAGTTAGGTTGTCATTCTATTAATACAGACTCACTGCTTTTAATGTTTCATTAAATGTATGTGCCATGAGTCTAATAAATGTCATGACAGTACAAATCGATATACGTGAAGTAATTCACCTCACCAAGTTACTAACGCTTTTTATTATTTCCTTTCAGAAGTTGCTGATTCTTTCGATTTTAACCCAACAAATGGCGAAAATGACGACCCTGCGCCAGTAAGCTGAAAAAATCTTTAAACACGTATAGCATTTCTAATGTAACACAATGTCGAAACAGCATGACCACTTAGAGAGCAGGTTTGCCACTTTGCATAGTTACACCTGTAGTAGGTGAAAGAAAGTCGAAAAGGAAAATCATCGCGAATTACATCGTTGGAAGTAGTAAAATACCATACAGCAAAAAAAGATGATGGCTAGTAAGACGTAATTGTCAAAAGAGTGGTTAAGGGTAACTCTATCCAAAAAATTATAGTGCTCGACCATGCAACCCAAAGTATCTAACTTTGTATTCCGGGGGTTACAGCTTGGTAATCTATTATCGTTGCGCCGCCGTAAAAAAGTACTCAAGAAATCAATGCACTGGTGTAGTTTTTAGTCTGTTCATTCTCCGCTTTCTTCCAAAATACATCTTACTTCCGCTAACATAGCGCGTTTAGGTAGATTGTAGATAGATGTGTCTGACAACTACATGAGGTGTCAGGTGAATAGATTCATCGGTCTGAATTACTTACCTGACCTAAAACTGTATCATAAACTTCTGCATTGGTTAAATAATGGTTCTACCTAAAGTAAATGATAACACATGCTTTTCGTGTATGTTGTTTTCCATACTTCATCGAAATACTGTGCAGTGTATTGATTACTGTGTTTACAAAACGTTTGTCTTATGTTAGTTAACTTGTGGCCTATAAGTATGTGATAATTACACGGTGGTTATAATGAAAACTCAATACTTCACCTATATTTTGCATAATTTTCACTGAATAGATTCAGGATGGATAGTTTGACATACAAGCCTCTTAGTGAGTACATGGTCACAAAATGCTTTCATTGCCTCCGAAATGATCGAATTGAGAATAATTATCCGTGTTATTATAATAATTGGTTCTGAGACTCACAGACTTTATAGTGAGTCAGTAATATGTGCTGACAGTACTCTTAGTGTAAAAGTTTCGTACTAAAGTACACGAAGATTCAACATCGATGGAATCAAGTTTCTCGGTGGATTGAAAAAGGTTTCAAACTGTACGTTGCATCAGATAAATGCACCCCGCCTCATAAACGACCCGATACGGTCGAGTTTTGTGTACACTTTGGTCTTCCTCTCCAAGTGCTCTCATATGACTACGCGTTCTTAGCATCTGTTAAGTAATTCCTGTTCATCGCCTTTACACTGCGGGGGTATTCCTCACAAAGGTAAAAGGTTGAGTGTGAACGTCTGGTGTTCAAAAACCGGACTAATGAACATGTAGATATACCTAAAGGAGCCAGAAAGCCCTGATTCCAAACTTGTCGTGTACATGGCTCTAGAGTCCGAAAGGATTGAATAGTTCTTTAACCTGTTTCTGTCCCCGTCAACCATGGAAACCTAGCTCCTGACACTGATCCACTGTCTTGTGGATCAGACTTTAAGTTAAAGACTTAGAGAGTGGCCTCTTAGGACAACCATCTGTTTTTGTCCGGGTGTCCAGACAGTATCTCGGATCTCGCACAAACTATAGAATTTGTGTGGTGCCTCTCTTCGTGCCCATAATGTGCCGAATTCGTGTTTTAATAAATGATAAAGTCTAAATAGGAAGAAGTAACGTTATAAGTGATTGTTTGGCTCTTCTACCGACATAAGCTTTCTTGCATATACCAGTCAGTACTGGATTTTATGCTGTTTAATTAGAATCCTCCTATGTCTGCTCAGTAGTTGGAAGACTTAGGGACTCCAATTTTTCCATATTTTAAACTGACAGTAGACAACTGCAACGCAATTTGAAGCCGTTCTTGTAATTTTCCTACTATTTAAAGTCTTTAATTATTGTCGACTGACGTTTAAAACAAGTCCAAATATCATTTTCGTTTCCACTGTACACGGAAATGAATTTTAGGCATTTTTCGTCAGTATTTCTAGGCACTCTTTGATGAATTCGATAGCATATTAATTTCCAATTATTTCTAATTCTCTTAATTGAACTTCTTTTTAGGTTAGATTTCTTCGTCTTCAAATAATTGCATTGATTTTTGTGTCTTTCATTGCGGATTGTTGGAGTATCATTGTCGAATTGTATGTAAAAGACAGTTTTAATCGATTGTCCGGCTTTTAAGCCAGGGGAATCTTGTTTTTTCTGTTTGATAACTGTTCGCTTGCTCTCATTTCAAAATTAAGGCCGGAAATTGATTTGATCCCTAGATGTATTATCATGTGATTAGCCTTTATCTGCTTGTCTTGCACTCTTGGTCAACCATTGCAGTGCATATTTACTAACAAACAAACACAAAAGATCGATTGGTATAGTTTAAAATAAGCTATTATTTAGCTATTGATTTCTGTAGTGTCTTATCGATACTAAAATACTTCAGTGTAACTTCTTTCGAGTTTTGCTCCGATCAGCATTACTGCATACCGATGTAATTGATGACGGAGGAATTGCTTTCTGTTTTGGAAATTTCAGTTAATAGCATCTCACAATCTTTCAAACAAGTTTACTTCAATGAGTTTTGTCGCCGAAATCTATTTTCTTTTATTCTTTATGCTTAATCTGTTCAGAATTACTTGTTATTATTCCCTTGGGTTCAGAATGGAACATAGGGCTTCAACAACACATCTCCGCTTTGTTCTCTTTGGTCTACGATTGCCCATAATCTCTAATCTCCTCCACGTCTCCCTCGTACCGACGACCCACTCGTCGCTTTCCCATTGGGATTCCACTCGATCGATGGCCTGCACTGCGCGCGTAGTCATTCGATTGCCTCCTCAACGTATGCCCGATCCATCTCCATTTTCTCCTAAATATTTGTTGAGTAATCGCCTCTTGGTTGGTCCGTTGCCAAAGTTTCTTGTTGCTGATTCTTTCTGGCAACCTGATCTTCAATATGAAGCGAAGGAACCTGTAAATAAGGCGTTGGCGGCTTAGTGGTAGAACAATGGCCAACCACACAAGTGGTACGGGGTTCGATCCTCGGCCGATGCACACCTTTAAACTTCGCCTGGTTCGCTAGGTCGTTAGTTTTCTAGCCGGTCCCAAGTCCGAGTAAAGAGGGAGGATTGGGCGTGGAGTTAGCAACCCTGCCCCACAAAACCTATCAAACCGTTAGAGAAATCTCAACGCACAAAAAAAATATTAAAAATTTGTTCAAAAGAGCAACGATAATTTACTAACAAATAGATTAGCCGATACTCGTATACCTGAATGTGAATCAGAGATCACGTGATGGCTTATGTTACCGCCTGGTTTCGCAGACTGAGATGGTCCACCTGTTACCTAAGATTTAATCTGTCATTACATCAGAATGGATTATTACCATAAGTTGAAATGTATCATAAAGTCTTAGGATTTTGAATTCTGTTTTATCAGCCATTGTAGCTGTTTTTTATTATATTATATATCTGGTCTTTCTTTGCTAAGGGATGATAATATGTTGTGCTGAGACAAATGACTTTTGCCTTCACCTATCTATTCCTTTTCTTTTCTTAGATTGACTTGAGATGTCATATTTCTCGTCCTTCGCATAATGAAGAATTAACATCTCGTAAGTTATGTTTCTTATAACTTTCATCCTAAAAAGAAATAATCTTAAGTAATTTCGTAATATGTACTATCGATCGATATGAGTAGTTGGAAACCACTATTCATATCATATATTGCTTACTAGCTTACTGAGCACTGGATAGCTGAATAAATACGTTTTGAGCCTAGCTGTGTAGCTGTCTAGAATTAGCTCAGTTAGATCGTAGATGGAAGTAGTAATTGTAGTAGACTTTCGCCTTAAATTATTTAACTATTAAATGACTAATTTAATCCATATGAACTCTAATCAAGCTTTGGGAAGATTACATTCATATAAATCTCAGTGAAATTAAGATGAGTCATTCCAACGTTTCGTTCGACAAGCCTAGTGTAAAGTGATTCGAGAAAAATAATAAATAAAATAAAAATAATAAAGGTATACAGGAAAGGATACATTTTGTATGTTTAAAATTCTTGTCTATTCATGTCTGAGTCATAAATGTGAATAGTCATCAAAAACAAATTTTCGTGAGCTGTAATCAGTCTCATCTTGGTAAAAAGGAGAATAAAGCTGAATAATAGATCAATTTTTACTTTTTTTTATTGACAGTGCATCTTTATGTAGATTTTTCGCCTACAAGGTGTCATTTGTTTCTTAAACTGACAATAAGATCATGCATAATAGTTAAAATTCACTTGAAGTCTACTCACGTAATTGTTCTTGTTGCTCATAATTTGTTTGTTACTTCCGTTTTGTAGTATAGTTTAAATTTCTTAGTATATTACTAGTTTCTGGGAAAATTGTTCAACATTCGATTTTGTAAAAACGTTATTCTTAATTAATATAAATTCGTTTTGCTTTTTTTCATGTTAATAGAATGTAATAATCCTCATATCTGCTTGTCAACTCTCAAACTACTGAATGGTTTAAAGAAGTAACTTTCATCGATTGTTTTAAATCTCGCTTGACCACTAGTTCTTACAGCTAAGCAGTGGTCATATTCGGTGAATCACTCTCTAACCACGCATGTGGTCTGTGGTTCAACTCCCAGCTGGCGCATTCCTAAACCTCGCTTAGCTCATAGTAAGCTGGATAAAAATAAGAAGGTTGGGTGTAAGACTAGCGATTCTACAACCCCGTAGAATAAACCCACCAGTGTAACTGTGACTTCAAAACTGTAGCTTAAAGCCCTATGTTCCTCTCGGAGCTCAAATGAATAAGAAAAATAGTCGGTGACTGGTTATTCAATTGTAGTTATTAGTGTTATTTTCTCATATCCACTTCCTTTTTGTGTAATTTTTACTAATAGTAGTAGTGTATATCCGCTCTAAACTAGATTGCGTATAAGTTAATCTCTTCAGGTAGGTATCAGTTCTATCTAAATAATATTCGTTGACAGCAGAGATGTGACTCGCTTTCCAGTCAAATGGTTTAGGATTTAAATACCACTCCATCCACTTTAGTCTTAGCAACTAACTGGTATCATCAGCCCCCACACAGTATGTGTGATACATAGTCTAATACATAAAAAATCTGCACCGGGTAAGTGCTTTGTGACCACCACTTAATGACAGCTTAGAATTTAAAACTGTAGCTTAATGACAATTTGTCTTATCTATTCTTTATGTTAAATGGATTCTGTATATATTATGAATCAGTTAATTTTCAGCGTTAGTTTGATAAACTTTGGTTGATGAAATTGAAATTTTAGTTAAGCAGACCGAATTTGTCGTCCTCACTGTAAGCGAACTCTAAGAATATAATAGTCCTATAATGACAGCTAAACATGAACTTTAACTAACCAACATGTGTAGTAAGTTTTCAAGGATTAGTTTGTAGGGATTCTTTTTTTTAGGTTAGACCACGGATTGATATCATTTAGAGAACCATTGAAAACCACCGAGTACTGGGCAGCTGTTTCGTCAGCCTAGTTTGGGACTCATCGGCAGTAGGCACCCACTGGGTTTCGAACCCAGGACTTCCCGGTAATGTGGCAAGCTAGTATACCATCCAGTCACTGGGAGCCGATTTAGTGGCCAGTCCATAAATTCTAACTTCTATCAATTCTTGATTTTAACGCGACCACCAACCAATGTCATTGGTGGGAACTCCATACCACACCCGACTGGATGGACCCCACTGGTCACGACTTATCATTATTACCTAGCTGGTTTTTTGTGTATACTGTCTGTATTCACTAATCAGAATAACTCCCAAAAAATAATATAATAAGGACACTAATTTGATTGGTTATTTTAAATTATTTCCCTTTTAAGGATCTAATAGTCCTATCCCTTGTCCGAATTGTCGAAAATCCTTCTCAGATGTGACAAGTTTACGAGCTCATATTGATGCTGTCCATCAAGGTAAGAAACTGAGTCCTATTCTCTTTTTACGAATATTCAATACAATTCTCGTATAATTTACATGCTAAATAATTGATTTTTATCTTTAAGATAACGCACGCTTGAATTCCGTCATAAATCGTTATTAGTTAATAAAATATGCTGAAGGGATTCAAAATATTTGTTTAATTTCATCTGTCTTTCCACTCGGATCCAATCTGACTGTTAGTCTCAGGAAACTCAATCCGTTGTCTTATTACTTGGCTGCAGGTACGAAGCTGATCTCGGATATCGATTTTTCACATTTAGCCTTTATCTAGGAGAGTACGATACAAGACCAAGTGAAACTGCATCGTAGACTATTAACGTTTCCGCATCTGTAATTAACAGAGTAGAGGTTCTTTTTGATAGAGTTGCATCTTTTCATTCCTTTTACATTCCGAGTGAAACATAGTGCTTCATACTTTTGAAATTTCAGTAGCGGCCGTGTTGTTTTCACAAGGTTGAGTTGCCAACCCCACGCCAGTTCTATCTAAATAATATTCGTTGACAGCAGAGATGTGACTCGCTTTCCAGTCAAATGGTTTAGGATTTAAATACCACTCCATCCACTTTAGTCTTAGCAACTAACTGGTATCATCAGCCCCCACACAGTATGTGTGATACATAGTCTAATACATAAAAAATCTGCACCGGGTAAGTGCTTTGTGACCACCACTTAATGACAGCTTAGAATTTAAAACTGTAGCTTAATGACAATTTGTCTTATCTATTCTTTATGTTAAATGGATTCTGTATATATTATGAATCAGTTAATTTTCAGCGTTAGTTTGATAAACTTTGGTTGATGAAATTGAAATTTTAGTTAAGCAGACCGAATTTGTCGTCCTCACTGTAAGCGAACTCTAAGAATATAATAGTCCTATAATGACAGCTAAACATGAACTTTAACTAACCAACATGTGTAGTAAGTTTTCAAGGATTAGTTTGTAGGGATTCTTTTTTTTAGGTTAGACCACGGATTGATATCATTTAGAGAACCATTGAAAACCACCGAGTACTGGGCAGCTGTTTCGTCAGCCTAGTTTGGGACTCATCGGCAGTAGGCACCCACTGGGTTTCGAACCCAGGACTTCCCGGTAATGTGGCAAGCTAGTATACCATCCAGTCACTGGGAGCCGATTTAGTGGCCAGTCCATAAATTCTAACTTCTATCAATTCTTGATTTTAACGCGACCACCAACCAATGTCATTGGTGGGAACTCCATACCACACCCGACTGGATGGACCCCACTGGTCACGACTTATCATTATTACCTAGCTGGTTTTTTGTGTATACTGTCTGTATTCACTAATCAGAATAACTCCCAAAAAATAATATAATAAGGACACTAATTTGATTGGTTATTTTAAATTATTTCCCTTTTAAGGATCTAATAGTCCTATCCCTTGTCCGAATTGTCGAAAATCCTTCTCAGATGTGACAAGTTTACGAGCTCATATTGATGCTGTCCATCAAGGTAAGAAACTGAGTCCTATTCTCTTTTTACGAATATTCAATACAATTCTCGTATAATTTACATGCTAAATAATTGATTTTTATCTTTAAGATAACGCACGCTTGAATTCCGTCATAAATCGTTATTAGTTAATAAAATATGCTGAAGGGATTCAAAATATTTGTTTAATTTCATCTGTCTTTCCACTCGGATCCAATCTGACTGTTAGTCTCAGGAAACTCAATCCGTTGTCTTATTACTTGGCTGCAGGTACGAAGCTGATCTCGGATATCGATTTTTCACGTTTAGCCTTTATCTAGGAGAGTACGATACAAGACCAAGTGAAACTGCATCGTAGACTATTAACGTTTCCGCATCTGTAATTAACAGAGTAGAGGTTCTTTTTGATAGAGTTGCATCTTTTCATTCCTTTTACATTCCGAGTGAAACATAGTGCTTCATACTTTTGAAATTTCAGTAGCGGCCGTGTTGTTTTCACAAGGTTGAGTTGCCAACCCCACGCCAGTTCTATCTAAATAATATTCGTTGACAGCAGAGATGTGACTCGCTTTCCAGTCAAATGGTTTAGGATTTAAATACCACTCCATCCACTTTAGTCTTAGCAACTAACTGGTATCATCAGCCCCCACACAGTATGTGTGATACATAGTCTAATACATAAAAAATCTGCACCGGGTAAGTGCTTTGTGACCACCACTTAATGACAGCTTAGAATTTAAAACTGTAGCTTAATGACAATTTGTCTTATCTATTCTTTATGTTAAATGGATTCTGTATATATTATGAATCAGTTAATTTTCAGCGTTAGTTTGATAAACTTTGGTTGATGAAATTGAAATTTTAGTTAAGCAGACCGAATTTGTCGTCCTCACTGTAAGCGAACTCTAAGAATATAATAGTCCTATAATGACAGCTAAACATGAACTTTAACTAACCAACATGTGTAGTAAGTTTTCAAGGATTAGTTTGTAGGGATTCTTTTTTTTAGGTTAGACCACGGATTGATATCATTTAGAGAACCATTGAAAACCACCGAGTACTGGGCAGCTGTTTCGTCAGCCTAGTTTGGGACTCATCGGCAGTAGGCACCCACTGGGTTTCGAACCCAGGACTTCCCGGTAATGTGGCAAGCTAGTATACCATCCAGTCACTGGGAGCCGATTTAGTGGCCAGTCCATAAATTCTAACTTCTATCAATTCTTGATTTTAACGCGACCACCAACCAATGTCATTGGTGGGAACTCCATACCACACCCGACTGGATGGACCCCACTGGTCACGACTTATCATTATTACCTAGCTGGTTTTTTGTGTATACTGTCTGTATTCACTAATCAGAATAACTCCCAAAAAATAATATAATAAGGACACTAATTTGATTGGTTATTTTAAATTATTTCCCTTTTAAGGATCTAATAGTCCTATCCCTTGTCCGAATTGTCGAAAATCCTTCTCAGATGTGACAAGTTTACGAGCTCATATTGATGCTGTCCATCAAGGTAAGAAACTGAGTCCTATTCTCTTTTTACGAATATTCAATACAATTCTCGTATAATTTACATGCTAAATAATTGATTTTTATCTTTAAGATAACGCACGCTTGAATTCCGTCATAAATCGTTATTAGTTAATAAAATATGCTGAAGGGATTCAAAATATTTGTTTAATTTCATCTGTCTTTCCACTCGGATCCAATCTGACTGTTAGTCTCAGGAAACTCAATCCGTTGTCTTATTACTTGGCTGCAGGTACGAAGCTGATCTCGGATATCGATTTTTCACGTTTAGCCTTTATCTAGGAGAGTACGATACAAGACCAAGTGAAACTGCATCGTAGACTATTAACGTTTCCGCATCTGTAATTAACAGAGTAGAGGTTCTTTTTGATAGAGTTGCATCTTTTCATTCCTTTTACATTCCGAGTGAAACATAGTGCTTCATACTTTTGAAATTTCAGTAGCGGCCGTGTTGTTTTCACAAGGTTGAGTTGCCAACCCCACGCCAGTTCTATCTAAATAATATTCGTTGACAGCAGAGATGTGACTCGCTTTCCAGTCAAATGGTTTAGGATTTAAATACCACTCCATCCACTTTAGTCTTAGCAACTAACTGGTATCATCAGCCCCCACACAGTATGTGTGATACATAGTCTAATACATAAAAAATCTGCACCGGGTAAGTGCTTTGTGACCACCACTTAATGACAGCTTAGAATTTAAAACTGTAGCTTAATGACAATTTGTCTTATCTATTCTTTATGTTAAATGGATTCTGTATATATTATGAATCAGTTAATTTTCAGCGTTAGTTTGATAAACTTTGGTTGATGAAATTGAAATTTTAGTTAAGCAGACCGAATTTGTCGTCCTCACTGTAAGCGAACTCTAAGAATATAATAGTCCTATAATGACAGCTAAACATGAACTTTAACTAACCAACATGTGTAGTAAGTTTTCAAGGATTAGTTTGTAGGGATTCTTTTTTTTAGGTTAGACCACGGATTGATATCATTTAGAGAACCATTGAAAACCACCGAGTACTGGGCAGCTGTTTCGTCAGCCTAGTTTGGGACTCATCGGCAGTAGGCACCCACTGGGTTTCGAACCCAGGACTTCCCGGTAATGTGGCAAGCTAGTATACCATCCAGTCACTGGGAGCCGATTTAGTGGCCAGTCCATAAATTCTAACTTCTATCAATTCTTGATTTTAACGCGACCACCAACCAATGTCATTGGTGGGAACTCCATACCACACCCGACTGGATGGACCCCACTGGTCACGACTTATCATTATTACCTAGCTGGTTTTTTGTGTATACTGTCTGTATTCACTAATCAGAATAACTCCCAAAAAATAATATAATAAGGACACTAATTTGATTGGTTATTTTAAATTATTTCCCTTTTAAGGATCTAATAGTCCTATCCCTTGTCCGAATTGTCGAAAATCCTTCTCAGATGTGACAAGTTTACGAGCTCATATTGATGCTGTCCATCAAGGTAAGAAACTGAGTCCTATTCTCTTTTTACGAATATTCAATACAATTCTCGTATAATTTACATGCTAAATAATTGATTTTTATCTTTAAGATAACGCACGCTTGAATTCCGTCATAAATCGTTATTAGTTAATAAAATATGCTGAAGGGATTCAAAATATTTGTTTAATTTCATCTGTCTTTCCACTCGGATCCAATCTGACTGTTAGTCTCAGGAAACTCAATCCGTTGTCTTATTACTTGGCTGCAGGTACGAAGCTGATCTCGGATATCGATTTTTCACGTTTAGCCTTTATCTAGGAGAGTACGATACAAGACCAAGTGAAACTGCATCGTAGACTATTAACGTTTCCGCATCTGTAATTAACAGAGTAGAGGTTCTTTTTGATAGAGTTGCATCTTTTCATTCCTTTTACATTCCGAGTGAAACATAGTGCTTCATACTTTTGAAATTTCAGTAGCGGCCGTGTTGTTTTCACAAGGTTGAGTTGCCAACCCCACGCCAGTTCTATCTAAATAATATTCGTTGACAGCAGAGATGTGACTCGCTTTCCAGTCAAATGGTTTAGGATTTAAATACCACTCCATCCACTTTAGTCTTAGCAACTAACTGGTATCATCAGCCCCCACACAGTATGTGTGATACATAGTCTAATACATAAAAAATCTGCACCGGGTAAGTGCTTTGTGACCACCACTTAATGACAGCTTAGAATTTAAAACTGTAGCTTAATGACAATTTGTCTTATCTATTCTTTATGTTAAATGGATTCTGTATATATTATGAATCAGTTAATTTTCAGCGTTAGTTTGATAAACTTTGGTTGATGAAATTGAAATTTTAGTTAAGCAGACCGAATTTGTCGTCCTCACTGTAAGCGAACTCTAAGAATATAATAGTCCTATAATGACAGCTAAACATGAACTTTAACTAACCAACATGTGTAGTAAGTTTTCAAGGATTAGTTTGTAGGGATTCTTTTTTTTAGGTTAGACCACGGATTGATATCATTTAGAGAACCATTGAAAACCACCGAGTACTGGGCAGCTGTTTCGTCAGCCTAGTTTGGGACTCATCGGCAGTAGGCACCCACTGGGTTTCGAACCCAGGACTTCCCGGTAATGTGGCAAGCTAGTATACCATCCAGTCACTGGGAGCCGATTTAGTGGCCAGTCCATAAATTCTAACTTCTATCAATTCTTGATTTTAACGCGACCACCAACCAATGTCATTGGTGGGAACTCCATACCACACCCGACTGGATGGACCCCACTGGTCACGACTTATCATTATTACCTAGCTGGTTTTTTGTGTATACTGTCTGTATTCACTAATCAGAATAACTCCCAAAAAATAATATAATAAGGACACTAATTTGATTGGTTATTTTAAATTATTTCCCTTTTAAGGATCTAATAGTCCTATCCCTTGTCCGAATTGTCGAAAATCCTTCTCAGATGTGACAAGTTTACGAGCTCATATTGATGCTGTCCATCAAGGTAAGAAACTGAGTCCTATTCTCTTTTTACGAATATTCAATACAATTCTCGTATAATTTACATGCTAAATAATTGATTTTTATCTTTAAGATAACGCACGCTTGAATTCCGTCATAAATCGTTATTAGTTAATAAAATATGCTGAAGGGATTCAAAATATTTGTTTAATTTCATCTGTCTTTCCACTCGGATCCAATCTGACTGTTAGTCTCAGGAAACTCAATCCGTTGTCTTATTACTTGGCTGCAGGTACGAAGCTGATCTCGGATATCGATTTTTCACGTTTAGCCTTTATCTAGGAGAGTACGATACAAGACCAAGTGAAACTGCATCGTAGACTATTAACGTTTCCGCATCTGTAATTAACAGAGTAGAGGTTCTTTTTGATAGAGTTGCATCTTTTCATTCCTTTTACATTCCGAGTGAAACATAGTGCTTCATACTTTTGAAATTTCAGTAGCGGCCGTGTTGTTTTCACAAGGTTGAGTTGCCAACCCCACGCCAGTTCTATCTAAATAATATTCGTTGACAGCAGAGATGTGACTCGCTTTCCAGTCAAATGGTTTAGGATTTAAATACCACTCCATCCACTTTAGTCTTAGCAACTAACTGGTATCATCAGCCCCCACACAGTATGTGTGATACATAGTCTAATACATAAAAAATCTGCACCGGGTAAGTGCTTTGTGACCACCACTTAATGACAGCTTAGAATTTAAAACTGTAGCTTAATGACAATTTGTCTTATCTATTCTTTATGTTAAATGGATTCTGTATATATTATGAATCAGTTAATTTTCAGCGTTAGTTTGATAAACTTTGGTTGATGAAATTGAAATTTTAGTTAAGCAGACCGAATTTGTCGTCCTCACTGTAAGCGAACTCTAAGAATATAATAGTCCTATAATGACAGCTAAACATGAACTTTAACTAACCAACATGTGTAGTAAGTTTTCAAGGATTAGTTTGTAGGGATTCTTTTTTTTAGGTTAGACCACGGATTGATATCATTTAGAGAACCATTGAAAACCACCGAGTACTGGGCAGCTGTTTCGTCAGCCTAGTTTGGGACTCATCGGCAGTAGGCACCCACTGGGTTTCGAACCCAGGACTTCCCGGTAATGTGGCAAGCTAGTATACCATCCAGTCACTGGGAGCCGATTTAGTGGCCAGTCCATAAATTCTAACTTCTATCAATTCTTGATTTTAACGCGACCACCAACCAATGTCATTGGTGGGAACTCCATACCACACCCGACTGGATGGACCCCACTGGTCACGACTTATCATTATTACCTAGCTGGTTTTTTGTGTATACTGTCTGTATTCACTAATCAGAATAACTCCCAAAAAATAATATAATAAGGACACTAATTTGATTGGTTATTTTAAATTATTTCCCTTTTAAGGATCTAATAGTCCTATCCCTTGTCCGAATTGTCGAAAATCCTTCTCAGATGTGACAAGTTTACGAGCTCATATTGATGCTGTCCATCAAGGTAAGAAACTGAGTCCTATTCTCTTTTTACGAATATTCAATACAATTCTCGTATAATTTACATGCTAAATAATTGATTTTTATCTTTAAGATAACGCACGCTTGAATTCCGTCATAAATCGTTATTAGTTAATAAAATATGCTGAAGGGATTCAAAATATTTGTTTAATTTCATCTGTCTTTCCACTCGGATCCAATCTGACTGTTAGTCTCAGGAAACTCAATCCGTTGTCTTATTACTTGGCTGCAGGTACGAAGCTGATCTCGGATATCGATTTTTCACGTTTAGCCTTTATCTAGGAGAGTACGATACAAGACCAAGTGAAACTGCATCGTAGACTATTAACGTTTCCGCATCTGTAATTAACAGAGTAGAGGTTCTTTTTGATAGAGTTGCATCTTTTCATTCCTTTTACATTCCGAGTGAAACATAGTGCTTCATACTTTTGAAATTTCAGTAGCGGCCGTGTTGTTTTCACAGGGTTGAGTTGCCAACCCCACGCCTAACCTTACCCTCTTTACCCAACTGTTTAAAGGAAAAGCGAGGTCTAGGAGTGCGTCGGCAAAGAATGGAAGCCTGGCGAGAGTTCCACCATTGAACCACCGATGCACAGTCTTGCATTTACACTAATTGCTATCTACTGAACCATTATGAATTACCTACAGTCTGGTAGTGACTAGCAGTGGAGTCCGTGATGCGCACTTTGTCCCATTTTGGGACTCGTCACTGGATATGTCTTCATCCCTGGTGAGTGTTGGTGTTTCCAATAAGAATTGATAGATGAAGGGGTCGACTCTCAGTGGGAACATCACCACTCACTGGGATTGAAGATATATTTGGCTGAAGAATCCCACATAGGTGGAAATGCGCATGCTGGATTCCATTGATAGTCACTTCATGTTAATCCTTAAACCTCATTGAAGCGTCTCTATTGAGGGCTGGTACGTCAACAAAAACTGAGCATATAATCAACGGAAAATGTAGAACTAACCTAAATGTAATTTTATGTTGTCTTTATCTGTGTTTTCCTCTTTCACTAGATAATCGAACAGCTAGATGTGATATATGTGGGAAGACTTTTACCACCGTATCGTATCTTCGATTGCATATTACTACTGTTCACGAAGGTTAGTTTATCACTTGACATACTCCAAATTATACCTCTATATCTGCTAGAGAATAGGAACTCTTACTCTATGCTGGTAATTTATAAAGAAACAGTAAAATCGAACTTATTTAAAATTGGAGTTAAAAAAGTAAAACAAAACTTACATTATCATATCCTCCAGCTGTTAATATGTTATACTACCTGGCTTTTTTTTAAATTTCTAATTCTACAGCGTCCATTGATTGTTCATAGAGTTTAGAGAGTAGCGTTTTCGGTCACATTAGAACTTACCCTAAAGGTTTCATTCGATTTTTCAATTTTCTTATTATGTACTGAACTATATAAAACCTACTTCTGGTATTGTAGGCAGTGTAAGCATATTGTTCTCGTATATATTTACTCACATGATGTTACCCAGTAGGTGTAAGAGACTCGCACCAGCCATTTTATTATGTCACTTGTTAACGAAATTCCAACATTAATTAATATCAGTGGTTTGAAGGTCATTATGAGATGATTACTTACAAAAAGCCTACATGGAATGGACAATTCATCAACTTTCAAAGCTTCGTGCCCCTAAGCAGGAAGAGGAACCTGATATACGCTCTTTCCTCGAGGATTCGGAAGATATGCAGCGAGGAAGTGATTGAAGAAGAACTGCGCAATTTTCGAAAAACCCTGATGGAAAACGGTGTCCTGTCCAGGTTCATAGACAAGAATCTCAAATCTAAGAAGACTTCCGAACAGTTCCAATCCGTTCCAAAGAAAATACTTCTGCTTAATCTAGAATTCAAAGGTGACATTGAAGCAGAAATCCTTCGTAAACGCCTCTCCAAATCGCTAAGGAAAACAGACTTCGCCGCGAGCCTACGACTGACGTTTTCCTGCAAGAAACTGTTTAGCCAGAACGCAAAAGACAAGTTGTCGCATTGGGCCACGTCAACGTGCATATACCAGTTTACTTGCTCATGGAGAGCTGAGTACATCGGCCGTACCATGCGCCGACTTGAAAAACACGCTCATGAACACTACCCAGCCTGGTTAGTAAAAGGAGACCAAAAACGTGTATACATACAATGAGGAGCGAAAGCTGCACAAAAGGAAACTTACTAAAAGTCTCCGCAAGGACCGTGAACAGTGGTGGGTGACAAAGGCGAAAGAGATGGAAAAAGCATTGGCGATAGGCAACACTAGGCAACTCTTTAGACTCATCACAGAATCGGGCGGGAAAAGGCAATTCATAAGTGAGACTATTTCTGAGAAAAATGGCTCCTTAATTAGCTCTCAGGATAGACGCCTTGAACGCTGGAAAGAACACTTTGAGGAACAATTTAACTTGCCTACAGCCACACTGAACCTCCCCGCCATCCACCACGTACCCGAATGGGATATAGACACTGGTCCGCCGTCTGTAGGTGAGGTTACAAAAGCTATCAGTAATTTGAAACGAGGCAAAGCGGCAGGACCCGACGGAATTATTCCGGAGGTGTTTAAATATGGGGGTGACATACTAGTTTGTAGATTAACTGAGGTACTAGGCAAAGTCTGGGAATCAGAGACAGTACCATCAGACTGGGGTAAGTCACTCATTATACCGATATTCAAGAAGGGAAACAAGTCCTCGTGTGATAATCATAGGGGGATCAGCCTAACGAACATAGTCTCTAAAATCCTAGGCTCAGTAATCATGCATAGACTAAGCAGAACTCGGGAGGAACAGACAAGGGAAAATCAAGCAGGCTTTAGACCAGGTAGAGGGTGCATAGATCATATCTTCACTCTTCGACAGATTCTAGAACATAGACACACTTTTCGGCGTCCAACAATTGTCATATTTCTTGACTTGAAGGCGGCCTTCGACTCCGTGGACCGAAAAGTACTATGGCAATGTCTGACTGTGAAGGGAGTGCCAAGAAAGTACATTGCACTAATCAAGGCACTCTATTCAAACTCACGTAGTCGTGTAAGGGCTTATGGGGAATTGTCATCTGAATTGGTAACAACCAGTGGTGTCCGACAGGGATGTCCACTTTCCCCATTTCTGTTTAACTTCATCATAGATATGCTAATGGAAGTATCCTTAACTGAACGTAGTGACTTAGGAATCGACTTGTTACCAGGGAATAATCTAATGGACTTAGAATATGCAGATGACATAGTCCTGTTAGGGGAGGATGCTGACAAAATGCAGAGTCTTCTGAACACCTTGAGCAGCAATCTTCGTATGTTTGGCATGCGATTCGCCCCTGCAAAATGTAAGATGCTGCTACAGGACTGGACGACGTCAACCCCTAACTTAGTGATAGGGAGTGAAGTGATAGAACATGTTGACCACTTCACCTACTTGGGAAGTTGTATTAGCACCAACGGACTGATTGGCGATGAAATCTCAGCACGGATCCGAAAAGCTCGAGCTGCTTTCGCTGACTTACACCATCTCTGGCGTAGGCGTGACATCCGGTTATCAACCAAGGGACGTGTGTACTGCTCATCAGTTCGCTCCGTCCTTCTCTATGGCTCTGAAACATGGCCAATACGCGTTGAAGACATGAAAAGGTTGACTGCTTTCGATCATAGATGTCTGCGATCTCTGTCTCACGTTAGGTGGTTTCACAAGATAAGTAATGTTGACGTTAGGCGTAGAGTGTTGGGCAAAGAGGGAAAATCAATCGACGAGGTTATAAAGTTACATAGACTAAGATGGCTAGGTCACGTGCTGCGCATGCCTAACCACCGCCTCCCCCGACGGGCATTGTTAGCTGATATAGGTTCAGGTTGGAAAAGAGCCAGTGGTGGCCAAACAAAAACATGGCATCAATCCATGAAATCCTTGACAGTTAAACTGAGTCAGGTAGGGAGATGCAGACTCCCGGGTTGGGGCCCTCGGGACTCTAGGAATCAATGGCTGGAGACAATAGGTGACATGGCTCAAAATCGTTGTCAATGGCGCAGATGTATTCAATCTCTGTAATCTTTCATATTCCTTTCTACCATTACCCATTCTGTTTCACTCTTATACTTGTCAAACTCTATTGATTCTCTTCACTCATCTTCTTGTCTACCTCTGTGTGCTATTTGGAACGTGGCAACTCGAACTGCTGCACTTCGGTGCCAAGTTCTATGTTGAATCCAGACAGACAGACATACATACAGTTCAGTGACAGAACATCTGGTCAATTCAGAACATTCAGCGCCTTTCGAAAAATCCTTCAAAGTAATATACAAGATTCAGTCAAACCTACTAAAGTGAGTGAAATTAAGACATATGGGCATAGCCGAGGCAGTAGCTATGCCAAAGCTCAAACCCACGCTTTGTATCCAAAAGAAATACGTTCAACCCCTGTCCCTGCCATGGCCGTCATAAACAGGTAAATTATGTTTTTTAGTAATGACCATCCCATCGCCTTTCTTATCTAAACTTCCTGTCTATTCATGTTATTTTTAAGTTTTCTTAATCTCTGTTTACACTACCATATTTTCATATCCGAACTTCTGTTTATTTTGTCATTTTGCTATTTCTACACATTTAATCCCTGATTGCATTAACAGCTATTCACCACATTAGTTTTTTTATCCAAACATCCTGTCTATTTTTGTTATTTCTACATTTCTAACCCCTAACTGCACAATGTCAATTTTCTTAGTAATTATGATGCTACTTTGTTCGAGTTTTATCCTTCCCCCTGTTTATTATGACATTTTAATTCCTAATTGTAATTTTTATTTTAATTTGACCCTTAACCAAAAATTATTCTGGAACTTTCCTATCCATTTGATATAAATTCACGAATGTACAGTCTATATGATGACTTCGTCAAAAGGAAAATTCTCTTCTCTGCAACTGTCTTCTTGAGTGCTTGTTTGTAAGGTGTTCATGTTTTTAATGCAAGTGTAGAACTTGGGTATTGTGATAGAATGGGATTCCATATTAGATAAGTTTATTTTAATTACTAGGCAGTGATGCAGTATTAACTACTGGATGACAAGGTTTCGAACATAAGTGATTGCCACTCATAATCATATCAGTCTAGTCATAGGTTGTCACAATTTGTCTTATGTATATTTTGTGTCTCTCCAACTTCCCTTTGTTGTTTGTTGTCACTTTCCATATCTACAGTATAGGCCTTGCCTCATTCAGATTGCACGTGTCCGGTGTTGAATTGGTAAACAAAGATTCTGGGATTAACTTTTCTCTCCAACTAACTATATTACTTTTTAATACTCTCACCCTGTCCCACTCTGTCGCTATGTGACTACATGCAAGTGAATGCAGTGCAATGACTGAGCCTTTTTTTAGTTATTTAACAAGGTCAATTATTCTAGGTCTAGGTAGATTTTTATGTTCCAATAATCTAGTTGACCCTGACCTACTAGTCTGACCTATGTAATTGACCTCTTAGTCATTACATGGGATTTGGTAAATTATATTATTTCTCTTAATTGGATCTATTGTGTCCTTAAACCGATAAGGTTTACCTCTAAAGATCATGTTCTTATCATTAATAAATTTTTTCTTCCCGAAGTTACGAGCTTTCCAGTACTTAAAGCAATTAGTTCCCTTTATGAATTTTGACAACAAAATAAGATGTAGTTTATCTGAAATGTGTAATGTATTCGCACAACACATTTTGGACATTCTGATCACACACGTACTTGTCATATACAGATTTTATAGAAGGCAAGAAGGTGTGAATAATTACAACACAGGTCAGATTGTGTAGGCTTTGAGATCTTCATCCGTGCCACTTGTAGTTGGATTGATGCTGTCTAGATAAGTTTGAGAAGTAACTTTCTTCAAATATCTCCCGTCGATGGTGATTGGTGTTGCTGTTGTTAGTTAGGCATCTTCATCACCTTTGTCAACTCTATGTTCACCTGAAGTTCTGTCTCCACTACTTCAAACAACTTGTTGGTTCCCATGATGAGTTCTCTTCCTATGTTGATATAAGTATAAAACTTGGGCACTGCGGTAGATCATAACTCCATTATGGATTTTATTCTGATAAATCACACAATGTTGTACAGTAATATTAACTGATGTTTCAAGCACAAATTATTGCTCATAGTCATATCATGTCACTCACACAACTTTTTGCTTCATTTATCCTGTGTTGCTTGCTCTCCGTTTGGCATTTATATCACTCATTATGTCTTTGACGTTGTCGTCTGTAGTCTTCTCCATTACTGTTTGCAGTTGTGGGGAGATATTTGGTAACATATTGGCTAAGCTGTCCAGTACCACGTCCAACACATAGATGTAGCAAAACTATCTAGCTTACCCTTCGTTTGAGTCCCAATCATCCGTCAACTCAAGAATGAAAAACATAAGCTGGCTGCGTAAAATGACCTACGTATACTTCTAGTTAGTCTCTGGAACAAAATCTCACTAGACAATTACAACTTAATAAATAGAGGCTTCTTCCGTGCCGTCATCGTCTCAGGATTTCAATCCAGTTTTTTCATACGTTTCTTTATGAAACTATTCGGATAACCCATTTCCGTCAAGCAACCATGAATCTGTCCAAATTCCTTTTGTAAGTGATCATCTGTATATATCTTTCTTACTGTGCCCGTAAGACACTTAACAACATTTCGTTTATATTTAATGGACACCTAACTAAGAAAGTGCGTGTAATAATAATAATAATAATGGTAAAGCTTTATTTAAGACAGTATGCGAGTATACGGTACAAAAATTTTCAGCATATTCAGTTCCAAAGTACTTTTTTCTTCACACAGGATTCACATGTAAAGTAATAATCTGAAGTATATCCTCATTTCGTTGAAGAATTGTACAGCGTTTACTTGGGAGCAAGTTAAATCATCGCGCAAGTTTATGTATAAGTCATTTGATATAACTGGAAGATTAAAACAACGATAAATCCAGATGAAATTAAGCATTTTGGAGGAAAGTAATTTCGGTAGCCCAATGATTAAAGCAGGCCGCCGATGATACATTGTGTACATTGCCCTGTGAATCTGCCTTCTCTATAAACACTTCTCTCGAGTGATTTATTTTCTCGCCTACTTGACAAGGCATCCAGAAAATGCAATTAATTATTCTGCTCCTCCCTCTTCACAAGTGAAAGTAAGCGAAGGTTGGATGTTACTAGACTTCTTCAACAATTCATCTCTGCTTACAATTCCCCCTAATTAAGATAAATGTATCATCGACATGACAGTTATACACTGATGACATCTTTCAATCTCTCGTTTTCATTACACCTAACACATCTTTTGATTTTAGTTTGAATAATAAGTTTCTGTATAAAGAATAAATTATAAAACATAATAGAATACAGAAGAAAATTCAGGTGACCAAGGTTAACTTACACTGTTAACATATGTATAAATGAAGTCAAAGGTTAAGATGAAATCTCGATTAACATGATTGCGTATATAAATATGCGCAGATGCATGATATGGATTAATGGTCCTATATATATATATATATATATATATATATATATATAAACCTTTTTAATAGATCCTATCTACTTCTAAGTGAAAAACAGTGAAAGAATAAATAATGAAGCGTATCTTTTCATATGAATAAAAAGATTTTAAACATCTGGACATTGATGAATACTGAAATAAGTCAATAAACCTGAAATGTTACAAGTATTTATTTTGCATAAAAATATAATTTATGCGATTTCAATGCAATTCGGATTTTCGCCTTTGGTCGATTGGACCGCAGTGCTCGGCCTTAGGTTGACATGTCAGCTTCTTGTGCGCAGATGCTTCGGCAATGTATGACCATTTTAACCTGAAGTAAATTGGTAGGTGGTGACTAACAGTAGAATCCAGAATGCGCATTTCGTCCAAACGCGGGACTCATCATCTTGATGCACTAGCATTTTCCAGTGAGTGATGGTGTTCCCATTGAAGCTCGGATCGAGTATCCATAGTTTCAAACACCAAAGTGTTATTTACTAGACCACTTAGGCCGCGAGAGCCACCTCTTGTGCAATGGGTATCCCCACGCCTACGCCAGACGTGGTGAAAGTTAACTAGTGTCACACGGGCTTTTTGTTTCAGTGCTTAGATTTCACCAGCAATCAGTCCGTTGGGACTGATGCAACTTTCCAACAAATAAATGAAGTGGTCAACAACACACCCTACCACTTCACTCCTACCTATCTCCAAACAGTTTAGTCGGTGTAGTCCAGTCCAGTAGCATTGTCTTACATTTGACAGGAGCCAGTCGTAATTGGAAACGTTTAAGTTGTGCTGACTACTTGACGTTCATACCTTAACTAATCTTAAACTTTGTAAATCCCTTGTTTTCTCTTCTATATTTTAACACAGAATTACTTTGATGGTTTGTAATCTCCTGAGGCAATGAAAAACATCCACTTCATACCATATACATATATATGCGCTATACCATTCTGGTGTGTATCCCCCTTCTCCCTTATAAATATATTTCTCATTAAAATTATCGTCTGTATTGTTGAATAGTTAATTGTTTAGGTATTTCAGGGAAAAAATATATCCTATCATGCATTCAGTTTACATATATATACATCATGTGAGTCTTTCTAATTGTTGATTAACTGACTAATTTTGTATGTTGTTTTTTTGTGTTGAAGTTATTTAATGTCGACTAATAATACTGGTGCTAGTTATCTGCTAAGATTTATTGTTATTTATCATTAATATTTAGGTGTACGTGCATATATTTGCAGTCTTTGTCAGAAAAGTTATACACAAAAGCATTCTTTGAAAAAGCATCTTATGAACGCTCATTCAAGTTAGTGTGTTTTATTTTTATGTATATTTATTGTCTTTGTTTGTTTTAAAAACAAAATTAAAATAATAAAAATTATGAATGCTTTTCAAGAAAGTGTAAGAAACAACATTTGCATCATCTTAGTGTTAAGCTTACTTATCCTTATTTAATTCCTTTGTGCTCTTGGTGGAACGTTGGTCTTCAAGCCTTCAGCTTAGAAGTTTCAGTAGCTGTAGTAGTATTTTTGACGGCGTAAAATTGTTAGACTCTCGTCCAACCTTCTCTTTTTTTATCGGGGTTACTACCGGCCAAGTGAGGTTTCAAAGTACTTTGATGGGGAATCGAACTCCGGACCACTTGCATGTGGTTTGCGAGCATTCTACCACTGAAATACCGATTCAGTATTAAATAGCGATTCATGATAAACTTGTTCGCGACAATAGTTCAACAGGTGTAGACGGGGAAGAAGGTACCGGCAGGTTGGGAGAAAGGTTACTCTGTCAGATTGTCGAAATGGGAAGTGCAATCATGCGTCTATCCCCACCCCATACAATATACTAAGTCGTATTGTCCTGAAAAATTCATTGAATAGAAAACTCCACCAGAAAAAGGTTGGATTCAGTAAAATAAAAAACAACATCTTGTGTGGATGAAATTTCAACACTAGGCATCACCTAATAGGGCATGAAACAGCAGTCAAATCTTTACCTTAACTTTCATCGATTTCGAAAAGGCCTTCGGCTGTGTCGACTATGAAGTAATTTGGGAACTACTTCAGTATTACGGAATGCAGTTCTACAAATATTTGTAAATCCCGTTAAACAGGTTTATGATAGTCCCACATTCCAAGTAATTCACAACAGGTGTAAGATAGGATCACGTATTATGGCCAATGGTATTCCTAACTGTGGTGGATTGAATCATGTTGCAGACCATAGGGAGCGAGAATTTGGGAATTCGTTGGACTGACGATAAGACACTAGAAAATCATTTGAACTTAGCAAATAATCCGTTCCCCATGTCGAAAAAAGCTCGAAGGTTTACAAGTGAAAATCAACAAAGATTGTGAGTTGTCGTGAAGCCAGTTGAAAGTAGTGGCAGCGAACCGACTGCAATGGTGATGCAATGCTGAAGACCTATACTCCACTTGGAACTAAAGGTAAGAACAGGGATATCGCTAGAACTGTGATGTGTATTCAAGGTGTGGCGTTTAGCAGGAAACTGAATCTAAGCGAACGAAATATGCTTGTATGAATGTTGATAACTGTGCTTTGACACCGCTTTGAAGAGTTGCTGAGATCCTTCACAATGCAAACTTGATCAAATGGCAACTTTTACGGTAAAGTAGGCACACGCACTTGTGTCACTGACTTTCACAAGAAAACATTTACTGGGAATATATTATCGTACTGATTCTTTCTTCTTGAGTCGAATGAACTTTGATATATAGGGCTTAATTTTTTAAAATAATCTTAACTTTATTAACAAAGTCAGCAGTAATTTTTGTAGATCTTAACCATTTATCCATTACTGCATTGAAAATGTGCCAATTAAGTGAAAATGTTGTTATCTGTAACTAGTATACATCGTTGGTCTACATAAGAGGATCCTTTTTGTTGCATATATAATGATGTTCGGAGCTGTGGCTCATCGGTCGGAGCGCACAACTTCCAATCAGTAGGGCGTAGATTCGAATCCCACCCTAGTTATCGAGGTTTGTACATATTTGTAGTAGTTCATACAAATATAACTTTATAAATATTTGTAGTAGTATTGTAGCAAGACACAGAAGCCAAAGTATATTTTTCATTAATCAAATCGCTGTTTATATACATACAGCTTATATTCGTTAACCAAACACTGAGCGTATGATTTCGGTTAACATCAAAGGACATGAGACAGAATTTTCAAATATACATAGTATTCTTCAATGAACGAAGCATTCCCATATTGAGTCATAAGAAAAAGGCGTAAATAGTGAAGAAGATTTTCTTTTCGACGATTCATTTTCATGAGATATACAATCGTAATTATATTAAACAAAGAAATCTTTAGACCAATCAGATACTGGTAAACTTTATCTCACACCTATTACATCATGCTAACTTCTGCCTCTTTTCTAACTTACAATTAGTCATCCCTTCTTACACCTTACATTATGTAATACAGTTTTTGAGGACAATGACTAATCAATGAAGTCGTGTAGAATGGACAGGAACTGGTGGAAAGGCGATAAAGTGTTTTTACATAAAAATCTGTATGAAAAAGCAATGTTATTAATAAACAGTAAATGAGTGGTAATAAAATATGGATGATGGGAATAATAATGATAATAAAATAATAGTAATAATAACATCAACCATAATAATAATAGTGAACTTACACAGGAGCAAAATTATAGTAGGAAATTTACTCTGGCCACGGTAAGGCGAGAGAATGTATGTATCGCTTTTGATTTCAGAGGTCCGGTTTCAGATATCGAATAGCTAATGCTTCAGCTGTGTACAAATAGCTTATGCGAAGTCCCTTTGTACTATATTGAAGGACTCTGTATAGCACTGTGAAGCATTCATGTGGGGTGCTTGATGTCCGGAGATGACAAGGTGTTCGAGAATAGAGCTGTTGCTATTCTTCTTTTCTCTTGTGGATAACTCGAATACGTTTGTGGACTTGATATTGAGTACGGCCGATATACTTTGCTCTACATGAGCAAGTAAATTGATAAATACACACTGAAGTGGCCAAAAGCGGTATCTTGTCCTTAACGTCAGACTTGATTAACTCTCTGCCGGAGAATGTGATACGTAAGGTGGCTGTTGGAAATGTCTTCTTCAGGCATTTAGACATAGTATTCTGCTGCCAATGCCGAATTGAACTGTGGGAATAACACTCCGACTCCAACATCAAACAGAATGTTCAAGTAGGTATATCGCTAAATTCTGCTACTTTATACAAGGATCATATTGTTGTTTATTTTGAATACATAATCATGACTTGCGTTCATTATTGCTAATTTAATTTACACATGTATAAATGATTTTCTTAAAGCATGCAGTTTTCTTCCACTGTAAAACATTTTTTTAGCTACAGATAGATGTATGAAAAAATCAAAAGTACGCTCAAAAATATGTCACTATTGTGTTTGTTTTTTCCTGTTTGACTTTCCCTGATATCTTCAATCACTTGACAGTCGTTTCTGTCAGTTGCCTTTTTCACACTGAAAACAACCTAAAGTTAACCAACACGCACGCACAAATACACACACACACACTTGGAAATCTTTTATCTTGGTAATTTCTAGTCAGTCCTTAAGCACGTTTTGTGTTCTAGGTCAAGTTACGTCATAGCAATGTAGTAATTAATAAAGAAATATTCTCAATAGACAAAACCACTTTTCTTTTCTTTTTTTTGTATTCCTAGTTATTATGAACAAGGATGGTATGATAGAGTATGCAGGATCAAATAATAACAATAATGGTGCAATCTATAAATCAACCCAGTCTGGATATCCTGATGAAACACGAGCGCCTAAATCACGTAAAAAGTTACTCCTCGATTCTCCTCTCACGCCTGAGTCTTCTAGTCCTAGCCCATCTGGAATAAATAATGTAAGTTTCCCCATTGACAGAATAGTTTAAAAAAATATGTTTATTATTTTTTGAACTGATGTTTTCTCTTCCATCCTTCGCATTTCAAGTGGAATATAAAACTTCAAGCTTCTGAAGTGTCAGTAGCGGTGACCAACCTTTCCTCGTATTCCGCGATTACTATTCCCTAGTAAGCCAGACGAAGTTTAGGAGTCCGTTAGCCGTGAAATGAACCCAGGCCCCATGCGTGGTTGGTGGTGAACAGTCTACCACTGATCCACCGGTGCATCTATTATTATTTTTGAATATCATGTTATCTGCAAAGATACTTCCATGCATCGTCGGTTGTAGAACCTAGAGTAAGCTGGTTTTGACTTTATGGTGGTGCTCCCACTTGATTCTAGTGAAGGCGCTAATTTACACAGCATAAGATATAACTGACTCATAGATTGGATTTATACGTCATACATATCATTAAGGAAGTTATAGTTTATCTGATTTTTTTATGACTTTTTAAAATTCAATTTTTGCATTACGTAATTGTGTGCATAGATCATATCTTCACTCTTCGACAGATCCTAGAACATAGACACACTTTTCGGCGTCCAACAATTGCCATATTTCTTCACTTGAAGGCGGCCTTCGACTCCGTGGATCGAAAGGTACTATGGCAATGTCTGACTGTGAAGGGAGTGCCAAGAAAGTACATTGCACTAATCAAGGCACTCTATTCAAACTCACGTAACCGTGTAATGGTTTATGGAGAACTGTCATCTGAATTGATAACAACCAGTGGTGGCCGACAGGGTTGTCCACTTTCCCCATTTCTGTTTAACTTCATCATTGATATACTGATGGAAGTATCCTTAACTGAACGTAACGACTTAGGAATCGACTTGTTACCAGGGAATAGTCTTATGGACTTAGAATATGCAGATGACATAGTCCTGTTAGGGGAGGATGCTGACAAAATGCAGAGTCTTCTGAACACCTTGAGCAGCAATCTTCGTATGCTTGGCGTACGATTCGCCCTTGTAAAATGTAAGATGCTGCTACAGGACTGGACCACGTCAACTCCTAACTTAGTGATAGGGAATGAAGTGATAGAACATGTTGACCACTTCACCTATTTGGGAAGTTGTGTCAGCACCAACGGACTGATTGGCGATGAAATCTCAGCACGGATCCAAAAAGCTCGAGCTGCTTTCTCTAACTTACGCCATCCCTGGCGTAGGCGCGACATCCGGCTATCAACCAAGGGACGTGTGTACTGCTCAGCAGTTCGCTCCGTCCTTCTCTATGGCTCTGAAACATGGCCAATACGCGTTGAAGACATGAAAAGGTTGACTGCTTTCGATCATAGATGTCTGCGATCTCTTTCTCACGTTAGGTGGTTTAATAAGGTAAGTAATGTTGACGTTAGGCGTAAAGTGTTGGGCAAAGAGAGAAAATCAATCGAGGAGGCTATGAAGTTACATAGATTGAGATGGTTAGGTCATGTGCTGCACATGCCATTGGGACCTACAATGAACTTCCTAATCCGAATTTTACTTATTTTTCTCCTTCCCCATTCACTACATTTGTGCTTTATTTTTTTTATTTATTTATTTATTTTTATTTTTTGATTACAGCTTGATTCCACACCGTATTTTTGGTACAAGTATGGAATTTTCAGCGTGGATATCGGTAGCCCAAAATTCGCAGGCCGACCATAGATATCAGGTGTGCGTCGGCGAGGGCTCGAACCCCGGACTATGTGCATGGTCGGCGAGAGTCCTAACCACTGTGCCACCGACGCTGGATAATGTGTATGACATATATATCACTTGTTGACTCAGTATTATTTTTCTTAAGTGTTGGTTTGTAGGTATTAATTTGGTTACAGGTTTAATCATGAGATGACATCACTACAAACCAACACTTGCAAATTAATTTAACTACCTGTATACAAGAAGATACCTGGAGTTCTAGTGAGAAATTGTGACTAGTGAAGTCCACAAAGTCAGATTGGAGAACATTTACTCCCCGATGACATCGGCTATGGTAGTCGCGATGTATACATATCACGAATAGTCAGAGGTTGGAACTCATGGGTCTATGAGCTCGCCTGGTAACCGTGAGGTCCTGAGTTCGGATTTTGGTGCGTGTGTATGTGTACTGCTGAAGAGTTCCGAACTAAACTGAAACAGCGTTTCAGTACTTCCAGGTTTTCCAGTGGTACTCTAAGTTATATCAGCTCGTGGTCATTACGGTGGTCCACCGAACTTTTGGCTAATTAGTCCATGGTTCAAATTCCCCTTCACCCAAGTGAGCCTGGTCAACTGAGGAGTATAATACCCTCTTGTACAATTATGTGTAACTCATAATCTAATAATGTATTACCATGTGATAAATGAATTCTACTCTACTATAAGGCGGTTCAATTTATATTCTTATATAAGTGTAATTTATTAGACTTTCAGTTCTTGTATTTTTTCGCGTATGCTGTTCTAAAGATACAGCTTTTTTCATTTGATATTATCTATTTTGCATACTCATTTTTGAGAGGTTTTACTAAGATTATCCTACCTATTAATATCTAGGTGGAAAGTCCTGCTTCCTCTGAAACAAAAGCCCATTGCAACTCATATGTAAGTTGACAGCATTTCTCCTACCATACTCTACTTTATAACAGAATTCTTGTGTATATTTGAGTTATGAGACTTCGAAAACATGAGTTCTGCTTTTACCAGATGTAGAGATTGAACATGTAGCAAGTAATCTATAAAAATGAACGACTTTGTCACATAGTAGAATTTTTAACAATGCCATATTTTCCAGTTTATTAAATGTTTGGCGAGTCTGAATGCATCTCAAATATGAATTCTTTAGTTTTACAGTCTCCTGGTCTTTAATTTATCATGTTAATGAACTCATCGCCGCTGAGATGATTCACTGTGGCGTTGTGTTTAGCGCCTAATCAACGTTTTTCATTTCGCTTAAAGTGATATTCAGTCTTTGCCTCTGTAATGTCATACTCAAACCGATCGATAGTTCCTACTATGCCATGGTGGTTGGTTTTGCATATCACAACGAACTGCAGTGGTTACAGTTCAAAACATACCAAAAAATATTGTTTGCTTAGCAAGTAGATTAAAAGTTGTTACCATCATAGTAAAAATTTTTCACACTATGTTGGGGGTCCGTGGGAAAACTGTTACTACTGAGGAGTAGGGGTGTAACAGCAGTAAGGTGTTCCCTTCCTCTGACCAGTATGCCGTCCATGCTGCTTCTCTTCTCTGGAAAGTAGGAGGTGGGTTAGAAAAGGCTGACAGTGAAAACTGTGTATCCGGACTTAACTTGTGGCCGTCCGTAGCCTGTGGTAAGATGTAAGTACGGATATGTAATTCCAAGAAAGAAAGTCGTGTGTGATCAGCCTGTTTAGAGTACGAAGTACGAGAACTGTAATCATTATACCGAAGTGTGATATTGTTTCACTTATAATATTAATATAGAATCGTCGTTATGTCAATGTGGGAAACTCAACTACCAGTTAGTTAGCCGATTCATTCTTTCTACTTTTGCCAACTGGTTATTTTCATTAGCCAGTGAACAACAAGTACAGCACATAAATCAGAACACAGGAAGGTCCATAGGCTTTACAAAAAAATCGTTGATTAGTGTCGTAAAAACTCCAATGATGAGGTTAAAAACACTGAGACGCGTAGCACTTTGTAAAGTGCTGGTTTTGCCATGCACATGGTCTGGGGTTCGATTCCCGGCCGACGCACTCCTTTACCTCGCTAAGCCAGAAATAATGTTGGTAAAGAGGAAAGGTTGGGCACGAGGCTAGCAACCCCTCCCTGTAAAATAAACACTACTACAGTAGCTTCAAGCCGCTAGGTTGAAACCCTATGTTCCACTGGCGAACGTGAAGGAAAAAAAACTATATAAGAGGGAACTGTTTGCAGACATGTTCCCGTCCGACGATCTCCTAACCCTTTTATTTTTGAATAATACATTTAGTTTTAGAGTTTATTTGTACTTTTATCGGTTTTTAATGTGTATTTTATTCAGAGATTATTATTGTTTATCATGTTTTATCCTGTAGACTCATTAATCGCTACTGAATTTCTTCGCTCCCCAGATATTGGAGTCTTCTGTGCAGTATAAAAGTATTCACACACACACAGACACAGACAGTTATGAATACGTCTACCTCTCACCAAAGATATGTGAATGACCAACACTACCTCAGATAATCTAACTTTTATTACTATTACTACTACTATTATGGCATTTACGCAGGTTAACACATTATGTATGCTTAAAATGACAATTCTTTTCTATGCCGAATACACCGGTTACAGAGATTTTTTTAGAAAACATTTTTTTTACTTGATGTTCAGATAGGTACAACAGTAACAACAACAACACTAGCAGGATTTTCTTTATATTATGTATAGAATCTTGCATTTTTGATCTACCTCTCAAGTATCTAACTGGATCTTTCTCTACTCAAGAGTTTATGATCCTTTGAATTTGCGATACCATTTTGATGTTGAATATTATTAGCTAAAAATTAACTGGTTCTTGTTTTCTTTCATTATCTTTTGGTTAACGAGACGATTTTCACAATTTTTTTGTTACTAAGTTTGATAATTGTACAATGAAGAGTTACTGATATTGTTTTGTGATATATTTTGTCTCGTTGCCTGGTTGAAAGCATATAAAGGTAATGTAAGCTATATAAATTATTCATAATCACGTCTCCTTGTTTATTCTATGTAGTTCATACCCTGTAAATTCGTCTACGACGTATATGTATAAGGGTAATATGAGTAGTTTGAAATCATTAATATTAATAAGCAAGAGTACTCAAATCAAAGCTGATCATAAATGGCATCTTTCTCTCAAACATCACCTACGTATACTCTCGGTGCTACTAACAATGAGGTCAGTTTCGGAATATCCAATTGTGAGTAGTTGTGTGTCAATAAAAGTAGCACACCGAGCTAGTATGAGCGTAAATACAATCTGGACTCTGGCGCTAACGAGATCTTCGTACCCAAAAGTTTTGCGAGCCCACTGTTCTAATCACTATCTGAAACGACAAACATCACTGACACGCGAAGGAAGAAGAGAGAGAACGTTGACAAGAGAGATATTACTGTCTCAGATTGACAGTGAAAAGGTCTGGCGACAATTACACGTATATAGGATTGAAATGACTTTGACAGACACTAATTTCCATTGCTAGGTCAAAACGGTTGACAATCAACTGGTTTCAGCCATCATTAGAAGGGGAAATAAAATCGTCGGGGTACCTTAAATATAGGTGGTAGTTTAAAGCTTTGGGTAAATCAGGCGCACATAACACAAACCAATGACAGCTCAACAACTATGTTATCTTAAGATCGTCTATATAATTTGCTATATAACGGTTAAGAGTGAGGTGCAAGACGTTCACTTCTTAGACTTTTGGCTTCAAGTACTCAAGGCATGTATAACTCAATGCATGAGTGTGTCCATATTTTGAATTCCATCGAGTGTTCATCTTTGTTTACACATCTGACTGCTGAATCACTTCTTGCCTAAATCGTATAAAATGGTTATTATTAGGGAGAGATCAAAGTTTACAGAAATTGGAATTCAGAAACCCTAACATGGATAGTACCTACCCACCCGATCAACTGTACTTAGTCTGGGCAAACACCAACTCCATAGCGAAGGGCTACTTAGTGAATCGCTTAATTTTGACAGAATAAATAATAATAATAAGGGCCGAGTGAGCTGTTGCAAGCTGATACGGAGCTAAAATATTCTGTGATTTTCGGGTCTTGATTTGCTATGACACCGTGCTGACCGAGTCCAAGCAAAAGGAAAATGGTCGTATTGGCTAAAAATTACGTGACCAGTTACCATGGCTGAGCACTTAGTTACGTTTGTACGTCATCTTGAATGTCTGAACTTTTGTTATAACGCATTCATGTACTATGACGCCACGCCATCTTTGTTTTTCGGCATGACTGATCGCACGTGGCTTGCTCTCTCCTTATGCTATCAGTAAGTGCACTCTGCGAGCTTACTACCCCAGGCAGTTAACACATAAACTGTACACTATTGCTACAAGGTAATTTTGGTTTTTCGCTTGTAATATAAATGTAATTCATATCAAGGAACACAACATTTCATAAGCCTTCTACCTTGACTTCATTCATCAGTGCATACACGGTAGGTAGTGTACTAACCAGAGTTAACCGAAGGAAGCAAGTTTATTAGGTGCTGACGTTATGACCTATCTACAGGTCACCCGAATAATGATGAAGAGCATGTGCTATTTGATTCAGCTAAGCAGATTATCGAGGTCCAAATCTTAGGTCATCAATGAGCCCAGGCAATCAACTAACACACATAAGAAACAAAGGAAAGCCAAGTGCGAGGACTTCAGGTATGACACCTTCCACTGTTGTCCAAAACAAGACTTTGGAGTTAGCTCTAGCCTTTATCCATCTACCGACATATTCAATTTCCAATAACGTTTTTATGAGCTAGTATAGACCAATTTGATTTCTTTGTGCTCGCCTCTTGATTGTGAGGTAAAGGTTCCTGATCTTCGGTAAACTTCTTCGTTGCTTATCCAGCTACTCGACTGTCGTAGCTCTGGTTAACCCCAAAGGGAGTTGTCAATGGAGTTGAAGATTGAACGATCAATTCTTGGTTGTTTGCTCAAAATCAACTTCCCCAATTTTCGCGGAGGCATCAATACGACAGTCATCGTCTCATCGGTCGCTGTTCAGAAAGAAGAGTGAAACATCGTCAGAAGTAATAGAATGATTTATTATTGTAATATTTGTTTTCAGACCTTAGTTCGCTTATTCCTTTTATATGTTGGTGTAACAATAAACAGAAATATCAAACGGCAGATCGGTGTTTTGGTTTTTCGTCCGTTATAACTAAGCGTTTCTGAAAACTCAAAGGAACAGCGTGGGCCCGAGCGTAGCGAGAGCTGGGCATTAACGGTTTATGAGACGTGATTGACAGTTTCTGACGATAGAAACAGATCTGGCGGATTCAAACAGTTGGTGAAAGTTTGGATAGTCGCCGTTCATTTTTCCTGGTGCCGGTCAAGTCCTCTTTGAACAAGCAATATCTGGAACGTTTTTGGAATTGGGTCAAGTTCAACAATGCCTGGGTCAAAGAAGGGACAGAGTGTCTTGGATGCAAACAGGAAAGTAAGTCATGGTGACTTGTCTGTTAATTGTAACGATGTGTCTGATGTTAAGCATGACATGGTTGATGTTACTGTTTCGCCGTTCAGGGATAATAGGAACATCAAACTCCCTAAATTTGAACCACGGTGTTTTGATGGAAACCCGGCTGATTATTTACAATTTGTAAAGGAGTTTGAGATCATGTTGAGTGGTTTTTATTAAATGATGAATTGAAGTTAATGTATTTGATGAGATATTGCACTGGAGATGCTGCAAGAGCTATACAGTGTTGTAAGTTTATGAAGCCAAAAGAGGGCTACTACGAGGCTATGAGCATATTACGTCAAAGGTTTGGAAGACCTTCGATGATTGCAGGGAAATTATTCGAGGCTGTTAAGGGTAATGGTGGTCAATTACAGGATGACTCCCAGGCACTCACTGAGTTTTTAGATAATTTGCTAATTTACAAGAATGGAATGATTTCGATGAATCGCATGAGTGACCTCAACTCGAGTTTTATACTAGAAGTAATAGCAAGACGTCTACCTACTCGACTGCAAAGGAAGTGGGTGAAGATGAGCTCCCGTATGGAGGATGAGGGTATCGAGCCAAAGTTTGATGATATCCTGAAACTGGTAAATACTAGTGTCAATCAATCTATGAGCAAGTTTTCCAGTCTGTTAGATCTCACCCCTAGAATAGAGCAGTCTGAGGGTAAAACGCACTCATTGATGACGAATAAGCCTCAGAGAGGTGGATATCGAGAAGGCTCCATGATGTCTAGTAATGCATATAGACCTAGTGAGTGTAACAGGTTTCGTAGTACATCCTCAACAGATAAGTTACAAGATGCAAGACAAACACGGTTGTGTTTACACGTGTGCAAGAGGTGCATACAGAAGTGAACTGTGAACCAGTGAGCAAGTTCAGTGATAAGCTAAATGTAAACTCCAGGTCTGACTCCGAATTGTGTGACGATAACGGTGCTGTGAAGAAGTCTGTAGTTGCAACTGGTAAGCCATTGTTGAATAGAGTGTCACAGAATAGAGTTACTGCTTCAGAGTGCAGTTCTGACCCTACAAGTTTACAAGGTATTACTAGTCAGAGTGAAGATATAAAACCTTTAAGGATTGGTGAGGAGGAACCAAAATTGTCTACTTCTGTTATTAAAGAGTTTGAAAATGATGAAGTTGACGGTAAAGTGAATATTCGTGATAATGATCATGATACTTCACAGTTGTCTTTGGTTGATCATTATGAGATGAGGGATATGCCTACTACTGCTAAGTTAAATAAAGGTTCTGTACAACTTGAACGTGAAGTAGAAATAAATGCAGATGCAGTTGCAGAAGTTATGGGTATTTGTGAGACCGTCAGTGTAATTGATCAGCATGTAGCCCACCTATCATCAGATGATAGTGCTAAACCCGAACTAGTAGTGAAAGACAGCAGTGGTGGTAATCTTGCAGTTGGACAACTATCTGAGAGCCGAACAAGAACAGCTTCTGATCCACCACTAAGTTCATCACCTTGTGTCACTCAGTCATCGTTGGTGCTGTCATCCACAATGAAACAGACACCCATCAACTCAAGTATCTTGTGCAATGACTATGGTAGTATCAGTTCGTTTGAAAGGACGAATATCAATGGTCAGTTTAGTGTGGATAAGCCAAGTGTAAAGGAGAGAGTTATTGTTAAATTGACTTGCACGAATAAAGGCATTTCTAGTTTCAAGTTACTATTTGAATGTTATTATCTTTGGTGTAAATTACTCTGTTTCTATACTTGGTTGATGAGATATGTCGTGTGTTTGTTCGTCATCTATATTCTACGATACAATGACATGGGCGTGTTGCCGTTCAGATTTGAGGATATAGCTGATAGAAGGAAGTTAGCAAATGAACTCTGCGACGATTTTCCAACCTAGGGCGTCAACCTGAGAAGGGTTGTAGGCGTACTGGTGTAAGTCCTACAGTTCTTCAAAGGGTAGCGCATCAATGAGCAGTCCAATGTGCTTGGTGTATGATCTTGTACATATGTTCATATTGTATATACTGAATTGATATCATCTGTCATCTAGCTGTTGGTAATTCTGTTTGTGTCCGGACGACTTCCACTTGGATCATCAACCTGAGAAGGAATGTAGGCGTACTGCTGTAAGTCCTACGGTTCTTCAAGGGTAGTTTGTCGTGTCAGAATACACAACATTTGATGTGTTGATTGTACATATGTTTGTGTTAAATAGTTGTGTGAGTTCCAATTGATGTAATTGTTGGTTAATCTTGTTTGTGTCTGGACATTCCACAACTTACAATCGTCAACCTGAGAAGGGTTGCAGGCGTACTGGTGTAAGTCCTCCAATTCTTCAAAATAATTCCACCGAGACATGATCCGCGAGGTTATTTGTACTGTTTGTGTATACGTGTGGTGTGTCATATCAATTGGTGTATTTTGGATTCATTGTGTTTACTTGTTGTTTTCGTGTCTTGTTGTTATTGCGTAATTTTGTTAAAATTTTCGTCGTGATTATTTCTGAAGTTGTTTCGAGTCTTCTACATCCATGAATGAATTGATTGATGTTAGAGACAGCAGATGGGTCGTATACGCCGGGGAGGCTAGGCTATTGCTGAGAATGAAATGCACACGGAGATAATTGTTAGCTGCGGTCCGACACGCCGGGGAGAAAGAGTGTAAACGACTGAGGCTCGCATGCGTCACCGCAACTAGAACTGAGGCAGAATGAGTGACAAGCGATTGCAGTGATAATTGATAGTGAATAGAAAAGAGGATGCTTGAAGAGTATCATGAGGTGCTGCTATGGTCACGTTGCATTCTGCAAGAGTCATTCTAGTAAGTGGCGATTGTGTTGCAAGATGTCAAGAGGAGGTCTCTGTCTGGAGGCGCAGGTCGTCATTGATGTGTGAGGTTGTGCTGTGGGTATGCTTGTGGTGTGTTGGCTTTTCTGTTTGTTCTCCATTTCAGCTCTGTCCGTGTGACCCAGGTTCTCGCAATGGCATCCAAGTCAACGTGTATTGGTCGTGAAGGAAAAAAGGGTTGGATCCCATTTTTGCCGGGGAGTGTCAATGGAGTTGAAGATTGAACGATCAATTCACGGTTGTTTGCTCAAAATCAACTTCCCCAATTTTCGCGGAGGCATCAATACGACAGTCATCGTCTCATCGGTCGCTGTTCAGAAAGAAGAGTGAAACATCGTCAGAAGTACTAGTGTGGTGAGAGCAGACTGCCAGCCGATTGGTTGACACTAATCTACGTTAATGTCTAGGTCACTAATATGGGCCGTGAGAAAATATGAACAAGGCTGTTTCAACAACCAATCACAGCAAACTTAAATGTGGACAAATATGATTCGCAGATAGATGGCTCTACTTTCCGAGAAATATCGAAAACAACCAATCATAAGACTGTGTTTGTCTGCTTAACTTCCGAGAAACAACCAATCAGAAGACTGCCTTTTTCTGCTTGCATAAGCCTTATTAATGCACATAAAATATATATAAATACGTGTTGATTTTCGTAATAAAACGATCTGTTGCCAGCCCTTGTCTTCTGTTGTTACATTTGGTGTCGCTGCCTCCAAAAAGATGAAGATCCCGTGGCCAGCTGCGTTTGAAGAAGGAGACATACGGAGCTTCTTACGTGACTTCGAGGCCGTTGCTGAGCTGGTGGGTGTCAAGGAGCAGGCGGCGAAGGCAGTTGTCCTGGGGACGCTGTTGAGAGGCCGAGCGAAGGCTGCATATGACAGCGTAGACAGGTCAAATGGCACAGCGTCTTGGAAGAAATTGGTTGAACGACTAGTGTCCGAGTTTGACAGCGAAACAGACAGACAGCTAGCAATGCAGCAGTTCCGGTCAATGAAGCTTGGACCTGATGGAGACCCGCTAGTGTTGGCGGTGAAACTGACTAATCTACTTCGACGCGCGCTTCCCACTTTAGATGAAGAATCAGAAGCGCAGTTACTGTCTTCCCAATTCATCGAGAGTGTCCCAGACCACATTTCTCAGCGATTACAACTGGTTAACGCAACGCAGCCGATGGATATTAGTGAGCTGGCGAAGGTGACCAGACAGCTGCTGAGCACAACGGTAGCCGCTATAGACCAACCAAAACCAAACGAATATGAGCAGAAAATTGAAGCATTGCAGCGGGAAGTGGCGGCGTTAAAGTTGGCTGATAGAAAAGACCGGTGTTTTGAATGCGGTAAGCCGGGACACTGGAGAAGATACTGCCCAGAAAGGCGAAAAAGAAAAAATTTCAGACGGTATAATGCTTGTTCTTTCTTTCGTATGAACCTAGATTTAGTGGGGGCTATTGAGAAAGGGGCTCTGTATTCGAAGTTGCGAGTGAATGATCGAGAAGTAGTATGTTTGATAGATACAGGGGCGGCCGTGTCGTTAATAGATAAGAATTTATGTAAGAGTGTTAGCCCGTGTTCATTGACAGTACAAACAGTAGGCGGGTATGTGTTGCGTATCACGGGTAGATCGAACTGTACGGTCGTTGTTGGTGGCTGCGAGGTGACGTTTCCTTTCATTGTTGTACCCGAACTACAGCGAACGATATTAGGAGCGGATTTTCTGCGTGAGATTGGTGCAATAATCGACACGCAAGCGAACGTGGTGATCACGAAATACGGGCATATCAACATGTATGAGACCAGCGAGATAGCAGCGATTAAGCTGTCGACGGTACACAATGTGACAGAGTTAATTAATAAATACGATCATCTGTTCACTGGAGATGGCGACCCATACGGTTATTGCGATAAGGTGAATCATGAAATTCCGTTAAGTGATCCGAAAGTAAGGTCATTTTTAACGCGAAGAGTTCCATGTCATCTGGAAGGCGAAGTGGAGCGACAAGTGCAAGAGATGTTAAAAGATGACATTATTGAGGAAGCTGATAGCCCGTACAACTCTCCAGTGCTGTTAGTAAAAAAAGCGAATGGGAAGTATAGATTCTGTGTTGATTTTCGACAGTTAAACAGTATGACAGAGTTAAGACCGTGTGCCATGCCAACAGTGGTAGAAACTTTAGATCGCCTACAAGGTGCGAATGTGTTTTCGGTTCTCGATCTTCGCTCAGGATACTGGCAGATACCGATAAAACAAAGTGATAGAGATAAGACGGCTTTCATCGTGGGTCAGACACAATATCGATTTAAACGCATGCCGTTTGGACTAGCAGGTGCACCGTTTACGTTCAGACGACTGATGAAGCTATTACTTAGGAACTTGAAAAACGTGGAGGTTTATGGTGATGATCTCGTCATATACAGTCAAAACGAAAACGATCACGTCAACCATGTAGAAGCCGTGCTGCGACGCATCGAAGAGTTTGGACTACGCGTCAACAAAACCAAGTCTCAGATAGCCAAAAAGAATGTTACTCTGTTGGGACATAAAGTGGGAAATGGTGAGATTAAACCACTGCCGGAGAATGATTTATTATTGTAATATTTGTTTTCAGACCTTAGTTCGCTTATTCCTTTTATATGTTGGTGTAACAATAAACAGAAATATCAAACGGCAGATCGGTGTTTTGGTTTTTTCGTCCGTTATAACTAAGCGTTTCTGAAAACTCAAAGGAACAGCGTGGGCCCGAGCGTAGCCAGAGCTGGGCATTAACCGTTTATGAGACGTGTTTGACAGGAGTAGTGCTGGGATTAATTATGTGGTGTATCAATGTAGTTGAAGATTGAACGATCAATTCAAGGCTGTTTGCTCAAAGCCAACTCCTCCGTATTTTTCGCGGGTCATTAATCCGGCAGTCATCGTTCGCTGTTCAGAGGAAGAATAGAAACTATCAGAAGTATTACCGTGATTTGTTGTTATAACATTTATTCCTAGACCTTGTGTAATAACCTCATTGTTGGTTATATGTTGGCGTAAGAATAAAGGATTCTTGAGTCGCCAATCAGTGTTCTGGTTTTCACGTTGGTTAAAACAAAGCGTCTCTGAAAGTCTTCGTGGGACAGCGTGATGTCCAGCGTAGCAAGAGCTGAACATTGACAGTTTATGAGACTTGGCTGACATGGTGTGTGAATCCTGCTACTACTGTGAATGAAGTTGATCCTTTCACCAGTTAGTCCTCCGGTATCGCCGTCAAAAGAAGAGATAATAATAATAGATATAATTAGTGGAGTTATTCAGATTAACAGGCAGAAAAAGAAATAAGAAAACGTAGCAACAGTCAGCTGATTACATTTGAAGTATTATATTTATATATATCGGTGATAGTGATAATAATAATAATAAGTGTAGTTAAAGTTGTCGGAAGAGTAAGACGGGAGAGAATGTAAAGAAGTAAAACGACGAGTTTGGTTGTCCACACCTTAATGGTGTATGGGATTTTTAGAAGATAGGCCATTTGGATGCAGTCCTTGTGTCGTTGCATGATCGTCCAGCCTCCACTTAAAGGCGTCCACAGGCGGTGCCATAGCTACATCCACCGGTAAGGAATTCCAGGCACGGCAACCCCTCAGTGAAAAGAAGTTGGAGCGCATCCGAGTCCTTACCCTCCGGTGAGCTATCCTTCTGGGATTTCCACGTGGGAGCCAATACCTACTCAATGGCAGGACACCTTTGTTTGGGTGATTCTGGTCATTTTGTAGGCAGTAATTCAATCCCCACCAAGACAACGGTAGCTAAGTATGAACAGGACTAATTTCTTCAGCCTTTCATCATATGGATTGTTTCGGAAACCAACCACTCCTTTTGTTGCCCGTCGTTGGACTCTTTCCAATAGGTTAGCGTCTCTTCTAAGCATTGGGGATGCAATAATATTATGCACCTCAAGGTGTGGTCTGACGTATAATTTGTACAACCATAGAAACAGCTAAGGAGTGAGTGCACCCAACTGTCTATGTGTAAAGTGTTTGACCACATATGCCCTCGCTACACCCCCTGTGTAATTAACGCTTGTGTCCATTTTTTCGTTAGAACTAGAACTATGTCGCATTCCGAAGTTGTGCAGGACAAGCTTTCATAGCACAGGGTGTAACTTGCATTCTGCAGTTTACAGGTGCGTAACTTCACTACTGTGCACCTTTTCAGGTTGAAAGTCATGCCATTGACCACCGCCCAGTCTTCCAGAAGGTTTAGATATTCCTGCAGCCCATCTGAGTCCTCCGGACACTTTATCGCCCTCCATATCTTTACGTCGTCGACGTATAAAATATTCGGGCAGCTTAGACGGGACGGTAGATCATTGACAAAAATCTAAAAGCCTCGGTGGTCCTAGGATAAACCTTGCTACACTCCTGGTGACGAGCTGTGTCAAGATGATCGGATTCGATGTACCTTAGTGCAAAATTTCCTTTCAGCTAGACAGTCCTTTAACCATGACAGAAGTGGCTCACCTATACCTGCCTTGCCCATTTTGTGTAGGAGAAGGTCATGGTGAACAGTGTCAAATGCCTTCTCAAAGTCTAGGTAGACTAGAATATTCATATCCACGCATGGTGTCCAATCGTCCCAAGTTGATAGTAGATTTGTTACATGGGATCTGTGTTATGTACTCGTCGAGTAGTTAATAGTTCTGACGCGGAAAGAGGTAAATCCGAAGACCACCAGGTTTACGATGACACTTGTATTTTCCAAACAAGGAAAATAAATGTCACACTAGTGTGTGAGTGGAAGGGTACTTAGATGTACGAAACGGGAACAAGAATGTTTATATGTGTACAGTACAAAAGTATATATGAAAATGGCTAATACACATGAACCAATAAATAGCCAGTCTTAACATAATTGGTTGTAATGTCATGTGACAACAAGGTCATACATGTTTATTGAATCAGTGGACAGACAAAAGCATATTGTCAGTTCTATTGAAATATCGATCCATATACACATGGGAAAGGCAGCCTGTAGACGGCCGTAATTTTGAGTGACCGCGAATGAGATAAACAAGCGATTCGCTCGCTCGTGATTGGCCAGTTTGTCATTCTAGTTGAGGTAATTTCAAACATCATTTTGCTGCTTGGTTAAGTTCTGAATTTCCGGGATCGTTTTATCAAATTTGAGAGATAACTGACAACACAAACTATTACAGCTCAGGAGAGAAATGCATTCCTCCGAGCCAATAACTAAACCTACCGCTGTCATCAATTACAATCTTAGAAATCATCACAACCTAGCTGCTATAGAGCACTGTCAGACCTACGTGCGGTACAACTTCTTCTTAAATAAGTTTTCAGTCATTCGGAATAGACTACCAGCTAATGTGCGTGATGCAAACAGACTTCCAGTGTTCATCTCATCAGTCACCAGACTACTCAAAGATGACAATGCACTTCTACATCTGACTCTTACACCCTCTTTTTCACCCTACATAGATATTTTAAGTTCTTTAAACGTGTAGTTACAACAAACTACAATTATAAATTTTAATATTATTGGAACTAGATGATTAACATTTCTACACAGGACAGTAATATTAGTTCACACAAAATATAAAAGTTAGCGTAACGGGACTAGTTAGTTAGTGAACAGAAATAAGCATAGTTACTAGACAGAATATGTATGTTTATATTTATTAATCACTCCTTAAGGACTCCCGTTGCTTTCTTTTGCGTTGCTGTTGTTTGTCTTCTTTTTTCTCTCACCATTTCAGCTTCCATTTGACTTTTTGAATGAGAATGAATAATGTGGATATTTGACCATTTACAATGACAAATGATCTGCAAACATTATTGGTCCCGTATCTTTCAGTTGCCTGGTTAATAACGAATTAACTTTCTCCACGACGCAACCTGGATTACATTTGTGGAATATACTCTTATACCAATGGAAAAGTATCAATTTGTAATACAACTTCACGATTGTAGCTGATAACATAACTGATCGTATTTGTAAAAATAGCTTCCTTATTACCCAATTTGGATATAAATCAAATCAAAAATGAGATTCGGATTTGTACACACCCAGGTTATATTGAGGAATTACTTCAAGCTTTATTTTTTCCCAAGTATTTTTAATCCATCCAAAACTTACTTGGGTTTTTTTGTTAATGCGAAGACAACATTCCTATATTTCATGATGTGCTCCATTGAATGACTTGTTATATTGTGGAATAACTTCAAGCTTTATTTTTTCCCAAGTATTTTTAATCCATCCGAAACTTACTTGGGTTTTTTTTGTTAATGCGAAGTCAATATTCCTATATTTCATGATGTGCTCCATTGAATGACTGGTTATCATATTGTTCCCACAGACCTAAAAAAAATGGCATGCATTTTCATGTAAATTTATATGTTTATATGAGAATATACATTATTATAATTATTATTAAAACAAAAACGCCAGCAACCATGTAACTTAACCATAAACCGAATTTATGAAATTTAATTAATGCTTATCCATGCCTGTATATTTGGTGTGTCCTACACAAGTAGGAAAAAATGTGTACTTTATTAAAACATTATTATTAATTATGATTGCTAATCGTATATGTAATTTATCATATTGATGATGCCTGTAAACTGGCGTCTCTCATGTACAAAATGAGAATATACTATTATTATTATTATTATTATTATTAAATGCGGCGTCTGGAAGACTTTTGTTTACGTGATCATATGAGCAGATAGCAACGTGTCGTGTTCTTTGGCTGAGAACCCTAGGCATTCTGTTTTTAATTATTACAATAACTGTAGTTTCACAGAGTTATACATCTAACAACATAGGTATAGTCTCTCCTTATGGTGCATTGTGACATGCAGAAATCACAAGCAAACTATCTCAGATAGATTTACTCTCACTTTGTGACTATGAATCGCGAGTCAGTTTACGTATTCTGCTATGACGATATATAACTCGAAACGCTTTATAATCGCAAGAGTTCTTCTACGGTTTAGGCATATTTACTTTATTTGACTACGACATAATCTTTTACCAATAGGCTTTTCCAAATATCTGCTCCTACTTAGTATTTCAAAGATAGCCTCATATACTCTACACTTCACATATTACGCAAGGGCTAATTTTCGGTCTTATCAAGTAGAATAAACAAACGAATAACAAGGAATACATTTATTAATGAATTAACATGTAATACAAAATCGACAACAGTGCAGGTATCTTTTTCTTTATCGCCCAAATCCATGAAATTCCCGAAAGTAGATATCATCTGAAAAAGAACAAAATAATTATACAGATGTAGACACTGTTATCAGTGTAAACACAATAACTAACCATGAAATATGTTTGAAACGACGAAATAATTGAATTGTATATAATTACGTCAGTAAAAATTTTTCAATTATACAAAGTCGATATTGCATCTGCCTGCAAACGTCGTTCATGCCATAAAATAAGGAAATACTATGCGTATATCATTTCTAAGTATTTCTGCAGATTTTTCCTTAAAGAAATACATGTGGAGGAGCCTTGTCAGCATTAGGAATAGTACACAACAAAGTAAATGAAATAATCACCAAAACGAGCTATCCCACTTCATCATGTCCATGTGTAATCCATTAAAATGCAAAAAAGATTCACGAAATGGTCGTTATAACATGTGTCTTCAAGTAATTCGACATATTCTGAACGGAAAAGTACGTTTTTTCAACAAACTTCAAACTGCCTGTAAGCTACGGCCGGATAAGGACACCACCATTGCCTACTTCTGCTAAATACACTGTATTTCATCAACTTTAAGCTGGAATATATGTAAAAAAGTGTGTAAAACAACGAAAAATGACCTAACATTGACGTCTTTTTCAAAAATAACGCCAATATCCATCAGCTGATCAAATGACCTACGGCCGTCTACAGGCTGCCCATGGGAAAATATAATAAACTGTCAACAACAAAACACACACATCATGTGGATACATATCAATCTGACGTTCCCAAAGCCGCGCTGGGCTTCATGGTGTATATTAGGCCTATCGAGGTAATCCCTGATATGAGTAATACTTTCCAGTAATTTTGATACCACTGGGAGTAGAGCTACTCGTCTATAACTAGTGGGATTTCGCCTATCCCCAGCCTTGATGATCGGCAGTTTCCCCGAATCCATTGGGTGCTGGAACAAGCCGCATAAGGACCTACAGAAAGCTTTAGCTCACTGTTTCAGAACAGATGGTCTGATGTCGTCACAACCTGCGGAATTCCCAGGTGTGAGTCGCTGTAGCTTCCTTAGTACTATTGCGGGTTTATTTGAGGAGTAGCCACTAAGTCTTCCTCCTATGAAATAGTAGTGCCATCATTTTGGTCCGTAACGGTTATATCCACACTGCTGTTCCGATGTTTGGTGAAGGCAAAACTGAATATTTCAGCCATCTCCAGACCAGTGAGATATTTAGGCCTACTAAGGCGCATGCCCCCTGGTTGTTGGTTTTCTTTCCGACATAAATGGGTACAAGTTTCCGGGGTTTGCTAGGAGTTATTTAGCAAGGTTAGCCTGGAATAACCTCCTGTCTCTCTTGACTCATGCATTGCACCGGTTCCTGAGTTCCAGGTATGCATCGTGGTTGGTCTGACTCTTAGATGCGTGCCACGTAAACCAAACCCTCTGCTTCGCTTGCAGAATACGTTGCGTGCCTCTCTTCCACATGATGACTTTCTTTTGGGCTGTGTTGTGACCAGAGGGACGGTATCCAATATTGCTGTATGAAAATCGTTTTTACCACTTCCAAGTGTTCATCCACCGATAGCTCGTTACATGCTAAGGGCCTGTCTGCGTCGGACTAGAGCCTTCTCATTTCGGCATAGTCAGTTTTGCTATAACACAGACATGATCGCATAACGTCCCACTGTAAATGCTCACGGAGAACGAGATCGAAACCTATGACTACATGGTAGCCACTTCGTAGAGGAGTCATGATCTGGAACTTTTCGTCGAGTAGTTGATCTCTAGTTAGAATGTAGTCTAGCTTTGATAACTTTACACTAGGGACCCACCTAGTGTCGTCTCCAACATTCTCAGTCAGTCCTGTGTTTCGAATAGTTTGCAGCAGGTTTCGGTTAAATTTTTCCTTAGCATACACCGAGCCAAGGTTCGGCGATGCGGCATTGAAATCTCCAGCTGTGGTAATTCGGTCACACCCGAAGTCTCGTATCCCTGTGATAGGGAAGAACAGTAGCTGATTGTGCTCTGCCCCACAGGTGAAAGATCGGTAGATGCCACCCACTAAATGCTTCGTGTGGCCTACGGCAAAATGACACCATATGGAGTCTGGTAGTTCAAACAGTGGTGGGTCCGTTGCGCGCAAACATTAAAGTTGCCGGTCAAAGTAAACAGCAACTCCCACTCCTTCCTTATTATCCCTGTCTCTCCTGACCAAAACTATATCACCTATACTGAATTCATTGTCAGCGATAGTGGGGGTTCGCGAAGTTTCAGTGAAAATAATCATTTTGAGTTGTAAGTACGCCTGGAGATTTCGACGTTCGCATACTTTCCCTCTCAGTCCCCAAATATATTTATATAGGCAACTAAAAGTCAGTCTCAAATTCTCAGCGTGATGTGTGGAACTTGACGTGAAACTGCCTGCAGGTAATAATTATATATGTTTCATATAAACATATAAATTTTACATAAGAATGCATGCCATTTTTACAGGGACGATCAAGTATGATGTAATCTCAAATCGTAGATTGTCTACAAGTCAATAAAGTTTCAACAGTTAAATATTTGATATATATAAATACATTTATTGTCCGAACCAGGCAGTATAGTTATTGAATTGTACAGTTGTCCCCCAGGTTGCGCGGTAAAATGGACTTCGTTTCGTTTTTATCCCGTAGTTGTAGCCATATTATAACCAACCAATATTGAGGTAAGCACAACCTTTACAAGGGATCGAAAGCCGTTTTAGAAAAGAAAGAGTGCTAAGGTGAATCAATAAAGTGCAATGAAATATGTAAGTGCACTTGTCAGCCACGTATCGCAAACCGTCAATACCCAGCTCTTGCTACGCTGGGACTCACGCTATTCCTTGAAGTTTCTCAGAAACGCTTAGTAATAACGAACGCAAAACCAAAACACCGATTGGCTACTCGAGGATTCTTTATTGTAACACCAACATATAGGCAACTTTAAAATTAGGCTTTAACTAAGGTCTATGGACAAATATTACAATAATAAATCACAATAATACTTCTGACAGTTTTGGCCTGACTTCTTTCTGAACAGCGACCGATGAGACGATGACTGGTGTATCGATGTCTCCGCGAAAATATAGGGAAGTTGGGTTTGAGCAAACAACCACGAATTGATCGTTCAATATTTGACTATATTGAGAGCAATATATCATTGACAAATTCATTTATAAATGAAACTCTCTAGGCTGACAACCTTCATTTGCAATCTATAATGCTATCCATATAGGTCCTACTATCATGATGTCCGCTTTTGGCTTTAATACAATCATTTTCAAGCCAGTTGATTTTATTTCATACCTTCTTGTCTATTTGGTGCACAACCGTACCCTACAGAGAATAGGAATAGAATAAGTCGAATCAAATTCATATAGAGCTATAAAATGTTAGGTTTGATGGAATATAATGAGGACCAAGTAAAGACGTTATTAGAAAATGAATGAGATAAGACATTGTGAAGTGGTATTTAAAGATCCGACGATGGGTAGCAAGTTAATTTATAAGATGCCCCATAAATCTGTGCAGAGCCCGCGTGGTCGCATCTCAACAATAGGCTGAGTGAACGGTATATATTTAAAGGTAGAAGCATGATCTGTCTAGGCGTTCATTATTATCTTTTTCAAGATAAAGATCTAAGCCCTCACAAAAATCAGAAAAATGTCGAGCCGTCAAATTGCATCTTGCTGTTCCTGCAAAATGGGGCGATTCACCTTAGTGACCCCCACCATATCTACTGATCAGCTAGGGCCACCCTCCCTCCTTTTATGATGTTAGGCTCTGAGACTATGATTGATATGCCTACCGCAAATATATTGCTTGGTACCAGACATGTTCGTACCTCATATTCCATCTCCCTAGCTTTCTTAATGAGTACTTCCAATAGGTCTCCACGTACATCTTTATGAACATATTATATATGTATGCATGCGTCCTAATGAACAGATTACTTTATAAGAAATTAAAAACTTAGAGTAAAAAGAATAGGTTTTGTGAATAGTGAAGCAAGATTGAGCAGAACACTATAGTTATGGTTCAATGTAGGTAGTATGAACTGAAGGTAAGGTCGGTTGGCAGGACTTAGTGTACTAAATTATCATGACAGTCTTGTATATAGTGAACATTTGGCATTGCAAAGTAACCTGCCTACACATATTATAAAAAGATATTAACACTGAACCAACAAAATTTTGGCATTTGGTTAACAATAATGCAGAAGGGTAGTTGGCCTAACAGGGAGCCGTGAAGTAAATCAAACTATATATGATAACAGTATAATCTCTATTATAATTCGTATTATCAAAGAACACATTAAGCTCAACAACTGAGCCAATTGTTCAGACGCGACCACGCGGGATCTGCACAGATTTATGGGGCATCTTATAAACTAACATGCTGTCCATTGTCTGATCTTTAAATACCACTTCACAATGTCTTATCTCATTCATTTTCCAATAACGTCTTTACTTGATCCTCATTATATCCCATTAAACCTAACATTTTACAGCTCTTTATGACTTATTATATTCCTACTCTCTGAAGGGTACGGTTGTACACTAAATGCACAAAAAGGTATAAAAGAAAAACAACTGGCACAACTGAGGATAAATGTATTAAAACCAAAAGTGGACATCATGATTATACGAGATATACGTGTAGCATTATACATTGCAAATGAACGTTGTCAGCCTAGGGAGTTTTCTTTATTAATGCATTTATTAATGATACTTGCACTTACCCATTTCATTACCATTTAATGATTCACCTCAGCACTTTTACTTTTCTAAAACAGCTTTCAATCCCTTGTAAACGTTGTACTTACCTCAATATTGGTTGGTTATCGTATGCCAACAACCACGGGATGAAAACGAAACGAAGTCGATTTTCCCGCTCAACCTGCAGGAAAATTGTACAATTCAATAACTATACAGCCTGGTTCAGACAATGTGTATTTATATATATATATCAAATATTAAACTGTGGAAACATTATTAACTTGTAGACAATCTACGATTTGATATTATATCATACTTGATCGTGCCTGTAAAAATGGCATGCATTTTCATGTAAATTTATATGTTTATATGAGAATATACATTATTATAATTATTATACGGGAAAAAGGGTGGTAATGCAAGAGGACATTTGCTGCATAAAGATTTTCTTCATTATAAGTATTTAAATAACAATCTAATTTAAAGAATTGAACATAATAATATATATTTCTTCCTGTTCATGCAGGAACATACCAATTGTACAGGCATGGATAAGTTATTGTATAAATTACACATAATTTGGTGTGATGAATTTACAGTGTGGTTGTTATTTCTGACATTAGAGTCCATCGGAACAATCTGCTATAAAGTCTGTTTGTGCAACAAATAAAGAAATATAGAAATATTGTCTTCGCATTAACAAAAAACCCAGACATCACATGAATGTAATACAGATATCTGGGAAAAAATAAAGCTTGAATTCAATTCTCCTATATAACTTTGTTGTGAACTGCACGCTTGGCTTGAAGTGTATTGATGTATTATATTGAGATCGGTGATATATTTGTTCAATTTTTCAGCAGTCTTATCGTAGTTTTATAACAGGAAAGAAATTTGATCGTGGATGTGAAAACTAGATAAGGTCATGTTGGGTTGTTTTACTGCATCAAATGGTGCCGAGGTCGATTCCAGAATTCTCCATTTGCGCCATTTGTGTCTGCATGGCGGACTGTATTCGTAAGTTGAGTAAAATGTTGAAAACTGTTTGAAAACCAGTCGCTTCTTCATTTCAGATCATGAATACTCATTTACAGCATGTTCGCCAGCGTCTTGAAATGGTGGAATTGGATCGTTCATGGAGTTTGAGTGATTATGAGATAAATGGTTTGGAATTAATCTTCATTTCAGTTTAGATGCAGGGCTGTTCGACCTCGACCAGAAGATAAATAGGAGTTGATGCACAGCAGCACAATACCAGAAAGAGAAATTATGCATAATTATTAATTATTATTATTATGTTAGTCTAGGAACTAGAGCACTTTCTGTAGTTATATATTGAAATGTCATTATTTCACCACTCTACCAGCCGTTGAGATATTTTAGGCGGGCTAGGTTGGACATGTTAATATGTTTTTCTAGGCTCCTTTTGAAACTGTCAGGCCTTTCACAGGATCTAATCTCAGAGGGTAGTTGGTTCCGAAGTTTGCAATATCCAATGGTGAAGAAGTTAGCTCTAGTGGTGAGTTTATGGGTGTTAACCCTGAGAAGGTAGTTATGGTTGCGTAGTCCATACGATTTAGGATTAGCCCACGTTATGGATGAGTTACTGTTACATTGCTTTCTCATAACTTTGAATAAGAGAAATAAATTGCACTTCACTCTCCTTAACCATAAGGGTTCTAAGTCCAGTCGAATACATCTGTCAAGGTATTCTATTTTCTGAACATAGCCTTCCCATTTCTGTTATTCTCCTGCTGCTAGTCATCTTATGGTCGAGGTCGAATAACCCTGCATCTTAACTGAAATGAAGATTATTTCCAAACCATTTATCTCATAACCACTCAAACTCCATGAACGATCCAATTCCACCATTTCAAGACGCTGGCGAACATGCTGTAAATGAGTATTCATGATCTGAAATGAAGAAGCGACTGGTTTTCAAACAGTTTTCAACATTTTACTCAACTTACGAATACAGTCCGCCATGCAGACACAAATGGCGCAAATGGAGAATTCTGGAATCGACCTCGGCACCATTTGATGCAGTAAAACAACCCAACATGACCTTATCTAGTTTTCACATCCACGATCAAATTTCTTTCCTGTTATAAAACTACGATAAGACTGCTGAAAAATTGAATAAATATGTCATCGATCTGAACATCACCTAGTTATCTCTTTCTCCAAACCCTCAGTTGCTTACAAGTCCTGTTAGTTCCCTGCTCACAAATCTTAACATTCAGTCAGAACGCAGAAGCACTTGTTTCTAAATGCCGAAGACTCACAGGCTTGTTGCATCGAAAAATGTACACAAATGAGGCTAAATTCCTTTTATACAAATTCATGTTTCGTCCAGTGCTTGAATACTGCACAATTGTCTTCGGTTTCATGGGTATGACAGGGTTCGTATTGAAAATATTCAGCGAAGTTTTACTCGACGCCTATTATACAAACATGAAGGACTGACTTACGCTGATAGGTGCAAAATGTATGGACTTCAGCCGCTATGGTTAAGGCGCCTGAAACTCAACCCTACATTCCTCTTTCACCTTTAACACGGCTACATCAAAAGCAGTAATCCAATAGCTTTCAACAATTTACCCATATATACTCTTAGGAATCATGAAAACACTCTATCCATAAGCCAGTTCTGGACAAAACTGCGATCACTTTACTATAAAATACAGTACACAGCTGTCAATGGAGTTGAAGATTGAACGATCAATTCTTGGTTGTTTGCTCAAAATCAACTTCCCCAATTTTCGCGGAGGCATCAATACGACAGTCATCGTCTCATCGGTCGCTGTTCAGAAAGAAGAGTGAAACATCGTCAGAAGTAATCTTATGATTTATTATTGTAATATTTGTTCACAGACCTTAGTTCACTTATTCCTTTTATATGTTGGTGTAACAATAAAGAAATCTCAAGCGGCAGATCGGTGTTTTGGTTTTTTCGTCCGTTATAACTAAGCGTTTCTGAAAACTCCAAGGAACAGCGTGGGCCCGAGCGTAGCGAGAGCTGGGCATTAACGGTTTATGAGACGTGATTGACAGTTTCTGACGATAGAAACAGATCTGGCGGATTCAAACAGTTGGTGAAAGTTTGGATAGTCACCGTTCATCTTTCCTGGTGCCGGTCAAGTCCTCTTTGAACAAGCAATATCTGGAACGTTTTTGGAATTGGGTCAAGTTCAACAATGCCTGGGTCAAAGAAGGGACAGAGTGTCTTGGATGCAAACAGGAAAGTAAGTCATGGTGACTTGTCTGTTAATTGTAACGATGTGTCTGATGTTAAGCATGACATGGTTGATGTTACTGTTTCGCCGTTCAGGGATAATAGGAACATCAAACTCCCTAAATTTGAACCACGGTGTTTTGATGGAAACCCGGCTGATTATTTACAATTTGTAAAGGAGTTTGAGATCATGTTGAGTGGTTTTTATTAAATGATGAATTGAAGTTAATGTATTTGATGAGATATTGCACTGGAGATGCTGCAAGAGCTATACAGTGCTGTAAGTTTATGAAGCCAAAAGAGGGCTACTACGAGGCTATGAGCATATTACGTCAAAGGTTTGGAAGACCTTCGATGATTGCAGGGAAATTATTCGAGGCTGTTAAGGGTAATGGTGGTCAATTACAGGATGACTCCCAGGCACTCACTGAGTTTTTAGATAATTTGCTAATTTACAAGAATGGAATGATTTCGATGAATCGCATGAGTGACCTCAACTCGAGTTTTATACTAGAAGTAATAGCAAGACGTCTACCTACTCGACTGCAAAGGAAGTGGGTGAAGATGAGCTCCCGTATGGAGGATGAGGGTATCGAGCCAAAGTTTGATGATATCCTGAAACTGGTAAATACTAGTGTCAATCAATCTATGAGCAAGTTCGCCAGTCTATTACATCTCACCCCTAGAATAGAGCAGTCTGAGGGTAAAATGCAATCATTGATGACGAAAGGGCCTCAGAGAGGTGGATATCGAGAAGGCTCCATGATGTCTAGTAATGCATATAGACCTAGTGAGTGTAACAGGTTTCGTAGTACATCCTCAACAGATAAGTTACAAGATGCAAGACAAACACGGTTGTGTTTTACACGTGTGCAAGAGGTGCATACAGAAGTGAACTGTGAACCAGTGAGCAAGTTCAGTGATAAGCTAAATGTAAACTCCAGGTCTGACTCCGAATTGTGTGACGATAACGGTGCTGTGAAGAAGTCTGTAGTTGCAACTGGTAAGCCATTGTTGAATAGAGTGTCACAGAATAGAGTTACTGCTTCAGAGTGCAGTTCTGACCCTACAAGTTTACAAGGTATTACTAGTCAGAGTGAAGATATAAAACCTTTAATGATTTGTGAGGAGGAACCAAAATTGTCTACTTCTGTTATTAAAGAGTTTGAAAATGATGAAGTTGACGGTAAAGTGAATATTCGTGATAATGATCATGATACTTCACAGTTGTCTTTGGTTGATCATGATGAGATGAGGGATATGCCTACTACTGCTAAGTTGAACAAAGTTTCTGTACAACTTGAACGTGAAGTAGAAATAAATGCAGATGCAGTTGCAGAAGGCATGCATACTTGTGAGACCGTCAGTGTGATTGATCAGCATGTAGCCCACCTATCATCAGATGCTAGTGCTAAACCTGAGCTGATAGTAAAAGACAGCAGTGGTGGTGGTCTTGCAGGTAGACAACTTTCTGAAAGTCGAGCAACAACAGCTTTTGATCCACCGCTAACTTCATCAACTGATATCAATCAGTCGTCGTTGGTGCTGTCATCCACAATGAAACAGACACCCATCAACTCAAGTATCTTGTGCAATGACTATGGTAGTATCAGTTCGTTTGAAAGGACGAATATCAATGGTCAGTTTAGTGAGGATAAGCCAAGTGTAAACGAGAGAGTAATTGTTAAATTGACTTGCACGAATAAAGGCATTTCTAGTTTCAAGTTACTATTTGAATGTTATTATCTTTGGTGTAAATTACTCTGTTTCTACACTTGGTTGATGAGATATGTCGTGTGTTTGTTGGTCATCTATATTCTACGATACAATGACATGGGCGTGTTGCCGTTCAGATTTGAGGATATAGCTGATAGAAGGAAGTTAGCAAATGAACTCTGCGACGATTTTCCAACCTAGAGCGTCAACCTGAGAAGGGTTGTAGGCGTACTGCTGTAAGTCCTACAATTCTTCAAAGGGTAGCGCATCAATGAGCAGTCCAATGTGCTTGGTGTGTGATTTTGTACATATGTTCATATTGTATATACTGAATTGATATCATCTGTCATCTAGCTGTTGGTAATTCTGTTTGTGTCCGGACGACTTCCACTTGGATCATCAACCTGAGAAGGAATGTAGGCGTACTGCTGTAAGTCCTACAGTTCTTCAAGGGTAGTTTGTCGTGCCAGAATCCACAACATTTGATGTAGTGATTGTACATATGTTTGTGTTAAATAGTTGTGTGAGTTCCAATTATCGTAATTGTTGGTTAATCTTGTTTGTGTCCGGACATTCCACAAATTACAATCGTCAACCTGTGAAGGGTTGTAGGCGTACTGGTGTAAGTCCTGCAATTCTTCAAAGGAATTCCATCAAGACATGATCGCGAGGTTGTTTGTACTATTTGTATATACGTGTGGTGTGTCATATCAATTGGTGTTTTTGGATTCATTGTGTTTACTTGTTGTTTTCGTGTCTTGTTGTTATTGCGTAATTTTGTTAAAATTTTCGTCGTGATTACTTCTGAAGTTGTTTCGAGTCTTCTACATCCGTGAATGAATTGATTGATGTTAAGGACAGCAGATGGGTCGTATACGCCGGGGAGGCTAGGCTATTGCTGAGAATGAAATGCACACGGAGATAATTGTTAGCTGCGGTCCGACACGCCGGGGAGAAAGAGTGTAAACGACTGAGGCTCGCATGCGTCACCGTTACTAGAACTGAGGCAGAATGAGTGACAAGCGATTTCAGTGGTAATTGGTATTGAGTAGATAAGAGGATGTGCGTAGAGTATCGTGAGGTGGTGCTATGGTCACTTTGCATTCTGCAAGAGTCATTCTAGTAAGTGGCGATTGTGTTGCAAGATGTCAAGAGGAGGTCTCTGTCTGGAGGCGCAGGTCGTCAGCGATGTGTGAGATTGTGCTGTGGGTATGCTTGTGGTGTGTTGGCTTTTCTGTTTGTTTTCCATTTCAGCTCTGTCCGTGTGACCCAGGTTCTCGCAATGGCATCCAAGTCAACGTGTATTGGTCGTGAAGGAAAAAAGGGTTGGATCCCTTTTTTGCCGGGGAGTGTCAATGGAGTTGAAGATTGAACGATCAATTCTTGGTTGTTTGCTCAAAATCAACTTCCCCAATTTTCGCGGAGGCATCAATACGACAGTCATCGTCTCATCGGTCGCTGTTCAGAAAGAAGAGTGAAACATCGTCAGAAGTAATCTTATGATTTATTATTGTAATATTTGTTCACAGACCTTAGTTCACTTATTCCTTTTATATGTTGGTGTAACAATAAAGAAATCTCAAGCGGCAGATCGGTGTTTTGGTTTTTTCGTCCGTTATAACTAAGCGTTTCTGAAAACTCAAAGGAACAGCGTGGGCCCGAGCGTAGCGAGAGCTGGGCATTAACCGTTTATGGGACGTGATTGACAAGTGCATTATGGAACGAACTTCCACGTACTGTACGTAGTTGCCGATCTCCTACCGAATTCCAGCGTCTGCTTAACGAGTTCCTATCAAAAAAGAGCTTCGGTCTACTTGTCCATACTTTATCCATATGGGCCGCTCAACTAGCTTTAGTACTACAGACCCCAGTGCAATACCCTTAATTTGAGGAAACTCATTTGCCCCGGCAACCGTACCTCATCTATAACGTGATAAGACCAACCTAATCTCTCCCACATGCCTTTACCTTAGGTCCGGTTATTCAGCATACTAGAGATCCTATCGATATTTCTTCAATCGGGTTGATAAACTCATAAGACTCTCCTGGATGTATAATCCCAAATTAGTTGTGATAGTTCTCCCATAATATAAGCAAACTGGTACTTTGTAATGTCTAAAGCATGCCATATGAAAACTGGCCAGGAATACCTAGCAATAACAAACTCAACCAACCAACCAACCATTTTCCCCAAGTTCATTCAACCTACCCTTATCCCTAATCGTACCACTATTCACTACACTCTACTCAGTAGAATATAACTTAATTTGCTCCGGTGCTCAAAACTCTTCTACCCTTTACTTTTGAAAAAAGACGTTTTAACTACTAACTGCACAGTAGCCGTTTTAACTAACTCACTGGTTTCCCCTTCATTGTAATCTTCAATAAGTTCGTCAGTATAATTATTTCCGAAAACCATTACATTAGCAACCATATCTTTTAATATTTTACGAATATACTTATATTATTAGCATAATACACTGCAATATTTTTGAGTTGAATTGATTATCTTCAGTCAACAGTTACCCATTCTCATATAATTTTCAAAAATTCATAATGTTAAAGCTATGTAGTAGCACTGACTTCACATTGGAGTTGAAAATACGGATCTTATTTTTGATGCTGAGTGCTGTTGACCTCCACACAGACTTAAGAGTAATGAAAGCCTGTCTTGCTTTTCCGATTCTGGCTTTGATGGGGCATCTTACAAATTAACTTGCTATCCATCGTCGGATCTTTAAATACCACTTCACAATGTCTTATCTCATTCATTTTCTAATAACGTCTTTACTTGGTCCTCATTATATTCCATCAAACCTAACATTTTATAGCTCTATATGAATTTGATTCGACTTATTCTATTCCTATTCTCTGTGAGGTACGGTAGTGCACCAAATGCACAAAGGCATAAAAAAACCGACATAAGGAAAGAATGTATTAAAAAACCAAAAGTGGACATCATGATAGTGCAAACCGCACAGGAAGCATTATACATTGCAAATGAACGTTGCCAGGCTAGGGAGATTCCTGTATTAATGCATTTATTAATGATACTTGCACTTACCCATTTCACTACACTTTATTGATTCACCTTAGCAATTTTACTTTTCTAAAAACAGCTTTCAATCCCTTGTAAACGTTGTACTTACTTCAATATTGGTTGGTTATGGTATGCCGACAACCACGGGATGAAAACGAAACGAAGTCGATTTTCCCGCTCAACCTGGAGGACGATTGTACAATTCAATAACTATACAGCCTGGATCAGACAATGTGTATTTATATATATATATCAAATATTAAACTGTGGAAACATTATTAACTTGTAGACAATATACGATTTGATATTATACCATACTTGATCGTGCCTGTAAAAATAGAATGAATTTTCAGGAAAATTTATATGTTCATACGAGAATATATATTATAATCGTACACAACATCAATACATTTCAAGCCAAGCGTGCAGTTCACATCAAAGTTATATAGGAGAATTGAATTCAAGCTTTATTTTTTCCCAGATATCTGTATTACATTCATGTGATGTCTGGGTTTTTTGTTAATGCGAAGACAATATTTCTATATTTCTTTATTTGTTGCACAAACAGACTTTATAGCAGACTGTTCCGATGGACTCTAATGTCAGAAATAACAACCACACTGTAAATTCATCACACCAAATTATGTGTAATTTATACAATAACTTATCCATGCCTGTACAATTGGTATGTTCCTGCATGAACAGGAAGAAATATATATTAATATGCGTTTCGTGAGGAATCTTTGGATAAATTAAACTTGTTTTGTGTCTGCTGATTTAAAGCTACTGCATAAGTGGGCACAGTATTGAAGTTTGGGGCGAATGCAGATCTTATATATGGCTAATCTGGCTTCTAGAGTGTAAAAGTTTATGAATAAGGGTTTCAATGTAGTTGAAGTTTGAACGATCAATTCATGGTTGTTTGCTCAATACCAACTTGGTACCAATACTGTGCCCACTTATGCAGTAGCTTTAAATCAGCAGACACAAAACAAGTTTAATTTATCCAAAGATTCCTCACGAAACGCATATTAGGCTATGATCAGAAAATAGAATACCTTGACAGATGTATTCGACTGGACTTAGAACCCTTATGGTTAAGGAGAGTGAAGTGCAATTTATTTCCCTTATTCAAAGTTATGAGAAAGCAATGTAACAGTAACTCATCCATGAGGTGGGCTAATCCTGAATCGTATGGACTACGCAACCATAACTACCTTCTCAGGGTTAACACCCATAAACTCACCACTAGAGCTAACTTCTTCACCATTGGATATTGCAAACTTTGGAACCAACTACCCTCTGAGATTAGATCCTGTGAAAGGCCTGACAGTTTCAAAAGGAGCCTAGAAAAACATATTAACATGTCCAACCTAGCCCGCCTAAAATATCTCAACGGCTGGTAGAGTGGTGAAATAATGACATTTCAATATATAACTACAGAAAGTGCTCTAGTTCCTAGACTAACATAATAATAATAATTAATAATTATGCATAATTTCTCTTTCTGGTATTGTGCTGCTGTGCATCAACTCCTATTTATCTTCTGGTCGAGGTCGAACAACCCTGCATCTAAACTGAAATGAAGATTAATTCCAAACCATTTATCTCATAACCACTCAAACTCCATGAACGATCCAATTCCACCATTTCAAGACGCTGGCGAACATGCTGTAAATGAGTATTCATGATCTGAAATGAAGAAGCGACTGGTTTTCAAACAGTTTTCAACATTTTACTCAACTTACGAATACAGTCCGCCATGCAGACACAAATGGCGCAAATGGAGAATTCTGGAATCGACCTCGGCACCATTTGATGCAGTAAAACAACCCAACATGACCTTATCTAGTTTTCACATCCACGATCAAATTTCTTTCCTGTTATAAAACTACGATAAGACTGCTGAAAAATTGAATAAATATATCACCGATCTCAACATAATACATCAATACACTTTAAGCCAAGCGTGCAGTTCACAACAGAGTTATATAGGAGAATTGAATTCAAGCTTTATTTTTTCCCAGATATCTGTATTACATTCATGTGATGTCTGGGTTTTTTGTTAATGCGAAGACAATATTTCTATATTTCTTTATTTGTTGCACAAACAGACTTTATAGCAGACTGTTCCGATGGACTCTAATGTCAGAAATAACAACCACACTGTAAATTCATCACACCAAATTATGTGTAATTTATACAATAACTTATCCATGCCTGTACAATTGGTATGTTCCTGCATGAACAGGAAGAAATATATATTAATATGCGTTTCGTGAGGAATCTTTGGATAAATTAAACTTGTTTTGTGTCTGCTGATTTAAAGCTACTGCATAAGTGGGCACAGTATTGAAGTTTGGGGCGAATGCAGATCTTATATATGGCTAATCTGGCTTCTAGAGTGTAAAAGTTTATGAATAAGGGTTTCAATGTAGTTGAAGTTTGAACGATCAATTCATGGTTGTTTGCTCAATACCAACTTGGTACCAATACTGTGCCCACTTATGCAGTAGCTTTAAATCAGCAGACACAAAACAAGTTTAATTTATCCAAAGATTCCTCACGAAACGCATATTAGGCTATGATCAGAAAATAGAATACCTTGACAGATGTATTCGACTGGACTTAGAACCCTTATGGTTAAGGAGAGTGAAGTGCAATTTATTTCTCTTATTCAAAGTTATGAGAAAGCAATGTAACAGTAACTCATCCATAACGTGGGCTAATCCTGAATCGTATGGACTACACAACCATAACTACCTTCTCAGGGTTAACACCCATAAACTCACCACTAGAGCTAGCTTCTTCACCATTGAATATTGCAAACTTCGGAACCAACTACCCTCTGAGATTAGATCCTGTGAAAGGCCTGACAGTTTCAAAAGGAGCCTAGAAAAACATATTAACATGTCCAACCTAGCCCGCCTAAAATATCTCAACGGCTGGTAGAGTGGTGAAATAATGACATTTCAATATATAACTACAGAAAGTGCTCTAGTTCCTAGACTAACATAATAATAATAATTAATAATTATGCATAATTTCTCTTTCTGGTATTGTGCTGCTGTGCATCAACTCCTATTTATCTTCTGGTCGAGGTCGAACAACCCTGCATCTAAACTGAAATGAAGATTAATTCCAAACCATTTATCTCATAACCACTCAAACTCCATGAACGATCCAATTCCACCATTTCAAGACGCTGGCGAACATGCTGTAAATGAGTATTCGTGATCTGAAATGAAGAAGCGACTGGTTTTCAAACAGTTTTCAACATTTTACTCAACTTACGAATACAGTCCGCCATGCAGACACAAATGGCGCAAATGGAGAATTCTGGAATCGACCTCGGCACCATTTGATGCAGTAAAACAACCCAACATGACCTTATCTAGTTTTCACATCCACGATCAAATTTCTTTCCTGTTATAAAACTACGATAAGACTGCTGAAAAATTGAATAAATATATCACCGATCTCAACATAATACATCAATACACTTTAAGCCAAGCGTGCAGTTCACAACAGAGTTATATAGGAGAATTGAATTCAAGCTTTATTTTTTCCCAGATATCTGTATTACATTCATGTGATGTCTGGGTTTTTTGTTAATGCGAAGACAATGTTTCTATATTTCTTTATTTGTTGCACAAACAGACTTTATAGCAGACTGTTCCGATGGACTCTAATGTCAGAAATAACAACCACACTGTAAATTCATCACACCAAATTATGTGTAATTTATACAATAACTTATCCATGCCTGTACAATTGGTATGTTCCTGCATGAACAGGAAGAAATATATATTAATATGCGTTTCGTGAGGAATCTTTGGATAAATTAAACTTGTTTTGTGTCTGCTGATTTAAAGCTACTGCATAAGTGGGCACAGTATTGAAGTTTGGGGCGAATGCAGATCTTATATATGGCTAATCTGGCTTCTAGAGTGTAAAAGTTTATGAATAAGGGTTTCAATGTAGTTGAAGTTTGAACGATCAATTCATGGTTGTTTGCTCAATACCAACTTGGTACCAATACTGTGCCCACTTATGCAGTAGCTTTAAATCAGCAGACACAAAACAAGTTTAATTTATCCAAAGATTCCTCACGAAACGCATATTAGGCTATGATCAGAAAATAGAATACCTTGACAGATGTATTCGACTGGACTTAGAACCCTTATGGTTAAGGAGAGTGAAGTGCAATTTATTTCTCTTATTCAAAGTTATGAGAAAGCAATGTAACAGTAACTCATCCATAACGTGGGCTAATCCTGAATCGTATGGACTACACAACCATAACTACCTTCTCAGGGTTAACACCCATAAACTCACCACTAGAGCTAGCTTCTTCACCATTGAATATTGCAAACTTCGGAACCAACTACCCTCTGAGATTAGATCCTGTGAAAGGCCTGACAGTTTCAAAAGGAGCCTAGAAAAACATATTAACATGTCCAACCTAGCCCGCCTAAAATATCTCAACGGCTGGTAGAGTGGTGAAATAATGACATTTCAATATATAACTACAGAAAGTGCTCTAGTTCCTAGACTAACGTAATAATAATAATTAATAATTATGCATAATTTCTCTTTCTGGTATTGTGCTGCTGTGCATCAACTCCTATTTATCTTCTGGTCGAGGTCGAACAACCCTGCATCTAAACTGAAATGAAGATTAATTCCAAACCATTTATCTCATAACCACTCAAACTCCATGAACGATCCAATTCCACCATTTCAAGACGCTGGCGAACATGCTGTAAATGAGTATTCGTGATCTGAAATGAAGAAGCGACTGGTTTTCAAACAGTTTTCAACATTTTACTCAACTTACGAATACAGTCCGCCATGCAGACACAAATGGCGCAAATGGAGAATTCTGGAATCGACCTCGGCACCATTTGATGCAGTAAAACAACCCAACATGACCTTATCTAGTTTTCACATCCACGATCAAATTTCTTTCCTGTTATAAAACTACGATAAGACTGCTGAAAAATTGAATAAATATATCACCGATCTCAACATAATACATCAATACACTTTAAGCCAAGCGTGCAGTTCACAACAGAGTTATATAGGAGAATTGAATTCAAGCTTTATTTTTTCCCAGATATCTGTATTACATTCATGTGATGTCTGGGTTTTTTGTTAATGCGAAGACAATGTTTCTATATTTCTTTATTTGTTGCACAAACAGACTTTATAGCAGACTGTTCCGATGGACTCTAATGTCAGAAATAACAACCACACTGTAAATTCATCACACCAAATTATGTGTAATTTATACAATAACTTATCCATGCCTGTACAATTGGTATGTTCCTGCATGAACAGGAAGAAATATATATTAATATGCGTTTCGTGAGGAATCTTTGGATAAATTAAACTTGTTTTGTGTCTGCTGATTTAAAGCTACTGCATAAGTGGGCACAGTATTGAAGTTTGGGGCGAATGCAGATCTTATATATGGCTAATCTGGCTTCTAGAGTGTAAAAGTTTATGAATAAGGGTTTCAATGTAGTTGAAGTTTGAACGATCAATTCATGGTTGTTTGCTCAATACCAACTTGGTACCAATACTGTGCCCACTTATGCAGTAGCTTTAAATCAGCAGACACAAAACAAGTTTAATTTATCCAAAGATTCCCCACGAAACGCATATTAGGCTATGATCAGAAAATAGAATACCTTGACAGATGTATTCGACTGGACTTAGAACCCTTATGGTTAAGGAGAGTGAAGTGCAATTTATTTCTCTTATTCAAAGTTATGAGAAAGCAATGTAACAGTAACTCATCCATAACGTGGGCTAATCCTGAATCGTATGGACTACACAACCATAACTACCTTCTCAGGGTTAACACCCATAAACTCACCACTAGAGCTAGCTTCTTCACCATTGAATATTGCAAACTTCGGAACCAACTACCCTCTGAGATTAGATCCTGTGAAAGGCCTGACAGTTTCAAAAGGAGCCCAGAAAAACATATTAATTCCATTATAGATAAGATTTTTATTTTGATAAATCGCACAGTGTTTACAGTTATATGAACTGATGACGTTTCGAGCACAATTTATTGCTCATAATCATATCAAGGTAATCACACGACTTCCTAAATTCATTTATATAGTTTCATTGTTTTTCTCTTGATTTTCACTTGATTTGATTGGTAATAGTATTTTCCATATTTCAGGTATGAGTGACGAGTCATTCCTATTGCATGTGTTGGGTGTAGACTCGATGAACAAGGACTCAGTAATCAACCTCTCTCTCCACCTACCTAGATTACTTTTTAGAATTTTAACCCTCTCCCACCCTATTGTGTGGTTGTGTGTTAGCGCATGCATTGCAATTGCTGAGCTTTTTTCTAAATTATTTATCTTCTCGGGGTCAACCATTCTTACCTTAGCTAAATTTTTATGCTCTGACAATCTGACTACCCCTGACCTACTAGTTTGACCTATGTAGTTGACCTCACAGTCATTGCATGGTATTTTGTAAATAATATTATTTTGTCTAATTGGGTCAACTGGGTCCTTTAACCTACAGAGCTTGTCCCTGAGTGAGTTTGTAGGTTTAAATGCCACCCTAATTCCTATTTTATTCAGAATCCTACGTAGTGTCTCAGATGTCCCCTCTTTATATGGTATAACTGTGGATGACTTATATTCTTTCTTATTTATGTTATTATTACTAGTTTCACAATTATTTTTATTTTGTTTTTGGCCTTTAATGATCTGTAGGTTAAAGGACCCAGTTGACCCAATTAGACAAAATAATATTATTTACAAAATACCATGCAATGACTGTGAGGTCAACTACATAGGTCAAACTAGTAGGTCAGGGGTAGTCAGATTGTCAGAGCATAAAAATTTAGCTAAGGTAAGAATGGTTGACCCCGAGAAGATAAATAATTTAGAAAAAAGCTCAGCAATTGCAATGCATGCGCTAACACACAACCACACAATAGGGTGGGAGAGGGTTAAAATTCTAAAAAGTAATCTAGGTAGGTGGAGAGAGAGGTTGATTACTGAGTCCTTGTTCATCGAGTCTACACCCAAAACATGCAATAGGAATGACTCGTCACTCATACCTGAAATATGGAAAATACTATTACCAATCAAATCAAGTGAAAATCAAGAGAAAAACAATGAAACTATATAAATGAATTTAGGAAGTCGTGTGATTACCTTGATATGATTATGAGCAATAAATTGTGCTCGAAACGTCATCAGTTCATATAACTGTAAACACTGTGCGATTTATCAAAATAAAAATCTTATCTATAATGGAATTATACTCTACCACAGTGCCCAAGTTTTATACTTATATCAATAAAAACATATTAACATGTCCAACCTAGCCCGCCTAAAATATCTCAACGGCTGGTAGAGTGGTGAAATAATGACATTTCAATATATAACTACAGAAAGTGCTCTAGTTCCTAGACTAACATAATAATAATAATTAATAATTATGCATAATTTCTCTTTCTGGTATTGTGCTGCTGTGCATCAACTCCTATTTATCTTCTGGTCGAGGTCGAACAACCCTGCATCTAAACTGAAATGAAGATTAATTCCAAACCATTTATCTCATAACCACTCAAACTCCATGAACGATCCAATTCCACCATTTCAAGACGCTGGCGAACATGCTGTAAATGAGTATTCATGATCTGAAATGAAGAAGCGACTGGTTTTCAAACAGTTTTCAACATTTTAATAATAATAATAATAGTATTTTCTCATTTTGTACATGAGAGACGCCAGTTTACAGGCATCATCAATATGATAAATTACATATACGATTAGCAATCATAATTAATAATAATGTTTTAATAAAATACACATTTTTTCCTACTTGTGTAGGACACACCAAATATACAGGCATGGATAAGCATTATATAAATTTCATAAATTTGGTTTATGGTTAAGTTACATGGTTGCTGGCGTTTTTGTCTTAGGTCTGTGGGAACAATATGATAACCAGTCATTCAATGGAGCACGTCATGAAATATAGGAATATTAACTTCGCATTAACAAAAAAACCCAAGTAAGTTTTGGATGGATTAAAAATACTTGGGAAAAAATAAAGCTTGAAGTAATTCCTCAATATAACTTGGGTGTGTACAAATCCGAATCTTATTTTTGATTTGATTTATATCCAAATTGGGTAATAAGGAAGCTATTTTTACAGATACGATCAGTTATGTTATAAGCTACAATCGTGACGTTGTATTACAAATAGATACTTTTCCATTGGTATAAGAGTATATTCCACAAATGTAATCCAGGTTGCGTCGTGGAGAAAGTTAATTCGTTATTAACCAGGCAACTGAAAGATACGGGACCAATAATGTTTGCAGATCATTTGTCATTGTAAATGGTCAAATATCCACATTATTCATTCTCATTCAAAAAGTCAAATGGAAGCTGAAATGGTGAGAGAAAAAAGAAGACAAACAACAGCAACGCAAAAGAAAGCAACGGGAGTCCTTAAGGAGTGATTAATAAATATATACATATATATTCTGTTTAGTAACTGTGGTTATTTTGGTACACAAACTAACTAGTCCCGTTATGCTAACTTTTATATTATGTGTAAACTAATATTACTGTCCTGTGTAGAAATGTTAATCATCTAGTTCCAATAATATTAAAATTTATAATTGTAGTTTGTTGTAACTACACGTTTAAAGAACTTAAAATATCTATGTAGGGTGAAAAAGAAGGTGTAAGAGTCAGGCGCAAAAGTGCATTGTCATCTTTGAGCAGTCTGGTGACTGAGGAGATGAACACTGGAAGTGTGTTTGCATCGCGCACATTAGCTGGTAGTCTATTCCAAATGACTGAAAACTTATTTAAGAAGAAGTTGTACCGCACGTAAGTCTGACAGTGCTCCATAGCAGCTAGGTTGTGATGATTTCTAAGATTGTAACTGATGACAGCGGTAGGTTTAGTTATTGGCTCGGAGGAATGCAAGAGAAGATTAGTTAGCTTATAGTAAAAGATAAGGTTTAGCTTAAGGCGTCTTTTCCAGAGGGGTTCTAATCTTAGTCTTCGCATCGCTCATGGTATTCCAGACCACTTTCTAAACCAAGAGTTCTTGAGGTAAACTGCCGTTGCACTCCCTCTAATTTAAGCTTGTCATTTTGTCTTAGTCCGCTAAGAATAAACGGGCAGTATTCTAAGATAGGTCGGACACATACTTTGTATAATAAAACCCTAGTTTCACAACAAAAGAAATTGCGTGTTATGCATCCTATCAGCCTTCGCGTTTTACGTCTGGCATAATCAGTCTGTTCAGCGAACGTTAGGTTACTAGAGTATCTAATACCGAGATCTACGACTGAGTTGAGCTTAGCTAGTTTTCGCCCATTTATTTCAAGAGTTAGATCAAGGTTACTGTTGCCGATACAAATCCAGCCGCATTTGTCAATGTTAAAATTTAGACAGGATTCAGCACACCACGTTGCAAGGCTACTTAGTTCAAGATGTATTTTAGTAACCATATCGCTTAATTCATGAGTGTAGCAGGAGTAGACGACTTTGAGGTCGTCAGCATATAGGAATGGTTTACCTGAGGTGAAGCACTTGCAAATGCTGTTAATGTAGACTGTGAATAAAAGTGGACCTAGGACACTACCTTGCACGACCCCACTTGAGATCTGCCTAGGATGAGACAATACAGATCCAACTTTGGTTATTTGTACCCTGTTGCTTAGAAATGATTTTAACCAGTTCAGTAATGGGTTGCGAATTCCACAAGAGTACAGCTTCTCAAAGAGAATACTGTGAGATACCATGTCAAATGCCCTAGATATATCGAAGTAGAGAACAACGACTAGCTTACGTGCTTCGCGACTACTAGTGATGCAGTTGAAAAAGTCGAAGTGGCAAGTAACGCAGGATCTATTTTTGAGAAATCCGTGTTGAGACCTTGTAACAAGATCTTCCCTAATTAGGTAGTCTGACAATTGATCTTTTACAACTTTCTCCATGATTCGTGAGATAACTGGGGTTATATTTATGGGTCTGTAATTGCGGACGTTTGCCCTATCACCAGATTTGTAATGTGGAATTATGAAGCTAGTTTTCCACTCACTAGGGTAAGTGCCAGTGTCCATAGATATTGAGAAGAATTTAAGAAGTAACAAGGGTATATCACACCCACTGTTTTTGAAAATTATCGAAGCGAGGCCATCCGGTCCCGTACTAGTGGAAGGTTTAAGGCTTTTAATTGCTTGTACTATTAACTGATTAGTGAACACAATGCTTTCAAGGGAAGAGATAGTAAGGGGAGCGGTTTCACCAGGCATATGTGTTTCTAAACTAAAGTTTGCAAACCAATCACTGAAGAGTTCACAGATAGTGGCAGGTTCATTGTAGATTACTTTGTCGTGAAGTAAGTATGGGATTTCCCTCGCCGACTGCATTCGTTTTTTAAGAAGTGCCGTTAAGTTATAAACTTTGGAGGTACTTTCAAGTGCCGTTAACTCTTCGTCGAGGTCCTTTTGAGAGCGTAGGCGCTTGAGAGATTCAAGAGACTCGTGGATTGAGAGCAATAGTGATATGTCCTTAGTGGAATAGTACTGTTTCTTCAGTTTCCTTAACTTATTACGGTGTGCCCTTGGAATATATTCAGTTCGGTGTCTACTTAATTTCACTATTTTCTTTGGAGCAACTGTATCTAGACAAAGGGTAACATTCCTGTAAAACAGGGTTACTAAGGCCTCCAGGGAGTCAGTGGTAAAATAGTCATCCCATTGACAGAGTCGAATAAGTTCTTGGACTAATCCCCAGTCTGTATATTTGTAACTACGACATATTGTGCTTCCTGAGTCTTGTTTGTTTCCTGTATTTAGTGGTGAGAAAGGCAGAGAGCAGAGTACCATTCTATGGTCACTACTGGAAAATCTATTACCAACATACGTGGATACTGGGATTGTGTCATGACAAAAAACAAGGTCCAACATGTTGTCACCACGAGTAGGTGTCTGGACGTGTTGTTGCCATCCATAACAGTCTATAGTGGCAAGTAATTCGTCGAAGCGTTGGGGGCCGGAACTAGTTAGCCAATTGACTTCTGGAAGATTGAAGTCCCCTGCAATTATTTTGTAATTAGCACTAAACGAGGATGCGTGTGCAAACGATTTAGCTAATAACGCATCAGTTTCTTTTGTTGAGCTTGGTGCTCGATAAACACAGCCTATGAGAAGTTTGTACTTATCTCCATGTAAGACAACCCAGAGTGAGTCAGGTACATTATTCATTGTTTCATCTTCCACCTTACTGACTACAAATGAGCTATGTATATATATGAGACATCCTCCACCACGCTTGCAATCTCTGTTTGCACGGTGTACAGTGTAATCATCGATACCTATATGCACATCAAGTACAGAGGATGAGCACCATGATTCAGTAATCAGAGCTACAGTAGGCTTGGCGACTAATAATAATGTCCTTAGTTCAGATATCTTATTGATTAAGGAACGTGCATTAATTAGCAATATCGTGAATAAGTCACGGGATACTACAAACTGGCTTAAAATGTCACCATAACCTAAATCTATTTGTGCGTCAGCACCGCAAGAATTTATGAATGAAAAGGAGGTCGGACTGGGTGTCTGTACATCGGGTTGGAGTGCAATGAGGTGGTCCTAGGTGCCATGGGTCGTACCAGTGATTCGGGACACCTGGAAAATTTACCATGTGTTCCTGGATATAAGGGTAGTACAGGTTGGGCCTAGGTTGACGGTTAAAAGGCATAGCATCAGAAGGTCTACCCATCCAACTGCTATTCGTCATACCGGTATACACCTTCGGGTTGTTTTTATAACTTAAAGGGAATTGTGAAGGAAGGTGCTTTGGCTGCAAGACTTTAGGAGTCTTGGAGCCTGACTTTCTATAAGGTGGAGCATGCGGAACACCTCCAGATATACTTATGTTTCGAGAGGAGTTTTTCGTAACAAGTGATGGTTTGTTGGCATTCTTACTCTCAGCAGGCTTATTGAATACAAAGTATTCTTCCCCATCATTAGTCTCAACCCTGCGAAATTTGTTCATCGTGGTGAGGTTACTACGTTTGGGGGGAAATTTCTTAGAACAACTTGCAGAAGTTCTAGTCATTTTAACATCTTTCGATGAGGCTTTATTTACAGGGGTACTGGTATCTAAATCAGTTCCTAGTTCCATTGGCAGGTGTGGTTGTTGTGTAGTTTGCTGAATGCTAGTTTCAGCACTAGGTGTCTGTTGCTGTGCACGATCCTTTTTTGGTAAATCAAAGCTAGAGGAGGTGACCAGGTTATTACTACGCATTATTCTGCGCTGACACGGTGTTTTATCCTGAGCTACGGTTATAGACTTATAACTGCTATTCAGTCTTAAGTGATCCTGACATTTAGTAAACTTACTAGCATCAAGGGAATTACTGAATTTAAAAATGATTGGGCAATTAGCCTGGTTAGACTTTTTACGAAGTCGTTTGCATTCACATGGAACACTAGCCATGCCGCAACAAATCAGGATTTTGTGTCTTACAGTTTTCAGGGGCAGAGAATCTGGGACGTTGTAAACTATAGCTTGGTGAGAAGAGGTTATACGCTTCATCACCTCCGTAGCCAAGCAGTCAATCAGATTTTCAGCTTTATTTAGGTTGTCTGGAGATATTTTAGGATGCCTTTCTAAAAGACAGGCTATTGGGTCTAAATTCAAAAGCTTATTTTGAGTTACATCCAGTAAACACTTAACCTGACCAATATCAGACCGGCTCTCCGTGGTATTTGAGATTGGCAGTGACATACTATCAAACTGATCTAATTTTTTCTGAATTTCACTTACTTGCCTCTGCATATCTTTCAAAAGGAGGTTTAGTTTACAGAACTCAGAGTTCTCTAACAGAACATCTTTCACCTGTATCACAGGAGTGAGATCTGCACTCAAACCATTTTGAGAGCTAGTAGTTGATACTGTATTACCAGGCGGTAATGCAGTTATAACCGAATTTAAGCCACTATCTAAAACAATTGTGTTTCTACGAACACGTTTTTTAGAGATTTGGACCATAATTTAAAGAATAAGCAGTAAATAAATTTCAGAGCAAACACGTGGAACTTACGAATACAGTCCGCCATGCAGACACAAATGGCGCAAATGGAGAATTCTGGAATCGACCTCGGCACCATTTGATGCAGTAAAACAACCCAACATGACCTTATCTAGTTTTCACATCCACGATCAAATTTCTTTCCTGTTATAAAACTACGATAAGACTGCTGAAAAATTGAATAAATATATCACCGATCTCAACATAATACATCAATACACTTTAAGCCAAGCGTGCAGTTCACAACAGAGTTATATAGGAGAATTGAATTCAAGCTTTATTTTTTCCCAGATATCTGTATTACATTCATGTGATGTCTGGGTTTTTTGTTAATGCGAAGACAATGTTTCTATATTTCTTTATTTGTTGCACAAACAGACTTTATAGCAGACTGTTCCGATGGACTCTAATGTCAGAAATAACAACCACACTGTAAATTCATCACACCAAATTATGTGTAATTTATACAATAACTTATCCATGCCTGTACAATTGGTATGTTCCTGCATGAACAGGAAGAAATATATATTAATATGCGTTTCGTGAGGAATCTTTGGATAAATTAAACTTGTTTTGTGTCTGCTGATTTAAAGCTACTGCATAAGTGGGCACAGTATTGAAGTTTGGGGCGAATGCAGATCTTATATATGGCTAGTCTGGCTTCTAGAGTGTAAAAGTTTATGAATAAGGGTTTCAATGTAGTTGAAGTTTGAACGATCAATTCATGGTTGTTTGCTCAATACCAACTTGGTACCAATACTGTGCCCACTTATGCAGTAGCTTTAAATCAGCAGACACAAAACAAGTTTAATTTATCCAAAGATTCCTCACGAAACGCATATTAGGCTATGATCAGAAAATAGAATACCTTGACAGATGTATTCGACTGGACTTAGAACCCTTATGGTTAAGGAGAGTGAAGTGCAATTTATTTCTCTCATTCAAAGTTATGAGAAAGCAATGTAACAGTAACTCATCCATAACGTGGGCTAATCCTGAATCGTATGGACTACACAACCATAACTACCTTCTCAGGGTTAACACCCATAAACTCACCACTAGAGCTAGCTTCTTCACCATTGAATATTGCAAACTTCGGAACCAACTACCCTCTGAGATTAGATCCTGTGAAAGGCCTGACAGTTTCAAAAGGAGCCTAGAAAAACATATTAACATGTCCAACCTAGCCCGCCTAAAATATCTCAACGGCTGGTAGAGTGGTGAAATAATGACATTTCAATATATAACTACAGAAAGTGCTCTAGTTCCTAGACTAACATAATAATAATAATTAATAATTATGCATAATTTCTCTTTCTGGTATTGTGCTGCTGTGCATCAACTCCTATTTATCTTCTGGTCGAGGTCGAACAACCCTGCATCTAAACTGAAATGAAGATTAATTCCAAACCATTTATCTCATAACCACTCAAACTCCATGAACGATCCAATTCCACCATTTCAAGACGCTGGCGAACATGCTGTAAATGAGTATTCATGATCTGAAATGAAGAAGCGACTGGTTTTCAAACAGTTTTCAACATTTTACTCAACTTACGAATACAGTCCGCCATGCAGACACAAATGGCGCAAATGGAGAATTCTGGAATCGACCTCGGCACCATTTGATGCAGTAAAACAACCCAACATGACCTTATCTAGTTTTCACATCCACGATCAAATTTCTTTCCTGTTATAAAACTACGATAAGACTGCTGAAAAATTGAATAAATATATCACCGATCTCAACATAATACATCAATACACTTTAAGCCAAGCGTGCAGTTCACAACAGAGTTATATAGGAGAATTGAATTCAAGCTTTATTTTTTCCCAGATATCTGTATTACATTCATGTGATGTCTGGGTTTTTTGTTAATGCGAAGACAATATTTCTATATTTCTTTATTTGTTGCACAAACAGACTTTATAGCAGACTGTTCCGATGGACTCTAATGTCAGAAATAACAACCACACTGTAAATTCATCACACCAAATTATGTGTAATTTATACAATAACTTATCCATGCCTGTACAATTGGTATGTTCCTGCATGAACAGGAAGAAATATATATTAATATGCGTTTCGTGAGGAATCTTTGGATAAATTAAACTTGTTTTGTGTCTGCTGATTTAAAGCTACTGCATAAGTGGGCACAGTATTGAAGTTTGGGGCGAATGCAGATCTTATATATGGCTAATCTGGCTTCTAGAGTGTAAAAGTTTATGAATAAGGGTTTCAATGTAGTTGAAGTTTGAACGATCAATTCATGGTTGTTTGCTCAATACCAACTTGGTACCAATACTGTGCCCACTTATGCAGTAGCTTTAAATCAGCAGACACAAAACAAGTTTAATTTATCCAAAGATTCCTCACGAAACGCATATTAGGCTATGATCAGAAAATAGAATACCTTGACAGATGTATTCGACTGGACTTAGAACCCTTATGGTTAAGGAGAGTGAAGTGCAATTTATTTCTCTTATTCAAAGTTATGAGAAAGCAATGTAACAGTAACTCATCCATGAGGTGGGCTAATCCTGAATCGTATGGACTACACAACCATAACTACCTTCTCAGGGTTAACACCCATAAACTCACCACTAGAGCTAGCTTCTTCACCATTGAATATTGCAAACTTCGGAACCAACTACCCTCTGAGATTAGATCCTGTGAAAGGCCTGACAGTTTCAAAAGGAGCCTAGAAAAACATATTAACATGTCCAACCTAGCCCGCCTAAAATATCTCAACGGCTGGTAGAGTGGTGAAATAATGACATTTCAATATATAACTACAGAAAGTGCTCTAGTTCCTAGACTAACATAATAATAATAATTAATAATTATGCATAATTTCTCTTTCTGGTATTGTGCTGCTGTGCATCAACTCCTATTTATCTTCTGGTCGAGGTCGAACAACCCTGCATCTAAACTGAAATGAAGATTAATTCCAAACCATTTATCTCATAACCACTCAAACTCCATGAACGATCCAATTCCACCATTTCAAGACGCTGGCGAACATGCTGTAAATGAGTATTCATGATCTGAAATGAAGAAGCGACTGGTTTTCAAACAGTTTTCAACATTTTACTCAACTTACGAATACAGTCCGCCATGCAGACACAAATGGCGCAAATGGAGAATTCTGGAATCGACCTCGGCACCATTTGATGCAGTAAAACAACCCAACATGACCTTATCTAGTTTTCACATCCACGATCAAATTTCTTTCCTGTTATAAAACTACGATAAGACTGCTGAAAAATTGAATAAATATATCACCGATCTCAACATAATACATCAATACACTTCAAGCCAAGCGTGCAGTTCACAACAGAGTTATATAGGAGAATTGAATTCAAGCTTTATTTTTTCCCAGATATCTGTATTACATTCATGTGATGTCTGGGTTTTTTGTTAATGCGAAGACAATATTTCTATATTTCTTTATTTGTTGCACAAACAGACTTTATAGCAGACTGTTCCGATGGACTCTAATGTCAGAAATAACAACCACACTGTAAATTCATCACACCAAATTATGTGTAATTTATACAATAACTTATCCATGCCTGTACAATTGGTATGTTCCTGCATGAACAGGAAGAAATATATATTAATATGCGTTTCGTGAGGAATCTTTGGATAAATTAAACTTGTTTTGTGTCTGCTGATTTAAAGCTACTGCATAAGTGGGCACAGTATTGAAGTTTGGGGCGAATGCAGATCTTATATATGGCTAATCTGGCTTCTAGAGTGTAAAAGTTTATGAATAAGGGTTTCAATGTAGTTGAAGTTTGAACGATCAATTCATGGTTGTTTGCTCAATACCAACTTGGTACCAATACTGTGCCCACTTATGCAGTAGCTTTAAATCAGCAGACACAAAACAAGTTTAATTTATCCAAAGATTCCTCACGAAACGCATATTAGGCTATGATCAGAAAATAGAATACCTTGACAGATGTATTCGACTGGACTTAGAACCCTTATGGTTAAGGAGAGTGAAGTGCAATTTATTTCTCTTATTCAAAGTTATGAGAAAGCAATGTAACAGTAACTCATCCATGACGTGGGCTAATCCTGAATCGTATGGACTACACAACCATAACTACCTTCTCAGGGTTAACACCCATAAACTCACCACTAGAGCTAGCTTCTTCACCATTGAATATTGCAAACTTCGGAACCAACTACCCTCTGAGATTAGATCCTGTGAAAGGCCTGACAGTTTCAAAAGGAGCCTAGAAAAACATATTAACATGTCCAACCTAGCCCGCCTAAAATATCTCAACGGCTGGTAGAGTGGTGAAATAATGACATTTCAATATATAACTACAGAAAGTGCTCTAGTTCCTAGACTAACATAATAATAATAATTAATAATTATGCATAATTTCTCTTTCTGGTATTGTGCTGCTGTGCATCAACTCCTATTTATCTTCTGGTCGAGGTCGAACAACCCTGCATCTAAACTGAAATGAAGATTAATTCCAAACCATTTATCTCATAACCACTCAAACTCCATGAACGATCCAATTCCACCATTTCAAGACGCTGGCGAACATGCTGTAAATGAGTATTCATGATCTGAAATGAAGAAGCGACTGGTTTTCAAACAGTTTTCAACATTTTACTCAACTTACGAATACAGTCCGCCATGCAGACACAAATGGCGCAAATGGAGAATTCTGGAATCGACCTCGGCACCATTTGATGCAGTAAAACAACCCAACATGACCTTATCTAGTTTTCACATCCACGATCAAATTTCTTTCCTGTTATAAAACTACGATAAGACTGCTGAAAAATTGAATAAATATATCACCGATCTCAACATAATACATCAATACACTTTAAGCCAAGCGTGCAGTTCACAACAAAGTTATATAGGAGAATTGAATTCAAGCTTTATTTTTTCCCAGATATCTGTATTACATTCATGTGATGTCTGGGTTTTTTGTTAATGCGAAGACAATATTTCTATATTTCTTTATTTGTTGCACAAACAGACTTTATAGCAGACTGTTCCGATGGACTCTAATGTCAGAAATAACAACCACACTGTAAATTCATCACACCAAATTATGTGTAATTTATACAATAACTTATCCATGCCTGTACAATTGGTATGTTCCTGCATGAACAGGAAGAAATATATATTAATATGCGTTTCGTGAGGAATCTTTGGATAAATTAAACTTGTTTTGTGTCTGCTGATTTAAAGCTACTGCATAAGTGGGCACAGTATTGAAGTTTGGGGCGAATGCAGATCTTATATATGGCTAATCTGGCTTCTAGAGTGTAAAAGTTTATGAATAAGGGTTTCAATGTAGTTGAAGTTTGAACGATCAATTCATGGTTGTTTGCTCAATACCAACTTGGTACCAATACTGTGCCCACTTATGCAGTAGCTTTAAATCAGCAGACACAAAACAAGTTTAATTTATCCAAAGATTCCTCACGAAACGCATATTAGGCTATGATCAGAAAATAGAATACCTTGACAGATGTATTCGACTGGACTTAGAACCCTTATGGTTAAGGAGAGTGAAGTGCAATTTATTTCTCTTATTCAAAGTTATGAGAAAGCAATGTAACAGTAACTCATCCATGAGGTGGGCTAATCCTGAATCGTATGGACTACACAACCATAACTACCTTCTCAGGGTTAACACCCATAAACTCACCACTAGAGCTAACTTCTTCACCATTGAATATTGCAAACTTCGGAACCAACTACCCTCTGAGATTAGATCCTGTGAAAGGCCTGACAGTTTCAAAAGGAGCCTAGAAAAACATATTAACATGTCCAACCTAGCCCGCCTAAAATATCTCAACGGCTGGTAGAGTGGTGAAATAATGACATTTCAATATATAACTACAGAAAGTGCTCTAGTTCCTAGACTAACATAATAATAATAATTAATAATTATGCATAATTTCTCTTTCTGGTATTGTGCTGCTGTGCATCAACTCCTATTTATCTTCTGGTCGAGGTCGAACAACCCTGCATCTAAACTGAAATGAAGATTAATTCCAAACCATTTATCTCATAACCACTCAAACTCCATGAACGATCCAATTCCACCATTTCAAGACGCTGGCGAACATGCTGTAAATGAGTATTCATGATCTGAAATGAAGAAGCGACTGGTTTTCAAACAGTTTTCAACATTTTACTCAACTTACGAATACAGTCCGCCATGCAGACACAAATGGCGCAAATGGAGAATTCTGGAATCGACCTCGGCACCATTTGATGCAGTAAAACAACCCAACATGACCTTATCTAGTTTTCACATCCACGATCAAATTTCTTTCCTGTTATAAAACTACGATAAGACTGCTGAAAAATTGAATAAATATATCACCGATCTCAACATAATACATCAATACACTTTAAGCCAAGCGTGCAGTTCACAACAGAGTTATATAGGAGAATTGAATTCAAGCTTTATTTTTTCCCAGATATCTGTATTACATTCATGTGATGTCTGGGTTTTTTGTTAATGCGAAGACAATATTTCTATATTTCTTTATTTGTTGCACAAACAGACTTTATAGCAGACTGTTCCGATGGACTCTAATGTCAGAAATAACAACCACACTGTAAATTCATCACACCAAATTATGTGTAATTTATACAATAACTTATCCATGCCTGTACAATTGGTATGTTCCTGCATGAACAGGAAGAAATATATATTAATATGCGTTTCGTGAGGAATCTTTGGATAAATTAAACTTGTTTTGTGTCTGCTGATTTAAAGCTACTGCATAAGTGGGCACAGTATTGAAGTTTGGGGCGAATGCAGATCTTATATATGGCTAATCTGGCTTCTAGAGTGTAAAAGTTTATGAATAAGGGTTTCAATGTAGTTGAAGTTTGAACGATCAATTCATGGTTGTTTGCTCAATACCAACTTGGTACCAATACTGTGCCCACTTATGCAGTAGCTTTAAATCAGCAGACACAAAACAAGTTTAATTTATCCAAAGATTCCTCACGAAACGCATATTAGGCTATGATCAGAAAATAGAATACCTTGACAGATGTATTCGACTGGACTTAGAACCCTTATGGTTAAGGAGAGTGAAGTGCAATTTATTTCTCTTATTCAAAGTTATGAGAAAGCAATGTAACAGTAACTCATCCATAACGTGGGCTAATCCTGAATCGTATGGACTACGCAACCATAACTACCTTCTCAGGGTTAACACCCATAAACTCACCACTAGAGCTAACTTCTTCACCATTGAATATTGCAAACTTCGGAACCAACTACCCTCTGAGATTAGATCCTGTGAAAGGCCTGACAGTTTCAAAAGGAGCCTAGAAAAACATATTAACATGTCCAACCTAGCCCGCCTAAAATATCTCAACGGCTGGTAGAGTGGTGAAATAATGACATTTCAATATATAACTACAGAAAGTGCTCTAGTTCCTAGACTAACATAATAATAATAATTAATAATTATGCATAATTTCTCTTTCTGGTATTGTGCTGCTGTGCATCAACTCCTATTTATCTTCTGGTCGAGGTCGAACAACCCTGCATCTAAACTGAAATGAAGATTAATTCCAAACCATTTATCTCATAACCACTCAAACTCCATGAACGATCCAATTCCACCATTTCAAGACGCTGGCGAACATGCTGTAAATGAGTATTCATGATCTGAAATGAAGAAGCGACTGGTTTTCAAACAGTTTTCAACATTTTACTCAACTTACGAATACAGTCCGCCATGCAGACACAAATGGCGCAAATGGAGAATTCTGGAATCGACCTCGGCACCATTTGATGCAGTAAAACAACCCAACATGACCTTATCTAGTTTTCACATCCACGATCAAATTTCTTTCCTGTTATAAAACTACGATAAGACTGCTGAAAAATTGAATAAATATATCACCGATCTCAACATAATACATCAATACACTTTAAGCCAAGCGTGCAGTTCACAACAGAGTTATATAGGAGAATTGAATTCAAGCTTTATTTTTTCCCAGATATCTGTATTACATTCATGTGATGTCTGGGTTTTTTGTTAATGCGAAGACAATATTTCTATATTTCTTTATTTGTTGCACAAACAGACTTTATAGCAGACTGTTCCGATGGACTCTAATGTCAGAAATAACAACCACACTGTAAATTCATCACACCAAATTATGTGTAATTTATACAATAACTTATCCATGCCTGTACAATTGGTATGTTCCTGCATGAACAGGAAGAAATATATATTAATATGCGTTTCGTGAGGAATCTTTGGATAAATTAAACTTGTTTTGTGTCTGCTGATTTAAAGCTACTGCATAAGTGGGCACAGTATTGAAGTTTGGGGCGAATGCAGATCTTATATATGGCTAATCTGGCTTCTAGAGTGTAAAAGTTTATGAATAAGGGTTTCAATGTAGTTGAAGTTTGAACGATCAATTCATGGTTGTTTGCTCAATACCAACTTGGTACCAATACTGTGCCCACTTATGCAGTAGCTTTAAATCAGCAGACACAAAACAAGTTTAATTTATCCAAAGATTCCTCACGAAACGCATATTAGGCTATGATCAGAAAATAGAATACCTTGACAGATGTATTCGACTGGACTTAGAACCCTTATGGTTAAGGAGAGTGAAGTGCAATTTATTTCTCTTATTCAAAGTTATGAGAAAGCAATGTAACAGTAACTCATCCATAACGTGGGCTAATCCTGAATCGTATGGACTACGCAACCATAACTACCTTCTCAGGGTTAACACCCATAAACTCACCACTAGAGCTAACTTCTTCACCATTGAATATTGCAAACTTCGGAACCAACTACCCTCTGAGATTAGATCCTGTGAAAGGCCTGACAGTTTCAAAAGGAGCCTAGAAAAACATATTAACATGTCCAACCTAGCCCGCCTAAAATATCTCAACGGCTGGTAGAGTGGTGAAATAATGACATTTCAATATATAACTACAGAAAGTGCTCTAGTTCCTAGACTAACATAATAATAATAATTAATAATTATGCATAATTTCTCTTTCTGGTATTGTGCTGCTGTGCATCAACTCCTATTTATCTTCTGGTCGAGGTCGAACAACCCTGCATCTAAACTGAAATGAAGATTAATTCCAAACCATTTATCTCATAACCACTCAAACTCCATGAACGATCCAATTCCACCATTTCAAGACGCTGGCGAACATGCTGTAAATGAGTATTCATGATCTGAAATGAAGAAGCGACTGGTTTTCAAACAGTTTTCAACATTTTACTCAACTTACGAATACAGTCCGCCATGCAGACACAAATGGCGCAAATGGAGAATTCTGGAATCGACCTCGGCACCATTTGATGCAGTAAAACAACCCAACATGACCTTATCTAGTTTTCACATCCACGATCAAATTTCTTTCCTGTTATAAAACTACGATAAGACTGCTGAAAAATTGAATAAATATATCACCGATCTCAACATAATACATCAATACACTTTAAGCCAAGCGTGCAGTTCACAACAGAGTTATATAGGAGAATTGAATTCAAGCTTTATTTTTTCCCAGATATCTGTATTACATTCATGTGATGTCTGGGTTTTTTGTTAATGCGAAGACAATATTTCTATATTTCTTTATTTGTTGCACAAACAGACTTTATAGCAGACTGTTCCGATGGACTCTAATGTCAGAAATAACAACCACACTGTAAATTCATCACACCAAATTATGTGTAATTTATACAATAACTTATCCATGCCTGTACAATTGGTATGTTCCTGCATGAACAGGAAGAAATATATATTAATATGCGTTTCGTGAGGAATCTTTGGATAAATTAAACTTGTTTTGTGTCTGCTGATTTAAAGCTACTGCATAAGTGGGCACAGTATTGAAGTTTGGGGCGAATGCAGATCTTATATATGGCTAATCTGGCTTCTAGAGTGTAAAAGTTTATGAATAAGGGTTTCAATGTAGTTGAAGTTTGAACGATCAATTCATGGTTGTTTGCTCAATACCAACTTGGTACCAATACTGTGCCCACTTATGCAGTAGCTTTAAATCAGCAGACACAAAACAAGTTTAATTTATCCAAAGATTCCTCACGAAACGCATATTAGGCTATGATCAGAAAATAGAATACCTTGACAGATGTATTCGACTGGACTTAGAACCCTTATGGTTAAGGAGAGTGAAGTGCAATTTATTTCTCTTATTCAAAGTTATGAGAAAGCAATGTAACAGTAACTCATCCATAACGTGGGCTAATCCTGAATCGTATGGACTACACAACCATAACTACCTTCTCAGGGTTAACACCCATAAACTCACCACTAGAGCTAGCTTCTTCACCATTGAATATTGCAAACTTCGGAACCAACTACCCTCTGAGATTAGATCCTGTGAAAGGCCTGACAGTTTCAAAAGGAGCCTAGAAAAACATATTAACATGTCCAACCTAGCCCACCTAAAATATCTCAACGGCTGGTAGAGTGGTGAAATAATGACATTTCAATATATAACTACAGAAAGTGCTCTAGTTCCTAGACTAACATAATAATAATAATTAATAATTATGCATAATTTCTCTTTCTGGTATTGTGCTGCTGTGCATCAACTCCTATTTATCTTCTGATCGAGGTCGAACAACCCTGCATCTAAACTGAAATGAAGATTAATTCCAAACCATTTATCTCATAACCACTCAAACTCCATGAACGATCCAATTCCACCATTTCAAGACGCTGGCGAACATGCTGTAAATGAGTATTCATGATCTGAAATGAAGAAGCGACTGGTTTTCAAACAGTTTTCAACATTTTACTCAACTTACGAATACAGTCCGCCATGCAGACACAAATGGCGCAAATGGAGAATTCTGGAATCGACCTCGGCACCATTTGATGCAGTAAAACAACCCAACATGACCTTATCTAGTTTTCACATCCACGATCAAATTTCTTTCCTGTTATAAAACTACGATAAGACTGCTGAAAAATTGAATAAATATATCACCGATCTCAACATAATACATCAATACACTTTAAGCCAAGCGTGCAGTTCACAACAGAGTTATATAGGAGAATTGAATTCAAGCTTTATTGTTTCCCAGATATCTGTATTACATTCATGTGATGTCTGGGTTTTTTGTTAATGCGAAGACAATATTTCTATATTTCTTTATTTGTTGCACAAACAGACTTTATAGCAGACTGTTCCGATGGACTCTAATGTCAGAAATAACAACCACACTGTAAATTCATCACACCAAATTATGTGTAATTTATACAATAACTTATCCATGCCTGTACAATTGGTATGTTCCTGCATGAACAGGAAGAAATATATATTAATATGCGTTTCGTGAGGAATCTTTGGATAAATTAAACTTGTTTTGTGTCTGCTGATTTAAAGCTACTGCATAAGTGGGCACAGTATTGAAGTTTGGGGCGAATGCAGATCTTATATATGGCTAATCTGGCTTCTAGAGTGTAAAAGTTTATGAATAAGGGTTTCAATGTAGTTGAAGTTTGAACGATCAATTCATGGTTGTTTGCTCAATACCAACTTGGTACCAATACTGTGCCCACTTATGCAGTAGCTTTAAATCAGCAGACACAAAACAAGTTTAATTTATCCAAAGATTCCTCACGAAACGCATATTAGGCTATGATCAGAAAATAGAATACCTTGACAGATGTATTCGACTGGACTTAGAACCCTTATGGTTAAGGAGAGTGAAGTGCAATTTATTTCTCTTATTCAAAGTTATGAGAAAGCAATGTAACAGTAACTCATCCATAACGTGGGCTAATCCTGAATCGTATGGACTACACAACCATAACTACCTTCTCAGGGTTAACACCCATAAACTCACCACTAGAGCTAGCTTCTTCACCATTGAATATTGCAAACTTCGGAACCAACTACCCTCTGAGATTAGATCCTGTGAAAGGCCTGACAGTTTCAAAAGGAGCCTAGAAAAACATATTAACATGTCCAACCTAGCCCACCTAAAATATCTCAACGGCTGGTAGAGTGGTGAAATAATGACATTTCAATATATAACTACAGAAAGTGCTCTAGTTCCTAGACTAACATAATAATAATAATTAATAATTATGCATAATTTCTCTTTCTGGTATTGTGCTGCTGTGCATCAACTCCTATTTATCTTCTGATCGAGGTCGAACAACCCTGCATCTAAACTGAAATGAAGATTAATTCCAAACCATTTATCTCATAACCACTCAAACTCCATGAACGATCCAATTCCACCATTTCAAGACGCTGGCGAACATGCTGTAAATGAGTATTCATGATCTGAAATGAAGAAGCGACTGGTTTTCAAACAGTTTTCAACATTTTACTCAACTTACGAATACAGTCCGCCATGCAGACACAAATGGCGCAAATGGAGAATTCTGGAATCGACCTCGGCACCATTTGATGCAGTAAAACAACCCAACATGACCTTATCTAGTTTTCACATCCACGATCAAATTTCTTTCCTGTTATAAAACTACGATAAGACTGCTGAAAAATTGAATAAATATATCACCGATCTCAACATAATACATCAATACACTTTAAGCCAAGCGTGCAGTTCACAACAGAGTTATATAGGAGAATTGAATTCAAGCTTTATTTTTTCCCAGATATCTGTATTACATTCATGTGATGTCTGGGTTTTTTGTTAATGCGAAGACAATATTTCTATATTTCTTTATTTGTTGCACAAACAGACTTTATAGCAGACTGTTCCGATGGACTCTAATGTCAGAAATAACAACCACACTGTAAATTCATCACACCAAATTATGTGTAATTTATACAATAACTTATCCATGCCTGTACAATTGGTATGTTCCTGCATGAACAGGAAGAAATATATTTTATTATGTTCTATTCTTGAAGTTGAATTGTTATTAAAATACTTATAATAAATATAATATTTATGCAGCAAATGTCCTCTTGCATTACCACGGTTTTTTCCCTCTTTACACTCAGTTATTGAGCTGAATGTGTTCTTTGGTAATACGTATTATAATAGAGATTATACTGTTATCATATATAGTTTGATTTACTTCACGGCTCCCTGTTAGGCCAACTACCCTTCTGCATTATTGTTAACCAAATGCCAAAATTTTGTTGGTTCAGTGTTAATATCTTTTTATAATATGTGTAGGCAGGTTACTTTGCAATGCCAAATGTTCACTATATACAAGACTGTCATGATAATTTAGTACACTAAGTCCTGCCAACCGACCTTACCTTCAGTTCATACTACCTACATTGAACCATAACTATAGTGTTCTGCTCAATCTTGCTTCACTATTCACAAAACCTATTCTTTTTACTCTAAGTTTTTAATTTCTTATAAAGTAATCTGTTCATTAGGACGCATGCATACATATATAATATGTTCATAAAGATGTACGTGGAGACCTATTGGAAGTACTCATTAAGAAAGCTAGGGAGATGGAATATGAGGTACGAACATGTCTGGTACCAAGCAATATATTTGCGGTAGCCATATCAATCATAGTCTCAGAGCCTAACATCATAAAAGGAGGGAGGGTGGCCCTAGCTGATCAGTAGATATGGTGGGGGTCACTAAGGTGAATCGCCCCATTCTGCAGGAACAGCAAGATGCAATTTGACGGCTCGACATTTTTCTGATTTTTGTGAGGGCTTAGATCTTTATCTTGAAAAAGATAATAATGAACGCCTAGACAGATCATGCTTCTACCTTTAAATGTATACCGTTCACTCAGCCTATTGTTGAGATGCGACCACGCGGGCTCTGCACAGATTTATGGGGCATCTTATAAATTAACTTGCTACCCATCGTCGGATCTTTAAATACCACTTCACAATGTCTTATCTCATTCATTTTCTAATAACGTCTTTACTTGGTCCTCATTATATTCCATCAAACCTAACATTTTATAGCTCTATATGAATTTGATTCGACTTATTCTATTCCTATTCTCTGTAGGGTACGGTTGTGCACCAAATAGACAAGAAGGTATGAAATAAAAACAACTGGCTTGAAAATGATTGTATTAAAGCCAAAAGCGGACATCATGATAGTAGGACCTATATGGATAGCATTATAGATTGCAAATGAAGGTTGTCAGCCTAGAGAGTTTCATTTATAAATGAATTTGTCAATGATATATTGCTCTCAATATAGTCAAATATTGAACGATCAATTCGTGGTTGTTTGCTCAAACCCAACTTCCCTATATTTTCGCGGAGACATCGATACACCAGTCATCGTCTCATCGGTCGCTGTTCAGAAAGAAGTCAGGACAAAACTGTCAGAAGTATTATTGTGATTTATTATTGTAATATTTGTCCATAGACCTTAGTTAAAGCCTAATTTTAAAGTTGCCTATATGTTGGTGTTACAATAAAGAATCCTCGAGTAGCCAATCGGTGTTTTGGTTTTGCGTTCGTTATTACTAAGCGTTTCTGAGAAACTTCAAGGAATAGCGTGAGTCCCAGCGTAGCAAGAGCTGGGTATTGACGGTTTGCGATACGTGGCTGACAAGTGCACTTACATATTTCATTGCACTTTATTGATTCACCTTAGCACTCTTTCTTTTCTAAAACGGCTTTCGATCCCTTGTAAAGGTTGTGCTTACCTCAATATTGGTTGGTTATAATATGGCTACAACTACGGGATAAAAACGAAACGAAGTCCATTTTACCGCGCAACCTGGGGGACAACTGTACAATTCAATAACTATACTGCCTGGTTCGGACAATAAATGTATTTATATATATCAAATATTTAACTGTTGAAACTTTATTGACTTGTAGACAATCTACGATTTGAGATTACATCATACTTGATCGTCCCTGTAAAAATGGCATGCATTCTTGTGTAAAATTTATATGTTTATATGAATATATATATTATTATTATAAATGACTGCGTTTCGCTCTCAGACTTTTCTATTCTAGGGGTGAGATGCAATATACTGACAACTTTGCTGATGGATTGTTTGACACTATCTTTTACCAATTTCAGAATATCATCGAACTTTGGCTCAAGACATTCATCCTTTATGCGATAGCTTATCTTAACCCACTTCCCTTGCAGTCGAGTAGGTAGGCGTCTCTCTATTACCTCTAGGGCAGAACTCGAATTCACATCGTTCATGCAATTCATCGAAACCAGCGTATTCTTGTAAGTCATCAGATTATCGAGAAACTCAGTGAGTGTTTTGGAGTCACCTTGTAATTGACTACCATTACCCTAACAGCTCCGAATATATTCCTTACAATCACCGAAGGTTTCCCAAACATCTGACGCAGGATACGCATTGCCTCAGCATATCCTTCGTTTGGGGGAATACACTTACAGCACTGTACATCAATTGAAGCAACACCAGTGCACTACCTCAGCAAATACACTGAGTCTGTCAATGGAGTTGAAGATTGAACGATCAATTCGCGGTTGTTTGCTCAAAATCAACTTCCCCAATTTTCGCGAAGGCATCAATACGACAGTCATCGTCTCATCGGTCACTGTTCAGAAAGAAGAGTAAAACATCGTCAGAAGTAATATTGTGATTTATTATTGTATTATTTGTTCACAGACCTTAGTCATACGTGATTTATATGTTGGTGTAACAATACCGAGTACTCAAGTCAACAATTGGTGTTTTCGTTTTTTCGTCCGTTATTACTAAGCGTTTCTGAGAAATCTTCGAAGAACAGCGTGGGCCCGAGCGTAGCGAGAGCTGGGCATTAACGGTTTATGAGACGTGATTGACAGTTTCTGACGATAGAAACAGATCTGGCGGATTCAAACAGTTGGTGAATGTTTGGATAGTCGCCGTTCATTTTTCCTGGTGCCGGTCAAGTCCTCTTTGAACAAGCAATATCTGGAACGTTTTTGGAATTGGGTCAAGTTCAACAATGCCTGGGTCAAAGAAGGGACAGAGTGTCTTGGATGCAAACAGGAGAGTAAGTCATGGTGACTTGTCGGTTAATTGTAACGATGTGTCTGATGTTAAGCATGACATGGTTGATGTTATTGTTTCGCCGTTCAGGGATAATAGGAACATCAAACTCCCTAAGTTTGAACCACGGTGTTTTGATGGAAACCCAGCTGATTATTTACAATTTGTAAAGGAGTTTGAGATCATGTTGAGTGGTTTTGTATTAAATTATGAATCGAAGTTAATGTATTTGATGAGATATTGCACTGGAGATGCTGCAAGAGCTATACAGTGTTGTAAGTTTATGAAGCCCAAAGAGGGCTACGATGAGGCTATGAGCATATTACGTCAAAGGTTTGGAAGACCTTCGGTGATTGTAAGGAACGTATACGAAGCTGTCAAAGGTAACGGCAGTCAACTTCAGGATGACTCCAAGGCACTTACTGAGTTTTTAGATAATCTTATGACTTATAAGAATACCTTGATTTCGATGAATCGCGTGAGTGACCTCAACTCGAGTTTTATACTAGAAGTAATAGCAAGACGCCTACCTACTCGACTGCAAAGGAAGTGGGTGAAGATGAGCTCCCGTATGGAGGATGAGGGTATCGAGCCAAAGTTTGATGATATCCTGAAACTGGTAAAAGATAGTGTCAATCAATCTATGAGCAAGTTTTCCAGTCTATTAGATCTCACCCCTAGAATAGACCAGTCTGAGGGTAAAATGCAATCATTGATGACGAGTAGGCCTCAGAGACGTGGATATCGAGAAGGCTCCATGATGTCTAGTAATGCATATAGACCTAGTGAGTGTAACAGGTTTTGTAGTACATCCTCAACAGATAAGTTTCAAGGTGGAAGACAAACACGGTTGTGTTATACACGTGTGCAAGAGGTGCATACAGAAGTGAACTGTGAACCAGTGAGCAAGTTCAGTGATAAGCTAAATGTAAACTCCAGGTCTGACTCCGAATTGTATGACGATAACGGTGCTGTGAGGAAGTCTGTAGTTACAACTGGTAAGCCATTGTTGAATAGAGTGTCACAGAATAGAGTTATTGCTTCAGAGTGCAGTTCTGACCCTACAAGTTTACAAGGTATTACTAGTCAGAGTGAAGTTATAAAACCTTTAAGGATTGATGAGGAAGAACCAAAATTGTCTACTTCTGTTATTAAAGAGTTTGAAAATGATGAAGTTGACGGTAAAGTGAATATTCGTGATAATGATCATGATACTTCACAGTTGTCTTTGGTTGATCATTATGAGATGAGGGATATGCCTACTTCTGCTAAGTTGAACAAAGTTTCTGTACAACTTGAACGTGAAGTAGAAATAAATGCAGGTGCAGTTGCAGAAGGTATACATACTTGTGAGACCGTCAGTGTGAGTGATCAGCATGTAGCCCACCTATCATCAGGTGCTAGTGTTAAACCTGAGCTGATAGTAAAAGACACCAGTGGTGGTGGTCTTGCAGGTAGACAACTTTCTGAAAGCCGAGCAACAACAGCTTTTGATCCACCGCTAACTTCATTAACTGATATCAATCAGTCGTCGTTGGTGCTGTCATCCACAATGAAACAGACACCCATCAACTCAAGTATCTTGTCCAATGACTATGATAGTATCAGTTCGCTTGAAAGGACGAATATCAATGGTCAGTTTAGTGAGGATAAGCCAGGTTTAAACGAGAGAGTAATTGTTAAATTGACTTGCACGAAAAAAGGCATTTCTAGTTTCAAGTTACTATTTGAATGTTATTATCTTTGGTGTAAATTACTCTGTTTCTATACTTGGTTGATGAGATATGTCGTGTGTCTGTTGGTCATCTATATTCTACGATACAATGACATGGGCGTGTTGCCGTTCAGATTTGAGGATATAGCTCATAGAAGGAAATCAGAAAATGAACTCTGCGATGATTTTCCAACCAAGGGCGTCAACCTGAGAAGGGTTGTAGGCGTACTGCTGTAAGTCCTACGGTTCTTCAAGGGTAGTTTGTCGTGTCAGAATACACAACATTTGATGTAGTGATTGTACATATGTTTGTGTTAAATAGTTGTGTGAGTTCCAATTGATGTAATTGTTGGTTAATCTTGTTTGTGTCCTTACATTCCACAAATTACAATGGTCAACCTATGAAGGTTTGTAGGCGTACTGGTGTTAGCCCTGCGATTCTTCAAAGGAATTCCATCAAGACATTATCCGCGAGTTTTTGTGTACTGCTTGTATATATGTGTGGTGTGTCATATCAATTGGTGTTTGTTGGATTCATTGTGTTTACTCGTTGTTTTCGTACCTTGTTATTATTGCATACTTTTGTTAAAATTTTCGTCGTGATTATTTCTGAAGTTGTTTCGAGTCTTCTACATCCATGAATGAATTGATTGATGTTAAGGACAGTAGATGGGTCGTATACGCCGGGGAGGCTAGGCTATTGCTGAGAATGAAATGCACACGGAGATAATTGTTAGCTGCGGTCCGACACGCCGGGGAGAAAGAGTGTAAACGACTGAGGCTCGCATGCGTCACCGTTACTAGAACTGAGGCAGGATGAGTGACAAGCGATTGCAGTGGTAATTGGTAATGAGTAGATAAGAGGATGTGCGTAGAGTATCGTGAGGTGGTGCTATGGTCACATTGCATTCTGCAAGAGTCATTCTAGTAAGTGGCGATTGTGTTGCAAGATGTCAAGAGGAGGTCTCTGTCTGGAGGCGCAGGTCGTCATTGATGTGTGAGATTGTGCTGTGGGTATGCTTGTGGTGTGTTGGCTTTTCTGTTTGTTTTCCATTTCAGCTCTGTCCGTGTGACCCAGGTTCTCGCAATGGCATCCAAGTCAACGTGTATTGGTCGTGAAGGAAAACAGGGGTTAGATCCCATTTTGCCGGGGAGTGTCAATGGAGTTGAAGATTGAACGATCAATTCATGGTTGTTTGCTTAAAATCAACTTCCCCAATTTTCGCGGAGGCATCAATACGACAGTCATCGTCTCATCGGTCGCTGTTCAGAAAGAAGAGTAAAACATCGTCAGAAGTAATATTGTGATTTATTATTGTAATATTTGTTCACAGACCTTAGTCATACGTGATTTATATGTTGGTGTAACAATACAGAGTACTCAAGTCAACAATTGGTGTTTTGGTTTTTTCGTCCGTTATTACTAAGCGTTTCTGAGAAACTTCAAGCGACAGCGTGAGCCCGAGCGTGGCAAGAGCTGGGCATTAACGGTTTACGAGACGTGACTGACAAATTCCATTTCGTCATTCATTGCAAACCTGCTCAACACTACTACAAACTTCTGTACGAACTGTGGATAGTCAGCTGGGTTTCCGTTGAAACACCATGGCTCAAATTTTAAAATTTCTATTATCCCTAATCGGCGAAGCATGTACATCGATCCTATCGTGCATAGCATCGTATGCATCATTACATATAACAGGCAACTCATCATTACCTACTTTCCTGTCTGCTTCGAAAACGCTATGTCTTTTATTTGACCCAGGCATTACTGAACTTGACCAAACGATCCAGAAGAGGTCCAGATAACACCTGTCCAAGAAGACTTGCAGATGCGAGGAAAGACGAATTGGCGACAAATAAGACGAATAATTCCAGGAGAATTATCAGAAACTGTCAATGTCTAGGTCTCTCTACACTGGACCTCACGCTGTCCTTGGGAGACTTTCAGGAACTATGCGTAACAACCAACACGAAAAACCAGAACGCGAATTGGTGACTCAAAAACCGTTTGTTCTTGCAGCAATACAGAGCCAACCATTGGGTTATTGTACAAAAGGTTTCTGATAGTTTTTCTCTTACAACGAACAGCGAACGATGAAACGATGACTGAAGTATTGATGACTCCGACGAAAAATATGGGGGAGTCGGGTTTGAGCAAATAACGATGAATTGATCGTTCAATCTTCAACTACATTGACACCTTGTATTTCATTCTTATCAATATCTGTTCTCCCTTACATTTATGCTCATTAGTGTTCCGTTTAATTTCTTTCTTCTCTACCTTTGTGTTCTCCATGGAATGTTGTAACTTGAACTGGTGCACTTGTATACATGCTTCTACGTTGAAAGTCGATCAGTATAACATGTAGACTAAGTACAACGAAATGTTAAAACGTGGGTAATAATCACCAAAATGTCAAAAAATTATAATCATATTTTTTCATTTGGTTCTTAATAATATATATTTCGTATAAACGGGTAAGTTTACAAGAAATGCATGCCATTTTTACAGGCACGATCAGTAATGTTATAAATTACATTCTTGAAGTATCATAAATTAATACTTTTCCAAAAGTTTAAGTTGTTCAATTATTGTACAAGCAATCGGAACAGGTTCCTATAAATGTTACATTGTAAATCGTTTACTAAGGTCACCACCAAAATTGAGTGACAACCCAAACTTTGCTCCATTTCCTGATGATAGTTATGGCCCATCGATAAACAACATATATTTGAGCCAGTGCTATGCCACCACGTTACTGAACGCTATTTCAGGAAGAGTAGAAAATCCTTCGCAGTTGCAAAATGGTATAAAATGCAATTATGAATAATACATTATTGGAAGTATATTTACAAGATAAATATTTCCTGGCGGTACGTTCGAAATTGGTGACATTTTTGCACGTGCTCTGAAATTTATTTACTGCTTATTGTCTTATAATTCTTGAAATTATGGTCCAAATCTCTAAAAAACGTGTTCGTAGAAACACAGTTGTTTTAGATAGTGGCTCAAATTCGGTTATAACTGCATTACCGCCTGGTAATACAGTATCAACTACTAGCTCTCAAAATGGTTTGAGTGCAGATCTCACTCCTGTGATACAGGTGAAAGATGTTCTGTTAGAGAACTCTGAGTTCTGTAAACTAAACCTCCTTTTGAAAGATATGCGGAGGCAAGTAAGTGAAATTCAGAAAAAACTAGATCAGTTTGATAGTATGTCACCGCCAATCTCAAATACCACGGAGAGCCGGTCTGATATTGGCCAGGTTAAGTGTTTACTGGATGTAACTCAAAACAAGCTTTCGGATTTAGACCCAATAGCCTGTCTGTTAAAACAGCATCCTAAAATATCTCCAGACAACCTAAATAAAGCTGAAAATCTGATTGACTGCTTGGCTACGGAGGTGATGAAGCGTATAACCTCTTCTCACCAAGCTATAGTTTACAACGTCCCAGATTCTCTGCCCCTGAAAACTGTAAGACACAAAATCCTGATTTGTTGCGGCATGGCTAGTGTTCCATGTGAATGCAAACGACTTCGTAAAAAGTCTAACCAGGCTAATTGCCCAATCATTTTTAAATTCAGTAATTCCCTTGATGCTAGTAAGTTTACTAAATGTCAGGATCACTTAAGACTGAATAGCAGTTATAAGTCTATAACCGTAGCTCAGGATAAAACACCGTGTCAGCGCAGAATAATGCGTAGTAATAACCTGGTCACCTCCTCTAGCTTTGATTTACCAAAAAAGGATCGTGCACAGCAACAGACACCTGGTGCTGAAACTAGCATTCAGCAAACTACACAACAACCACACCTGCCAATGGAACTAGGAACTGATTTAGATACCAGTACCCCTGTAAATAAAGCCTCATCGAAAGATGTTAAAATGACTAGAACTTCTGCAAGTTGTTCTAAGAAATTTCCCCCCAAGCGTAGTAACCTCACCACGATGAACAAATTTCGCAGGGTTGAGACTAATGATGGGGAAGAATACTTTGTATTCAATAAGCCTGCTGAGAGTAAGAATGCCAACAAACCATCACTTGTTACGAAAAACTCCTCTCGAAACATAAGTATATCTGGAGGTGTTCCGCATGCTCCACCTTATAGAAAGTCAGGCTCCAAGACTCCTAAAGTCTTGCAGCCAAAGCACCTTCCTTCACAATTCCCTTTAAGTTATAAAAACAACCCGAAGGTGTATACCGGTATGACGAATAGCAGTTGGATGGGTAGACCTTCTGATGCTATGCCTTTTAACCGTCAACCTAGGCCCAACCTGTACTACCCTTATATCCAGGAACACATGGTAAATTTTCCAGGTGTCCCGAATCACTGGTACGACCCATGGCACCTAGGACCACCTCATTGCACTCCAACCCCGATGTACAGACACCCAGTCCGACCTCCTTTTCATTCATAAATTCTTGCGGTGCTGACGCACAAATAGATTTAGGTTATGGTGACATTTTAAGCCAGTTTGTAGTATCCCGTGATTTATTCACGATATTGCTAATTAATGCACGTTCCTTAATCAATAAGATATCTGAACTAAGGACATTATTATTAGTTGCCAAGCCTACTGTAGCTCTGATTACTGAGTCATGGTGCTCATCCTCTGTACTTGATGTGCATATATGTATCGCTGATTACTGTCAATCACGTCACATAAACCGTTAATGCCCAGCTCTCGCTACGCTCGGGCCCACGCTGTTCTTCGAAGATTTCTCAGAAACGCTTAGTTATAACGGACGCAAAGACCAAAACACTGATCTGCCGCTTTAGATTTGTTTATTGTTACACCAACATATAAAAGGAATAAGCGAACTAAGGTCTGAAAACAAATATTACAATAATAAATCACAATATTACTTCTGACGATGTTTTACTCTTCTTTCTGAACAGCGACCGATGAGACGATGACTGTCGTATTGATGCCTCCGCGAAAATTGGGGAAGTTGATTTTAAGCAAACAACCATGAATTGATCGTTCAATCTTCAACTCCATTGACACTCCCCGGCAAAATGGGATCTAACCCCTGTTTTCCTTCACGACCAATACACGTTGACTTGGATGCCATTGCGAGAACCTGGGTCACACGGACAGAGCTGAAATGGAAAACAAACAGAAAAGCCAACACACCACAAGCATACCCACAACACAATCTCACACATCAATGACGACCTGCGCCTCCAGACAGAGACCTCCTCTTGACATCTTGCAACACAATCGCCACTTACTAGAATGACTCTTGCAGAATGCAATGTGACCATAGCACCACCTCACGATACTCTACGTACATCCTCCTAATTACTCACTACCAATTACCATTGAAATCGCTTGTCACTCATCCTGCCTCAGTTCTAGTAACGGTGACGCATGCGAGCCTCAGTCGTTTACACTCTTTCTCCCCGGCGTGTCGGACCGCAGCTAACAATTATCTCCGTGTGCATTTCATTCTCAGCAATAGCCTAGCCTCCCCGGCGTATACGACCCATCTACTGTCCTTAACATCAATCAATTCATTCATGGATGTAGAAGACTCGAAACAACTTCAGAAATAATCACGACGAAAATTTTACCAAATTTACGCAATAAAAACAAGACACGATAACAACAAGTAAACACAATGAATCCAAAATACACCAATTTATATGACACACCACACGTATATACGAATAGTACAAACAACCTCGCCGATCATCTCTTGGTGAAATTCCTTTGAAGAATTGCAGGACTTACAGCAGTACACCTACAACACTTCTCAGGTTGACGATTGTAATTTGTGGAATGTAAGGACACAAACAAGATTAACCAACAATTACATCAATTGGATCTCACACAATTATTTAACACGAACATATGTACAATCAACACATCAAATGTTGTGCATTCTGGCACGGCAAACTACCCTTGAAGAACTGTAGGACTTACAGCAGTACGCCTACATTCCTTCTCAGGTTGATGATCCAAGTGGAAGTCGTCCGGACACAAACAGAATTACCAACAGCTAGATGACAGATGATATCAATTCAGTATATGCAATATGAACATATGTACAAAATCACACACCAATCACATTGGACTGCTCATTGATAATAATAATAATAATAATTTATTTTCATATAAACATAAATTTACATGAAAATGCATGCCATTTTTACAGGCACGATCAAGGATGATATAATGTCAAATCTTAAATTGTGTACAAGTTAATAATGTTTCAACAGTTAAATATTTGATATATATATAAATACACATTGTCTGAACTAGGCGGCTGGACTTATTCGTCACGTACTCTAGAAGTTACGTTTGGAATTTTTTTTGCCAATAATTTTTAATAAAATTGTATTATATGTTATCTAGATTGAGGGAAATTCCCACTTTTTGGCTGGTTATGTTGGTGTCCGCCTCATGTGATCTGACTGCGACACACTTTTAGCATATTGGTTGCAATGATTAGTGTTTCAGATGGAATGTATCAAAATGTCGGTGTAATGAGGGAGATAGGATAGTTAGAGGGTAATGCCATTTACACCACTCATTTACTCCATGTAGAAGCTGCATCTTTCGGCATAGTATCATTCAATGAAGACTTCATGTCTCAGGATATCAGTACAGCCTATTTTCGTGTGAAGAACAGTCTTTTTTGACAAAATAATTCTCTCAATACTTGGAAATCACCTGCAAATGTTATCAGAATCGTTGGTGGGAACCTAAGTTGTCATTTAGATGTGCTTTTCACTTTATCTGTGGTTGGACAGGAATTATGGTAAGTTGAAAGGTTATCTCTAAATGGATTTCATATATATTGGCACTGGTTGGTGCAGTGTGCTATGGGTTATGTTAATTAAATGTACAAAAATATCTCAACTATAATAATATTGTGCCATTGTGTACTAAGCTGACTGATAGGATAACAAACGAAGGTGGTTACTAGAACTGAATCTATTCAGCTTTATTATCATTAATATGAATTTATTCTCTTTTACAATTTCCACTGACTGTATACTTAATGCTACAATATTTTTGATCACCAATAGTGGAGATGAATTTCTCCTGAGATTTCCATTTAGACAAAGCAGTACAGATGCTCTATGACGATTGAATTTTCTAGTTTGCATTATATGACATTATTATCCTCATCAACACAACAGGTCTGTGTACTTTACAATAGTTGAAGTGTTTCACTATGTTGTTAGCACTGTGCATAGCTGTCTAGAGTTGAGGCATGTTCAGCTTATATTTGATGCCTATAGTCTCCTAAATGTGAAAATGTGATTTCTGTAGGATTCACAAAACCTTGTGGACTAGACATTACTGAGATTGTGGATTAACTTCTAAGTTATACACTTGCAATACTTCATTTCATGTAAAAGTGTTTAGTGTGAAGTTGATCTGCAAGTAAGCTTGATGAGAGAATGACGCCTCAATAGTATGAATGTTTCGGAGATTGCCTTGAAATTTGCATATAGTCCTCAAATGCAGGAAAACATATGATGTATATTTATGTATACGGCGTCAACATAAATATCAGCTGTAGACTACAAATACATTTATCTCCCTGAGATAATACTTAGTTTTAACAGAATGATTGTATTCATATTGTATGCTAATATGTAGAATTATCTCTTGTTAACTTCATGTTATGCTAGTTCTAACATGTACTTTATTTTTTCCAGGTATACGGAGGTTGTCGAATATGAAATCAGCGGAAACATCATTCGGTCAAACTAACTTTATTACCCTTCATCAGAATTTTCTTTTGTAAATTAATCAAATGTTTAATATACTCTTGATTACTTCTTCCTGTAGACTTCTTCAATTCCTCGCTATACAATGTGCTTTTGTAATAAGTGAATTAGGAATAATAAACGCTAAGCTTAGTTAGTGGGATGGAAATTCACTGTAGTATTATGAGAATGTTACTTTAGTCATTAGTAGGATTTCGTGTCTGTTTCTACACAATAGCACATTGTAAAAGCTAAGTGGGATTTAGCAAGTTGAATAATAATTCTGTACTGTTGGATACTCTAAAGTCGCCTTATCTAACCAGTTGAAAGTCTGTTTACTGTTAAACGCCAAGTATGTAGTACAAGTAAATGTAGTAACTTAGGCTTGATATCTACTTCACTAATCCGTTAATATGCAGTGACATCATCAAATAGACTGTTCACTTGACGATCAGCTAAGAAACATTTTTTATTTATTTTAATATGCCGTTGAATCATAGGATGTTATCTAGTATCCATCATTTCTGTGATCAAAAACTGCGGTATTTGCATGTCTACTTTATAGATGTTAAATAACCTACGCCTGTATGCATGTAATTACCTCCAGTATTTCCTATTCATTTGGTGTGTGTAAACTAAACAAGTCTTTCATAAATTCTCCCATAAATGCCAAACTTTCTAGTGTTACAAGCGTTAATAAGACCTGCTTCCTTTGTTTCAAATCAAATGAGGTATATACGAACTAAGGGAAAGTTACTCTTACTTAATCTTTAACCCTCACTCAGAGCCTTTAACGATCCCAAACAGTTCTCCTATAAACACAGTAGACGTACTTTAGATGCAGCTGCAGTCTTGCTTCACAACATTTTCTCCAGTATAGACAATGGGGCTAAATTCGCTGCACCTTCCTAGAATACACATCTGCTTTCGACTCAGTACCTAGAGATATTCTGTTAGATAAGCTTGCTGAAACTCAAACTGAGTATTGGATTGTTAGATGGCTTCATTTTTATTTATCAGGGAGAAAGCAGTACACTGTAGGTCAGGGGGAAGTCGTCCATTACCAATTGTATTTTTGTTTGATGAACTTATTGTACGAATGCATACGAAAAGAACTTTTTCAAACACGCGGACGATCTAACTACTTCAATGTCTGTTAACTGCCAGCTACACTGTACTAAGATGAACAGCTCTCTATTAGGAGTGGGAAAATGCTCTTAAACTAAATCCTTCGAAATGTCAGACTGTTATTTTCAGTTTCCGATGTAAACGAAAGTTAGTTGAAGGTGTTAATTCCTATGACCGTTGCAAAATTGATAATAGTGATATGGAAATGAAGTCTGACTTCAAGTATCTCGGACTAATTCATCACAGCGTATTGGCCCTAAATGTATGCCACATGCAGGCATAATGTTTATGAGCTAGGTATGCAAATCAAGGTAAACGCTTGTACGGTACATTCATTATTTATAAAACTAACTCGTACGTAAGAACTATGGTTTGATCAGTTATACAACGTTTAATACATTTAGACACAATTAACCTACGATGCTGACTTCTATGACGCATTACCTAAAACTACATTAATATAGTTTCCGCTGAAGGTTATCTCCTATAGTTACTACCTTAGTGGGCAACTTAGCGTTATCTTTGAATAACGAAAATTCCGAGAACTTTCTTGGTAAAAAGATCGTCCCTTACTCGAAAAAATTAAATATACCCTAGTCTCCACAAAAACGTTCAGAGGTATTCATCCTATCACCGCAAACGACTCACTATTTGCAGCCATTTAAAAAGTAAAAATAAATTTACCGATGGCAGCGTGCTTATGATTTCTAGATATCATAATGTACCATGAGGAAAACGCTATATCCATGCGGTTATAAGTCAGATGTGCGAAATTAGTCAGAAACACAACAACCACGATTCTCAGTCACATAACATCTTACTTCGCTACCTAATCGTATAGTCGTATTAACGGATGTTTCGCCGAAGAAAAGAAGACTACTGGTTCAAGGATAATTTATTTAGTTTTTTTTAAGATCGTGAACATCTGTGTCTATAGTCACGGAAGAATCACAACTTCGAGGAAACCATCAATCGTAGACTACAACCCGAAACGTTATTCTTCCTAATTAATGTCTTACCTTTAACTGGGATTGTTTGAACACTCACCAGATCACCGTATTTTATCCGCTTTGAAAACCGTTTTGCAACCCATCGAATGGATGTTAACACTGGCTCTATTACGGGTAGTCCTAGTTCATTTATTGCGATCTAGTACATCAAGCAATAATAAGCATAAGTAACACTTACCCTTAAGGATTCCAGGTTCTTTTAGTTCCCCCAAAATATACACAAGCACAACAGATTCATACTTTTCATGCGGCTCAACCTTATTTGGCTTAGATTCTCTCACAATATATTTTTTTAAATGATAGCAGACACACGGATGGTATATTCACATTCTCAAAAATCTTCAAAGCTTTTTCAACTTCAACCCAGGTTCTAAATTCTCTGGGTTTAATTTGTTCTTCGAAAACCTTGCTAATACCAACTCTGATGGTGCTCTCTTCAACAGATTCACTCGCAGATTGTTGTATGCTGCAAACATGAACGAAAAAGACACTCTTTTTCCAGATTTCTACATGTTATGCAAGTAACTGAGCCAACAATTGTAACGGCAACCAACTAATGGACTGGAAACAACTGCTTCTGACAGCCAAACATCTTCATGTGCACAATTTCAAAACCCTCTACACAGTACTAATTCATTAACAGCTGAAAACCAACTAAAACACTCAAAGCCGCATGAATGCAAGGTATGAAAACAATTACACCGAAATGAATGCACTGGCCTGGTAGTGAAAACTTTCGAAACCAAAGAAATAATTCATTTTAACAGCAACGGAAACAAAAAATGAGGTGAAACGCAACATTTGTGAACGATACGCAACAAGATAAGTCGTGTATAACGGCAGGATAAACGGAACAACAAACGCGTTAACGAACAGCTACGGAACTGCGATCCAACATGGCCGACTAAAATGGACGAAAATGACCTTCGAGCGCCTCACTCCACCAATGACCTTGATAAGTGACGGATAATTTCAGCCAACTAGGCTGTATAGTTATTGAATTGTACAGTTGTCCTTCAGGTTGAGCGGGAAAATCGACTTCGTTTCGTTTTCATCCCGTGGTTGTAGGCATACGATAACCAACCAATATTGAGGTAAGTACAACGTTTACAAGGAATTGGAAGCTATTTTAGAAAAATTGAAGTGCTGTGGTGAAACATTAAATTGTAATAGATTAAGTGAGTGAAATATATCATTAATAAACACATTTATATAGAAAACAGAATGGGGAGGTAATTAATCCTTAGGCCGACAACGTTCATTTGCAATGTATAATGAAACCAATATATTTTATACTATCATGATGTCCATTTTTGGCTTTAATACAATTATTTTCAAGCCAGTTGTTTTTATTTCATGCCTTTTTGTCTATTTGGTGCACAACCGTACCCTACAGAGAATAGGAATAGAATAAGTCGAATCAAATTCATAAAGAGCTATAAAATGTTAGGTTTAATGGAATATAATGAGAATCAAGTAAAGACGTTATTAGAAAATAAGTGAGACAAGATATTATGAAGTGGTATTTAAAGATCTGACAATGGATAGCAAGTTAATTTATAAGATGCCCCATAAATCTGTGCAGATCCCACGTGGTCGCATCTCAACAATAGGCTGAGCGAATGGTATATATTTAAAGGTAGAAGCATGATCTGTCTAGGCGTTCATTATTATCTTTTTCAAGATAAAGATCTAAGCCCTCACAAAAATCAGAAATATCTCGAGCCTTTAATTTGTATATTGCTGTTCCTGCAGAATGGGGCGATTCACCTTAGTGACCCCCACCATATCTACTGATCAGCTAGGGCCACCCTCCCTCCTTTTTTGATGTTAGCCTCTGAGACTATGATTATTATGGCTACCGCAAATATATTGCTTGGTACCAGACATGTTCGTACCTCATATTCCATCTCCCTAGCTTTCTTAATGAGTGCTTCCAATAGGTCTCCACGTACATCTTTACGAACATATTATATATGTGTGCATGCATCCTGATGAACAGATTACTTTATAAGAAGTTAAAACCTTAAAGAGTGAAACGAATAGGTGTTGTGAATAGTGGAGCAAGATTTAGCAGAATACTATAGTTAAGGCTCAATTTAGGTAGTATGGACTGAAGGTAAGGTCGGTTGGCAGGATGCACTACCCTTTGAAGTATTGTAGGACTTACAGCAGTACGCCTACAACCCTTCTCAGGTTGACGCTCTAAGTTGGAAAATCGTCTCAGAGTTCATTTGCTAACTTCCCTCTATCAGCTATATCCTCAAATCTGAACGGCAACTCGCCCATGTCATTGTATCGTAGAATATAGATGACCAACAAACACACGACATATCTCATCAACCAAGTATAGAAACAGAGTAATTTACACCAAAGATAATAACATTCAAATAGTAACTTGAAACTAGAAATGCCTTTTTTCGTGCAAGTCAATTTAACAATTACTCTCTCGTTTAAACCTGGCTTATCCTCACTAAACTGACCATTGATATTCGTCCTTTCAAGCGAACTGATACTATCATAGTCATTGGACAAGATACTTGAGTTGATGGGCGTCTTTTTCATTGTGGATGACAGCACCAACGATGACTGAGTGACACAAGGTGATGAACTTAGTGGTGGATCAGAAGCTGTTCTTGTTCGGCTCTCAGATGGTTGTCCAACTGCAAGATTACCACCACTGCTGTCTTTCACTACTAGTTCGGGTTTAGCACTATCATCTGATAATAGGTGGGCTACACGCTGATCAATTACACTGACTGTCTCACAAGTATGCACACCTTTTGGAACAGCATCTGCGTTCAATTCTACTTCACGTTGTAGTTGTACAGAAACTTTATTTAACTTAGCGGTAGTAGGCATTCCCTCCATTTCATTATGATCAACCAAAGACAACTGTGAAGTATCATGATCATTATCACGAATATTCACTTTACCGTCAACTGCATCATTTTCAAACTCTTTAATAACAGAAGTAGACAATTTCGGTTCCTCCTCACAAATCATTAAAGGTTTTATATCTTCACTCTGACTAGTAATACCTTGTAAACTTGTGGAGTCAAAACTCCACTCTGAAGCAGTAACTCTATTCTGTGACACTTTATTCAACAACGGCTTACCAGTTGCAACTACAGACTTCTTCACAGCACCGTTTTCGTCACACAATTCTGAGTCAGGTCTGGAGTTTACATTTAGCTTATCACTGAACTTGCTCACTGGTTCACAGTTCACTTCTGTATGCACTTCTTGCAAACTTGTGAAATACAACCGTGTTTGTCTTGCATCTTGTAACTTATCTGTTGAGGATGTACTACGAAACCTGTTGCACTCACTAAGTTTATATGCATTACTAGACATCATGGAGTCTTCTCGATATCCACGTCTCTGAGGCCTACTCGTCATCAATGATTGCATTTTGATCTCAGACTGGTCTATTCTAGGGGTGAGATCTAATAGACTGGAAAACTTGCTCATAGATTGATTGACACTATCTTTTACCAGTTTCAGGATATCATCAAACTTTGGCTCGATACCCTCATCCTCCATACGGGAGCTCATCTTCACCCACTTCCTTTGCAGTCGAGTAGGTAGGCGTCTTGCTATTACTTCTAGTATAAAACTCGAGTTGAGGTCACTCACGCGATTCATCGAAATCATTCCATTCTTGTAAATTAGCAAATTATCTAAAAACTCAGTGAGTGCCTGGGAGTCATCCTGTAATTGACCACCAATACCCTTAACAGCCTCGAATAATTTCCCTGCAATCATTGAAGGTCTTCCAAACCTTTGACGTAATATGCTCATAGCCTCGTAGTAGCCCTCTTTTGGCTTCATAAACTTACAGCACTGTATAGCTCTTGCAGCATCTCCAGTGCAATATCTCATCAAATACATTAACTTCGGTTCATCATTTAATACAAAACCACTCAACATGATCTCAAACTCCTTTACAAATTGTAAATAATCAGCCGGGTTTCCGTCGAAACACCGTGGTTCAAACTTAGGGAGTTTGATGTTCCTATTATCCCTGAACGGCGAAACAGTAACATCAACCATGTCATGCTTAACATCAGACACATCGTTACAATTAACAGACAAGTCACCATGACTTACTTTCCTGTTTGCATCCAAGACGCTCTGTCCCTTCTTTGACCCAGGCATTGTTGAACTTGACCCAATTCCAAAAACGTTCCAGATATTGCTTGTTCAAAGAGGACTTGACCGGCACCAGGAAAAATGAACGGCGACTATCCAAACATTCACCAACTGTTTGAATCCGCCAGATCTGTTTCTATCGTCAGAAACTGTCAATCACGTCTCATAAACCGTTAATGCCCAGCTCTCGCTACGCTCGGGCCCACGCTGTTCTTCGAAGATTTCTCAGAAACGCTTAGTTATAACGGACGCAAAAACCAAAACACTGATCTGCCGCTTTAGATTTGTTTATTGTTACACCAACATATACAAGGAATAAGCGAACTAAGGTCTGAAAACAAATATTACAATAATAAATCATAAGACTACTTCTGACGATGTTTTACTCTTCTTTCTGAACAGCGACCGATGAGACGATGACTGTCGTATTGATGCCTCCGCGAAAATTGGGGAAGTTGACTTTAAGCAAACAACCATGAATTGATCGTTCAATCTTCAACTCCATTGACAATTACATTGTACACCGTGCAAACAGAGATTGCAAGCGTGGTGGAGGATGTCTCATATATATACATAACTCATTTGTAGTCAGTAAGGTGGAAGATGAAACAATGAATAATGTACCTGACTCACTCTGGGTTGTCTTACATGGAGATAAGTACAAACTTCTCATAGGCTGTGTTTATCGAGCACCAAGCTCAACAAAAGAAACTGATGCGTTATTAGCTAAATCGTTTGCACACGCATCCTCGTTTAGTGCTAATTACAAAATAATTGCAGGGGACTTCAATCTTCCAGAAGTCAATTGGCTAACTAGTTCCGGCCCCCAACGCTTCGACGAATTACTTGCCACTATCGACTGTTATGGATGGCAACAACACGTCCAGACACCTACTCGTGGTGACAACATGTTGGACCTTGTTTTTTGTCATGACACAATCCCAGTATCCACTATGTTGGTAATAGATTTTCCAGTAGTGACCATAGAATGGTACTCTGCTCTCTGCCTTTCTCACCACTAAATACAGGAAACAAACAAGACTCAGGAAGCACAATATGTCGTAGTTACAAATATACAGACTGGGGATTAGTCCAAGAACTTATTCGACTCTGTCAATGGGATGACTATTTTACCACTGACTCCCTGGAGGCCTTAGTAACCCTGTTTTACAGGAATGTTACCCTTTGTCTAGATACAGTTGCTCCAAAGAAAATAGTGAAATTAAGTAGACACCGAACTGAATATATTCCAAGGGCACACCGTAATAAGTTAAGGAAGCTGAAGAAACAGTACTATTCCACTAAGGACATATCACTATTGCTCTCAATCCACGAGTCTCTTGAATCTATCAAGCGCCTACGCTCTCAAAAGGACCTCGACGAAGAGTTAACGGCACTTGAAAGTACCTCCAAAGTTTATAACTTAACGGCACTTCTTAAAAAACGAATGCAGTCGGCGAGGGAAATCCCATACTTACTTCACGACAAAGTAATCTACAATGAACCTGCCACTATCTGTGAACTTTCAGTGATTGGTTTGCAAACTTTAGTTTAGAAACACATATGCCTGGTGAAACCGCTCCCCTTACTATCTCTTCCCTTGAAAGCATTGTGTTCACTAATCAGTTAATAGTACAAGCAATTAAAAGCCTTAAACCTTCCACTAGTACGGGACCGGATGGCCTCGCTTCGATAATTTTCAAAAACAGTGGGTGTGATATACCCTTGTTACTTCTTAAATTCTTCTCAATATCTATGGACACTGGCACTTACCCTAGTGAGTGGAAAACTAGCTTCATAATTCCACATTACAAATCTGGTGATAGGGCAAACGTCCGCAATTACAGACCCATAAATATAACCCCAGTTATCTCACGAATCATGGAGAAAGTTGTAAAAGATCAATTGTCAGACTACCTAATTAGGGAAGATCTTGTTACAAGGTCTCAACACGGATTTCTCAAAAATAGATCCTGCGTTACTTGCCACTTCGACTTTTTCAACTGCATCACTAGTAGTCGCGAAGCACGTAAGCTAGTCGTTGTTCTCTACTTCGATATATCTAGGGCATTTGACATGGTATCTCACAGTATTCTCTTTGAGAAGCTGTACTCTTGTGGAATTCGCAACCCATTACTGAACTGGTTAAAATCATTTCTAAGCAACAGGGTACAAATAACCAAAGTTGGATCTGTATTGTCTCATCCTAGGCAGATCTCAAGTGGGGTCGTGCAAGGTAGTGTCCTAGGTCCACTTTTATTCACAGTCTACATTAACAGCATTTGCAAGTGCTTCACCTCAGGTAAACCATTCCTATATGCTGACGACCTCAAAGTCGTCTACTCCTGCTACACTCATGAATTAAGCGATATGGTTACTAAAATACATCTTGAACTAAGTAGCCTTGCAACGTGGTGTGCTGAATCCTGTCTAAATTTTAACATTGACAAATGCGGCTGGATTTGTATCGGCAACAGTAACCTTGATCTAACTCTTGAAATAAATGGGCGAAAACTAGCTAAGCTCAACTCAGTCGTAGATCTCGGTATTAGATACTCTAGTAACCTAACGTTCGCTGAACAGACTGATTATGCCAGACGTAAAACGCGAAGGCTGATAGGATGCATAACACGCAATTTCTTTTGTTGTGAAACTAGGGTTTTATTATACAAAGTATGTGTCCGACCTATCTTAGAATACTGCCCGTTTATTCTTAGCGGACTAAGACAAAATGACAAGCTTAAATTAGAGGGAGTGCAACGGCAGTTTACCTCAAGAACTCTTGGTTTAGAAAGTGGTCTGGAATACCATGAGCGATGCGAAAGACTAAGATTAGAACCCCTCTGGAAAAGACGCCTTAAGCTAAACCTTATCTTTTACTATAAGCTAACTAATCTTCTCTTGCATTCCTCCGAGCCAATAACTAAACCTACCGCTGTCATCAGTTACAATCTTAGAAATCATCACAACCTAGCTGCTATGGAGCACTGTCAGACTTACGTGCGGTACAACTTCTTCTTAAATAAGTTTTCAGTCATTTGGAATAGACTACCAGCTAATGTGCGCGATGCAAACACACTTCCAGTGTTCATCTCCTCAGTCACCAGACTGCTCAAAGATGACAATGCACTTCTACATCTGACTCTTACACCCTCTTTTTCACCCTACATAGATATTTTAAGTTCTTTAAACGTGTAGTTACAACAAACTACAATTATAAATTTTAATATTATTGGAACTAGATGATTAACATTTCTACACAGGACAGTAATATTAGTTTACACATAATATAAAAGTTAGCATAACGGGACTAGTTAGTTTGTGTACCAAAATAACCACAGTTACTAAACAGAATATATATGTATATATTTATTAATCACTCCTTAAGGACTCCCGTTGCTTTCTTTTGCGTTGCTGTTGTTTGTCTTCTTTTTTCTCTCACCATTTCAGCTTCCATTTGACTTTTTGAATGAGAATGAATAATGTGGATATTTGACCATTTACAATGACAAATGATCTGCAAACATTATTGGTCCCGTATCTTTCAGTTGCCTGGTTAATAACGAATTAACTTTCTCCACGACGCAACCTGGATTACATTTGTGGAATATACTCTTATACCAATGGAAAAGTATCTATTTGTAATACAACGTCACGATTGTAGCTTATAACATAACTGATCGTATCTGTAAAATAGCTTCCTTATTACCCAATTTGGATATAAATCAAATCAAAAATAAGATTCGGATTTGTACACACCCAAGTTATATTGAGGAATTACTTCAAGCTTTATTTTTTCCCAAGTATTTTTAATCCATCCAAAACTTACTTGGGTTTTTTTGTTAATGCGAAGACAATTGTCAATCACGTCTCATAAACCGTTAATGCCCAGCTCTCGCTACGCTTGGGCCCACGCTGTTCTTCGAAGATTTCTCAGAAACGCTTAGTTATAACGGACGCAAAAACCAAAACACTGATCTGCCGCTTTAGATTTGTTTATTGTTACACCAACATATACAAGGAATAAGCGAACTAAGGTCTGAAAACAAATATTACAATAATAAATCATAAGACTACTTCTGACGATTTTTTACTCTTCTTTCTGAACAGCGACCGATGAGACGATGACTGTCGTATTGATGCCTCCGCGAAAATTGGGGAAGTTGATTTTAAGCAAACAACCATGAATTGATCGTTCAATCTTCAACTCCATTGACAACAATATTCCTATATTTCATGATGTGCTCCATTGAATGACTTGTTATATTGTGGAATAAATTCAAGCTTTTTTTTCCCAAGTATTTTCAATCCATCCAAAACTTACTTGGGCTTTTTTGTTAATGCGAAGTTAATATTCCTATATTTCATGATGTGCTCCATTGAATGACTGGTTATCATATTGTTCCCACAGACCTAAGACAAAAACGCCAGCAACCATGTAACTTAACCATAAACCAAATTTATGAAATTTATATAATGCTTATCCATGCCTGTATATTTGGTGTGTCCTACACAAGTAGGAAAAAATGTGTATTTTATTAAAACATTATTATTAATTATGATTGCTAATCGTATATGTAATTTATCATATTGATGATGCCTGTAAACTGGCGTCTCATGTACAAAATGAGAATATACTATTATCATTATTATTATTATAAGAATCTATGTAGTACTTGAAATGATAGTATACATTTGCCATGTAAGATGCTTACCATATTGGTCTCAAGCATGGAAACTATGGTGTTTTCAATGAAGATATAGCCATTCTCAAACAT